>JAPQWV010000204.1:0-600000 GCA_027422505.1 Craterostigma plantagineum
AGGAGAACCTCGAAAATGCTGGTGCTCCTTCGTGTTTTGTGGTAGAAACTCTTCATCCCATTTCCTTCGAAAGCAAACTCCATAACATCTGATTCTTTTTTATATAATATTTCGACGCCTTAAACGATTCTTTGCAGACGCTCGACTTCAGCGAATGTGGATCATCGCCTTCGAAGGAAACCAAAACATCATCGTCTCCATTGCCATCTCGCAACAAAAGTTTGACGAGCCCATCGTCTCATCTGCTCAAAGGTTGCCGGTGAAAAGGACAGAGGCCTGGCGGCGTATATTGCCTTAAATTAACGCATTTTATATTTAAAAAAAAAGCTTGGTAGTATTTATGTCAATTGGATGAAATGTGTCGATCTTATATAACTTGTATTAATGATTTCTTGAACTCTTAGTTTTACGAGTGATCATTGGATATATAGATGCAAGCTCATGATGTTTGAAAGCAGACCTTAACCTATATGCATGTTTGACGTATCATTTCATGAGATTTGGTTTATGGCTCGTTCAAAGTATTTTATAAAGCAATTTAAACTTGAGAAAAGAAAGGCTACATATGATCCCTTAGTAGTTATTTCCATACGGAGTTTAAATCTGGAATTTATTTAAGCTTTGAATTTAATCAAATCCAGGAAGGTATATCAAGGTCCTAGAATTGAATTCATTTGGACGGTCTATAGAGTCATAGATCAGAGAATTAAGCACATCGGAAATAGTCATATCATGGTTTAAATTATCTATATAGACTGAATTTATATTTACTTAGTTCCAAGACTACGGAAAAAAAGTCAAATCTAAGCTTGGACTGAGTTAAAAAAGGGTATATTACAAATCATGCCCCAAAAATGTTTAAATAGAGTTAAGGACCTGTCAGAAAACATATTAGTTTAAAGGACCCAATTTTCGTAAAATGTAGAGATAAGGACCTAAATTTACACACTGGAATAACTCATGGTTTAAATTATCTATATAGACTGAATTTATGTTTAGTTAGTTAGTTCCAAGACTACGGAAAAAACGTCAAATCTAAGCTTGAACTGGTTTAAAAAAGGGTATATTACAAATCAGGCCCCAAGAATGTTTTAAAATAGAGTTAAGGACCTGTCAGAAAACTATTAGTTTAAAGACCCAATTTTCGTAAAATGTAGAGATAAGGCTCTAAATTTACACACTGGAAATAGTCAACTCATGGTTTAAATTATCTATACAGACTGAATTTATGTTTAGTTAGTTAGTTCCAAGACTTCGGATGAAGCGTCAAATCTAAGCTTGAACTGGTTTAAAAAAGGGTATATTACAAATCAGACCCCAAAAATGTTTTAAAATATAGTTAAGGACCTGTCAGAAAACATATTAGTTTAAAGGACCCAATTTTCGTAAAATGTAGAGATAAGGACCTAAATTTACACAAGTGGTATATGTGAACTGGAATGAGATTATCGTTTTGTGTTGTTTCAGAATAATAAAGTGGTATTGCAGAACAATGAAGTGGTACTACATAACAGGGAAGTGGTATTGCAGAACAATAAAGTGGTACTGAAGAACAATGACATGGTACTGCAGAACAATTAAGTGGTACCGCATAAATCGGGTCCTTAAAACTAATTTTTTTCTGTCATGGCCTGAACTCTAAGTTCAGACCCTGACAGGGACCTGAACGAAAATTTGCCCTTAGAAAAATTAGTGGATATTATTAGGAGGTGATCACACTAATGATTGAAATACGCTTACACCTTTTTTTTTTCTTCCGTACAAATGATGTCTTATGATGACGTAAAGATATATTATTATTTAGTTTTTGATAATGACTTGGTTCATAAATATATGAAATAATTAGCACTTTAAATTATCTATATAGACTGAATTTATATTTAGTTAGTTAGTTCCAAGACTATGGAAAAAGGGTCAAATCTAAGCTTGAACTGGTTTAAAAAAGTGCTAATAAGATTCATGCCCCAAAATATGTTTTAAGTTAGGTTTCAGGCCCATGTCAGAAAATTTTTAGGGTTAAGGACTCAATTTTTGTAAAATTTAGAGATAAGGACCTAAAATTTATGCAAGTGTTATACAACTGTCATCGGATTATCGTTTTGCGTTATTACAGAACAATGAAGTGATACCGCAGAACGATGAAGTGGTACTACAGAACGATGAATAGGTACTGTAAAGCCATGAAGTGGTACTGCAGGTCCATGAAGTGGTACTACAGGTCCATGAAGTGGTACAGAAAAACAATAAAGTGTATGGGATTTTTAGAACTAAAAATTTTCTAACAGGGGCCTGATGTAACTTATGTTGGGACCTGAAATCAAATTGCCCCCTTTAAAAATTAGTGGATATTATTAGGAGGTGATCACACTAATGAATGAAATACATTATACATTTTTTTCTTCTGCACAAATTGATGTGTTATGATGACGTAAAGATAGAAAATTAGTGACTTGGTCATAAATATATGAGGGGTCTTTACACATAAATATCCATTTGGAAAAAAACTTGTAATTTAGTACACTGTCATATTTTTTATATGTAAGTACCTAGTAGAATAATTTTTTTTGCAGGTAGGTACCTGATCCGCCGCAGGTACGCCACACAACACATTTAGGTACCCTATATCAACGTATTGTGGTACGTCATACGTTGAAAAAATGGTACGTATTAGCACATTTTGGTACGTCATCTTTAACATATAAGGTACGCTGCACAAACACATTAGGTACCCTATATCAACGTGTTATGGTACGCCATACACACACATGAAGGTATGACGTGATTGAAGAAACTGGTAAACATTAAATCGGGTACCTATCTGCAAAAATTTCTGACATGGGTACTCTATAAAAATTTTAGTCAAGTAGATATTTGTTTGTAGATGTCAGGTTCTACGTAATATTCAACGAAAAAAGACCTTGACTAAATAAGTCTTGAAACAAGGAAAAATATAGAGTAAATAAAATCACAAGACATTATCAAAATGTTATACCATCTAGAAGGGCAATATAAAATCTTTGACCACCATAAATATTCATAAACAAGCGATCTCGAAGCAAAAGTTCATATCTAAACTAAACCAACCCAATTTCATTTATTATTACAAACTACACACCATTATGTGACATTATATGTATCCAATAAAATAAAAAGTATCACAGAGTAAAACTGAACTGAAGGAAGAGGCCAAGGTCAAACCCGTAAGCGACGACAAGCACACACGAAGGGTTATTCCTCACTCGTAAAGCTCCAAGAAAAATAAAAAGGTGACAGAATTATTAGAACCACTGCATAATACGACTCTCATCTATATATACACATGAATGAGCTCATTCGAATTTAAAATCTGTTTTCATCTGAATCTTATCATAGACTAATTAAGTTCGAACGACTCCTGGCGAGTTGAGAGTGTCTGATGAACTTCCCTGATCTTTTTGTTTTCTTGCATTAGGGTTAGGTTCCGTTTGGTTGATTTGATTTAATGTTCCTGTATAACGCCTCCTTTTTGTATATGTTCGCGTTCGCTTACCTATTTGCCGGTAAAACAATTCAGAAGGATCTATCCTTCGACAGAAAGATTTACTATGGTGTTAGCATCGTTCGCAAATTTCTCGATTTTTTTTTTGTATTTTTCCAATCTATGATGCCGCCAGCACCCCCTTCAACTAATCAATTTCTCATTTTCCCATTTAAAATCAACGCATTAGATAATGTGATTTAAGTATTAGCTGATTAGAGATTGCGATGGAGATGATGGCGGTACTAACGGTTGGTGGGCACCATAGCAAATCGCTCCATATAATATATAATATATAAATATATATATTATATGTATATATGCTGATTAAATAACTTGAGTTTTCGACATTATTAATGTCTTACCAGGGCATTGAGTGAAGGAACCATAATCGGAATTCGAACGATGGGTTACAGTTTTCCACGCAGCATCAGCCGAGTCGAAATAATGAGCGGGTTATGGCTCCTTACAGTAATGCTCGCATCGCTTGTAATGATTCAATACTTCGGCCGACAATATCAAAGCAACGAAATATCTCTGCTGCCTTATGGAGAAACATGCGCCAACTCCGACCGCTGGTATTATTAGCTCCATGCCTCTCTATGCGCCGATCGAAAATCTCTGCCAAGAGAATATTACGAGCACAATTAGGGCGATAGATGCGCATTCGAAAGAGAATCTTGCGCCTAACAATCGTATTATTAGTCCACATGAGGGCAACGCAGAAGATATTTTAAGCTCAAATAGGGGCGCACATTAGCGCCTGGCGCAGTTAATGAGAGTATATCATCAGATTCCGTGAGCAATGAGATACAAGCGAATAGTAGCGATGACAGCAAATCTACTGTAGCATCATTATCTGAGATGGGCGATGTCTTGCTCAAGAGTCGAGCCTCTTCCTTTTCGAAGGTTGTTAACTAAGCACTCTTTTCTTGCTAAAGTAATCGAGATTCTTATATGGTTTGTTCTCAAGTGTTACGATTTGTTCGTTGCAGACTCCCCTTTGCCTTCTCCGCCGACCGAGAGTCACTAAGCGCTAGAACGATCGAATACGGTGGCGCAAGAACGAAAAATTCCAGGCTGTATGCTCCAATTTATCAAAATCTCACGAGATGGTAAAGAATATAAGATCTTCGACTTTCTGTTTAATATTTGGTGGCTCATTCGCCAAAAAAAAGAAAGAAATGCAGGAGCTAGTGATGGAGCAAAAGCTCAAGATTTACGTCTATAGGGACGGGAAAAAGCCCGTGTTTCACAACCCGAGGCTCAAGGGCATATACGCTTCCGAAGGATGGTTCTTGAAACAGATCGAATAGAGCGAAAAGTACCTCACCAACATCCCGACGGGAGCGCACTTGTTCTACTTGCCCTTCAGCTCTCAGCACCTGGCGAACTACGTATACGTGAAGGATTCTCAGAGTTTCGATACATAAATCGATTTCTCGAAGATTACCTCGGCGGGATAAAGTTGAGATACGAATCTGGAACAGAACTGTCAGCTCGTATCATTTCTTCGTCGCTTGCCATGATTGGGTAATGTTCAGAACTAGTAATAATGAACTGAACGGAGAGTTCAATTTTATGTTGTGGGACGATTTTCCCTACCAGCATGTCCTTGAGTCAGTTTGACACACATCTGAACTAGTGTGATTGAACCGATTGGCGTGGTTTGCAAGCTATTGCACTGATCCTCGGCGTTACACCTGGTCTCCCGACCAGGGTTCCTCGAGTCACCCCAAAAGTATAACAAACGTAGAGTTTAATGTTATCAATGTGAAATAATCTCTCTCACTCTCTCTCTCTCTCTCTCATCAGGCTCCAATCGAGACGCGAAAGCTCATGGCGAACGCCATACGAGCCATGTGCAACTCGGACGTCAAAGAAGGGTTTCGATTGGGAAAAAACATTTCTTTGCCCGAAACTTTTGTACGCTCTCCCAAGAACCCGACGAGGGACGTCGGAGGAAGTCCGCCTTCAAAACGCAAAGTTTTGGCATTCTTCGCAGGTCAAATGCACGGGCACGTCCGACCCGTATTGGTAGACCAATGGGCGGGCAGAGACCCGTCGATGAAAATCTCGGGGCCCATAAAGAGGGGATACCTATGGCACATGAAGAACAGGAGATACTGCATATGCGCAAAGGGGTACGAAGTGAACAGCCCAAGGGTGGTCAAGGCCATACTCTACGGTTGCATGCCCGTGATTATATCTGACGATTTCGTGCCGCCGTTTTTCGAGATTTTGAAGTGGGAATCGTTCGCGGTTTTCGTAAGAGAGAGGGATATACCTGACTTGAAGAAGATCCTCGCCTCGATTCCCGAGGAGACGTATAGCGAGATGCACGAGGCCTTGGAGAAGGTGAGGCTGCACTTTATGTGGCATGTCAAGCCTTCCAAGTATGTTTTTCATATGATTCTTCATTCTGTATTGTATGGTACAATAGGGTTTTCAGAGTTCAACCATAATCAAATAGTTTCGATGAGTAAGACAACGAAACGTATACGCAATAAGGAAAGAAAAACAACATATGACGACGGTAGTGTAGTGTTGGAAAGAAAAAAAGATGTAATGTTATCACTCTATTCGTAGAGAATAGCTCGGCCTAAGTTGGTGGCGAGGGCGAGGCGGATGGATTTCAAGGCATCGGGCGGTAAATCAGATTCAACAAAGTCGGGGCGTAATTTTGCCAAAGACAGCTCTTGGAGTCTGTTTAATAAGAGGTTAGTGTCGGAGACGTTGAGTAAGGGACGCTCCCTCCAGTTCAGCAACTTCAGCTGCGCCCAAATAAAAGTTTGACATTATTCGATCTGATAAAATTAGGAAAAACAGATCCCAAATTAACCAGACTACGGCATAAATAGAAGGACGAGGAGATATATATATGCGCAACTTTCGAACGATGGGAGGGCTTACTGAATCATGTAACAGAGGGAGCCAAAACTGTTGGGGTGTAGATGCGTTTCTCATCAGCTGCAAAAAGAAAATGGTGAAATTACGAGATATATGGTCGTCCACCAGCTCTTTCAAGTTCTCTCTAACTTTTTTTTCAACCTTTTTGGGCTACGAATCCCGCATGAATGATCGCAGTGTATGTTTTTTTGACAAGAGTAGCATAAGTTGACTTACAGATGTGAGAGCTTCTGCAGCTCTTAGAGCAGCATCAGTGGTAACTCCATCCTGAACTTGCTGAAGCGATCTACGGAAATCTCTGTAGCTGTTGAGCATCAGATCATTGCTAAATTAAGATCAAATGCGTTGGTGAATGTTACATAGAAATTGTTTCTTTATAAGTATAAGTTGATTGGAAAAATACACACCGCTTCAAGAATTCAAGACCGCCAGCAGTTTGAGACTCATCTCCCAACAGTTCGATCATCCCTTCCCAGTGCTGTAGAGTTGAGGATGCAAATAGCAAGTATCAAATAAAAGGTCATTATGAGGGAACAAAAAACAAGAATTACTTTGCTCACCGAAGCCTAAATATGGAAGGCAGTTTGAGTATACTATAACAGAAATAGCTGAAATGTTCGCTGAATCAAAATACTGGATGCAAATTCAACATCCACATGAATTACCCCTAAGGATATTATATTTATTTTATTGATTAAAACAACTTGTAACTGAATATACATTCTATCCACAGGATAATTTGAGATTCAAGTAACACAGCATCAAAACCAAAAATGAAAGAAAATAGAGCTTGAAATACCTTAAAACTCTCATCAGATGCCGCGTTTCCAACAAAATCAAATAAGTGTTTTGCAATTCTATTCAAGCGTACTTCATCTCGTGCTTGCTGAAGCCAGAACACAGCAGATCCTTTCTTGCCATGTTTCCAGTTATGAACACCAGCAATCTGCTCAATGAGTGGTCCAATTTATAACAAAGCGCAGTTTCACAAGAGCAGATAACAACAGTAATCTTACCAGGACAGCAATTAAAAACTGTAACATATTAATTCGTGAGACGCTGTCACTGTACATTCAATAACAATAGAAAAAGGAAAATGGTCACTCGCACACAAACCTTCATCAGATTGTTGCCCACAAAATCAAGACCATTCAGACGGCATATCTCCAGGCTCTGTTCAAAGTCATGTTAATTCGATAAAACAAACAGTTGTGATTGCCAATATCATCGAGCCAAAGAAATATAGATGACCGAATGGAAGCCAGGAAAGACAGTAAATTACAACGTAAAGCAGCTGACATACCTTAAGCAGAATTTGATGATATTGGATAGGCTGCTTGTACAGTAAATTCTCCAACAAGCCCTGTCCTTGTTTCGAGCATGATGTCATATATATAGGTGCAATCTGAAAGACCGAGAAATATCGCAGAAAATCAATTAGACAGGAATAATAAGGATGCATGATACATAGCAAGGAAAAATTGTCATCAATACGGAAAACTGTGGTTGCTACTATATGCACTACTACGCATGTTTTTCAGTCATCTCAACGCAGTTGAATAGTCCCAATCAGTATGTATCACTAATTTGATACATAATGCTCACTATGAATTTGGAAAGGTTGTCACATCACACATAAAACTAATTAGAAACTAAACGTGCCAATTCAGTTAAACCAAGGGAAGGAAAAGGACATAGAACTGAAAAGCAAACCCAATCCAAACATCCAATGAATACTGACATTCCATGTCAAGGCATGCGAAGAAAGAATCTGAGCGTAAGTCAGTCGGTGCAGCTCTTCCATACAAATTCCGCCAATTTTAGAATGTTCTTCGTGCAAAACCATGTTAGCATGACTGTTCCCGGCTGTCAGCAACTCTATGGCATGGGTTATCATCCTGTCCGAAAAAACCACTCTGCTGCATTACTAGTGATATTCATTTAAAAAAGTCCTCAAAAGATTAACTGTACACAACTTCTATGTAAGCTTAACAGTTGAAGTAAAGGAGAGACAACTCTAATAGGCAGGATTCTCACCAAGGGCCAAATGATCTAGAGCATTCAGCTAGGATGACCTGAATTAAAGAAACGGATAGAAAGTCATGTTGAGAGCTTGATAGATAGTAGCTCATAGTCCAGGCTCTTTACCTCAGTATTATCCTCAAGTATTCCGATTATGATCCCCACCAACTTGTGGCGACGGAAATTTGGTTTTAGACCTATGCATTTCTGAGCTAGGCTATGCATGCTTTCTAAACCCTGCAGCAGAACAACATTAAATTCAAGTTAAAAGAGCTAACATATTTTTCACCGTTGGCCTTTCCAGTTGAAAATACGCAATACAAAGTATGCAAAATTGTGAAACAAGCATGACGCCACTAACCACAGTGAACGGCCTAATGTACAAGAAGTGTGAAATGTAAAGTTCCATCCAATGGTGTGTAACACTAGAGAGCATATTAGCATTGCCTAGCATTATTTGAAGCATATCTTTTAATCCCTCTTGGGTCTTCTGGTGATCGCATTGAATCCAGAATGAACTGCAGTCCAGCTTAGTTATTTGGGCTCTCCATTTTTCCCATGCCTACGAAATAGAATGCATCAAATGTAGAACGCCTTAGAGTTCACCATAAGTATAATGCCAAAGGCCCTAAGTTACCTTCATAAACTCGGGCTTGGTTACATGGCATAGTCCTAATTTTTCTTCAGGCAAATCGGGTCGTAGACGAGGCATTTGTGATATGAGAACTGCAACTGCTTCCACGAGTCCATTTTCTATCTGTTTTGAACAGATGCAAAAGAACATTAAGAATTTGTTAGTGGTTACATATGCATAGGCTATTGGATGTAAATGGAGAATTCATCCACCACAAAAAAAAAAAAAAAAAAAGAGAAAAAAAAAAAAAAAAGAGAAGAAAGAGAGAAAGCAGTCCAGAAAATTATCGTAAATTTGGATGAATGTAAGCCCTCAGGAAACTAAAGGTTCAACATAAATGTATATGTGTGTGTGTGAGTGTGTGTGCAGGTTGTTCTTCCGACCTCACGACTTCCAAGTTGATCAAACCTATAAGATCCATGCAAGCGTAATAGTTTGACCTGTATGTGGGAAAGAAATATATAAGGACGATGAATTTTATAACATAAACACTATATATTCACTAAAAACGACTTACAACAACATCAAGCCAACCAACTGCTAAGGCTGAAGATAGAGCTTCCCAATATTCAGCATCATTTTCAACTGCCTGGATCCAGATATAAATGGAAGAAATATAACAACTGATATGATTACAGAGGCTGATATGCCATTAAAACAGCTATTTACTTCTAATACCCATGCCGGTGTCATATGCTTAGGATATATGTATACAAGTTAAATTTACACGAGCTATTAGCCCAATATTTCTTGAAGAACTATCTGATTACCGTCTCATTTTCTTGTTTTTCTCCATCATCAGTGTGCAAATATGAAGAAAAAAACATATAAAATAATAGGCCATGAATTGGCCAAGTTTAAATGTCCATCCGTACCAAGAAAAAATGTTAAAATCAAATACCTGTAGCGTTATAATTTTTTTCTGAAACGCGATAAGTTTAGCATACACGGTAGGCTCCACTCCCGAGAAAAGACAATCAAAATCCTGTTAGCCAAAAGATGGGAAACTATCCCTGATAAATACTGGCACAAGCTGATAGAAAAGCGAAAGATGAAGTAAAACTTCATACAGCTAACCAATCAACAAGACGCTCCGGCATCCATGAACGAGACTGTTTGTCAGCATAAAATATTTCAATCAGCTCCCATGCAGCTCTCAATGATGTTGGCTCATCAGCTTCCTGACTCATATGAACTATCCACTTAAATACCTCGGCAGATTGCATATCTAGTAGTGCAACAAATGTAAAACAAAAAATAAAACATTCTACCTTTAATACTAACTTTGGATCTTCAATAGTAGGAGTAACCACAGATTTTAAACTTCCAAGGAGAGATTTTATATCCTTGCTGTACTCCATGACATGTTCCCACCTATTAAGTTAGAAAATAGAAAAGAAAACATATCATGTCTCTCCTCTTCAGGAAAGGGAGGGAGTGTGAAGAGCCCCATAAACTCAAAAGAAGGATTGCAAACCTTTTACTAGCTTTGGAAACATATCATAGTAGATTGCAAACAACTTAAATGGTACCAAATAAGTATGTAAAGCGATCAATGAAGCCAATTGAGTTAACCACTTTTTTTCATCGAGCTCAAACTTTTTCCCATCAAACAAGGAAGATTCAACTGCCTAGAAAAGAACCTATCGATGCAACTAAAGCCACTCAAGACATTTTTGCAGTTAAATAAATAAATAACAAAAAACAAATAGCAGAATTCTTAAGTCAATTACCAATCTTTATCATAGCGAGACCCATCACTCGAGTTCTTCCTGCTCTGAAGCACAGCAAACGGCGTAACCGATTCGTAGGCAATCCTCCGCCACTTAGCGCTGCTGATTTCTCCAGCTCCATCGGCGTCGGAGAGATTCACCTCCACCACCTCTCCTCCGACGCCACCGGCATCCTTATCGCCCCTCGACGCCACGAACGAGACGCGCAGCTTGCTCCCGCGCTCCCACGCGATGGAGATGCGCGCGCGTGGAGGGGCGTACCGGCGCGCGGTTCTGAGAGGATAAACCCTCGGTTCCGGCGATTCGTACGACGGATGTGGGATAACGGCCATTGAGTCGGCACCATCGCCCGGATCAGAGGTGGCGCCGGGCATCTTCGACGGAATATTCCGTAAACAAGGGTTATGTAGGGTTTTATAACCTCGCAAGTTGAGGGAGCTACTAAGCTTTCACTGCAACACTGAGCGGCTCCAGTTCAGCTGCTTATGAGAGGACTTGAAAAACGAAAATATATAATATTGGCGAAAAAAAAGTGTGTTTACACATAAATACCTCTATACACATAAATACCTCCATATAAAATTGTAATTTAGTACTATGTCATGATTTTTTTATACGTAGGTACCTAAGAGCATAAATTTATTGCAGATAGGTACCCAGTCTGCCGAGGTACGTTATACAACACATTCGGGTACCTACATCAACACGTTTTGGTACTCTTATAATAGAAAATGGTATGCCGTATTAGCACATTTAGGTATGCCCTATTTAAAACATAGGTACACCGTAGAACACATTTAGGTATCCTATACCAACATGTTATGGTACGCCATACACACACAGGAAGGTACGACAAGACTGAAGAAACTGGTAAAAATTAAAATCGGGTACCTATCTGTAAAATTTTCTAACATGTGTACCTATAAGTGAAAATTTATTTATGTGTAGATGTATGAAAAAATAATGCTAAAAACAAATAATCATAAGGTACATTATTTGAGTGCATAACGTACTACCGTCTAGGCCTGCTTACGAAGCCCAAAAACTACCCAGCGAGGATAACCACTGATTATCGTCAATGGATTGAGGAATAATGTTGTTGGTCTATGAACTATGAAGCTCGTGACTCTTATTAAGCCATGAAACCCATCTAATATAGTTGGGCCACACTGCGGGCATATGATATTGGGCCCTGTCGAAGATATTGGGCCTCACCTATATTGGGCCATAAAGCCTAGGTTGGTATTGGTTAACTAACTTTTTAATAGAAGGGTAAAATAATAACAATTAGTTTGTTAGACGAACCCTTCACTAAATACAAGAATAGAGATACTCTAATTTCCCATTTATGATTAGTCACGGGACTGGCATGAGTATTCTGTGAATGCAACAATCAAAACCTTATGAAAACCACCACCAAACTCCTCACTTAATAGTTAATACATACTTATGTGGTGAAAGCAATTAAGAGCATCAATTGAGGCGTGAGAAATGAAGGTGCATGTCTGATTTAAGATTTACGGTACTGCACGATATTTTTTTCTTTCTGTCTTTCTTTTTTTCGAAGATAGGTATCTCTTCACACGCCCCTAAATTTAAGGGCTAATTCCTTACCAGTCTCATTTGAGGTATAAAAATTAAAAATTCCTCTTAAGTACTTATCGAATTATTTCTTCCTGATTAATACCTATTTGAGAATTTTCTTCCTGTTTCGTACCTAAAATGGTCATTTCAGCGTTGAAAAAACGAAAATGCCCATGTCTCACACATTAAAAAAGCTGAACAATTATTTTCACATTTATACCAACAAAATCCGTGACTATACTAAAAAAAATTGAAATTATACAAGAAATTGTAGAAACTATACCAAGTTTTCGTTATACCAATAAATAACACTATTTTCAATTTATAACGCGAACGTGGACAATATACAAACTGATTTCGCTATTATACAAAAAATTGTAGAAATTATAACATATGTTTCCGTCATTGTACAAATGACGTTATTATATTTTTATACCAAAATATTGGAAATTATACCAACTGATTTCTCTATTATACCAGAAACTGTTGAAATTATATCATCTGTTTGGTTATTATACCACTAAATAATGATATTCGAATTTATACAACGAAATTAAACATTATACCAACTGATTTTGCTATATGCCAGAAATTATAAAAATTGTACAAGCTGTTTCGTAATTACCAATAAATAAGGTTTAGAACAAAAAATTATAATTATACCAACTGATTTTGCTATTATACCAGAAATTGAGAAAATTATACCATCAGTTTTCATTATTATACCGGTAAATAATGTTATTCTAATTTTATACAGAGAAATTGGATTATACCAACTGTTATGATTATTATACCAACTGTTGTCGCAATGATACCATTAAGTTGTATACCAACAATGGTATAGTGATCAATTTTGTTGGTATAATAACGCTAATAGTTGGTATGATTAGTGATAATAATTGCTACAAAGCAGTTGTTATAATGTCCAATTTTGATTTGAAAAGGGTTAATTAATTTCATCAGTTCACTGTTTGAGAGTATCAAACATACAATTTTTCGCAGATGGGCATTTAATAGGCAGAAATTTTTCGTAGGAAAACTGAACAAGAAGTTCAAAACTCAAGTGGGACGGATAAGGAATATGCCCCTTTAATAAAATCCGAACATGACCTCAAGTCCAGGCTGACTACGGTATCAAAGAGTCTGAATCACCGATAGAAGTTCTGATAAATAGAAAAAAGAAGTTTTACATCAACAAGCACACAATTATATCATTCATAATAGCACAAACCTGTCATATTACATCAAGTTTGAAGTTTTATATCACAAAAGGAATAGAAAAACAGTTCGAGCACAATCACACACAAGATAAGATGGGTGAAAGAGGTTCGCCGAGCAACGAAATCGCGAAAAGTCATTTCGACGTCAAACGACATCACAAATTTATCCGAACAGAATAAATAGTATCCCACAAATGGCGAAAAAAGCCAATGTGTATGCATTTCCACCAATGAACCATTTGCACATATCAAGGGACGAACCCAATGTCCTTAAAGTATTCGTGCTCGAGCGCACTTCTTGCGCTGATTCTCTTCCTAGGATCTAAAACGAGCATTTTCTGCACAGGGAAAAAGAAGCAAAGATCAGCCAGGGTTCTTTTCTTTTTAAGACGTAAAGCGAATGGTGTTTTAGGACGGAAAATTGAAGCTTTCTTCATAGAAAAGAACAGGAGAAAAGGAACTTACGCCAAGGAGATCGAGCCCAAGTGGATCGAGATTTGGAACCACGGAGGCAAGTTCCTGCATTTCGATTTTCCAATAATGAAAATTCTTAAAACTTTAGGAAATAAAATATGAAAGCTCCTAAGTATTCGATGATCAATCACCTTAGAGGGCCATTTGGGAAATGCTGATTTAAAATCGGGCAGAGATGTCACCCCGGGCCAAGTATCTTCGTTTGGGGTGCCCATTACTCTGCAAAGACACAAGCACTATGCTGGTAGTTTGCTCTATGCATTTAACGTATTTTCTGAGTTACGAAATTTTTACGGAGGACTCATTTCATTTACCGAAAAATTTTGAAGAGTTCGTCTATCTCAGAATCGCCAGGGAATAACGGGCGTTGGTTTACCATTTCAGCGAATATGCAACCGATCGACCATATATCGACTGGCGTGGAATAATGGCGTGATCCCAGCAGTATTTCTGGCGCTCTATACCACAGAGTCACAACCTGCAGATCGAAACAATTTTTATTTCATGTTCAATGCTTGCATCATTTTCATTACAAGGAACTCGAGAGTTACCTCGTGTGTGAATGTCCGAACAGGGATGCCAAAGGCTCTAGCAAGTCCGAAATCAGCAAGCTTCAGCGCATTGGTTCTGCGATCGATTAGCAAGTTCTGAGGCTTCAGGTCTCTGTGGAGGACACGGTGAGAATGGCAGTATGCGATTCCACGGAGTATTTGATACAGAAACTTCTGCAAAAATTCGAACGTTTACTGAGTAAGTAAAAACATTATTCGTAATAAACAGGCTCCTTGTTTCTTGTGCAGTAAAGGAGATCTCTATCCCTACACTGTGATCCTTCCCTTTAAAAACCAAGAATAGCAGGAAAAAGAAAGGGACATACTTTAACTAAGCGAGGATCCTTGGAGAATTCTGGGCAAGAATCCATGTGTTTCTTCAGATCCAAATCAAGGTACTCAAACACAAGATACAAACGGTTCTCACTGTGAACAACATCTTGTAATCTGTAGGACACATTACAATTATTGGGAATTGAGGCTTATTTGTGCCTTGAGCATCAAAACCGTTCGCAAGAAAAGGTAACAAATTTACATGTACATTTTCTAATCATCTTCATTCAGCTAATCAATGTTTCTAGTGGAAGTTTATACCTCACTATATTCCCATGTTGCATCTCCTTCAGCAGAGAAATCTCTCTTATAGCAGTGCTCGGCACTCCTTCGTCTTCTTGTTCTAGTCGGATTTTCTTCAGGGCAATCGTTTCGTTTGTTACACGATCTCTAGCCTTGTAGACAACACCATAAGTACCCTCGCCGATCTTCTCAACCTTTTCATACTGCCCATGAAAGTGAAGACAGCATAATTTATTACAAGTTTCAGACAATTGAGTAGCGCGAGAACCAGAGAAATAGCCCTTACCTGATCCATCTGGTCAGCGGTGATTCGAATCCACAGCAAGACAAAGGAACAAAAGAAAACATTATTAATGAATCACAACTGCAACTAGATTACCACATAAAACCCAGAAAATCAGCACACATTTTCAATAATCGGAGCTAAAAATTAGTTCTTACGTACAAGGAATGAGGTAAAACGCACACTGATCAGTATAAACTAAGATAAAACAGAACTAAAACCAGCAAAGATTAAAAATAAATAAATAAAGAACAAGACAGATAAGTAGACGCAACATACATCGATTGCCAGCTGAAGTAACTGAGCATCGACCAATCTATTCACACAATCATAAGCACAGCACGTAATGGCGTAGAATAACAAACGGAAGAATAAATAAAACAAAAGAAAACTTATTAACAACAGAGGATATAATCGTGCAAACAAGATAACGCCAAATGGTAGTCAAAGTACAATGTAATGAAGCTTAGAAAACGGCGCCGTTTAGCAGACAGACCAGTGATCGATGTACTGTCGGGGGCTGCTGAGACGAGAGAGAGAGAGAGAGAGAGAGAGAGAGAGAGGTTCTAAATATTCTTTTTGTTTTCCTGCGAGGAGTGTGATTTTCAGATAGAACTTTATTAAGAATTCAGCCCCTATGAGTTTCATTTAGATTTGAGACCCCTATCAGAAAATTCATAGTTTTAAGAACCCGAGTTCTGCAGCACCACTTCATTGTTCTGCAGTAGCACTTCATTGTTCAGCAGTACCACTTTATTATTTTCCAGTAACACTTCATTGTTATACAGTACCACTTCATTGTTATGAAATAATAATCATCCGACACCAGTCCATATACACTTTGTGCCCGTTTGGTCTCCATGATAATCCCACTTAATATAGATAATATTAGATAATATAGTATTTGGTTTTGTAATTGCGGCCCGATACTAATTTTTCAGCCCGATATTTGAGTACAAGCCCGTAATTAATAAGCTGTCTTATCAGGCCAGGATAATTTATCCTGGGCTTATCTATACTATTATATAATTGGTGAGGGGTGGATAAAAACTGCCCCAAATTGGTCTGTAAATTATTTACAATTTAGTCCCTCATTTATAATTTAATTAATTAAATAATTTTCATGCCAATTCTAATTTTTTATTTACTATACTTATTCCATTAAAACTAAGTTTCTTTTTATATATTTATATTTAATCTTAAATAGTAGAAATTATAATTTTAAAATTTAAAATAATTATAATATAATTATATTTTAAGCACACACACCGGATGTGCAAGAAAATACTAGTACATAATAATTAATAATGGGCTTTTATATCCTCTTTATAACCAAAGGGATAGTTTACAACACCTGTGTAAATCTAGGCCATTATTTTTAAATTTTATAAAAATGAATCCTTAAAACTATGAATTTTCTTGCATGGGTCCGAAACTTATTTTAAATATGTTTTGGGGCCCGACAAGAAACTTCTCTCTCTCTCTCTCTCTCTCTCTCTCTCTCTCTCTCTCTCTCTCTCTCTCACTCACTCACACACACACACACAAGCACACACACAATAAATGGGCCTTGCCATGCATGGCGGGCGTGGCTTTGGTTGCTTTTCCACCATTTCTAATAAATGCTTATTTCAGTAGGCCCAAAAAGCTTCATCAGAAAACGACTTTACAACTTACATGTAAAAGGAGTAAATGTAATGGGCTTCTAATATATGCGTATGGCCATCAATGAATTACTGGATGTGCGATTCAGTCCCCAAATTTTCGCCCTTTACAATTTTGCACCATGACTTTTCTTTACTGCAAATAATAGTCAATTGGGACCCACTAGACCTAGATGAGTCCACTAGGGTCCAAACTTGTAGAAGACAAAAACTATGAGTTGACTTTCCCGTAACTACCATTGTAATTTGTAATTCAATTTTTTATTAAGGCCACTCATAATTGTTTGTTTGCTTAATATATGCCTTCATTTGCCATACAGGTCACGTTACCATAGTTATAATCATTGGAAAAAGGAAAGAATATGTAAATTTATAATAATCATCCAATCTCTATAATACTAATTTTAGATGGCACTAATCTCTCTCAATCACCATGAACTCATCTCCCTAAATCGCGCCTTCTCCCTTGGCGCCACGTCATCGCATTCATCGGTTTTCTTCCATTAATACAAACTCGGCGAGCGGCAAAACAACACAATACGCCATATTCATCATCACAGCCCCTTTCTTCTTCTTCTCCTTCTCCTTCTCCTTCCACGGCGTGCATGCCTTAGATAGGAGGGGGTTGTGTGGTGTACGTAGTAGATAGAGACCGATGACGACGGCGGCGGCGATACTCTACGCCTTGGTTTCCCGCGGGCCGGTCGTCCTCGCCGAGCACACCAGCTCCGCCACCAACACGACGGCGGCGTCGATCGCCCGTCAAATCCTGGAAAAAATTCCTAGGAACGAATCGGACACGAACGTCTCCTACTCTCAGGATCGGTACATCTTCCACGCCAAGCGCACCGATGGGCTCACCGTTCTCTGCATGGCCGAAGAATCCATCGGACGTATGAATAATATATATACATTCGTTCTTCTCTCCCCCCATTTTTTCTTCTCTGATGATTATGTATGCGAAGCATTCGTATTTATGATTCAGGGAGAATACCGTTCGCGTTCTTGGAAGACGTACATAAGAGATTCGTGAAGACGTACGGCCGGGCGGTGTGGTCGGCGCAGGCGTACGCCATGAACGACGAGTTTTCGAGGGTTCTTAATCAGCAGATGGAATTCTATTCCAAGGACGCTAACGCCGATAGGATAAACAGAATAAAAGGAGAGATGAGCCAGGTAGGTGTTCGATGAAATGTCCCAACGGAAAAAAATTCGATATTTGTTCTCTAGGGATGTGTTTGGTTGATGGAATTTGGCGAGGAAATGAAAAAAGAAAAATGAGAAGGAAATTTAGTTTTAGTGTTTGGTTAATTGAAGAAACCGCCAAATAAAAAGAAGAGAAAAGAAAATATGGTTAAGTTTAGAATTAAAACTAAGAAGAAACAATTTCTGATGAGGAAAACAAGGGAAAACTTATTATAATCATTTCTCAAATTTTCTTCTCCACGCTACTTACTTCGAACCAAACAGAGCGTAAAAAAGATGGAATTGATTCGATTGATATGATTCCGCGGGATTTTTCGTGGTTTTCTTACGCAGGTGAGGGACGTAATGATCGAAAACATATCGAAAGTATTGGACAGGGGAGATCGTCTCGAGCTTCTCGTTACGAAGACGGCCATGATGCAAGGGAATGCTTTTCGGTTTAGGAAGAACAGCCGTCGATTGAGGAACAACTTGTGGTGGAGAAACGTCAAGCTAATGTATTATTACGTTTGCCCCGACTAACGAATTGAAGCCATCTATCGTTTTAGAATGCGTCTGATGATTTCTTTTTTTTTTTGCAGGATGGTGTTGATATTGATTGTCTTGGGAGTGATTTACGCCGTGGCGATCTTCGTTTGCGGTGGGCCCACGCTCCCTTCGTGTTTGTAGACGAAGTTTTATACAAGTGTATAGTCGTAAAGTGGTTGATTCTTTGCGTCTCGAAAGAAGTTTACGATTGAACCTATATGGCTCGATTTTTCTGTTTGTTTTGGTGTCGACTTATCGAGTAGCCATATGGGATTCTATTGCAAGTCGATCGATTATTCGACGCATTCTCAACCCAAATACGATGCTAAGCTAACCTCAATAGTTTCAAAAAATTCACCCGTCGTCTAAAACGAACAAAAAAAATAAAGTTCGAGCCCGCATTTGTCCTCCGATGAGTAACGAAAGAAAATGAAGGAACAGAAAAAACGAAAAGCGCAAATGTAAGAAGGAGAAAAACTCTCGACGTTGCAACCTAAGACTCAACTCGTTGTTAAGGTGAAGCTTAGTGACCGTTATCCAATTTATTCGGCTCCACGAGCACGTAAAGCGGCCTTCCCTTTAGCCTATTTTCCTCCTGCAAAAAAAAAGGGGTGGCCGAAACGAAACGAAATGTTCTCTTACCACACATTTTTTGTCGCTACAATAATTTCGCCGCGCAAAAAAAAATATTTACCTTGACCTCAGGTAACCCGACGACGCAGGCGCACTCGACCACCTCAGCTCCCGCGCGTTCTTTCAAATTACGAAAAGAAAAAGGAAAATTTTACTACATTCGCGGCTACCGTGAGCTGAAAAAGCTGATTCGCAAAGACCAAAACATTTTCTTTTACCTAAAAGATTGATAGCAGCTAACAAGGTTCCGCCCGTGGCCACAAGATCATCGACGATCACTGCTCTGTCCCCTTTTATTACAGCATCGACATGCATCTCTATGCAATCTTTACCATATTCGAGTTCGTAGCTTTGGGATATCACTTTTCCTAAAAGAGGGATTGCGATAAAAAAGTTTATCGTCGAGAGGGCGACTAAGTGGCTAAATATACTTAGAAAAAAATAATTTTTTTTTAGATGGTGTAAGTCGACGACTTACCGGGCAACTGTCCCTTTTTGCGTAAAGGAACGAACTTGGCACCGATAGCTAAGGCGATCGATGGCCCGAACATGAATCCTCTTGCTTCTATGCCTGAGAAAGGCTTTCTTTACGTTTGAAGGATAACAAAGATGGATAGCTTTTAGGACAACCACGGATGAGATGGTTAAGGTTAGGACAAACAACAGTTGTGGGGGGGCAAGCCAAGATTGTATTTGAGATAATTTTTCTTATAAGTGAAAGCTAATAGGTGCAAATTAGCTTTAGGTTTCTCGGATTTATCAATAACTAAGTAGTGTAAGAAAACACGAAAAGATGATTAAAATCCAGGCTTTCAAGAAATCCCGAAAATATGATAAAACTTGCAACATTGAGCTTATTTCTTATCAATTTAATAATGCAAGAAAGCCAGAAAAGATGATAAAAATAGGGTAATCCCGAAAAGATGATAATGCTCATTTTTTTTTTTCAATAAACAGGGTAATGAAGCCCGAAAAATTGATAAAAATCGAGTCTTTGAGACTTGAGCTCGTTTCTTATCAATAAAAAAAGTGTAATGTAATAAAGCCCGAAAGGATGATAAAAATCGAGTCTTTAACACTTGAGCTCGTTTCTTATCAATAAACAGTGTAATTTTAGCTCGAAAAGATGATCAAAGTCCAGTCTTTAACCACGAGTTCACCTCTTATCAATAAAAAGAGTAGTAAACCCGAAAAGATGATAACAAATCGAGTTATTAACACTTGAGCTCATTTCTTATCAATAAACAGTGTAATAAAGCCCCAAAAGATGATAAAAATCGACTCTTTGACACTTGAGCACCTTTCTTATCAATAAACAGTGTAATAAAGCTCGAAAAGACGATAAAAGTCGAGTCTTTTACCACTTGAGCTCATTTCTTACCCAAAAACAGTGTAATAAAGCCCGAAAAGATGATAAAAATCGAGTCTTTTAACACTCGAGCTCATTTCTTGTCGACAACCAGTGTATTAAAGCCCGAAAATCTGATAAAAAATCGAGTCTTTGAACACGCGAGCTCATTCCCAAATAATACAAATAATAGACAATCCTAATATAATATTTTAATCAAACACCCAAAGTTGTGAAATTGAAACTCAAAGGAAACGTTCCCCAGAAAGAAAGAACAGAAGATCCCTCGTATTTTCCCACACAAAGCGTCATTACAGGCAAACAATAAAGCTCGAAAACACACAATTTTCCTTCGAACACAACGACAAAAAATCAGAACTAGGAGGAGATGATAAGAGAATCGAAGAACTCACCCGCAACGACAGAGATGCCCATGCCTTTGTACCTATCAACAAAGATGTCGACTGTATCCTTGAAAACTCCGTGGTTAAGCATCAATGTAGTTATGTCTTGAAACATAATCCCTGCAAAAAAGAACAAAAAACCCCCCACCAAAATGCAGATGTAATAAAACACGAACTGCATGCATCATCAGAATTCAACCCAACGAGCTCCTAATTAACAGCTACTTAAAGGAATCACCTGGCTTTGGAAAGTGTGGAACGACTCTAATTGCTTCAGAAATTGCTTGAAGCCTGGGATCTCCCTTCAGACCATCCTCCGCGGCGAACATTGTGCCTGAAAATTTCTCTGAGCTTGAAAACCTCATAGGGTTTTATGAAGTAATAGCGTGAGGAGAAAAGAAGTGCGTACTTTTTTTTTTTCTCTCTTCGCTTCCTTCAATGGCTTCTTTTTATGTCGTTGAAGATGCTTTGGCAAGTTCCCAACAGTAAGAAACGTAACGTAACTTTTGTCCTCTCTATGACTCTCTCTGGCCCTCTCTCTGTAATAAAGGGAAATCTTTCCCTTCTCTATGTGCCTAAGCTTTGTGTGTACGGAGTGGATTATATACATTTTCTTTAATCGAAAAAGTATAGCAATACAATAGCCTACTGGGAAAAAGAATTGCAAATACTGTGTATAATTACGTTCTTGCCCGAAGATTTGAATTTATTGCATTGAACTCCCTGACAGTGAAAACGACTTTCAGAAGGAAACTACAACGGTTGATTTTGATTCTAAGTGGGTCGAAAATCGAAATGATACGATGTAAAAGTAGACCAACATCGTAATCGTTTCAAAATTAATTGGTATGTCAATCTTTATATTAGAAGTAGTAAATAAACATAACATCACACGATTCAGTTTTTATTTTATGCACATGAATAGGGTGTGCTTTATTAGTATTTAATAAAGCAGATAACATTAGTTAAGATTGTGAAGGATTTGATCACGCATTACTATGAGTAAAACTGATATTATCGTACTTTGATACGGTTAATTAATCTTTCGATCGTTTGAATCGATATGAGGATAAGATTAAATTATACTATAATTGATTAATTAGGTTTCTTGGTTGGAATCGAGGAAAGAATTATAGCAACTTTTGATGGAAATTGACGGCTACGGAGATTGATGCAGCTTTTTAAAGATTTCGTTGTGGTCTCAATTCTCAAGTCTCAACCATTATGCATTATAACTATTTATATATTCTAATGATTGTTATCGCGTTTGAAATTTTTTCATAATAGCACAATCATTCCGAAGATTTTCTTAAATATCTCCAAGAATCTCACGTGTTCGTCTCTCATTTTTCTCCTGCCTATTCATGGGAGTGTATGATGTACCATTGACGCTCAGGATCGTCCCAAGCACAAATGTTGTTGAATCGCAGCCGTTGATGACTTCTCTTAGGATGGGCCCCACCACTTTGCAAGATATTGAAGGAGATCTTGTTACCCGTCCAAACCTAAGATGATAAAAATGGCAAAGAAAAAGTGTTGCTTGGATTTGAAATCAAAAGAGTCAAGAAGATTTCATTGTAAGATTACCAAGAACATGTTATTACTTTATGCAATAACGACGCACTGCATACGTAATTCTGTTTCTATATTATCCCACCCAAACTCTGTCCTTTGGTTGTCAAATTGAGAGCTCAACAAGTTTTGGATCAGCCCAAATAGTTGGCCCATTTAATTGATCTAAAGTTTAGAGAAGAAAATAAAATAGAAAAAACCCATTAGTGGTAAATCGAACGGCCCAGATTCACCGGCCACTCGAATCTGATCTTTCGATAAAGCGTAGGTTGCTTCCGATTCGTACAATCCGCCATTTTTGCATCTCTCTCTCTCTGAGCTAATCTAGTGAGAAAAGGAGAAACGGAGAACCGGCATTTATTGCGATCTCAGCTAAGCTCAAGATCTGCATATCTCAATCAATTTCCCTGTTTTTGTCCCAATTCGCGATCCTCGGATCTGTCGGTGTTCTTTACTACGGTTGGTTTCAGCTCAGTCCATTGATATTTTCTTCAGTAGTGCCCAAAACCAAACTGTTCGCCGCTTCGAAGTCGCTAGAACCCGTTTGTTCAAGAGTGATTTTTCTCCAATTACTCGGATCTGTTGAAAAAGTCAACTTCTCTCTTTTACAGAGAATTCCTCGATTCCAATCGATCGGCCGTAGTTTATGGCTCCGAGTACTATACGGAAGGCGATCGGCGCCGTCAAGGATCAAACGAGCATCGGAATCGCCAAAGTCTCAAGCAACTTGGCCCCCGAGCTGGAAGTCGCCGTCGTCAAGGCCACCAGCCACGACAACGATCCGGCGTCGGAGAAGTACATCCGAGAGATCCTCCAGCTGACCTCATCATCCCACGGCTACGTCAGCGCCTGTGTGTTGACCATCTCCAAAAGGCTGGGTAAAACCCGCGATTGGATCGTTGCCCTAAAGTGCCTTATGCTCATCCACCGATTGCTCAGCGACGGCGACGCTGTCTTCCAAAAGGAGATTATGTACGCCACTAGGCGAGGCACGAGGCTGCTGAACCTTTCCGATTTTCGCGACGAGGCTCATTCAAATTCATGGGATCACTCAGCCTTTGTAAGAACCTACGCTCTTTACTTGGATCAGAGGCTCGAATTGTTGGCTTTTGAGAGGAAAATGACTGGAGCTGGCGGCGAAATCGAGAGGTATGGGAGTAGAGATAGAGACGATAGGTATAATAACAACAGCAATACTTATGGGTCTCCCCCAAGATCATACCATGGTTACAGCGATTATCGAGATGGAGAATCGAGTTATGGAATGCCTAAATCGAGGTCCTACGGAGATGTAAGAGATTCAAGAGAGGAAAAGAAAGAAAAAGAGGCGGCGACCCCTTTGAGGGAAATGAGCGTGGAGAAGATATTCGGTAAGATGACCCATCTTCAGAGGTTGTTCGATAGGTTCTTGTCTTGCAGGCCGATGGGTCTGGCCAAGAACGAGCGAATGATCCTCGTGGCTCTGTACCCAATCTTGAAAGAGAGCTCTAGGCTCTACGGCGACGTTTGCGAGGTTTTGGCTGTTCTTTTAGATAAGTTCTTCGACATGGAGTATCAAGATTGCGTGAAAGCCTTCGATGCTTACGCCAGCGCAGCTAAGCAGATCGACGAGCTCGTTGGTTTCTACAACTGGTGCAAAGATATAGGCTTGGCTCGGTCTTCGGAGTATCCCGAGGTTCAGAAGGTCGACAACAAATTGCTCGAAACCTTGGAAGAGTTTCTCAAAGACAGGTCTAACTCTCGAAAGAAAGAAGTCCAAGAAGAAGAGCCTATTCAAGAAATCAAAGCACTGCCACCGCCGGAAACTGAAGCCCCACCGCCACCACCACCACCACCGCCACCTCCCGAGGCTGAGGAGCCCAAGCCCGCCGCTCCGGCCCGGCCAGCCAGCGACTTGGTCGACTTAAGGGAAGACGGCGCAGCCACCGCCGACGACCAAGGGAATAAGTTAGCCCTAGCTCTGTTCGCCGAGCCAGCGGCGGCTACTAACAAGGAGCCCAACGGTGCGTGGGAGGACTTCTCGGGCAAGGCCGACTGGGAGCTTGCCCTGGTCGAGTCTGCGAGCCACCTGTCTAGCCAAAAGCCCGCAATGGGGGGCGGGCTCGACCCGCTGCTGCTCAACGGCATGTACGATCAGGGAACCGTGAACCGCCACGTCAGCGCGGCTCAGCTGAGCGGCGGGTCAGCGAGCAGCGTGGCTCTGCCGGGCGGGACGGGCAGGAGTACGCCCGTGCTGGCCCTGCCCGCTCCCGACGGGTCGGTTCGACCCGTGGGTCAGGATCCGTTTGAGGCTTCCCTGAGCATTCCTCCGCCTTCGTACGTTCAGATGGCTGATATAGAGAAGAAGCAGCAATTGCTCGTGGCGGAGCAGAATATGTGGCAGCAGTATGCCAGGGAAGGAATGCAGGGGCAGGCCAGCTTGGGTAAGCTGGGCGGGGCCGGCGGGCCGTACAATGCCTACGGAATGCCGAACGGGCCGGGCTTTCCTCAGCAGGGATACTACGGTCAGTCGCCTTTCTGAGGGTCGGCTTTGCTTTGGGCCGATTTCGGTGGCCCGAAGTCGAAAATCGTATTCTTTTGTACTGTTTGCCTCATGATTTGGTTGTATTTTATGGTGCGATGTTTTGTAGTTATGTGGTTATGTATGGTGTTTGTAATGATTCGCGGACATATGTGTCTTTTTTCCCTTGTCTGAAATGTTGGTGCTTGTTTTAATATTCGGGGAATTCTAATCTAACTAATCTAATCATCTCTTAGCTGCTCAAGGAACACCAACAGCTGTACTTTCACTATTTTGTTTGAAGTGCAGAGTCTTTTTTAATTAAAATAATTGCCGGCTTAAATTTGTGATTTGTACACTAATGTATGTTTAACTTGTTTTTATCTTGATTATCCGCCTTTCTTTTTCTTAATTTCAATTACATGTTACGAGGCATGGGAACATACTTTAGTCTTTCATCATTGTTGTCTATTATTCTCGAAGTCCCTTTCTTACTCTTCGTGAAGACAAAGTATCCAATAAAGCGCATGCTTTGCAATCTTCAATTTGTTTTATTATATTTGGGGTTGGTCTGGATGCTTATACAGGCTAAGGCCCGTTAAGACCGCATGAAATCATCTGTCCCACAAAACATGTCCCCCTCTATGTCCCAAAATGATCAGATCCGTTAAATCTTAAATCCGACTGTTCACAAAATTTCATTTTATTTATTAATTCTTTTAATTTTATAGTCCCCCAAATCATAAAATCGTCGTTATTTCTTTAGATTTATATGATAAAAATAAATAAACACATCCAATTTATTCCTTATTTTATGATGATCGATTTGATATCCATATCAGATATTTTTCGATAATTATATGAATCAATTTTAAGGGAGTGAGACAGGAAATGGGACACGGATTATGGGACAGATGATTTGAACCGCGTTAAGACAAGGCCCAAAAATAAACTACACAAAGCCCAAATTAAAATGAAATTGAAATAAATGGCCCACTATTCCTTCCTTAGTAGTACCTTCATTTCGATCGTGGGGCATCATCTCTGATGATATTTGTCTTGACCGTTGACTGCCCTTCATTCCAAGTCGCTTTTGTTCGCATTGCAGTCTTCCCAACTGTGCATTTATTTCTATCTCAAAAACGCCCCACACAGACATCGCATTCCTTTTAAGTTTTACTTACATTTATTAATCGTAATTATAGTACTTCAATTGAATGTCCAAACCGTAGCAATGGTCTTCCGATGGCGGAAAAAAAATACGCAGTATAAAGTATTTATATATATGGCATCGTTGTCATGCGTTATATCTCTAATATAATATTCTGGTGAGTAAATGACCACCCACATGCTTTTATATGCACTGAGTTTAACCACATCAAATTTGGATAATACAAAGGACCAAAACAACAAGAGAACTTAATACCCACCTCAGATCTCTCCTTCCTCGAAGATGCATCATGCATATAAATTCCCCGACATCAATGAAATCCATACCTATTTCTCCCTCTTACTGTATCTCTGAGCTCTCCTTTTATAGCTCCAATGGCAGGTAGCCCTCTCTCTCTCTCTCTCTCTCATATTAATGGCTTTTTTATCCGTTGCAGTTGGCCTACAAAGAGCTGAGCTGTTCTCTATTCTTTCTTTGTCTGAATACACTGTGTTAAGGGCTGTTTTGCTGCAATGAATTAAAGCCATCTTTTCTACAACTCTCAGAATTTGAAATTCGCCGAGGAAAAGATCATCGAATTTCGCAAAAACCCCACCTCGCAGTTAGCTAGAGAATATATTCAATCGCCGATGGGAATGAGAACCGACTGGGCAACCGAGCTTCTTCTTCTTCGGTTCGCCGCGTTTCTTCTTCTAATAGAGACGTCCTACGCCAGCGTTCAGCACACCGGCGAGCTCCGGCCGGGATTCAGCGGAACGCCGATGTACTGGGTCGACCACGGCGGCATCTTCCTCCTCTCCAACCGCTCGATCTTCGGATTCGGACTCACCACCGTCAACGCCACCCTCTCCTACCGCCTCGTCGTCAAGCACCTGAGCAGCTCCACCGTAGTCTGGTCGGCGAACAGAGACTCGCCGGCGACCAACCAGGACACCTTCGCCTTCGACGATTCGGGAAACGCCTACCTAAAAAGCTCGAAAGGCTCCTTGATTTGGTCCACCGACACGGGCAACAAAGGGGTTTCTTCCATGGAGCTCTGGGATTCAGGCAACCTCGTACTCATCGGCAAGGATCGAATCCCAATTTGGCAGAGCTTCAGTTTTCCGACCGACACCCTTTTGTCCAATCAGAACTTCTCCGGCGACACGAAGCTGACGAGCCACGGCGGTTTGAACTACACGTTAGGGTTAGAATCTGGGAATATGATCCTCTCGGCGAACTTCGATCGCCCTCAGCCCTATTGGTCGATGGGAAGCGATAGCCGCATAACGAAAAATAAGCTCGGCAACAGCGTCTCCTACGCCGTCCTAATAGCAAATTCTTGGAATTTCTACGATTCGAGCGGCGATTTGCTGTGGCAGTTCATATTTTCAGACGATATAACGGACCCAACTGCCACTTGGGCTGCAGTTTTAGGGACCGACGGCTCGATCACCTTCGAACTGCTCCAATCGGGCTTGCCTAACCCTAGCTCGGAGAAGATACCCCAAGTCGACTGCGATAAGCCCTCGGCTTGTAGTCCTTACCACGTGTGTTTCCCAGAAGGGAACACTTGTCAGTGTCCTCCTTCGATCCCTTCGTGCGAATCAGCGGCTCCTCGTACTTTCTGTAGTGAAAGCGCTCGTCCTCGTCCTTTTGAGCTGGTTACCGCAGGGGACGGGATTAGTTATCCCGTGCTGAGGTACGTTCGCCCGTCGATGGTCGGGACGAACCCCGGGAATTGCACGGGCGCCTGCATCACGAATTGTTCGTGCGCCGCCGCGTTCTTCGACGGCGATTCGGGGAATTGCTTCTTGTTCGAAGAGATGGGAAGCATGGTGAGGTCTTCGCCGTCGTCGTCGGGCGGAGGTAATCTATCGGCGTACGTCAAGATTTCGTCGGACGAAAATTTCGGCGAGAGCGGCGGTATTATAAAATCCTTCCCCGTCCGCGCAGTCGCCGCGATCGTAGTATCGACGCTCTTCGTGATTTCGTGCGCGGCCTTCGCGGGATTTCGAATCTACAAGAGGAGAAATAAAATTCCCGAGGGCGGCCCCGACGGGGAGGAAGAGGAGGAGGAAGGAGAAGAGGACACGGGATTGTTCGAGGGTTTATCGGGAATGCCGATTCGCTTCGCATACAGAGAGCTCCGGGCAGCGACGGACAACTTCAGCGTGAAGCTCGGGCACGGCGGGTTCGGGTCGGTCTACAAGGGTACCCTGCCCGACGGGACCCAGCTGGCCGTGAAGCAGCTCGAGAGCGTCGGGCAGGGGAAGAAGGAGTTTCGGGCGGAGGTCAGCATCATAGGGAGCATACACCACCTCCACCTCGTGAGGCTCAAGGGCTTCTGTGCCGAGGGCGCACATCGGCTCCTAGCCTACGAGTTCATGCCCAACGGCTCGTTGGACAAGTGGCTCTTTGGGAATAAGGACGATGGGCGGCCCGTCCTTGACTGGGAGACTCGGTACAACATTGCGGTCGGGACGGCCAAGGGCTTGGCGTACCTACACGAAGATTGCGACGTGAAGATCGTCCACTGCGACATAAAGCCCGAGAACGTC
This sequence comes from Craterostigma plantagineum, assembly GCA_027422505.1. NCBI lineage: Eukaryota > Viridiplantae > Streptophyta > Magnoliopsida > Lamiales > Linderniaceae > Craterostigma > Craterostigma plantagineum. Next base: position 29,071 of record JAPQWV010000204.1, read on the forward strand.
CTCCTCGACGAACGCTTCACCGCAAAGGTATATTTGTTACATTCATACGTTATCGGGCCGGGCCCCCAAATGGGGTCTTGGGTTCAGCTTCCTGAGCTATCCCCAACACTCAGTCGGCTATGAGCTTACGCCGACACTCCGAGGAGTGGTACTAATGCTCAGGAGTAGGTCAATATGTCTCAAATTCACCTACCACCCCTTTACCATCTATGCCAAATTCCTCATCAATCATGATTCGCCCCATCCTCGAAGTAAAATGCAGTCGATCGAAAAGAAGTAAAATCATATTTTTTTTTCTTATCTTTGGTACAACAAGGTCTCGGACTTCGGCCTGGCTAAGCTCATGACCCGAGAGCAGAGCCACGTGTTCACGACGATGCGCGGGACTCGGGGCTACCTCGCGCCGGAGTGGATTACAAACTACGCAATATCGGAGAAGAGCGACGTGTACAGCTACGGAATGGTCCTCCTCGAGCTCATCGGAGGGAGGAAGAACTACGACGCCGGCGAGGCCTCTTCCGAGAAGTCGCATTTCCCGACGTACGCCTTCAAGATGCTCGAGGAAGGCAGGATCGGGGACATCGTCGACCCGAGGATGAGTAGTGCCGACGATAGGGTTGGGGTCGGGATTAGGGTGGCTCTGTGGTGCATACAGGACGACATGAGCCTAAGGCCTTCGATGGCTAAGGTGGTTCAGATGCTCGAGGGGCTCTGTGACGTCCCGGCCCCGCCCGTGGCTTCTCCGCTCGGCTCGAGGATTTATGCCAATTTTGTGAAGTCGACGACGACGACGTCGTCCTCGAGACCGTCCGATTGGAGTAGCGATACATTTGTGTCTGCGGTTAGGCTTTCGGGCCCGAGATAGTAAATTTGCTACATATTACATTTTAGATAACTGATGTTGGTATATCAGCACAAATCCGCTCCATAGGGGTTGTTGGCAATCGAGCCGCGCGCGAGCAGCTCGGTCAAAGCTTGAATCGAGCTCGGTCTAAATCGAGCTAGAGTTGGCTTGTTGGCAATCGAGCCGAGCTTCGAGCCGATCACAGTCGGGCTCGTAGCTCGTCGAGCCCTTATCCAGTGACGGAACCAGGATTTTTCATTTGGGGGGTCGAGAATACTATACAGTCTATACTAGTATGACATAAATTGAGAAAATATTCAAGTTCTTGGTACAATAATCATGACTTATTATATACAATTTTCATAAATATAGATAATATTAAATTATAATAAGTTGTAGTGAGACCTACATCTTTAGATAACTGTAAATGCTTCATTTCAAACACTTTCATATAATTATTTTTCTGATAAAATAAAACAAATGAATAAATATGAGAGAAAGTTATCACAAATCTTGCATAGACTTCTCTAAATTATTAACAAATATGTCAATATTATCTTTAGACCTAAAAATCTTTATAGAAGTTGTCGTTGAATAATAATATATGATAGCAAGTTATTAAAATTCAAAAACAATTTATATAGAAAAAACAAGAACATAACTTTGTTTAATTAATTAAAAATGTATAAGTGAGTATGGTTTAGAAATTGAAATTTTAAAATATTTATTTAAGTAACTCCTAAATAGATTAGAATATAATAATTTGAATCAAATTGGGCCTTTAAAATTCAATATAATTTATACTCTTTTATTAATGGGGAGGGGGACTTAAAAACTGTCAATTAGAATCCAATTTGGTGTATCAATTACACCAAAAATTAGAGCCAATTAGGTAGTTATTTATTGACAAAAACTGCTCTTGCGTGATAATGAAAACTGCCGGCAAAGACTTCATTTACTTAAAATAGAAAATAAATAATCTGCTAACCCACGTAGGGGGTGCAATTGACTAGTATATATAAAGCAGCTTTCCCCAAATTATCGATGGCAATTTTGCAGTTTTCGTTAAATTTATGGGTATAGTGGTAATTAAGCAGCTTTCCCCAAATTATCTATCGTCTCCATCGTCCTTCATCTGCTGTAAATAGAGAACACATTTTCTCTTGAATCAAACGCTTACTCTACCAATCTCTCCACCATCTCTGCAATACTAGCTTCTAGCTCCGGCCGCCGGGGGGTCGGCCGACCCCTCTGACCCCCCTGTGGTTCCGTCGCTGCCCTTATCGAACCGACAATTTTCTTTTTTTAATATATTAAATATTTTATATTAAAATAATTATTTTATTTAATTATATATATACTTTTCTCGAGCTCGAGCCCGACTTCGAGCTCAAATACGTCGCATGTCACTAAGCTTATCGAGTTGAGCTTTAACGTTTTTAATCGAGTTGAGCTCGAGTTGGGCCATGTTCGGGCTGGTTCGTTATATAACCCTCTCCAATATTTGCGGTATAGCGTTGATGTCAAATTTTTTTCTCGAAGATGTCTCGAAAATCTTACTGATTTGGGTTGTTTCCCAACAACTACAATAAAAAAGTTGAATATTTTACATTTTGGGAAAAAGGTCAAAATAGCCAACGTCAATGATCAGCGACCACTAACAGTAACACCAGTCAATGACGGTCAAACCAATGAAGGAAAGACAATTGCGTATTATTTAATTTAAGATAGATTTTATTCGCTCATATATGCGCATATTCCTGCGTTTTCTATCGAGGAATTTTCTCTTCTCTACGTTTTCTCCCATACAGATCGAAGCGAAATGAAGCTTATTTTAAGATACGGACGCACACACTGAAATTACGCTCACTGTGTATGTGTTTTTTTTCGAAAAAAGGAAAATTAGAATTTTTTGTTGGAATCCTAAGAGCGGCGAGGAAGAAGGATGAAATTCTGGAAGATTTTGAGGAAGTTGCTCGACGAGATATTTCCTGAATGGCAAGACAAGTTCATATCCTACAAAGATCTGAAGAAGCAGCTGAAATCCATCTACCCATCGGCAAGCGGCGATAGCGACGACGATCAGCAGGATAAGGGGGCAAATAAGCGGCGCAGATTGGGAGACGGTGAAGAAACGGACGGCGCGGATGCGGTGGCGACGGCGGACGTGAGTGATTTCGTGAAGCTTTTGGAGGATGAAATCAAGAAGTTTAATTCCTTTTTTATGAACAAAGAGGAGGATTACGTAATCAGATTCGAGGTAAAAATTGCTTTCCTCGTTTCGTGATATTGCTCTAGGTTTTACACATTCAGCTAAAAACACACATTGTATTTGTTGCTGTTGTTGAACTTGCGTTTGGTTTTCGGATATTAGATGCTGAAGGAAGAGGTCGAAGAAGCTAAGAATTCCAAAGAAGGCCTTATGAAAGTTGGGCAACAAATGGTTGATTTCCACGGAGAGATGATTCTGCTGGAAAATTACAGTGCTCTTAACTACACTGGTTCTTATCTTAACACTCTAACCATCCTCACATACATTTTTCATCTCTATAAATCACATCTTTCTGTCCCACGTTTACACCTACATTCGAATCTCGTCTGTAGTCTCATCGTTTTCGCAAACCAGGACTCTTGAAGATTCTGAAGAAGTACGACAAGAGAAGCGGCGAACTAATCAGATTACCTTTCATCCAAAAGGTTCTGCAAGAACCATTCTTCAGCACCGAGGTGATCAATAAGCTCGTCAAGGAGTGCGAGAAAATGATCAATAGGATCTTCTCGAGACACGATCAGCTGGGCCCACCATCAGAAGATACCGACGCAAAAGGAGGCAACAGCGACGCACCAATAGCTTCTTCTCTTCAGCCAGAAAAACGAATCGGAGGACCCAAAGAGCTCGAAGAGATCAAAGACATGGAGAACATGTATCTGAAGCTCACAATATCGGCCTTGCGTACGATGAAGGAAATTAGGAGTGGTAGCTCGACTGTGAATGCATTTTCTTTGCCTCCTATGCGAGGTAATGAGCTTGACGAAACAGGGAAGTAATTCAGCGGAAGTTCAAGAATTTTAACCAATAAATGACCGTTACTACTTACTACCGATCCCAATAAAGATTTTAAGCTGGCTATCGGGCAGGGGACGATGAGATTCGGGGATATGCTTGCAAATTGGATGCATAGACAATGGTGTTGGAAGCAGATGTCGGTAAAGCAATAAAACTTTTGTATGGGTAATATGTTTGATGCATATGAAGGCTATGATGTGATGCATTGAAGGGATGGTGTTGGTTTTCGAAGTTTGCCTGTTTTTGAAGTTTGCCTGTTTTTCTTGCATTGGTGTGATGTATGAAGCTTTTGTTTTCTCCTAATTGTGATGGAGTTCTTTGTTTTCTGATGCACATAATGTGTCGTAGCTCAACGCAGAGGGAAAAAGAGAAAATTCCCGATAAGCACAATGTAAATGTTCCAACTTTTTCATATGTATGCTGTTTGATTGATATTTTGTAGGTATCGAACTCACAAGTCATATATATCCCCTTTGATGTGTACAATATCTAGTGGGTTTGATTATTATCTATATACGTGAAGAATAGTAAAAGATTACTCAAATGATAATGAAAGATCAAATAATTTAGAAAAGGACTTGTATGGGTCCCTTAGGGCTCGTTTGATATCCGTGTATTTACATTTGATGGGTATAGATTATTTGTGTATGAGTATACATGGACTTTGTTGATAGAGTATTTATTATGTTTGATACGAATGTTTTAATTATTTGGGTAATGATGTATGATAGTGATTGATATGTATGTGTGAGATGTGTATATAATTTGATAAATATACTGGAATCACATTTTTACCCTTCCAAATTAAATCTATTAAACAAATTAAAAAGCTCATCATCTTCATCGTCCTCATCGTCTTCATCGTCTTCTCCAGCAGCTCAAATTACACAGCTCAAACCACCAAAAAACATTTTCAGCTCAAAAGTAAAATCATAATCATCTTGTTTCCAAATTGCAAGCTTCATCTTCTTCGATTAACCCAAATTACAGAAAAGTTTCATCATCTTCGTCATCTTCGATTCCAAATTGCAAGCTCAAATTTCGGTTAACAGTTCTCCAATCCCCATTTCTAAAATAATAACACTTCGATTTACATACAATAATACAGCCCATTCCGTTCACATACATATATAAAATAAGAACACAGAGAAATCGAACGAGTTCAGCCGGCGCCGCCCCACCTGCTCTCAGGCCGCCGGGAAATCAAACGGCACCGCTTTAACCACAGTCGGGTCGCCCAAATCCGGGTGAAAAAACCCGTATTTCCTCAGCACCTGATTATCCGCAAACGTCAGCCCACTGCATACCTTCGAAGAAGCTCTGCCCCGAATCCGCAAACGTCAGAGCCGGTGAAATGGGTGACGAACGGCCGGCGAAGGCTTCCCCACCCGTACCCCAAATCCTTGAGATTCTCCGACCACAGTTCGGCGTAAGCGCCGCTCACCTTCTCGGCGTGCCTCCTCCTCAAGCCATCGAAAGGATGCGGCCAGAAACGGAAAGGATGCGACTGTGCACGGTGGAAGAATGCTTCTGCACAACGATGATGTACTGACATTAATTAGGGGCAAAATTGGAATTAAGAACACATGTACTGACATACCCATCTATTTTTTTTTATTTGGTGGGTATTTCTATACCTGTGGGATAAACAATATGCGTGTATTAGGTGTGTGTCTCCATACAAGGTAGGCATCCGCATACACACTTAACAAACATACACAATTTTAATGATACACATCTATTACCTATCTATACAAGCATATCAAACGAGCCGTTAGTGTAAACACGTAGGTTTCTTTGAAAGGAGAATGGAAAAGAGGGTTGTCTTAAAACACACGTTGATTGGCAGTATTATTGTTTGATTCGGAATAGACAAAAGGGAAAAGAAACGATTTTTTTTTTTTTTTTTTTTTTAAATAGGGTTTTGATTTCATAGAAAAAAGCCGTGCGTTCTAGTCCCTCTCATTGGCCAATTTGAGGGGTTGGGAAGAAAAAAAAAACGTTGCAATTACAATCTGCGCTTCGCTTTCTCTCCTCTTTCCGTGCCGAAATTAGGAACCCTACTTATTCTTTCGACGCCTCCATGGATAGAGCTCTGCTTTCGTGAAGATCCGATACAGTTAATTCAGCTCGCGTGGGTTTACCATCTTTTAGGGCGTTCTGAAACCCAAAAAACGCAGCGAAAACGAAAATAAAAGCTCACGAAGATGGATCGAGGAAGAAAAATGCAGTCTTTGGAATTCAGAAGTAATGGGATCCTATCAGATCCTCACATACGGCTTCAAGATTGCGTCGTTTATCCGTGCGGCGGGTTGTTTGCATCGGTGGGGCAAATGGGGAATAACGAGAATGGGAGTCTTCAGCTGCCATTTGCAGATTTGGTGGTGAAGTATCTGTCGCTCTCCGACGGAGAAGAAGAAGAGAAGGTTCTGCTCGAAAAGAAGAGAAAAAAGGGGCTTAGCCTTAAGATTAAGGTCACGAATCCTTCGTTGAGGCGATTGATTAGCGGTGGAGTTGCTGGGGCTGTTTCGAGGATTGCAGTTGCTCCATTAGAGACTCTTAGGACTCATCTGATAGTTGGAAGTGGAGGCCATTCGACCTCCGATGTGTTCAGAAGCATCATGGAAACAGATGGTTGGAAGGGACTCTTTCGCGGGACTTTCGTCAATGTGATTCGTGTCGCACCGAGCAATGCTATTGAGGTAATTGAGAAAAAAATTGAAGCCTAATTAAATATCTCAAGCTGGGCTGGTTCTGTTTCTTCGGATATGATCTGGTAAATATGTGCTGTGTATTGCTTGCGAGTTGTTTGATCGTTCTTTCTTGAATTGTTGGATGCTTGAGCTTTAGATCCATTTTCTTTGTTGCCTAAATGCCTATGTTCGAGCTGTAGTTCTTCAGTCTGAGACTGATACATCTCATCTTATGCTATGCACTTTCTGGAATATTAAGGGTGCGTTTGGTCCAAGGATTCCTTCCAATGATGAAAACAAAAGAAAACGTATGGAAGAATGACCAACCTATCGAAATGCAGCACGTTTTTTTTATGTAGAAAGTTCATTTCTTGATTGCACCGTGCTTTCAGATGATTAATCTGGATCCCTATTTCTCCCCTACTCGAAGTTTTTGTTTCCATTTAGCTCTCAAAATGCCTGTGCATTCATTTATCTTTCGTGCGCTTACTCTTCAGTTATTCGTCTACGACACCATCAACAAAAACTTGTCCCCAAAACCCGGCGAACAACCCAAACTGTGCATCCCTCCTTCTTTGGTCGGCGGAGCCTGCGCTGGGGTCGCCTCAACGTTGCTCACTTACCCACTCGAGCTGCTCAAAACCCGCCTAACCATACAGGTAAAGAAAATTTACAAATCCAAATTCGATTTCACATCTAAGAAATTTTCATCATCTGTAATCACTTTTTCCCATATATTATGCAGGCAGAAGCCTACAACGGTTTGCTCGACGCATTCGTGAAAATAGTAAAAGAAGGCGGGCCAGTCGAGCTATACAGAGGCCTAACTCCTAGCGTCATAGGAGTGATCCCATACGCCGCGACCAACTACTGCGCCTACGATACGCTGCGAAAAGCTTACAAGAAAATCTTCAGGCAAGAGAAGATTGGAAACATCGAAACGCTGCTGATTGGATCGGCGGCTGGGGCGATATCGAGCACTGCGACTTTCCCCCTCGAAGTTGCCCGGAGGCACATGCAGGTAGGAGCTGTTAGCGGCAGGCAAGTTTACAAGAACGTTCTTCACGCACTTGCTACCATTCTCGAGCAAGAAGGGGTCCACGGTTTGTACAAGGGAGTTGGATTGAGCTGTCTGAAATTGGTCCCAGCTGCTGGGATTTCGTTCATGTGCTACGAAGCATGTAAGAGGATTTTGGTCGAGGAAGAAGGCGGAGAAGAAGAGGAAGATTGATTGACTCATTTATGACAACGAACGTTGTGAAGTCCACTTAAAACTCAGCTCAAACATGTTATTGTTGTGTTGTTGGTGCTGGGGAAGACTGAGATTTAATATTTTAGTTGGTTCGTGACTCTGCTCTGCCATGGATTTTTTTTCCATGTTTTTTTTTTCTCTCTTGTTTTTGGTTTCGGCTGCTGGCAATTTTCTCTAAGACGAAGATTTTTATTTAACAGTTGGAACCCTTATGGTAATAACGTTTTGTCTGTTGCCCTCAGATTTTCTTCTGTATTATCTTCTCAATTAGGCTTGTCAATGGGGCGGGTACGGATTTGGGAGTTTAATCTCTATCCTAGGCCAGCCCGAATCTTGCTGGTCAAAATATAGAATTACAGTTTGATCTGTAATTTCGTCCAAACTAACGATTAAATTAACCGCATACGATCAACATTTGTACCATTAGATATTAAAAGTGACATCTCAGCAGTGAGAAACAATAAACGCCACAATTCCAAACGGATCAAACATGGCTTATACCTTGTTACGAAATTTGAACAAAGCCTTCCCTGCTAACTCATTGATCAGTCTTTCTTGGCAGAAATGTATGTGTATGTGTGTGTCTACACTGAACTAAATGTCATGGTTTGTTTTTCACTGTCAATGGCAGGTAAATAACTCTAGCAATTGACCCCACACTGACCGTTCGCCGCCTCCTTCACAGCGTCGGAGGCAAACGGGTCGATCCTCACCCAAAGCAGAGAGAAGATCGAAGCGAGCAAAATCGACCACACGACTACGATCGTTGGCACGCGGTTCTGACGCCCCAGCAAACCCTTCAAAAAAGGGTACAGGTGCACGACCACCCACACCGCGAAGAACAGCTTCCCGAGGAGCGGGCCCCACGACTGGTACCCGCTGTTTACCGCGTACGAAACTCCGGCGACTATCCCGACGAGGTTGAGCATGAGGACGGTGGTGGGCGGGATTAGGAGCGAAGTCCACTTGAATACGTAGAGCTCCGAGAAGTCCCCGTCCTCGTCGGAGGCGGCCTTGGAGGTGACGGTGAAGCTCGTGTCTATGCCCGCGAGCACCTTGAGGAGTCCCTGGAAGACGGCGAAGAGGTGTGCGGAGGTGCCTCCGATGACCCAAAACTGCTCGTTCCTCCACCAGTCCTCCACGCTCACGCCGCTCCACCTCATCTCAAGGACGCCCGTGGCGAAGATGGAGGCGAAGAGGAGGATGAACCACATGCTCGCGTAGTTGCTGATCTGCAATGAGACTAATGTTTGAGCTCGCTGCTGTTGGAGATGTAAATACAAAAAAATTTTCTAAAAAAAAATTGATACACTTCAAACGAGCTTAAGGCTTAGGTGAAGGGGTAGTTTGACATGGTATCAGAGCTCAGGGATCAAAGAGGTATTCTGTAGGAATCCTCATGACCATCCATTTACGAAAATTGCAGTTCTAGGGCTAGATAATGAACAAATCAACATAAACGTGAGAAGGCGTGTTGGAAATATAACATAAGAAAAAAAATGATACATTCCCGACAAGCTTTAGTTTTTAAGTGAAATGATAATTCAACATGGTACCAAAGCTCAAGGATCGAAGGGATATTGGGTACGAATTACATGTCTAAGTCTAAAACTTTTTATCATAAAGAAATCAGCCAAGACACGAGAGAGCGTGTTGAAAATATAATATATACAAACAATGATGCACTCCGTATGAACTCAAGTTTTTAGATGGAGTGGTCATACAACATTAACCACATAACAAAACGATCAAGAAATCAGACGAACTAGCCGTGTGCGATTTGCTTACCTCGGGAATGATGAACTTGTTGGTGAGGAGACAAATTGCAGGGAGGATACAGTAGGCGAGGAGCGGGATCGAAGTGAGGGGATAGACGATGGTGTTTATGTAGGCGAGCCTCTCCAGGAGCCGAAGTTTCCCAGTGTATCCGTACCAAATAGGGCAATGCCTGCTCAGTAGAATCTCGATGGAACCCAACGCCCACCTAAGCACTTGGTTCAGACGATCGGAAAGATTGATAGGAGCCGAGCCCTTAAAAGCCGGACGAGGAGGCATGCAGTAGATCGAAAACCACCCTCGTGCGTGCATTTTGAATCCCGTCAATATGTCTTCCGTAACCGAGCCGTAAATCCATCCAATCTACGCTTAATATTGCGCCCATGTTTATCGTTTTGCCTTAGAGAACTTTTTAACAACTTTTACTTTACCTCTTTGCCCCACTCGGTCTTATCCTCGTAGCCGCAGCTGATGACGTGGATTGCTTCTTTCAACGGATTGGAAATACCTTCGGCGTTCGGCGTGCCTCCTTTTTCCATGAAGGTGGCGGCGATGAAGACTGCAGACTGGCCGAAGCGCTTCTCCATGATCTTGCGAGACGAATGAAGCAACTCCTCCTCGTCGTCGTCGTCGTACTCTAAACGAGGGCATGCAAATGAGAAAACTGCGGGTCAATTTTCAGCGCAAAAATATTTCGATAGCATCGACTTTTACTACCTTCGTCGCCCTCTTCGATGTCCTCCAAGTTGAAAATCGGGATCGTCGTCGTGTCTTGCTTCTTATCGGCGTGCCTTTCGTCGTCGGCGCACTTACGCTTCTTCTTAGAACCACAGAAGTTCTTGAAAATTACGTTTGGTCGCAGATCTTCTTCGCTTAGGATCGGATCGTAGCCATACAAAGCTCTCCTATTAAAGCAGCAGCCAGTCCCAACGTAAACAGGTCCCTGAATCCCGTCGAGGCCTTTCAAGTTGATCTACACAGTGATAAAATTCTTAGAATCACCGTTCGAATAAGGAGTTAAAGGAACAGAGGAGAAAGAATTTACGTCGAAGAATACGATGTTGCGATTAGCGTATCTATCGTGCAAGTCGATGCCGTCGAAGCGCTGTGGGAACTGAACGTAGCAAGTCTTCTTTGAGTAAGAAGGGTCCATCATGAAGCACATTGCTTCTTTGAGGGCTTTAGAGTTGTTGAAGTAGTGATCGCAGTCGACGTTCAGAAGGTACGCTCCGTTCGTGAGGACGGCAGAGACGCGGATCTGAGGAGCAGAGCGCAGAAATCAAGAATTTTTAATCATATAAAGCGCTTCGCACGGATTATAAAACACTGTACTTACCAAAGCATTCATAGCTCCCGCCTTTTTGTGATGCTGAAATCCCGGACGCTTCTCTCGAGATACGTAAACAAGCCGGGGAAGCTCATTTCCGTCCGTATCGCGACACCCAGTGCTCCCTAAAAAGACCTGTTTAGACCGAAAAATAAGATATAAATAATCATCAGAAATTATGAAAATTGGGGTGCAATAATTGTCTCTGGTGAGTGAGAGATCGAACTGAACCGTGGTGCTTGACTGCTGTACGATTTAAGGTTTAGCGCTGCACCCTCACCACCAGCTATAGCTTTTGGTTGGGTCAGCGATTCAACGCTTGTAACTGACGTGTATATAACTTACCTGAATCATCCCGGGATGATCGCGAGGGTTGTTTCCCGGCCACAAACTACCATCGTGCATTATCCATCCTTCCTCGGGCGTCCTCCGAGCTTTCGCGACGAGCGCATTTATTCTCACCTTGAATTCTTCGTATTCCCTCTGCACAAGGGAGAGTTTTCAGAAAAGTGAAGCCAAGCCTCTTTTTTTTTTTTTTGCGTATTCTTTCGCTACGTCATACTCACCTTCATCGCTCGGCGCTCCTTCACGAACGAAGGCTTGATCTTATCCCTGAGATAATCGATCTTCTGCGCAAAGTAGAACTCAGGCGCCCGAGGCTCGACGCTGTGCTTCTTGCAAAACGGGACCCACTTCCTCGCAAACGCGGCGGTGTGGGAAAGGGATTCGAAGGTCAACATGGACGCGCCGTCGTCCGAGACGTAGCACGAGACTTTGCTCACCGGGTAATCGACGGCGAGAATCGAAAGCACGGTGTTCGCCGTAACTAACGGTGGCTCTTTCATGGGATCTACGGTGCTCACGAAAACGTCGATGGGCGCTAACTGCGAAGGCTCGCCTTCTCTATCGTGTCTTCAAGGCAGACGAAGAAACTTAGTACGAAAAAAAAGATTCGAAGCCTAAAAAGAGAATGACAGAATAAAACATTACACACTAACCTGAAAGAAAGCCTATCGAGGTAAGTCTCGCGGTTGACTGGGCACCATTTTGGGAACTGATCGAGGAGCCATGAAAGGGCGAACCATATCTCACAAATGACCGAAGTGAGCCAAAGTGGATATGCGTCTTTCACTGGGTGAGTGCATCGGTAATGCAAGAAAATGCCCAAAATGATCAGTCGTAGAACGATGACGATTCGATAAGGAGTGAGGTGTGCAGATGGGATGGGAACGACTCGGCTCAGAGGTTGGCGGGGATCGTCCACCCTGTCGTTAGGCGAAGATATGTTTGGAGATTTCCCAGAAAATTTCATCGATCGAATGCAGTATACGAACGATAGATTAAATAAAATCTCCTCGATTGGGCTATAAACTTATTACGTTGGAAGTTCTCCGTTAGAGATAGCGCCTTCACCGTCCCTCTTTCTGTGGTTGGTCATCTGAACCATGTTTCTGTGCTGTTTGATCTTCCACCCATCGATCCTATCCTTCCACTCGATGTTTTCGGGTCCATAAGCGTTTATGTCTCTGTTAGGATCGACGATTCTCACGGGAACTGAAGAAGTAAGCAGACGCTGTTAGTAGAGCGAACGCTCATAAAAGAGTACGTACGAATAAATTAGGCAACAAAATATATGTAATGTTAGAGAGCTTCCACCTGGGCGTCGAGGATCGACGTAAGGAAGGGCGTGAATGGTAGTGCTTCTGATCGAGTTAGTGTCTTGCGTTGAAGGACAGGTTTCGCCAGAAACCTGTTTGTCGAGTAAAAGCATATACAAGATAGGTAGTATTACATTTTCGTTTGGCGAAATCGATTTTAGATCGAAGAGAGATTTCGAGGACTTACACGTTCGCCATTGGTAAGAAGACGCCTCGAAAATGCAGACAGCTCATCACCATCATCATCGCCGTGCCCTTGGGCTCGAGCTTTAGTTATTCCCCGGGAGTATCTGAGCTCATTGTCCAGCAAGTCATCGATATCATCGCTGTGAACTCTTCGACTACCTAAAAGATTCAAAAGCAATGAACTTTAAGCAATAAAAGAAAGTTATACAACAATAGAAAGTTACTACAACAATACAATCCCAGGAAAACTAAAGGCATGTATGACCTCTGCTATGACTCATGTAGTGTGCCTTGCACTGTGGGCATGATTGATTCCCATGTTTCTGCTCAAATTCAAAACAAGCTCGGCAGACGAGGAATGCACATTCGTTGCAGGCGATAAAATTGTCGCCATTTGAGATCAACCCCACAGAATCTCCGCAAATCTTGCAAATTTGGCCGCACGATTTCTTCGAGGACTCAAACTGCAATTTGGAACATGAGCATTTGCAGCAATCAGTTTCTAGACTATAGTAGCAATGGTTAACATAATGCATGCATGCCCAGGCCAACAATAGTGATTCAATCCCCAAAAGACTAATCAGTATTTGATTGGAGAAAATGGAAGGCGATCAGCCATGTTTAGACACATATCAATTGAGGACGAAAACCGATGACAGAATCCTTCAGATTAACACAGAAACAGCGGCTAGATTATTCCTGCGAAAATTGGAATAAAAAAACGAATAAAATCAGTGCACAGATAGATAAAACGGTATACGCACCTCGCCGTCAGAGTCGCCACGAATCCTAACAAGCTCGTGCATCTCACGTGACCCGTCCGCCAACCCTCCATTCGACTCCATTGATGATCTCAAAGCTAATGGGCTGATGAAATCGACGCAGCCAAACTCAGAATAAATGAGTATTGGAATTAGTATACGAGCTTCGAATTGTTTTGATTCTCAGCGTCGTCAGTCGCTCGTCACTGAACCCTTTTTATTTTGTTAGTGGTTTTGTTTCGTCGAATGGAATAGAGATTTATGTTTCTGTCGTCGATCGATGCTCTCTCTCTCTATATATAGTGAGACAGGCGACTCCTCGTACATTACTGGGTGAGCCGGTAGCCAGTGATGGGCTGTCAGCATCAAAGCAGATTTTGTTGGGAATAATAACTGCGTGGCCATTTCATGGTTGACTTGTCTACGTTTTTTTATTATTTTACGGTGCTAATTAAGTTTGTGAAAGATGTTACTCCTAATAGCCCCTAATTTTATCACATTTTTCCATTTCGGGCGTCCCAATAGTTTTATCGTCTTTCATTATTTAGCAAAAAAACTATCACAAACAATCAATATAATAATATTAAATATTCTTAAAAGACGCATCAAAATATACATTTTTTTACCTTTTCAATGTACTATATTATTATAATAATACTATCTTAATTTACGTGCCCACCAATATATATGATAAAGATAACGGGACGTAGGGAGTATAAGTTAGGTTTTAGGCCCATAAAATTTATAGGGTTAATGACCCAATTTTTGTAACATTTAGAGATAAGGACCTAAAATTTAATCAAGTGGTATACAGTGTATATGAACTTGTATCGGACTATCGTTTTGTGTTATTACAGAACAATAAAGTGGTGGACGATGAAGTGGTACTGCAGAACCATGAAGTGATACTGCAGGTCCATGAAGTTGTACAAAAAAACACTTAACTATATCGGATCCTTAAAACTAATTTTTTTTTTTTTATAGGGGCTGAAACCTAAATGACACTTATGTTGGTGCCGGACGTCAAATTGCCCCTTTCTAAATTGAGTATTATTACATCATCAATTTTCCATCATTTAATTCACGTTTTTTCATTTCTTTCAACTCATAATTACGGGTTTAATATTACCGATTTTAACCGGTTACTGCACAGCTGGACTCACTCAATAGGCAATCCTTGTCATTTGTCTAAGAGTCCAAGACAAAAGGCATAATTACACTTCCGTATCCTCAAGAATGTGAACTATTGCAAACGTGACTCTGAATCATCTATGAACATCAGAACATATGAACGAATGACAAATTGCAAGCGAAGTGAATTCATTGACATATAATAAATGCAGAAAACATCAATCATCGTCGAATTCACAGAAACCCCATCTTTTTTCCATCGTCAATCGAAGAAAATTAAAGAAGACAAACGGTAAAAGGGCCTATGAAGAAAGCATCGTTTGAGAAGGAAAAGTTTTTCTTGAACCCATCATCATCATATTCATCATCGCCGTCATCGGATATCTTCATCACCACCACCCATTAACAGCCTCCGTGTACTTATTCTTGAGCCACCTAAAGCTCTTCCTAAAGGACCCTTTGACTCTTCCCTCGACGGAGTAGACTTTATAGCTCGCAACTCTCTTCTTCCTCTGAAATTCAGGATCTATGAACCCCCACGATTTCGACCTTTTCGCTCCGTCGAGGTTCCTCGGCGGCGGGTCGGAATCGGCACCGTAAGATCTCGCTGAGGGAGGTCCGTTGTAGGGTTGAATCTGCATGTTTCCTTCGCTGTGATGGGACTTTGATCTGTAAGCTTCCATTTGATTTTCCTCTTTCTTGGGTGTGTGGAGAAGAAATGTCAATTCTTGGTGGCTGTTTTTGTGGGCGGTGAAAGTAGGGAAGAAAAGGACTCTTTTCTCTGGTATTTATTTATGAGTGGTGGAGCTTAGATATTAGAATATTATTAAAACGGCTATGCCCTCTCTAATATATGATTATTTATTTATTTTTAGACATTATCCACCGTATTAATCTTATGATCCATATGTTCCGTCCAAAGCCAAACAAGACGGCGGTAGAATCGAACAAATGACTTCTCCTCATGGAGAGTCTTTTTGTCTAACTTCGAAAACGGATGAGAGAAATGATTCTTGATTTTATTTTCTAGCAATGGTGACAATTTTTTGTATGTTAAAATGAATGACTGAATGGGGATGTGAACGACTTTAGGTCTAAATTACTTAAACATTATTCTCGAGACAAACTGATCTACAATGTAAATTATCTTTCCTTATTTCTCTCGACAATAGGGATGATACGATCATAGATTAATTCATCAAACCTTTATGTCGGCTTGAACAAGTCTGCTTTGGGAGTTACTTGCAAAAACAAAATGACAATTCATGCCACTTCATAAATTAAGTTGACTTTAGACACCAATTCACTCTCTTAGCCCAATGATAACTATTCCACTTGGTGGACCACCAAACAATTACTCCTATAATTTTTCAAAAGTATATCAAGTTAGGGGGGGAAACCCAGAGCATCAAATTCAACAAACATCCAAATATTCAGTTATTTCAGACCATATTATAATACAGAAAGCAAATTTTGGTAGGAAAAACAAAGGTTCCAAACCAAACACACCAAAGTAGGGCAATAACACACAAAACTTAAGCATAGGGGAAAAAAAGAAGCAAAACCAAACCTCCTCATTACAGAAGATCAGCAACATTCGCGGGCAGCTCCTAGACAACCCCGTTGTAAAACTTCCGAATGTTGGCGAGCATTCGCTCGTCGCTCGGGTCACAAAGTTTATCGCCGCGCCCTTTCTCCCAAACCGCCCACTCCGCGCAACACGGTGAAGATAATTCTCGGGCTGAGTGGGAAGATCGTAGTTGATGACCAACGAAACTTGCTGAACGTCGATTGCACGCGCCAAAAGATCAGTCGTAATAAGAACCCTCGAAGATCCCGACCTAAACTCCATCACTATGACGTCCCTCGTGTTTTGGTCCATGTCTCCGTGCGTGGCCGAGACAGTGTGGTCTCGGGCGCGCACTTTGTCAGTTAGCCAGTCCACCTTTCGCCTCGTCTTGACGAATATAACGCTCTGAGTGATTGTTAGGGTTTCGTAGCACTCTTCCTTCTTGACGTTGATGTAGAACTACTTTATGCCCTCGAGGGTCAGTTCGTCGCGCTTTACGAGGATGCGAACTGACCTGTTCGTGAACTTCCTCGTGATTTCGAGAGCCTCGGGCGGCATCGTGGCTGAGAAGACGCCGACTTGAATCTTGGGTGGCAGCAGTTGGAAGATGTCATAGACCTGAAATGAGAAACATACTCAGTTATCAGCAGTTTGATGAAATAGATATATGGATTCTGTCTTATCTATTCAATTGGGCATAACCAAAGTAGGCTTAGAGTTCGACATATGGCGCCTTTACGCCCTATCTCATCCATGTTAAAAACACCAATCCCTGCGTTTTACAATATACACATGACGCATGTCTCAAGTTTTAAACACGCTTGGGAAGGCCTAAATATAGATTAGAGCGAAACATATGAACAGAGATTAGGGAGCGAGGAGAAACGAAGAAGAACCTGACTCGTTAAGACTGTATCACGTCAAGCCCTTTGATGAATGGGACGATGCCGATTCCCTGAATTGCAGATGGCTTCTCGAAACCTTAGCACGAGAGACAATGAATGAGGACCTCTTTTCCATCCAAATGACTCGTTAAGTGGGTAAAGTATGTTGTCATTTGTGGAAACTAGAAACAAGAAATCGCATACCGTATGCATATATGCCCCTGAGAAGATTTTCCCATGGAATCAAAGCTGTCATAAACCCCATCATAAGAAGTGAAAAACTCCTCGCCATCAGCTCTCTGTACAGATACAATAACATCATTCGTTAGATGGCCAGTGCCTGAAAAGAAAACCACACACATATTGATTGTGCCATACTGCTGAAGCAACTAAACTATCTGCTTTGCGAATCTTCCATGAGACTTGAGAGAGACTTACAATTCATTCATCTTTGCATCAAATTGAGAACCTTCAGGTGCCGTTCCAGCCATGACTACAGGAAAAAGAACACCTGGGTAAGATATCTGCAGCCAAAATAGTTAAACAACAAAATAATAGGAGTAGTAAGTTCATAAACAGGAAAGCTGAATGCTAGAAAAAAAAATGTGATATCATGGGAAATTACCTCAGAAACCACCAAGTTCGGCACAAAAAAAACAAACACAACCGATCACATAAACCTATATCCAAAATAGCATCAGCAAGCGACCCGTAGGTGTTCAAGGAACATACCGTACCTTATATAAGTTCAAAGTGAAAGAAACTGAAAAAAACTTAAGTTCAGAAATTAATCTTTAGCAGCGGACGATTACTTTTCCTCGAAACTCCTCGGATCCACGCCGTGGAGTTTGGGAGAGAGAAAAGGGTGCGTTAAGGGGGGAGAGAGAGAGAGAGGAAATGTCAGTGGAGCCGAATGGTATTGCTTTGCTTCTTTACGTGAGCTTTATGTGGCCATTGATTTCAGAAATGAAGCCATCGACATTGAAAAGCCTTTACACAGAAAAAAAATTCAATCTTTTATGTACACAACAACGACCCAAATCTTTGCCGTTGCTTGGTATACATAAACTGTACACAGAAGAATAAGAAGAAGAAGATCAAAACGTAGCCACACAACGTTGAAAATACTACGATTAGCCACAGAATGCATCAGGCTCAAAAGTCCTTGCAGATTCGTCGTTGTAAACTCCTGGGACTGCCCTACCGCCGGGATCTTCTCCGGCACCAATGCTGCTACTGTTCGTCATCGTTTCAGAATTGACGAGGAGGACTACTGAGATAAACAACGCTGTTCCTAGCCCGACGAGAGTGTTCTTCAGTCTGTCAAGCACAGGCTTCACCTGCGTTGCGTCTATTCAGTGTCATAAACCTAAGCATGGAGTGAAATGAAAGATTAAAGGAGGTGTGCGATGGCTTACAGTATATGTCCCTAGCAGCCTATCTCTAGCCAAGATTTCTGCGGTCTTCACCCATATCTGCAGACAATTAGAGGCATATCCTGATTAATAAGATATGACTGTAACGGAAGATGAAGAAGATATCAAATCAATCAATGGCTATGAAAGTCACCTGCCCGTCATACCAGCCAGTCTCTTCGTCTTTGGAGAAGAAAGGAAGCGAAGTTGATGTCGGTGATTAATCAGAGTAAGAATACACTAAGGAAGTAAAGCAGTTGGAAGTAAGCTCACTCACACTCAACAGTGGCGCTTAGCAATCTGTTCCCCACGTAAGCCCATCCAAGGTACATCCTCACGACGGCGAGGATAACCGCGACGATCCCGCTGCAGCCGGCGCTCAAGATCAGCCTGACGGGTTCGGATCTGGGCCCGACCGACCCGACCCACGAGACGGGCAGGCCGACGAAGATCGCGAAGCAGGCGCCGGTCACGAGGAGTCGCGACGAGAACTCGACTAAATCGCCCGACGCCCACGAAAATGGGAAGGAAGTGGAGAGGGATTGGTATTCGTTGATGGGCTGCTGTTCGAATGGAACTGGGCATTCGGTTTCGGGCGGGGGGGTGTTGTTGTTGCTGCTCTTGGAAGAAGAAAGGGGTATTTTGGGAAAAGAGCATCCATTGATGAGCGGTGCGATTCTTGGTTGGCGGCGTATGGATGTGGGAAAGTTTAGAGCTTGCGAAGACGATGACAATGGCGGGTTTAGAGACAGAAGCGAGCATGTGGTGGCGGCCATTTTTTAGCTGTAGATTTTTCTTTTTCTTCTTTTTTTTACGGATTTTATTTTCATTATTAAAAAATATTATTGTATATAGAGGACAGAGGTCCCTTGTATATATCGTAAAAATCTTTTTGATGTCACGTTCAGAACAAAATTGTGTTAATCATATGAATATTATTAAAGTGAATAGGTCTTTACATATAAATATTGATTTGCAAAAAAACTCGTAACTTAGTATCATATAAGATATTTCTTTAAATTTTTTGAAGATAGGTACCCGATCAGCCGCATATATGCCATACAACACATTTAGGTACCCTATATCAACGATTTGTGATACGCCATACGTTGAGAAAATAGCACGACGTATTAGCACATTTAGGTACGTCATCTTTAACACATTAAGTACCCTATACCAACGTGTTATGGTACGCCGTACACACACAGAAAGGTACGGCGTGACTGAAGAAATTCGTAAATATTAAATCGGATACCTATTTGTAAAAATTTCTGACATGGGTAACTCTGTAAAAATTTTAGTCAAATAGATATTTATTGTAGATATCACTTGACTTGAACAATTTACAATCAATATATCATTTCGAAACAGAGTACTACCATTCGCTATCATCCACCACCAAAGAGCGTGTAATTGCAAATCAACGCCTCATAAAGCCCATTATTTCACAGCGCTACCCCTTCGCAGCTCCTCTTGCAATCATGTCCTTGTACCTGACAATAGAGTCCAGCCTCTGTAGCTTTAACTGATGCTTGAACTTATTGATGAAATCATCGGCTTTCGCATCAACCTCTGAGTCGCCGTCGGCCGGTTTAGAACCTCCGCTTACTCTCGACGTCGCCGGGCGCCGTGATTCCGCAGTTACGACTTCATCTTCTTCGAAGTGTACGAAGGCTGATTTTAGGCTCGCCGACTTCCTCATCCTCGCCGAAGATTTCGCCGGAGTGTCGCCGGATATGGGCCTAGCATCCGATTTGCTCCTATCACAGTGAATGCTGCCTCCTGCGAAGAGATTGCTGTACACCTCGTCCATGCTCTGTTCAGAGTTCTTTTCCTCGTGGTTTTGGGTAAAGTCGAACTGAGATTGAGCTTTCTCTTCATGGACGAGCTGAGAGAAATCAGTCAAGATTCGATCTTTTTGGCCGAAAGTGAGCTGCGATTGAGCTTTCACTGGCGAACCATCCAAGACGGCATCTTTCTCATCGAAAACGAAATTGGCCCTCCCCGATTCTTCGTAAGCGTACGAATCTTGCGATTTGAGATGAAGATATTCTTGGGAAAAATGATGGGTATGATCGATCAGAATCGAAAGAGCTGTGACTCATATTGTGGTTCTGAGGTTCATCTTGAGATCTGTAGTAGTGAGCGTACAAGTTAACCGATTTAAGACGTTGAAGAACAGAGGAAGATCTACCTATACCAGCGTTCTTGGGGTTCTGATGCTTTTGTCTACGGTTTGCGAGTGAAGACGTTAAAAAAATGGCGCCTATCATTACATTGAGAAGGACGAAGAGGACCTTGGGAGTGAACCAATCGTTCATGGATTCCCATGGTGAAGAACTTGTTATAGATTGTGACTCTTCCGACATTGTTAAGGTTCTTTTCTTCTGTTTGTTTTCTTGCAGAGAGAGAGAGAGAGAGAGGAATGACTGACTATAAAGGTGGTGGGCCGAGGCGATGGAGCTGGTGAGTGGTGGTGGGATGAGAAGAGAAACTACTCCCTTGGTGATATTTATTCTGCATTTGTCTGGCTAACAGCGCACGAAAGAAATAGAGAGAATATGTTATAACATTTGTTGGAAATGATACTTGCATTTTACAATACTCTTTTCGCTTTCTTTCAATGAACATGTTCTTACACTCCATTCGGCACGTTTGTGGAGCGGGGATGGCAGATCTAGCAAATTATCTTTTCGAAAATCATGATTAGGTTGGCTGTAATCGTCAATAATGGAGGCAAAATGATGCTTTTGGAATAAAGTCACGTCCTTGATAGTTGATATGGTTTCTTTTCTTCACATCTTCGATGATAATGGAGAGTTAGCAATATCCTATTACGCAGCAATACAAAGCAGAATTGCTGGGAACCACTGCGACTATAATTGCGCCGACAATGGAAACGGGTCGAACTCTGGCCCGGGTCGGATTCATGGGTATGTGAGAACCATGAAAGATCATAGATAACTTCGGGCATTGACTGTTAGTTCTATGAACAGAGGTTTTTTAATATTCGAGGAATGGCTAACTACGCAATTTAAGAATGGGCAGTAGTAAGGAGAAACGGTTCGTTGACTCTGACTGGTCAATTAATAATTATCCATTTTTTTCTACGTTCCCATGCCTATTGTCTGACTTCATATACGCACTCTGCTTTTCCTTTGTCGGTTTCTTGGGATTCAATTGCCATTTTCCCGTCTCAATTTATACTCTTGTCATCCTAAAGGAAGAAATCCGATGTACGGACGCGACTGACTGACCATCGCCGCCGTGATAGAACTTCGATTTGCTAAGTTTATGTTAGTTAGCTGGTGTTATTAACAATGGGCGTCTGCTTCAGCAGTTCTGCTTCCGCCGATCGGAAGAAATCGCCGGCGGCCAGCGGCCAATTCAATTCAGGTTCGTTTCACTAGTCTAATTTTCTGGGTCTTTTCTTTCCGTCGAAGCCCGTGTAAGAAACAATCTTCTGATTCCCATCAGAGATGGCGTCAGCATCGGCGACGACGACGTGGTCCTCAAGCGCCGGCGGCGGCAGCAGCAGCACCACCACCACCACCACTACAACCTCCGAGAGCAGTAGCGGATCGTCCAAACCACCGTCTTCCTCCGGCGAAAGTAGGGAAGTCGACGGTCGAGTGATAGCCCACCACACTAAGCTCAAGATATTCTCCTTCTCCGAGCTCAAATCTGCCACTAGAAATTTCAGAAACGACACCGTCTTAGGAGAAGGTGGGTTCGGAAAAGTATACAAGGGCTCGCTCGTCCTCGTCAGGGACGACAAAAGTGGGCCCACCCCAACCACCGTCGCCGTCAAGAAGCTGAACGCCGGAAGCATGCAAGGACTCGAAGAATGGCGAGTAAGTAACTTCAGATCGAAGCCCTCGTAAGCAGATTCTCATCGGTTAATAATGTAACTTGCTTGGTTCAGTCTGAGGTGAACTTTCTTGGGACGCTTTCTCATCCCAATCTTGTGAAGCTTCTGGGCTACTGCGGGGAAGAAGAGCTTCTGCTAGTCTATGAGTTCATGCAAAAGGGAAGCTTAGAGAACCATCTTTTTGGAAGTATGCATGCAAAGATGATTTCTTTCGTTCCCTCTGCTTTTTTTCCTTTTCGCTGTTTTAATATGCCTGCGATTTTGATTTTCGCGGGGTTGAATTTACGTGTAGGAGGCTCTACTGCTCAGCCGCTGGCGTGGGACGTTAGGCTGAAGATACTTATCGGGGCCGGGCGAGGGCTTGCGTTTCTGCACTCGTTGGATCGAAAGGTCATTTACAGAGACTTCAAGGCTTCGAACATACTGCTCGATGGGGTGAGTCTTGCTTTGCCCTCTTTCGGTCCAATCCAAATTATGCTCCCTCGTCTCGGAAACTATGACAGCCAATTGTTGGAAATATAGTATATATGATTGAAGTACGACGCACTTCGTTCAAGCTTAAGCTTTTAGGCGAAGTTGTCATTCAGCATTATATCAGAGCTCACGTGCCATAGTACGACACAACTGCCTATTAAAGAAACTACACGTCTAAGTCTAAGGCTAGATATTAAGTAAATCAGGTGAATACACAGTTCCTTTAAGTTAAGCCTTTAGGCGATATAGTCATTCAAAGCAGTCCTACATAGTTAAAGAAATCGGCCTAAACGCGAGGGAACGTGTTAAAAAGTTATAATATATAGGATTAAGAGATGATTCATTTCACCTCCTCAGTCATACCATGCCAAGCTGTCGGACTTCGGCCTGGCGAAGGTGGGGCCCACGGAGAGCCGATCCCACCTCACGACGCAGGTGATGGGGACCCACGGGTACGCGGCGCCCGAGTACGTGGCGACGGGCCACCTGTACGTGAAGAGCGACGTGTACGGGTTCGGCGTGGTGGTGGCGGAGATGCTGACGGGCCTCCGAGCCCACGACCCGAACCGCCCGAGCGGGCGGCACGACTTGGTCGACTGGATAAAGCCGATGCTGGGCGAGAGGAGGAGCCTGAAGAAGGTGATGGATTCCCGACTCGAGGGAAGGTACCCCTCGACGTCGGCCCTGAGGATCGCTCGGCTCGCCTTGAGCTGCCTCGGGAACGAGCCGAAGAGTAGGCCGTCCATGCAGGAGATAGTTGAGGCGTTGGAGGTTATCGAATCGGCTAATGAGAGGCCTCGGTATCAGAGTAATGCGTCGGCCCCGGCGGCCGATCGACGTACGGAGAATAGTCGGTATCGTTCTTCTACGGTACGCCCGAGGACACAAGAAGAAGTGGGTCGTCGTCGGGCCTATCAGTTGCCGACGCGGGGGTTAGCGTAATAATGTGTTGATTGTTGTGGCTTAGTATTTGTGATCGAATGTATGTATTGTGTGCGTGCAACTTAGAAGCAAGCATGTATTAGAGTGTATAGCATGCATCATCGAAGATTAAATCTTGTTATGTTTTTGGCTTAAATGAATGTGTGGATTATTTTTTCAAAAAAATTATCTGATGCATGTTTTGTTTTTTCATCCTGGTGTAGTCCCTACACTAGTTCGAATCGATTTGGAATTTCGATATCATCTCATGGGACAACCGGCGCCTTTCATCGGAAATAATCTATACTCTTTTTGTTAAGCTGGAAGGAATGATATAAACTATTAATTAGTCTGTCAAATTAAATTCTATTTAAAAAAAATTAATTCATAAAATAAAAAATACTACAAACTACCTTTAGTTATTCCACCTTTAAATTTATTATAATTTTTTATTTATATATCGTAGCACAGAGTGTGCAAAAGGACCAAAGGCACTAATCCTTTTTATGGCTTGTGTTTTCCATCCCAAAGTGTATTCAATGTCATGGCTTCCCTGATCCTATCGAAGTTATCATCCGGGTCGACCCTAATGTGGGGCCCACCGTCCGACGTAACGACTCCAGTGGTCAATCTTTGTGGGACATATTATACCCTGGTATTCTTGCACTCAAATGCGTGTGCTATAATAACATGTTATAATTTAAAAAGTGGAATTGATTTATTATCAAATTAAAGGTATAATTATAATTAACTATAAATAAAAATCATTAAGGAAAGGTAGTGGGTGAATTTTTATAATTTAATAAATATTTTTCTTTAAGACCCAATTGACGGACTATTTGGATAGTTTATAGTAAGCCATGAGGCTTAATAAAATACTAGACACACATGCACCCCCAATGTGGGTGCGAGCAATAATAATGGATTATTTAATTTTCATTTTAATTATAGGGTAGTTTTGTGGGCAATAAACTGTATATGAACGTAGTGGCCTAATAATTTAGCAGTTTTGTGGGCAATAAACTGTATATGAACGTAGTGGCCTAATAATTTATTTTATTTTATCAATATTAATGACAGAAAAAATTTGATTGGTTGAAAGTGACATACCAAATTGAGATTAAGGCAGTTACTATAAGGGGAAGGCTATACATAAAATAGAAAGATAGTATAGATACTACCGATTCTTTTTAAACTTCAACGTTGTGAGGTGGAAATATTTAAAATTCGAAAAAAAAAAAAAGGAAAAAAAGAAAGAAATAAAAAAGGATGATCTAAAGTGGGCCTGCTTGTCCACGTCAGCCCACATAATGATTGATATACGGCCCAATAATTTAGATATGGGGTCGTTGGAGTGGAGGGGAGCTCGGAGAGGGAGGGAGGCGGACATACATGAATGCATCGGCAAAATCAGATGATTAGAGCATCTCCAATGCAATGCATAAAAATACAGGTAATATTACACAATAATACACTTGCTACAGTGCTTTTACTCCAACCCATAAACTCTATTTTCTACACTAGTTTTCTCTCCAACCCATGAACTCTATTTTTACACTAAAAATCAAATTCCTATATTTTACTATCATAATTGACTTACTATACTTTATTATATAAAATTAAAAATTCAATGTATTTTAATTATTAATATTTAAAATTACATGAATGATAAAATTAGCATATTATTTAAATTTAATTTTATTATATAAATAAAAATTATATTATTTTTAATTTTATTTGTATTATAATAGTGTATCAAATATTTAAATATAACAAAATATGTATTACTAAATAAATATAAATAGAAATTAAAACTCTATTTTTGTGTTAAAAAATTGTGCGTACTCTAGATGTAGAGTTTCTCTGCTGATCAACACAATATTTGTGTTAAATATAGAGTCCCGTTGGAGTAGAATCGTACTCTATTTTTGTGTTTTACACAAAAATGAAGTACCCGTTGGAGATGCTCTTAAAACTGAAAAAGTAAGAGAAAGGAATAAGGATGCATCAGCGCACTTGATGATCGAAGGAGTGATGAGTATATCACTGTGATCGATCTCGAATTTGTTAATGCTAATCACTTGTTGAGCGAACATCGCTGCTCGGCGGTTCCTTGATCTGACGAGCTGTGCGACGCTGCGAACGTGAGCAGGATAGGAGCCCGTTTGACGACTATGGTGTGGCTCAAACTGAGCTTGGTTTTCATCTTGGTAACATAATCCGGCCAGCACTTTCTCTTAGCTTGTGAATTTCAGTGATCGTTGTTTAGTGAATCTACCGACAGAAATGGAGTATTGGCTATTTTGCTGAACTTTTTGTTTTGAATGGAATAAATATGGTGCAGGATTTGTTCCTCATCTCTCTAATCGAAGCACAGGTTTCTCGTTCGACTCAGTCGTAAGTTCTATCTAGCAACTTGTGTATCATTTGGTCTGTTCTGTAATCAGCTGGCTACCGAGATAGATATTTTTTTGTTATGAGAGATAATCTTTCCCTTACTTCAACCTTTCATTCAGGAATGACCTGGTGCGGTCATCTCTGTACGATTGCCCCCGGTGCATTAGGCGACAGGTTGTTGAAATGTCGTTTGGTTCTAAATTAATTGATCAATTTATCCGCAGTTTCGTGATTGTTTGTGATTTAGTTCTCTGGTCGTAGTTATTCACACAAATATTGATATGCTACCTGGACCAAAATGCTTTGCCGTTTGGATTTTCTTTTTTTTTTTTTCATTGTGAAAAGTGACATTTAGAGGTAATGTTTGGAGAGTTCTGAACATCAGAAGCTCATAGCGAACCTGGGACAATCACAAAGCTTGTTTACATACCATTTGGTACTAAAATGATTTTGTGACAGGAACATAGCAATAACAGTTTTACTACTGCCCGCCCAGATGGAAAGGTAGCATCAACAAATTCGCTGAACTTATTTCATAAATTTCGGTGTGCTTAGTTTGCCGACTTATGCAGGACATTAACGTAATTGTGACGTACACCAATCCTTCCGGCGTTGTCCGCGTCAAGAGTATCAATTCCAAGGATCTGTCCGCATCCTGGGTTTGGACAAGCCCTGGAAATAAGAATGACAAGATGAATCCACCGGTGAGTAGGGATGGCTTGCAAAATTTGTAGTTCTCTTTGACTGATGGACTCTTCGATGTCTGTCCATTTGGTGATGAGTATTCTCAACCTTTTCCAGACTCAGGAATTTGGTGACCAATTTGAATCTGAAATGAGATCTACAAGGAAAGGTGTTGATTCTTATGATGTGAATATGTTGGATGATGAAATATTGCATGAGAAAGAAAATTTCCCACATCCTGTGAAACGTAGGAGACAGGTGAACTTTCTACTCTGCTAAATGCACTCTGTATATATTTTTTTTATGTCTAGTTGGTTTACTACTCTTCATGTTCTAGTAGATGTTAAGGCGGGAAAGGAGAGAAAGGCGGAGTGCATACTTGATTTCACAAGACCGGGAGATTGACAAACAGATGCAGAAAGCTGCTATCGAACGAGCTGCAGAGCTCGACACTACCATCAAGGGCAAGTATAATATATGGCGGAAAGAGTATGATAATCCAAACTCAGACTCCACTGTAAAGCTTATGCGGGACCAAATCATAATGGCGAAAGCTTATGCCACAATTTCCAAATCTAAGAATCAGACGATGCTTTATGATTCTCTCATCAAACATTCTAGGGAAAGTGGACTTGCTATTAGAGAAGCAGCTACTGACAATGATCTTCCTCCAAGGTTTTTCCTCATAACCTCGATCCTACTTAAGTTCTAATAACATGCTGTATTTAGTTAGTTACTCTTCTCTTTTTCTGCACGCTTCAGTGCGCTTGATCTAGCAAAATCAATGGGGCGCATCCTTGCTACAGCAAAGGACCAGTTGTACGACTGTCTTTCAATGGCAAGAAAGTTGAGAGCAATGCTGCAGTCGACCGAGACGAACGTAAACTCGTTGAAGAAGAAGAGTACATTCTTGATACAGCTAGCTGCAAAAACTGTCCCCAGGCCGCTGCACTGCATTCCGTTGGCTCTTACGTCAGACTACAAGCTATACAATTATGACAAGAAGGATTTTCCAAACCGAGAGAAACTCGAAGATCCTTCGCTATACCATTACGCTATTTTTTCTGATAACGTGCTTGCAACATCTGTTGTTGTCAACTCGACTGCGTTGAATGCAAAAGAGCCTGACAAGCACGTCTTCCACATAGTGACTGATAAGCTGAACTTTGCAGCTATGAAAATGTGGTTTCTAGTCAATGCTCCCATTGGTCCAGCAATTCAAGTTCAGAATGTGGATGACTTCACTTGGCTCAATTCTTCGTACTGCCCCGTCCTTCGCCAGCTCGAGTCTTCGAGGATGATCGAATACTATTTCAAGGCGCATCAAGCATCTTCTGTCACCACGGGCTCGGACAACCTCAAATACAGGAATCCCAAGTACCTTTCCATGCTCAACCATCTCAGATTTTACCTCCCAGAAGTTTTCCCAAGGCTGGATAAAATACTGTTCTTGGACGACGACATTGTTGTTCAGAAGGATCTCACACCCTTATGGTCCGTCGATCTTCAAGGTATGGTTAACGGTGCTGTAGAAACCTGCAAGGAGAGCTTCCATCGGTTCGACAAGTACCTCAATTTTTCCAATCCTAAGATATCCGAGAATTTCAACCCAAATGCTTGTGGTTGGGCTTTTGGGATGAACATGTTCGACCTACGACAGTGGAGGAATCGGAACATTACTGGGATATATCATTACTGGCAAGACATGGTAACGAATTTTCTTTCCTTCAGTCTTCCCCATTTTCTTCGATACTTCCACATGGATAAAATTGGCTACATTCGGTATGTTTCTCTCTACTTAAGTTCTTCGCCTTATATTTTCCAACTTGATTTTCAGAATGAGGATAGGACACTTTGGAAGCTCGGGACACTTCCCCCGGGACTTATAACGTTCTACAACTTGACCTATCCTTTGGATCGAAGTTGGCACGTGCTGGGCTTGGGCTACGATCCCGCCCTTAACCAGACCGAGATAGACAACGCTGCTGTCGTGCATTACAACGGGAATTATAAGCCGTGGTTGGATCTTGCAATCGCAAAGTACAAGTCGTATTGGTCCAAGTACGTCATCTCCGATAATTTCTATCTACGGCTCTGTAACTTAAACGTAGAAGACCAATAGTTAAATTTCTATTTTTTGATGGCTTGTAAAAGTCGGTTTTATTGATTCTGCGGGCGACTCCAATCCAATTCCATTCCTTTTTTGCGACTCAGAAAACCTATTCTATTAACATCAAATTGTGTTATTATTACAGGAAAAGAATTCATTTCACTTGGAAAGTAATAAAATCAAAGAAATCTTGCATAGGCCATAGAGTAGAGTAGACCTTTGAGCATGCCAAAACCAGCAACTCATTTTTTTCACTTCAGTATACCCATCAGTGTGCACTAGCAACGATCCATCCATACATGGAGATTTATTAACTTTAACACTACGCTAACGCACCCCAGTGGCCGCCGAATAAAATAATAAATCATCAAAACTTATCGTCACGAGGCTTTCAAGAAGAAGAAGAAGAAGAAGAAAAAATCTTTGATGCGATTAAATAAGGGCCCGAACGCCGAGTTGTTGCATCTCTCTGAGCTTCCATATCGAATAAGGAGCGCCGCCCTCTCCCTGCTCTTCAGGATCCAACTGCTGCATAGCCCACGCATAGTATACCGTGTGGATAGTGTCCTGTTTTTTTTAACCAGAAAAAAGCGTCGATATATTCAGAAGAACAATTATGAGCTCTAACGTAGCGACGAGAAAATGGAACATAATGAATCCCTATTGCTTTAGGGATGGATTGAAATATAACGGAAGCTTTGTAACTTTACCTGGCCACCTTCTGTTATTGCTCCGAGGCGGTCGCGGACGCAGTACACTTGCTGGGTCTGGAACTGTTAACGGTGTGTGTGGGTAAAATTAAGTATGCCTCAAATAGAAGGGCAATGAGGTACAGAAGGATAAACACTTACAGCCACTATAATTATAGGAGTGTCTCCCATCATTTTGGTCTCTCGAACTTCGACCTCAGATATATGCAAAATCTGCATGCACAACGTGAAGTTCTTCACAGTGACTAAAACTGAATGTGTCCGTTTGATAGAAGTATATATATAGATATAAGCATGACTCCCACCTTGTTATCGAAAAATATTCCTTGAGTTTCAAAAGCTTTCAGCTCTGCTTTGCACCGCTCAATCACGTGGGAGCTGCAATACTTCTTTAATACTTCGGTATCCCCCTGAAGATGACACCACGTATAAAATCTATTACTGTGGCGATGATAGCATTCTTACGAACATATAATAATGGTCAGACAGATGTCTAAAGAAGTTCTTAACGATTAGAGATGAGCGTACTGTTTCGCTCTACAACTTGAATACTTACTTTAAAATAGGCATTGAGTACGGGTTTTATCACTTGGTGAACCTCTGCCACAAATTCTGGCAAGGAGAAGTTCCTACACGACCCAATATTTAGATGAAAAAGCAATAACCAAAGTGTTTGGCTGATACAAACAAAAATAATTTATGAATAGATTTGAAATTGAGATCTCACGGGTCCCTGCGTCGAATCTCTTTATACGATGTGGCCGCATCCGATTCTCCAAGAACAGTTTCACTAAGACTGTATGAAACGAAGATTTTCGGATGCCTTGTACAAACACTGATACTAAAACAGGAACTTAAACAGTAAAAAAACATACCCCTGAATTTTATCAACAATTGGATGATCACTAGTTTCCCATCTCTCTCGCACATCTTCAGCAATCTGAAATTATGGTATGAGACTTCAGCGTTACAGAAGACGGAACAATTGAGGGCTTATGCATTTTGGCTCAAATCGAGGAGACTAATAGTCTAAGTATTCTAGTCAATCAATAATTAAAATTCATAATAAAATTAAAGTGTTGTGAACCAGAGAAACTATACCTCCTGGACAGGCTCACGTAAACCACTAACGCGCTTGAACACATGATGAGCTCGTATCTAAGACAAGAGAAATCAGAATAAGGTGAGCGGTAGAGTTTAACAATGTCACCTGCCAGATAAGAGTGGACGTGCAGAACATATGATAGATAATTAGGTTCCAATCCTCTGTCCTACAATGTGGTATAACGGTGAAGGAAGAGGCTTGACCGAAAATAAAGCGTATGACAGTGCCTAATATGGTATATAAAGGGGGAAACTGGAAAAAGATTTCCCCAAAATATAACCTTATCCTTGAATGCTTCCCATTTCTTACTCCATGGTGATTGCTTCGAAGGCAACACAACAACGTCAGTTCGCATGCTTCTTTCAATTTTTTGCGAAGGAGTGGCAGAAGACTCATCATACTCAAGGTGTTTTCTCTTATTAGGTTGGCCACTCAATTCATCCCTCACAATATCATAGCCTTTCTTCACAAAGTCAATAGGCTTCGCATCTTTTAATTTGTCGAATGCAGATGAAATCTTTGGAGAGATGGAAGAAACGCCAGATTTAACCTTTCCAAATATTGATTCAGAATCACTACTCGATTCAGACTGCTGCCCTTGCCCCTGGGCCTGCTGCGTCTCTTCACCAGAAGACTTGGCCTCGTCCTTGTCATTAGATTTCTGACTACTCGCAGCTTCGCTGCTTCCTGTTGACTCCTTTCCAACACCAAAACTTTCTTTGACCTGAATAATAGTTTAGCGTTTTCTTATAACCTGCTCCGAATTTCAATTAATGCAAATTGCAAATATCTCAATGGAGTTGAAACTTGAAATTGCATACCTCCTCCTTAGCCGATATAATCTTCTCTTCCACATCAGCGTAAACCTCAACAAAATAAAACGGATTATCCCATAAATAAGCGGAAACTCACAGGCACAACAGTTACTGTAGCCATTCATTACAGAACCAACCAATATGATAAAGATTTATACCTTTTTTGCCCTTCCTTCAGTCTCCGTCCAAACCCCGTCTACATGCTTATACAGCTGCTCCGTAGTCTGTTTTGTTCTGCATTTTGGGATTTCACCAGCTCAGAGCTCCCATTGGAAGTTTCTGCCAGACTTGACATACAAAAGTATGTCTAAGCCTCTCTAAAAATAAATAACTAGATTTCCAATACAACAAACGAAAGAACAATTCCAGCGAAACTACCTGGCCTTTAAGTTCTCCTTCACCCCTTTCAGCTCTTCAGCCTTTTCTTTCATTTCCTTCACGGTTTTTTGAAATTCTTGATTCCTATAGCCCAAACAATAAATAAAAATTCCCAAGCAGTCAACAATATGATCTGGAGAAATGAGGGTAACAAAAATTCTACCTGTCAACTTCGCCTTTAATCTTCTTCGAAAACTCGTTAAACACGCCGTACTCACGTCTAAACGGATTACCACTGAGCGGCACGAACGGCGGCAATCCTGAAAATCGACTCGAAACCTGGAAACGGGCAAAGCCGCACCACCCGATGAATCAAAATAGAGAATAATTCAAAAACGCCCACGCCCAAATTGGAGCATACCTGTGAAGACGCAATGAACATCCTGCTACGAAGATGTTCGGAGACGAACAAGTCCCTGGCTATTTTTCTGGCGGCCATGATTACTGACGCTGATTGTGGGGTCCTCACAGAGCAGAAGATTTAGGGTTTTTCGCAACGTTGCGTTGCCGAAGAAACTTGGGGCAGCGGTAATCTTCTTTTGCTTGCTTGCCCTAACGCAAACTAACTGACCGACCAAACGGCAGGTTTTCCTTTTTGTTTTTTTTTTTTTTTTTATTCTTCGTATTAAAATTGATTCACTTTCTTACACTTATTATGATGTGTCTGATCCGATCCGAGGGTAACATTTACTTGGCATATTGTTCTTCTATCGTCGGTAATTCCATTTTATCGCGTCACGTTTTATATTAATCTATAATATAACATCAATACTTTACGAAAAATATAATATTAAAATCGGAGGGCCAAATAATAGTAAAGAACAGTGAAAATTGTACTCCCTCTGTCCCTGTCCCAAACCTTTATGGACATTTGGGAGTTGGCACGGGAATTAAGAAACTGAATATTTTAATAATATAGTACAATTAAAGGTACAAAAGTGTATATTTTGACACGTCTTAAGAATATTTAATATTATTATATTGATTGTTTGTGATAATTTTTTTGCTAAATAAGGAAATGTACAAAAGATGTAGGGAGTAAAATGTATAAAATGGTTTGGAACGGAGTAATATTTACCCACAATATGCCAAAAAAGAAAAGGTGCCAAAAGAAATTCTTTGCAAGAAATTGAGGTTTATGAATTAGCCCAAATCAAAACTAGGCCTGTCAATTAACGGACTCGGACTATAATAATTGATTTTGTTCCCATGTCCATGCATAGCCATTAACCAACCCATTATCAACAAAAAAAAAAAGAGAAAACGACACGTAGCGACTAATTTCGTCAAAGCTATATTGCTCTGGATTATAGTCGAATAAAAATACATTCATCCAATATACAAATTGATCTTACCGCGTCGACCAGTTTTCAATCATCCCTTGCATGCACGCTATCCTTGATTTTCTTTCTTTAGCAAAAATGAATACGCTACGCAACGCAACGAAGCTCAAAGTCAGAGTTAATATAAAATCTCAAATGCAGCAAATACTCGTTTTAGTAGTCAAATAATGATAGAATTCCGTGTCCAATCAACCAATCACGGACGCCCCAACCAAAAGCTTTCAACGAATTAAATAAACAGATGAAAAAGAAAAAGGGATTTTATTAAATCGAGTCATGAGAAAACCAACGCGTACGCCAGGCTAAAGCATGCTTGCTTTCTCATACACAATACGACGAAGCCGAGCATTTCTTGATCTAGTAATATAATAGCTATTTATTGCACGGCGTCCCCGTTGTACCACAAGCATAACAAGTTGTACATTTACAGTCAACCTATATATACATTTTCCTTTCCCTCACTTTCCACGTACTAATGCATGCCATGCTGTTTCCAGTTCATATCCTTCCACCTTTGTACTCTCCTCCCAACTCCTATATAAAGAGAACCTTAAGCAAAATCCTCCCTATGCATTCATTTCATCAAACATGTGGCGCTACGTAATAATTCCCGTCCTCTATGCCTTTACAATCGCCGGCGCCGACGATCCTTACAGGTTCTTCACGTGGAACGTCACCTACGGCAACATTTCTCCGCTCGGCCAACGCCAACAGGTCGGCTAGCCTATCGATAGTCTCTGTCGCTCGATGCATTAACGCTGACTATGGAGTTGTTTTTTTGTCTCAAAATCCAGGGAATTTTGATAAATGGGCTTTTCCCGGGGCCCGACATACACTCTGTTACGAACGACAACATCATCATCAACGTGTTTAATAACCTCCCCGAGCCCTTCCTCTTCTCATGGTCAGTCTGTTGAACCCTAAATCTATAGCTTGGGAGTGTTTTCAGGGTGTAAATAGAACTTTTTTTTTTGTGAAGGAATGGGATTCAGCACAGGAAGAACTCTTACCAGGACGGGGTTCAAGGGACGACTTGCCCAATCCCGCCCGGTAAGAACTTCACTTACGTGATGCAGATGAAGGATCAGATAGGGAGCTTCTACTACTTCCCGTCCCTGGCGTTCCACAAAGCCGCCGGAGGATTCGGCGGGATTAGGATTCGTAGCAGGCCGAGGATCCCCGTCCCCTTCCCCGATCCCGACGGAGATTTCACCGTCCTCATCGGAGATTGGTACACTACGAATCATAAGGTAGAGAGAAGATACATCGGGATTTCGAAGGGTCAACTATGCCGACCTCAACCATGCTTATTTTATTTATTTATTTTTTAAATAACCTGGTAAACACTGGCCTTTGCACCGAGTAAACTCAAGGGGGACGACACGATAGCCTGCAAATCACGCCAATCGTGTCAAGCACACTAGGACATGTCCATGTGTGACATTGGTCACTCAAAGTATTTGATAGTTAGAAAAAAAAAAACATTTGAACCTACGACGTACTCCCTCCAAACCTTGAGCACCTCAGCCTGGCCACTAAGCTAAGCCTCATGGTCGTGCTTATTGATATCGTCCTGGAATTGCAGGTTTTGCAGAATGTGTTAGACCGAGGGAAGATGCTCATGCCTCCCGACGGAATCCTCGTCAACGGGCGCGGGCCCAACGGAGCTCGTTTCACCGTCAAACGAGGTAGTACTCTAACTATCCCCGATTATCTTACAGTCCTATAAGGCAAACGTTCGAAAGAAATTTCACCGCCCATTTGTAATTCAGGGAAGACGTACAGGCTGAGGATATCGAACGTCGGCCTTCAGAGCTCGCTCAACTTCCGCATCCAAGGGCATGACATGAAGCTGGTGGAAGTCGAAGGCACCCACGCGGTGCAGACCACCGTAACTTCCCTGGACGTGCACGTAGGCCAGTCCTACTCTGTCCTCGTCTCCGCCGATCAGCCCCCTCGGGACTACCACATCGCCGTGTCCACGCGCTTCGGCCCGCGGGCCCTAAACACCACGGCCGTCCTTCACTACAGCAACTCTCTGGGGCCCGCCCCCGGCCCGAGCCCGCCGGGCCCCGCCAACAACGACTTCCAATGGTCGTTGAACCAAGCCCGTTCCATCAGGTAAGTTGACAACTACTTCTCATGCATTCGAGCAAATAAATATAAAGGCTCGGAAAAGTAAGAACCTAACGGCTCATAATGGTCTTAGGACTAACCTCACTGCTAGCGGGCCAAGGCCGAACCCTCAGGGCTCGTACCACTACGTGCGGATCCCAGTGAGCCGAACCATAAGGCTATCGAGTTTTCCCGGGAGGGTCGAGGGCAAGCAGCGCTATGCGGTGAACGGCGTATCGTTCGATCCGCCCGACACGCCCCTGAAGCTGGCGGACTACTTCGACATTGAGGGCGTTTTTCGCCTTGGGAGCGTCGGCGATCGGCCGCTGAGAGGGCGCAGGATAAGGTTAGACGCCTCAGTCGTGGGGGCCGCCTACAAGTCGTTCGTGGAGATAGTGCTTGAGAACCGCGAGAGGATAGTTCAGAGCTGGCATCTCGACGGGTATTCTTTCTTCGTCGTGGGGTAAGTAAGTCAAACAACGACCACTCTTTTATCTCTTTTTCCTTCTATTTAACTCGGCGACTTTTCCTTCAGGATGGATGGAGGCTCGTGGACGCCGAAGAGTCGAAGGCAGTACAACCTTAGAGACGCCGTCTTTCGTTCGACCACGCAGGTAAGAACCGAGGGGTTTATGTTTTTTTACCTGTAAGGACGATGCTCGGTGTTTGAAATGTAAGTCGAGCATTGTTGATTGATTTTCAGGTTTATCCCAAGTCGTGGACGGCGATCTACGTGGCGCTGGACAACGTAGGAATGTGGAACCTGAGAACAGAGTATTGGGCCCGTCAGTACCTCGGCCAGCAGCTGTACATCCGCGTCCACTCGCCCGTTCAGTCTCCGAGGGATGAATATCCTATTCCGAAGAACGCTCTGCTCTGCGGACGAGCAGTAGGGAGAAGACTGCTGTAATACATTCCCTGCACGATAAGAAGAAAAAGAAGTTATCTGTTTGCCGTCCCATTCCTTCAATTCATTTCTCTGTTCATAGCAGTTGTAATCGCAATAGATCATATATGTAACACAATTTCTGTAAGAAATTCTCGAATTCAATAAACATATCTTACCTCGTGGACGATTCCTTCGAATTTTCAAGCGTAAAACTGTAAATGGGGGAAATTCCCTTGTGCATATGCGGACGAACAGGTACATGTCGAAAGACTCGGTCTTCCAATAGAGTTCATCGAAAAACAAACTCACCCTTCTGGAGCGTATAGATCTGTCATTTTCTCATGAAAGTTTCTCACTTGTATTCTTGTACACGATCTACCGCCTCGGTACTGTTTGTCTCCCTCGAGACAAACTTATAAACTAGTCTGTCCAAATAGACCTTCTTCGTCTTTTACGGCGTCTACATTCTTTCTGCTTCTATATAAAGGTCTGCGACTTCTTCAGGAAAAAAAAAAAAGATCACTAGAACAATTCTCATGGCGAATATATACGCTTCTTTGACCGCTGGATTAGTGTTGATCATCTCGTCTAACATTGCTCTCCACTCTGCCGCCGAAGCCCCTCCAATCTTCATATTCGGCGACTCGACGGCAGACGTGGGGACTAATACCCACATACCAGGGAGCTCGGCTAGGGCCGACTTTCCCCACAATGGGGTCGACTTTCCCCACTCAAGGCCGACTGGAAGGTTCAGCAATGGCCTCAACAGCGCAGACTACGTCGGTTAGTGCCTAGTAAAGCTTTCCTAGCCCATCGGTTTATTAGCTTTGATCGTCTTTTTTCTTACAGCGAAGCTTCTGGGACACAAGAAAAGCCCAACCCCGTTTCTGCATCTTCTTACCCTCAGCTATGGATTCCATAAGAATCTGTCCAAGGGAGTCAACTTTGCATCGGGCGGTGCTGGCCTTCTTGATTCGACTGGCGTAAACCTGGTAATAAAGGAAAAGATTATTCTTACTGTAGGTTATTTTCCCTATCTTAGATACTCATTCGCTCGCTTTTCTTCGACTGCTAGAACGTCGTCCCATTATCAGAGCAGATCAGACAGTTCTCCGCCGTAAAGGCCAACCTCACAGCTGCAATCGGTCAGAAAGCTGTGGAATCGACGTTTTCCAAATCGATGTTCTTCATCAGCGTTGGAAGCAACGACATCTTTGCCTACTTCGCCAGCAAGAGCAACATGCCCGTCGATCGATTCATTGGGACGCTGATGTCAGCGTACTCGGACCACATCACGGTGGGAGAAAATCTTCCCTTTTCACCTCATCAATGCTCAATCTGACCACATTCAGCAGTAATTCTGATTTTATTATTCCTTGGCATCATCCCAACAGAATCTATACAAGCTTGGAGCAAGGAAGGTAGGAATCGTCAGCGTGCCATCCATAGGATGCTGTCCGTCCCAAAGGCTCGTTCAGAGGCTCGTCAATGGCGGCGATGGTTGCTTTGAGCCTGAAAATCAGTTAGCCATCGCTTTTCACTCGGCTCTAACCACTCTTCTAAGAGACCTCAGCTATGAGCTTCCTGGAATCAAGTACTCGCTCGGCGATGGATACAGTATGACGATCAACGTCATAAACAACCCAAGAGATTACGGTTGAGTGAAATAATCCGATCGATTAAATCATGACCTTTTTAGAAGGAAAGAAACCCTAACTGATGCGTCGTTGATTTCTGAATCTCTTTCACCTGCTCATTTGACAGGCTTCGACGATGTGGCGTCGGCGTGCTGTGGAAGGGGGATTTTGAATGCCCAAGGCTACTGTTACTCGTCGGCGTCGCTCTGCCCCGATCGCCGCAGGTATCTGTTTTGGGATCTGTTCCATCCGACGGAGACGGCGGCGAGCTTGGCGGCGCAGACGCTGTATTACGGCTCGGCTCGGTACGTTTCGCCGATTAATTTTTCTCAGCTGGCCATGGAAACGTAAAGAGGTTCGAAGGCCAGAATGTAATCCCAGTTCGAGTTCTAGCTTGAGTATCTTGTCCTTTCTATCTCTGTTAGGCAAAAGACACCATTGATGATCATCTGCCTTCGATGGTTTGAGCTTATTGCCATTAATATTGAACAAAAAACTACAGATGTGCTCACCAACAACTGTAGCTCCCTCATAATCCTTCCACGGTGCCCAGAAACAGCATCAAGAAGAAACAGAAGACGTGAAAATCGTTTAATTTGATTATATTCTGATTAATTAGCAGCGATAAACATGGTTTTGCCGTTGATTGTTGTTCAGTTTCACCAGCTTCGTCGTGGGCGTCGACGAATTGAACAAGAACAGTCTGTTAACTTATGCATAGCACTTCACTAATCACTAATAACTTTCAAACGCCTTTTTTTTTTTAACACAAAAATAAAGTACCTCCCAAGTTTGGGACTATATTTAATATTAATATTGTCTTGATCAGAGAAACTCTAGGGCTACGTTTGCTCTGCAAGACAAACCAGAAAATGGGTTGAAAACTAATTACAAATCCATTTTACCATGTTTGGCTATCTAGACGAAGCCCGTCAAAATTAAAAAGCCCGTACATACGAAACGGGCCCTTAGATAATCTATCTCATATGGACCCTTATGATTAAGTTATCTTGGATTTTTGATTACTATTTTTTTCTTGTGTTTGTGACTTTCTACTAAATGGGTTACGAACCAAACATAGTCTAGGGCTGTGTTTACTTACTTGGATAAGACCAGATAAATCGGTTTTATACAGCTATAAACATGTTCACTTGCCAATAAATATCCCTTGTAAAGCCCAATATAAAAAGTCGGCCGCTATTATAATCTCTTGGGCCCAAGATAACTATCACAAGGGGTTGGGTGGGATTAAAAATCCCATCCATACTATTTTAAATCAAATGACTAAATTACCCTTAAAAGCAAATCTAGGGTCCAACGATTGATGTGCAGTAACAAATCTAGGGCCTTTCGCATGAAGGTAAAAAAATTCGAGCAAAAATTCGACTACGCACCTGGTTCAACAGAAGCACATGATCTCGCTAGGATAATGTTAATCCCCGACCAAGTTTGCCCAAAAATATTGAGTTTGTTCTTATTTGAAGCGAGTAGAAAGTTCCTCAACATTGTGAAGTGCAGACACTATTTTTTGATAAAAAAATCATCTTGGTCGGTCAGGAAAGGTCTTCGACAATCACTTGGAAACTGTCTCAATCAAGGGTGGAACAGAAAGGTACAACGGAACAGAAATGCAATCAAGAAACAGAGTGTAAATTTGGCTTACTTTGTTCCACAATGTATGTCGTGCCTTTTAGAGAGGAGAGGACAATTTTGCCATTTCGTTAATTTCACCTTAGATAACTTTGTTCTTATTTTGGAAATCAAACTAGATTATATTAGTGTGGTCCAATGTATTATGACACAGTGAACGCCCCACCAATTGAATTACATGAGATAGTAATATTGGGTCCAATCTCGTACTTGCTTATCTTGTGTAAGCAACTAAACGCAACCTAGATGTAAAGTACTCACAATTTTCAAAACAAGATAGAGTTGTAGTTTCTATTTATTTATATTTATTTCTATTTAAAATATTTGATATTATTATGATAATAAAGTAAACATAATATTTTTTTATTTATTAATATTTTCTTTTAATTTAAAAATATAATTCAATAATATGCTAATTTATTTAATTTTTAAATATTAATAATTATAATATATTGACTTTTTAATATAAAGTTTAATAAGTCAATTACGCCTGTAATAAAATTTGATTTTTAAATAAATAGAGTTAATGAGTGGAGTAAAAATTAGTGTAGAAATTAAAGAGGAAAAACAATGTACTAACCGTAATATTGTCTAAACTTAACTGTATTTTTACGATGTCGGTTTGATATAGTAGTACACGTGTCATTATCTGGAGCTATCACTGTAAAATACTGTAAATGAATTATGACGCGTGACACTACACATAGATACATACTTCACTAAATTTTTTAAAAATAGGTACCCATGTCATAAATTTTTACAGAAAGATACCTGATTTAATTTTATTAGTTTCTTCAGTCACGCCGTACCTTCCTGTGTGTGTATGTCGTATCTTAACACGTTGATATATTGTACCTAAATGTGTTTGTACGGCGTACTTTATGTGTTAAAGATGACGTACCTAAATGTGCTAATACGGTGTACCATTTTCTCAACGTATGATGTACCACAATACGTTGATATAGGACACATAAATGTATTGTATGGCGTACCTGCAGCGAATTGAGTACCTATCTGTAAAAAAATTATTCTGTACCTACATATAAAAAAATCTGAGAGATACTAAATTACTAAGTTTTTTTTTCAAACGTGTAAAGACCCGACATCGTAATATTTTATATTATATGCTAGCTACCAAACATGAATAAAATAAGGAAGAAGTAATCGCTTCGAAGGCAAAGCAACTTCATCTCGGAAACTCGAAAGAAGCATTAGCGAAGAACAGCACAGAAAAATGGCGAGCAGCAGCTCATGGGAGCAGAGCCGAGGTCGGCCGCGCGGGCTCGACGAAATCCCCCCAGCCCTGATTTCTACCATCATGTCGAAGCTGGACGTCATCTCCATCCAATCGATGGCCTCCACGTGTAGGGACTTCCGAGCCTGCGCCGCTCACATCCTATCCTTCGTCCCCAGCTTCCATCTCCTCGTAAGCTCTCCACTCGTCGAATTTGCCCGCGCAATTCTCGGAAAAACGATCTGATTTATGCGTTTGTGTTTTCGCTAATCGCGTCTTCTGGTCTTTTCTTAAATTTTGTCAATTTTTGTAACTGGAGGACATTTCGCCTTCGATGGATATAATTCAGCGGCTACTGAGTCCTGAAAATCCACATTTGAGGAGCGTGAAGGTGGATTGCTCGCGTCTGAATGATTCCTTCCTAGACATCCTCCTTCGCCCCTCTCTGCAAGACGTTTGCCTGCGCAATTGTGACCATTTTAGCGGGACTATTTTGTCTCGGATTGGGCAGGCATGCAAGGATCTCAAGTAAGGTTCTTTTCCTCTTGTGCACATACATACATAGTTAATAGTTGTTGAACAGTGTGTGGAATTTTTAAGTTTTATGCCATTGCCAGGGCTCTGTACTTGAATGCCGTTGCCGAGAGAAGGGGAAGATCTGTTGACGTGGCGCATCTGGAGGAATTGCTCATCAGTTGCAGTCAATTGGAAGTAAGGTCTTCGTCTCGAAAATTTACCTCCATTTTTTGTTGGGAATAGTTCTCGCTGCTAGCTGATGTTAAAAAACGTCTCGATTCTTTGTGTGGCGTTTTTTGCATATGTGTACTGAGGTAAATTGCGATGCGCTGGCATATGTAGATCGTTTGATTTGGCCAATCATTGGTTAGCGCTGGTTTTCTGACCCATACGTCCTTGCTTTGTAGACGCTGATTCTGATGATTGACGTCTCCATATTCCCGAGGCATAACTTTGCTCGTGTGTGGGCTCTAGCCCCCTCAAAACTCACTTCTCTTGAAATCGGCTATATTTCTTCAGTAATGGTTACTGAACTGCTCTGCCCGGCCGCAGGGGCCCAGCAATCAGCCACGAACCTCTCCATCTTACCGAATTTGCAGAAGTTATGCCTTTCGGTCGACTACATCACTGACACTATGGTCAGCACTATTTCAGATCGTCTCATCTCCCTGACCCATCTTGATCTTCGCGATTCTCCTATAATGGAACCAATAACGGCGATCGATCTCACCAACGTAGGGCTTCAGCGAGTCAACGCTCGTGGAAGGCTGAAGCACCTCTCTCTCATAAGAACCCAAGAGGTTGCTCCCACGTACTTCAGGCGAGTTAATGATCTCGGAATCCTTCTCATGGCTGAAAAATGTGCGGCCATGGAGAGCATTTGTCTCGGTGGCTTTTGCCAGGTGACCGACACGGGTTATAAGACGCTCCTCCACTCGTGCTCAAGGTTATACAAGCTTCAGGTGTGTCGCGGGACCCATCTGACCGACCTTGTTTTCCACGATATCGCTGCTACTTCCCTTTCTCTGGAGCACGTTAGCCTCAGATGGTGCAATCTACTAACAAGCTCCGGGATTTCCAGCTTGGCTTCGAATCAGGATCTTTGTACGCTCGATCTGAGGGACTGTAGAAACCTCGGGGATGAATCCCTTCGAGCCATTAGTACTCTTCCTTCGCTGAAGACCCTTCTTTTGGGTGGCTGTGATGTGAGTGACGCAGGGCTCTCCTACTTAGTAGGCAAGGGATTGATGAACACGCTCGTTTCCCTCTCTGTTAGGGGATGTAAGAGACTCACAGATCGCTGCATCTCTTCCCTTTTCGCTAACAGTCCGAACCCAACTCTGAGAGAACTCGACCTATCGAACCTCCCCAGCCTCACCAATGCTGGCATTCTACTGCTGGCGAAGAGCCAAGTCCCCATAAGCGAGCTTCGATTGAGGCATTGCCCTCTTATCGGCGACACTTCTGTGATAGCGTTAGCCTCTGCGCAGTTCGACGGGAGAGGGTGGATTGGCAGCCCTTTGAAGTTGTTGGACGTCTACAAGTGTGGATCTATTACAGCGCTGTCGTTTAAGTGGCTGAAAAAGCCTTACTTTCCGAGGCTGAGATGGCTGGGGGTAAGTGGGCCCGCGGACGCCTTAACGAGGAATAGACCGTACCTCCACGTTGCTACTAATGGCGAGGAACTGGGATTCTATCAGTGCGATGATGTGGATGATACGAGAGTCCAAGATTTCGAGGAAGAGTAAGTCGACGGGCGACACTGACGTGGCGGGCGGGTTTTTTTTTTGTTCTTGGCTTGGGGCGAAGTGAAAAGCTGATTGGAGGAACCCTTTATTTGATTCAGGATAGTGTTAAAATATTGTGTTGTATGTTGTAGGTAGAAATTATTACTTCCTTTCTTTCTGGGAATGATTGTACTATCTCCATGATTTGATCATCATGGGACAAGCCAGGAAGAGCAGAGAAGGCTAATAGAGTTGAAGGTTTCTCTGTTCTTTTTGCAGCAAGTGTCTTAGTACAGGCAACTTTTCTTAATGAAAGAATGTCTTCGTAGAATGTCTTAAAAGATATACAAAAAGGCTTTGTCCTTCTCTATCTATATATATTATATACACATACACAGAATAATATAGTTTCACGCCAAGAGGCACGGCTCACTTAGGGTTCTTCCCCGCAGCAGCAGCGCCGAATCTTTATCACCGTGCTCAGGACAAATCCCACAAACTGCATCATTCAGAAAAAAAAAAAAAAAAAAAAAAATCAAAAAATTGCATATGCTTCACACGAAACGAATGAAAAAGGAAGATGTATAAGAGTAGAATTGTATGACCATTTAGCTTCACTTACCCAAGCAAGCCCGACGCAGAGGATGCTAAAACCCGGGAAGTAAAAAGGCGCTCCGTCCGACAAAAACAGAGCTGCGAACGAACAACGTATGCAGTCAATACATATTGAAAAATCGAGATAGTTAGCAGAGTAATGTACTGTAATGATAATGTTTACCTGAAAGAGGGCTGTATATGAGAGGAGAGATGACGTTGGCGAGCGAAGTGACGCCCATCAGACATCCTTGAGCGATGCCCTGCTCGTAAGGCCCCACGTGCTTCGATATGATGCATCTTATCTGGCGATTTTTTTAAGCTCATCATCAGCTTATTACAAAAACGCTTCGAAAAAAAAAAGAGACAAAAAAAACAAAACAGAGATGGAGCG
This sequence comes from Craterostigma plantagineum, assembly GCA_027422505.1. Lineage (NCBI taxonomy): Eukaryota > Viridiplantae > Streptophyta > Magnoliopsida > Lamiales > Linderniaceae > Craterostigma > Craterostigma plantagineum. The sequence goes on from JAPQWV010000204.1 coordinate 73,199, forward strand.
ACTTACGCTTGGACTCACTAGGAAGAGAAAGATACCAAGAAACGCCGAGGCGTATGGCACCCAAGGCGCCCACGCTACGCTGTCGAGCAGCATCTGCAAACCTTACACCATCGTCGAGATTTAGCCGTTATTTTCTGACGTGTTGTATTATATGAAGAAAAAATTTCAGAATTTAAAAGGCGTTGGCGTACGTTAAGAATCCGGCGAAAGAGTCCTATGCAGAGCAGCGTTTCCTCGCCGAGGAGTGGGCCGAGCAAAGGCATTAGAACCATCTGAGGATGAAACTTATCAGCTATATATAATATATAATAAAACCCAGCGAAAAAGAATGCGCGTCGGCCTTACGTTGGATATGGTCGCTGCGATGTACGTAATAAGCCATATATCGGCAAACTGGTCCTTTTGGAAGTGGAAGCGCGCCTTCAAGTAGTACTGCAATCGATCCCATGAAGATTGTTTTATCAATTTCCCGACGATTTAAACCTTATACATCGTCCACCTAAAAGCTTGAGTTCGCAAGAAGTATATCGCTTTTCAATTTTATATAACTTTAATTCGACGCGACCCGTTGCGTCTAAGTTGACTTCTTTATTATCTAGCGTTAAACGTGTTGTTTCAATTTAATAGGTGGTCGTGAGGATTCATACTCACGACCCTTGGGCATGTGCTCTGAATGATCACTCAATATATATATATATATATATATATATATATATAATATACAAAGATCGACGCCATATATTATACACATACCATTAAGAAGGCTTGAATCCCAGCCTCGGCGAGGCTGTTGAAGAACGCTACGACCGACACCAACGACACGGCGAAGCTGCTCCTCAAAAGGCGCACGATCTCCTTGGGCAGCGATATTTTTGCGATCAAGCCCTCGCTTTTTTCTTCATTTTTCATCCCGTCCTCAGCGGGCTTCAACATCGGGCGCTCCAACAGGTCTTCTCCTTCGCCCGTTTTCCCTTGTCGGGACGACTTTTCGGTCAGAAAGACCTTCATGTAAACGGCGGCGGCGATGACCGAGGAAACAGCCGCCACCTGGTAGATTCGGGCGGTGGGCAGCAGACGGGCAGCTAATGTGCCGCACACCGTCGCGGCGGATACTACCCCCGACAAGAGACCGAATGCGGACACGCGCTTTCCTTCCGATACGTTGTCCGCCTATATATATTATATACATATTCTTTCTATATAAGAGTCTGGGGTAGACAAAAATTGTCAATTTAGTCTGTCATAGTTATTTACAATTTTACCGTTAATTGCTTAATTACAATTTTGCCCTTACAAGTTTATTATGAAGTAATTTAAAATATAAAATGTTCAAAACATAAAATAAATTGATATATTAGTACACACATTTGGTGTACTTTACATACTAGTATATATTATTAGCCATATGCAATCTATTGTACTAATAATAAATAAGCTTTAGGCCTTGTCTTACGCCTTTGTCTACGCCTACCCCAAACGATTGGACATAATTGTAAGTGGACTTAAAATTTGACATGCGATACCCTACACGGTACTGATACCCTATACGCTTTTTAAAATATTGTATAATATAATAGATATATAGATCAAGATTAATCATTGTTGGTATATAAAATCATTGGCTATTTTTTACAATAAACTATATAAAATAAGCATGTAATATATTAATATTATTGATCAATTGCTTTATGATAAGTTCCATTATCAATATTCGGCCATTAATGATTAAATAGCAGCCTGCAAGGCGTTAAGTATTTAAAATTAGATTAGTGGAGACTCTGGACGTATTACATTGCGTACAAGATTCTTCGGATCATCTTATTATGTCATCAAATTAATAATGAAGATTAAACTAAACTAAATAAGCATGAAGGTATGAATGTATGTATATGCGCGTGTGTATTTCTCTTTACTTAATATATTTTGTTATAAAATAAAACCCTTTTCGACATGATAAAAGAGCTGGACCCTTATTGGGCCTAATTGACTATAAGGTAGGCTCGGCCCACTAACAGGCCCAGACAGCTGTCTGGCGTAATAGAACCATCCACAGACAACTTTTGCCCACTTTCTGAAAATTCCTTTTTTGATTTAATTTTAAATGAATTAGCACAAATACAAATATATGAATAAATGGCATCTGATTCAGTTCACCACCGAAGAGGATCTCTCTCTCTACTTATTACATCAAAGGTGAGTGAGTGAGTTCAATTTCACTTTCCACAAGATTCTCTCTCTCTCTCTCTCTCTCTCGGAGCAATGGACACGCTCACCGTAATATGCACACTGTCAATCGTACTCGCCGGCGGCCTCTACTGGTTCGTCTGCATCCTGGGCTCCGCCGAGCAGAAGGGCAAACGCGCCGTCAACCTATCCGGCGGCTCAATCGCCAGGGAAAAAGTGGAGGACAACTACAAACAGTACTGGTCCTTCTTCCGCCGCCCGAAGGAGATCGAGACGGCGGAGAAGGTGCCGGCGTTCGTCGACACGTTCTACAACCTCGTCACGGACATCTACGAGTGGGGATGGGGTCAGAGCTTCCACTTCTCGCCGTCGATTCCCGGAAAATCCAACCGAGAAGCGACGAGGAAGCACGAGGAGATGGCGGTGGATCTGCTGAACGTCAGCCCCGGCGCGCGTGTTCTCGACGCGGGCTGCGGCGTGGGCGGGCCGATGAGGGCTATTGCGGCCCATTCCGGCGCGAACGTGGTCGGGATTACGATTAACGAGTATCAGGTGAAAAGGGCTCGCATGCATAACAAGAAAGCTGGGCTCGACAAGCAGTGCGAAGTCGTGTGTGGGAATTTTCTTCAGATGCCTTTCGACGACGAGAGCTTCGACGGCGCGTACTCGATTGAGGCGACTTGCCACGCGCCCAAGCTCGAGGAGGTGTACTCCGAGATCTACAGGTTAGGGAAAAAAAAAGGGGGATCGATTTAGGCTAAATCGAAACTTGGGCTCCGATAAAAATGTAGTCTTTTTCACGCGATCTTTCGATTTTAGGCCGATTTTTCATTCGATTGTCACCATTATGGAACAGGGTTCTCAAGCCAGGGGCAAGATACGTTTCCTACGAGTGGGTGACGACTGAGCTCTACCGCGGCGACGACGCCGAGCACGTGGAGGTTATCCACGGCATAGAGAGGGGCGACGCTTTGCCTGGCTTGAGGAGCTACAAGGACATCGCCGAGGTGGCTAAGAGGGTTGGGTTCGAGGTTCTCGAGGAGAAGGACTTGGCCAAGCCGCCGGCGAACCCGTGGTGGACGAGGCTGAAGATGGGCCGCATCGCTTATTGGAGGAACCACATCGTAGTTACTGTGCTGGCTTGGCTTGGGATTGCGCCGAAGGGGGTGGTGGACGTCCATGAAATGCTGTTTGTGACGGCGGACTACCTCTCAAGAGGCGGCGAAACTGGAATTTTCACGCCTATGCATATGATTCTCTGCAGAAAACCTACTGAGAGGTGTTAAGTCCAGCGAAGTTGTGTAGGAGATGTGATGGTTTCTGGGCTTATGAGATTGCTTGCTTTTGGTGAAGTTTTCCTTTTTTTTATCTATCTAGCGATTATGTTCCTTTTTTCTGTTGTTTATCCTTTTTGCTGGTAGTCATTGGATTTCATAATTTAACAAGTGTTCTGTTTGTGGGTTCTTGTCAAATCTTGGAGGCTTGGAATACAGATTGAAGTTGTTTAATTAATCTTTGGTGTGAGAAAATCTTTATTGTTTATAGTTTGAGCAGGCGAAGAAGACAGTGGTCTATCCAGTAGTGAATTTGCTGTTATAATTGTCTTGTAATGAGAGAGTAAGTGTCATTGAGTGGTTGTGACACGTGATGGAGTAGATACAATTCAATACAATATAAATACATAGTTTGTGTGTGTGTGTTTATCTTCTAAGCATAGATAGAGACATGTGAGTGAGGGGCTGTGTTGAGAGGGCCCATAACTTTTCTTTGCGTGGGATGATGGCGATCACATGCAGCCTTGCCTGGCGCAATAAAATCGTGCCAAGGAGATGCGAAAAGTTAAATAAAAATCCTTCCTTTTTGGTTGTCTTAAAACACTTCTACAGGTTTTTTTCATTTAGTTTATAGTTTTTTCCCACTGTATGCTTTCGTGGTCCTTTGGCTGTTTGTGTAAAGAAGTGGGAACCCATGGTAAAGCTTTAACTTGTGCATCTAATGGGATTTTTTAAATTTATTTGTGATTATTATATGTCCAAATTGTTATTTTAAAACATGCTCAGTGGGTCGAGGAACTCTTGTCATGTGTGACTGTACTCTGTTTTTCTTTTCTATTAAACTATTGCTGTAGCAGAGAAAGATCAGATCTCTATGCACCTTTCTTTTTACAAACCCAGCAACAGCAGCACTTCTATGACTTTTTAGCCTCCTTCATATTGAAATATCTCGTAAACAACTGTAATAATTGTCGTTTATATGTCAGCTTGTGATCCATCTCCTATGATGCACTATTAGTCTGAAGTAACTATCTTGAGCCTTGTCCTTGGCTTTAGCACAAGACAAAATAAATAGTACAAGACAATTACTGTCGTGAAAATCAAGTTTTCCTAGTCTTAATATGCTCTCGTGAATGTGGTCACCACTCCAAAGCCACGAGATACTAACACACTCCTTGTATTGCTCTTTGTTTACATGCCCATGACAAAGCCACGAGATATTATAAAATAAAAAAAAAAGAAAAAGAAAAATCATGTGATGTTAGGGAAGTGTTCGACGGATTTCTTCTCCCTTGGGCCAAAACCCAAATTTGGTAACTTAAGGACTTCGATGAATCATACATGTGTCTGAAATTTCAAAAGAATAAAAAACATCACCCATAGAAATCTCAAACTCTTATTCTATGGCACATCATGGGAGATAGTATACACAGCCAATTTTATTGGTAACCGAAGTACGCACTTCAAAGCACTTTTTAAGTCACACGAGAAAAGGATAGCAAAATATATGAGAAATATTACTTGGCATTATTTTCTTTGCTCATCAATTAGATGAATCTCTGCTGTAGTACTGATCAAGTGTCTTCGCTGGAATACGGTGAAGAAGTTCCCTGGGAAATATTCGAAGCAATGTCCAAGCCAAGTCGAGGGACTGAAAGATATTGCGGGTATCGTAGGCCCCTTGCGCCACGAACTTCCTCTCGAATTTATCGAGGAATTCGAGGTAAAGCTGTAAATTTTTTTCAAAAAAAAAAAAGTTGTTCCGATAACTGATCTTTGATCATCACTATTCTTGGAAATAGAAGATTAGAGCAATGCATAAATCACAGACCAGATCTTCAGAGGAAAGTGCTTCTTCTCCGACCACAGCTTTCATTGCCTGTACATCCTTACCAATGGCGTAATTTGCATACAACTGGGAATGGATAGAGAATACCGATTTGAGTACATAGAAGAGAAGCAGAGCAAAGAAGGATTGAAATATCACATTTTGATTTTCATTGTGACAATCTGTCTTAAGATTTACCTGGTTGGATACATCAGAGTGGTCTCTACGAGTCATACCTTCACCGATGGCACTCTGCCACATAATTCAATAGCATTGCTCCTCTCACATCAATCCAAACGAGTCACACAAAAACGTCAAAGAACAATAAACGTCAAAGAACAATGTAGACTTACTTTCATCAAACGCGACAAAGATGGCAACACATTGATTGGTGGATATATCTGGTAATTCATACAGAACAAACTTTATTCAGGAAAGTTAGCCGATAATTGAAAGCAAATGGGTCAGTAGCTATCTATCATTCATGAAGAAATATCTAAAATACTAGTCGTATTCACAAATTACAACATTGTGATCATCATAATTAGCCGTAAAGGCTTCCGGTAGCTGGTCATCTTATATACAAGCGGTCAAAGGTATAAGGCTTTGAGATGAAGCTCAATGTGGAGACTAACAGATTGTAAATGACCCTTTCAAAAGGAAATTTGACCACATCAGTCTTCCCTACCTGTCTGTTGTGAAGTTGTCTATCGATATATATCTGTCCTTCGGTAATATAACCAGTAAGATCAGGAGTTGGGTGAGTGATATCTGTCCATGTAGAAGGGAGAAAATAAGAAAATAAGCTTGTTAGGTAACACGATATTAAAACTTGGTTTACGTTGTGTTACCATCATTGGGCATGGTCAGAATAGGGATCTGTGTGATGGATCCTTTCCTTCCTTCAATACGCCCAGCTCGCTCGTAGATAGTTGCCAGATCAGTGTACATGTAACCAGGATATCCACGCCTCCCAGGCACTTCTTCTCGAGCAGCAGACACCTAAACAGATAATATGCACTTTATCAAATAACGCAGTCGGAAAACATTAGAACTGTTCGACCGTATGGATGAAATAGGACAGCAATACCTCACGAAGAGCATCAGCATAAGAACTCATATCTGTCAAGATGACAAGAACGTGCTTCCCGCATACATATGCTAAGTATTCGGCAGTTGTCAGAGCAATGCGAGGAGTGATGATACGTTCTATTGTGGGGTCATTGGCCTGCAGAAAATTGATGTTGTTAGCAATAATGGGTGACATAACCAAGCAACGCTAAAGAATTCGGTGGAGCCATTATGCATGTACTTACAAGATTCAGAAAGAGAGTCACTCGCTCCATCGATCCATTCTCCTCAAAATCACGTTTGAAGAACTGAGCAGTCTCCATGTTGACACCCATAGCAGCAAAGACTATGGCAAAGTTGTCCTCTTCACCGCCCTGTAATGCACAATAAATAGAAGTTACCATGCTCACATAGAAATAATAACCAGAATATGGAGAAAATAAGAACACCAAGAACAAGATTAAAAGATTGATGCGCTAAATATTGACAATCTTCGTAGCTGTGATGGAAGTCATAAGGTCAAACATTCTACCTCAAGAAGATTATCAGATTTCTCCAATCGCTTCACCAACCCAGCCTGACGACAGATTTGGGCAGCAATTTCATTATGGGGCAGACCAGCAGCAGAGAAAAGGGGAATTTTCTGTCCTCGGGCAATCGAGTTCATCACATCAATGGTAGAAATTCCTGTTTGAATCATTTCTTCGGGATACGTTCTCTCGCTGGGATTGATAGAACTCCCTGAAATGAACAAGTATATGACGCTATGCAAGGTAAACTACGCCTGACATTTAATTTTATTCACTTGCCAGATATATCCAAGTAAGCCTCTGGAAGAATAGGAGGTCCATTATCTATGGGTTTCCCAGAACCATCAAATATACGACCAAGCATGTCCAATGAGACAGGAGTTTTTAGAACCTGTTAAACAGTTGTCAGCAAAATTCATCTTCGCCCCCAAGATAAATTTGTAAGAGATGCCTAAATGACTGCAGTAAGCCATATCTCAAGCAGCCCCTTCATATCCCCCAGCAGGTCATTTGATACCTCTCATTGAGACTTAATAAAATATTAATGGAACACATGTAATAAGATGACATTCACTTCATTCAAAACGTTTGTTCAGGAATATCTTTACACAGTCATGGACACGGAAATCAGATAAAATATGAGCCAGAGAAGGAATTACGATCATAAAATAACAATTACAATACCTCCCCTGTAAACTGGACAGTTGTATACTTGTTGTCTATCCCAGAAGTTCCTTCAAAGACCTATGAGTATTGAACGTTATACGAGGATTAACCAAAGGTACTATGTTGAAAACTTTCAAGAAAGCAAACTAGGAAATATCACTTCTTGTCCAGGAGATCTTAAATATTCCATATCTCGCTCAAGCAGAGGAAAATGTGAAGTTTTTATGATGGCTACCTGAACAACAGCCTTCTCACCATCAACCTCCAACACTTGTCCACGCCGAGTCGTCCCATCACCTAGGCGGATATTAACAATTTCCTGAAACTTGGGACCCTGACATCACATGAGAGCCAACGATCCTTCTTGTCAGATAAATAGCACAGTTATTAAGAAAATTATCTCAGAATTAGAACTAGTTATGATATAAAATTAGTATATTTTCACCTTGACTTTGTCAAGAATAACAAGAGGTCCAGCAACTCCTGAGACAGTTCTATACTCTGCAAATATGTACGAATAAGCATAATTCAAAAGCTGAAAAATTAAGTAAGTACAGCAGTCAAACATCATAGGAATGATCCAAATGTCACTTGAGAACACACCTATCCCAATCTCTAATGTTCCCTCCTCCATAGTGCTGTTATTTTCGGCGCCCATATCCAACCTACAATCCACATTGTCATCAAACTAAGCGGTTTCAAAATAAAGAAATATCACTGAAAAGTCCGCAGAAGATCACCTCATGTACCTCGCATCAATAGCCAACTCGCTAGAGGAAAAAAAAAAACTTACTCCTATGTTCTAGCAACACAATTCCGAACAGGAGGATCAAAATCAAACCTGAAGTTCAACCAGTTGCTAGACCCTACGAGGTCCCTATCCTTCCACGTAAAATAAAGCTGACAATGAGATCACGAAGAAAATTAACCAATTAGTCCATAAAAAGACCAATTGACCACAAACAAACAACTACAGAGCACATCTGACATAGCAAAACGCTAAACGCACAGCAAGTACGACAAGATCACCCCATAACAATCGACCGCGAAGGTAGGTATCAACACAATGAAGAAATTGGAAATTGAAAGAAAAAAATAAAGTAGCCTATTTCGAAGCTCAAAGACAACCTTTTTTCCGCTAGATCTCTTTCGAATCTCCCAGAGAAGAGTATAGAGAGGGCAAAAAGTAGCAGAGATCCTATGGATGACGAATATTCGCGGTAAACTATTCTAAACAAATAAATAAACTTTAATCCTTATTCTTAATTTCAGTTTAGCAACTTCTCCCGTGAGAGTAAAAACGTGGGGTTCATAAATGACTCCACGGCGATCGTGTCCGTACTTAGTAATAGTAAACGTCGTCGTTTCCCTTCACTTCTTTTGACTACAAAGAAGGTGAAAAGGTTGATTTATTACGACCTCATTACACAGTACCAAATTTGGATTAATAGTAATTTACTACAAAGTCATAAAAGTACGAATGATAACATATACACCGAATGGTAAGTAAGAATGAAACTGAATGGTCTCTCTCTCTCTCTCTCTCTCTCTCTCTCTCGGGGCAAACGCCATTGTTATCTAAGAACGACTGCAGCATTTCTGAGAGCCAAATAGCGCTGAACATAGTCATTAGGGAGTGATCTGATCACTTTGAAGACTTCAGCATTTGCATAGCGGAGTTTAGTTCTTGGATCAACGTAAGGGGCCTGCATTGAAGAATTATCTTATTATTATTATGAATGTCGAGAAAGTCCAATATACAACACAATGCAACTGAGAGACCATATTCATTCAACAATCCAGAGCTTTGTTGGAGGAACAAAGTAAAACTGTTCGACAAAGAAAGTTCATAACCTCATATCCAGTTATATCACAGATCCTTTTGCATGGATGCACCGACGGCGGAGACTCGATGTTAACATCTGTCAAGATACGAATAGTTCATATGATTATTACCCACAATAACTACACAGATTGAATCAGATAAAAAGTATGAATTTGTTAACTTGTTAAGCCTATTGAAACTCGAATAAATTTCTTAACTTGTTAAGCCTATTGAAACTAAGGGATCATCTATACTATTACGCTTACAAACATTGGGTGGGTGTGAGGCTCAAAGATTCAAATTTTGCTTTGGAAGATTCACAAATAAAATAATAATGCCAAGAACAAACTATTTTGATAGCAAACTCACAATTTGGTTTGTCAGGAGGATAATTCTGATAATTCTCAGCTTGAATGATCTGTTTTAGCTGTTTCCACCTGACCCTCGCTTGCCCTTTCGGATATTTTTCGTACATCTGAATCTTCTTAAATTTCATGTAGGTGGGTAACACCAATTCTGCTTCGACCACTTCACGCTCCATCCACAGAACCCTATCGATTACCTAATACAAGCAAAATCAAAGGCAATTTATGCAATAGCTCTTGTAAATAGGCAAACTCCCAAATCATACACACAGCAGCAAAGTAAGCGATTTTCACCAAGGAGCAAAAAACAACAACACATAATACATTAACCGAATGCTAAAACGCACAGATTCTAAAGATAACAAAAAACAGGTAAAAAAAAACTCGGTATCTCAAGGAAGCAGCAGCTGATAAGGAACTCACATCACACTTCAAAGCCCTAGAAGATCAGCTGAAATCATACTTCTCACCAGAAAAATGAGCCTAAAATGGCAAACAGGCCGTAATTTCTGAAACAGTAACAGCTAAACTCGACAAGAAACTAATTCAAAACAGAAGCGAAGCTCATCCAATTCATGACAAAAAAGAACGATACGAAGATTGAGACCCTACAATACGTTCGCCCTTTGTGATTCAATTGAAGCGAAGCCGTCGAATCAACCAGAGTCCAAGTATTTATAGGAAATAAAATCTGAATGGACCGGCCCAATTACTTCAAGAAAGGCCCAAATTACTCGAGCCAATTTCAACGAATAGGAAACTCAATGTCTTGCATAAATTTTCTTTTACATGATCATCAATTTCAATGTCTTTCACTGCAGAAACTAAAGTGCTGTTCGTCAACAGTTTATTAAGTGGTTGAGTTTATTAATATAACCAAGACTGTTCAAAGAAACACAAGAAAACTCGGGGTCAGGATTTAAGCCTTTCTCAGTTAATTCAAGAATACAATTCCTTCGCCGGCCCGGCAAATTGCTCTCTTGATACGTATTCGACGACATATTAAATTCCACCGCCTTTTACCGAAACGCTAGGGCTAGGAGCTCGCCCTACTCACGAGGTGCGAATCGAGGAAGACGACGGCTGTTAGATAATTTATATTAAAGTTGATTTTATAAATTATGGGAATAATTATAAAATTAGGTCATTTTTCATATGAAAACAATTTTGGGTCATTTTTCAATTTTAGGTCACTAAGAATATATTTTTTTGACTTTGGGTCATTAAGTTTACATTTTTTTCAATTTTGGGTCACTTATTTGGTACTAATGTTATAAACATAGTGACCCAAAATTGAAAAAATCTAAACTTAGTGACCCAAAATCGAAAAAATATATTTTTAGTGACCTAAAATTGAAAAATGACCCAAAATTATTTTCATATGAAAAGTTAGTGACCTACTTTTGCAATTATCAAACATAGTGACCCAAAGATGAAAACTTATATACTTAGTGACCTAATTTTATAATTTTGCCTAGAAATTATTTTGATGTGAACGAGGAATTAAGTAGACAAAATATTTTTACTTAATGAATTGAGCTTTGAAATTTAATGATATTATGCTTTGGTTTTGGCCCAATAACGGTCCGACTTCTAAAAGGTTTGTTTTGATTGAATAATGGAATTGTTTGATCCGGTGGTGAAAACCACTACTTCAAACGTGTATGTCATCAAATTCTAAAAAAAAAAATTATTTTCTATTATAATTTTTTTGGCTCTAAAAAGGATCATTAAACCTAAGAAATGGTAGAAGAAGAGGAAAGAAAAAAAATACCAATTCATAAAAAATTGTTATCATTCTTGTTATGTCCGCCGTCGGTGTCATTTTTGTGCTAAACGAACGCCGAATTTTTCGAAGTATCCTGAGAAATAGACGCTCAATAAAACCTCTAGCACATACGTGAGGGAGCGAATCTATTTTAAGAAAATTACGTGCGACACAATCTTCAAGTATTTTTATTTTCGGCCAACAAACGACTACGGTAATATCGTCGTGGAAATTACGCCTAACTCATCGGTCTATCTTCTTCAGGTGCCCAATTTACGAAACCCATAATGAAAAAATTAAAAGAAAATCGAATCTTTGATGCAATGCAAGCTTAATCTCATTGCGGGCCTTCCATTTCTTTGCAACTTTTCTGCGATAAATAAACGTACATTGTGTGGATGGTTTTGGACCAAATCGACGGCTTCTTGGTTTGTAATGTATTCCCATTGCCCGTCAGAAGCAAACATAACGACCTGATCGTAAGGAAGAAGCTGGTGAACGGTGACCGACGGTTCGACGCTTAAGATCGGCCTTTTGAATGGCTCGAGACTAAACTTCTGTCTGATAAAAGATATTACTATGTGTCATTATTATATATTAATAAAATTATTAAAATTGCTAGTGGTTAGTTATTGTGGAATTAATTGGTAATGTTTATTTTAGTAATTTTTATTATGTAATTTATTTTTTAAGTTAAGAAACGGGTGGCAACGTACAAGAACACTATAATTTTATAAAGTTTAAGTGGACAGCCGACTAACTTATCTGATGGCCCGAATAGCGCCTAAATAGCCCAAAATGGGATAACATGGAATGTTTACCCAATGTAATCGAAGTGACCGAAATGCCCTTTTAGAGACCTTCAGCTTGTCTGACTTGCTTTAATCGTTCTACTTGTTCTTTTCGCGGCTCTAGCTGGACAAAGCCCCATTCAAGTTACAGGGTTGATCTTCGAATTCTCCTCCGATACCTCAAATCTCAGGTTCTGATGTGTCTCCTTCTTTATTTTTCTTCACAGCGCTAGCTTTGTCACTGAATGTTTTTGTGAGGATTTGACAGTTGCCTGGTGACTTGCAGCTGAAGAAATTTGTTTAAGATTATTATTCCGTGCGATTGTTATTTTTTAAATCATCTGTGGCTTCCATATGTGATTGGACGACGTGTTTAGTGTTATCAGATCTTGAAGAGAACATGACTCAGAGTCAGGATATTGAAATGAAGGAGCAGCAAATTGCATTGTCCAATTCAGTCTCTGGCACGTCGCCGTCCATTCTTCAAAGTAAGTGTGAGCTTGCCTGTAGTTGTATATGTACTCACATATCTTTATGTGTTAGGAAAATTTTTGTTTCGGTTTATTAGTTTTTAGACTTTTGGTTCATTAAGTATCAATATCAAATGGTATGAAACGTGTTATTGTATCTAACTTGTTTAATGAAATGAAATTTCATTTCCTCAAAGAACCTCACTGCAAGTTGAAGGAGAATTCATACTTGATTTTGTAATTGATTAAACTTTTGTAGTATCCTGTTTGACTGTTTCTGCTACTCTCTGCATTGTTCGTTTTGTTAGATTTGAAGGACATAGCTGACTTGATTGAGACCGGGGCTTATTCTCGTGAAGTTCGGAGGATACTGAGGGCTATTAGGTGGACAATTCAGCTTAGAAAGCATCTAACTGCTTCTGTGCTTTCTGCATTTCTCAATTTTGCTCTTTTGGCGGGATCTGAGGTGCATTCTCGACTGTCTTCATATGTTCCAAAGGTCGGTTGGATTTGATTTTGGGAAAATCATAAATTGATTATAAAGTAAATGGATGCTTGATATATTAGATGGGTTAAGCGAGTCATCTCTTCTTTTGCTTATTGTAGGAAGATGAGATGGAAGTTGATACTGCAATATCTGCTGTTCAAGTGCCTTCAAAGCATATTTTGCCGGAGATCGAGATGTACTCTTACTTGGTTGTTTTGATATTTCTTATTGACCAGAAGAGATATAATGAGGTTTGCAATTATTTTCCGTGTGTTCCTATGATGTTTGGGAATAGAACTAACACTCATTTACTCTGTCACGTCCAGGCGAAGGCATGTTCCTCTGCTAGCATTGCGCGTCTGAAGAACATCAACAAGCGTTCTGTTGATGTCATAGCTTCAAGGCTATACTTTTACTACTCTCTCAGCTACGAACTCACTGGTGATCTTGCTGATATTCGAGGGTATGTTTGTTTCCTTGGTAGGTTGGATTTACTGAAACTGTATGCCTTTGGTTGTTGCTGCGTGCAGTACATTGTGATCAGTTCAGTATTATATCTCACTGTGACCCTATTCTGTGATATCTGAAAGAACAATCTAACTTTTCAGTAACCTACTTGTTTTGCACCGAACTGCAACCTTACGGCACGATGAGTTGGGACAGGTTTGTTCTATTCTCACTGATCAATAGTTTACTTAGTTGGAAAGGTGTATTAATATTGATGGAATAATTGATGAATGGAATAGGAAACTCTTCTGAACCTGTTGCTGAGGAACTACCTTCATTACAATCTATATGATCAAGCAGAAAAGCTGAGATCAAAGGCACCCCGATTTGAGGCTCACTCAAACCAGCAGGCATATTCTACGAAGCTCCTCAATTCTTGTATTTTACTCATATTATGTAGATTTAGAATATGTTAAACTATTAAAGCATAATGTTATAGATTCAACCGCGTCGACAAGTAGCAGATGTTATCCTTTCTGATTGATCTAATCCCCATTATTCTGCAGTTCTGTCGATACCTTTTCTATCTAGGGAAGATTAGGACAATTCAGTTAGAGTACACCGATGCCAAAGAGTCCCTCCTCCAAGCTTCCAGGAAAGCACCCGTTTCTGCCCTTGGTTTCAGAGTCCAATGCAATAAATGGGCTGTGATCGTTCGTCTGCTTCTTGGAGAAATTCCCGAACGAACTGTTTTCATGCAGAAGGGAATGGAGAAAGCACTAAGGCCATACTTTGAGCTCACAAACGTCAGTACTAATCCCTTAAACTCCTAGATTACTAGACAATTACTTCCTATGTACCCTCTCCTATAAAATCCCATTTTGTGAACTACTTTAATGCCTTTGCCAGGCCGTTCGAATCGGAGATTTAGAGCTTTTCAAGAACGTGGCTGAGAAATTCTCAAGCACCTTCACTTCAGACCGAACGAACAATCTCATCGTTAGGCTTCGACACAACGTCATAAGGACAGGCCTACGCAACATCAGCATCTCGTACTCGAGGATTTCCCTCGCCGACGTCGCCAAGAAGCTGAGGTTGGATTCTCCAAACCCAATCGCCGACGCCGAAAGCATAGTGTCCAAAGCCATAAGAGACGGCGCAATTGACGCCACGCTTGACCATGCCAATGGGTGGATGCTATCTAAGGAGACGGGCGATATATACTCGACGAACGAGCCTCAGATGGCTTTTAACTCGAGGATCGCATTCTGCCTTAATATGCACAACGAAGCAGTTCGTGCACTTAGGTTCCCGCCGAATTCACACAAGGAGAAGGAGAGCGCTGAGAAGAGGAGGGAGAGGCAGCAGCAAGAGCAAGAGCTTGCGAAGCACATAGCCGAGGAGGACGAAGACGACTTCTGATTTTAACGGAATAAAATGATGGGTATGGTTATTTATGTCCTGTTTTCAATTCGCTGGAGTTTATCGCATCTGTTCTACTATGTCTTGTTCGGTTCTCGGACTTGCGCGAGAGGGCTGCATTTTCTTTGAATGTATTGATACTATATTTGCACGTTTTGAATTTGTAGTTTATTCGATTAAGTTTTGAGACCTAGAATTGACAGTTGTTGATTTCTTTCGCTTGAATATATTTCTATTTTATTAAGCGAGAGAGGCTTATAGTAACTGTTCCCAAATTGATTTGGCGTGGCAGCCATAAATTACTATTTACACCTAATTTTAAATTTACTATCATTACATCTTTAAAATCATTTTTTAATTCTTAAAAATAATATAAAATTAAATCCAACATTATAATTTCATCTATTAAAATTTAAAATGTAAATTAATATAATAGATTTATATAGCCAAGCACACGATGTTGCAAAATACTAGTGTGTTTTGTTGCGGAAGGTAATTGGTATTTGGCGTTGGTCTTTATTTTGAGCAACTTTACTGAGTTACTTAGATACTAAAATAGGTATTGACAGTTTATCTAATATTGGTTTTTTGACAGTTTATCTAATATGTTTTCTTGATTAGTGTTGAGGACAAAGCTCGCTTTATTTGTTAAACAAACGATATTTAAGTATACTATTGATCTCCATTGACGTAGGAGACTAGGAGGGAACTGTAATTTGCAAAATACTTTTAATAATTGTTGGAAATCTTAAAAACAAATGAAAATTTACACATTGTAATACATGGGCTGAGGGCATGAATAGGGGAGCCCATTAACATATCTGATTGCCCACATATAGCTCAATAGCCCAAAATGGAATAACGTAGAAAGTTACTCAATTTAACGGAAGTGACCGAAATGCCCTCATATTGAGCTTCAGCTCGTCTGACTTTGCTAAGTCGATGTACTTTTTTTTCACGGCTTTTGCTGGACAGAGCCCCATTTACAAGTTCTAGGGTTTATCTTCGATTTCTCCTACGATTCCTCAAATATCAGGTTCTGATGGGTCTCCTTCCTTATTTTTTTTTCTCTCTAGCTTTGTCACTGTATGTTTTGTGAGGATTTGACTGTTGCCCGGCGACTTGCAGCTGAAGAAATTAAGATTTGATCGAATCTATCTAGAGAGGCGATTTTACTTTAATTGTACAAGAAAACGAGCTAGATTATTCGGTTGCCAGTATTATTTTTATAATCGTTTGTGACTTCCATATGTGATTGATCGACGTGTTTAGTGTTATCAGGTTTTGAAGACAACATGACTCAGGATATTGAAATGAAGGAGCAGCAAATTGCATTGTCCAACTCAGTCTCTGGCACTTCGCCGTCCATTCTTCAAAGTTAGTTAGTTGCTTGTCGTTTTATAGTTACTTACAGATCTCTATGTGTTTGATAAATTTTTATTTCCGTTATTAGTTTAATGAAATGTGCTAGTGTATCGAACTTGTTTATTGAAATGAAATTTCATGTCCTCAAAGAAGCTCAGTGCGAGTTAAAAGAGCAATTCGTACTTGATTTTGTAACTGATGCAACTTTATAGTTTCCTTTGTTTGACCGTTTCTGCTACTCTGTGGTCATTTTTTTTAGATTTGAAGGACATAGCTGATTTGATTGAAACCGGGGCTTATTCTCGCGAAGTTCGAAGGATACTGAGGGCTATTAGGTGGACAATTCAGCTTAGAAAGCATCTAACTGCTTCTGTGCTTTCTGTATTTCTCAATTTTGCTCTTGTGGCGGGATCTGAGGTGCATTCTCGTCTGTCTTCATATGTTCCAAAGGTCAGTTGGATTTGATTTTGTGAAAATCATTAATTGAATTGATTATAAAGTAAATGGATGCTAATTTATTAGATGGGTTAAGCGAGTCATCTCTACTTTTGATTATTATAGGAAGATGAGATGGAAGTTGATACTGCAATATCTGCTGTTCAAGTGCCTGCAAAGCATATTTTGCCGGAGATCGAGATGTACTCCTACTTGGTTGTTTTGATATTTCTTATTGACCAGAAGAGATATAATGAGGTTTGCAATTATTTTCCATGTGTTCCTATGATGTTTGGGAATAGAAATAACACTCATTTTCCCTGTCACGTCCAGGCGAAGGCATGTTCCTCTGCTAGCATTGCGCGTCTGAAGAACATCAACAAGCGTACTGTTGATGTCATAGCTTCAAGGCTCTACTTTTACTACTCTCTCAGCTACGAACTTACTGGTGATCTTGCTGATATTCGAGGGTATGTTTTTTTTTTCTTGTTAGGCTTCTGGTGTTGCGGAGTGCAGTACATTGTGGTCATTATTATATCTCATTGTGACCCTTTATCTGAAAGAAGAACCTAACTTTTCAGTAACCTACTTGTTTTGCACCGAACTGCAACCTTACGGCACGATGAGTTGGGACAGGTTTGTTCTATTCTCACTGATCAATAGTTTAAATAGTCAGAAAGGTGTTTTAATATTGATGGAATAATTGATCAATGGGATAGGAAACTCTTCTGAACCTGTTACTGAGGAACTACCTTCATTACAACTTATATGACCAAGCAGAGAAGCTGAGATCAAAGGCCCCTCGATTTGAGGCTCACTCAAACCAGCAGGCAAAGTACTCGAAGCTCCTCAATTCTTGTATTTGCTGCTGATATTATCTGGGTTTAGAAAATGTTAAACTATTAAAATATAGCATTATAGATTCAACTGCCTCAACAAATACCAGATGTCTTTATCCTTTCTGATTCATCCGTTCCCCTCTATTCTGCAGTTCTGTCGATACCTTCTCTATGTAGGGAAGATTAGGACAATTCAGTTAGAGTACACCGATGCTAAGGAGTCCCTCCTCCAAGCTTCCAGGAAGGCACCCATTTCTGCTCTCGGTTTCAGAGTTCAATGCAACAAATGGGCTGTGATCGTTCGTCTGCTGCTCGGAGAAATTCCGGAACGAACTGTTTTCATGCAGAAGGGAATGGAGAAAGCACTAAGGCCATACTTTGAGCTCACAAACGTCAGTACTAATCCCTTCAACTCCTAGAGTACTAGATAATTACTTCCTATGTACCCTCTCCTATAAAATCCCATTTTGTGAACTACTTTAATGTCTTCATCAGGCCGTTCGAATAGGAGATTTAGAGCTTTTCAAGAACGTGGCTGAGAAATTCTCAAGCACCTTCACTTCAGACCGAACGAACAATCTCATCGTTAGACTTCGACACAACGTCATAAGGACTGGCCTACGCAACATAAGTATCTCCTACTCAAAGATTTCGCTCGCCGACGTCGCCAAGAAGCTGAGGTTGGACTCTCCAAACCCAATCGCCGACGCCGAAAGCATAGTGTCCAAAGCCATAAGAGACGGCGCAATCGACGCCACGCTTGACCATACAAATGGATGGATGCTTTCTAAGGAGACGGGCGATATATACTCAACAAACGAGCCTCAGATGGCTTTTAACTCGAGGATCGCATTCTGCCTTAATATGCACAACGAAGCAGTTCGTGCACTTAGGTTCCCACCGAATTCACACAAGGAGAAGGAGAGCGCTGAGAAGAGGCGGGAGAGGCAGCAGCAAGAGCAAGAGCTTGCGAAGCACATAGCCGAGGAGGACGACGACGACTTCTGATTAATTGCGTGATGGTTATTTATGTCTTCTGTTCGTATGTCTTCTGTTCGATTCGCTGGAGTTTATCGTATTTGTTCTACTATTTCTTGTTTTGGTTCTCGGACTTGCGCGCGAGAGATGCATTTTCTTTGAATGTCTCGATACTATATTCGCACGTTTTGAATTTGTTGTTTATTCAATTAAGTTGTAAGAGACCCATATATTTGATCGTTGCTTAAATTTCTTTCACCTGAAATATTTTGTTGCGGAACGGAATTGTTGGGGTTAGTCTTTAATTTGAACAACTTTACGAGTTTTTTAGATACTAAGATAGGTATATATATATTATAAAGAATATGTTTTCTTGAGTAAACCTGGCTTTCATATGTTATCTTGAAGAGTATTGAGGACATATCTCGCTTTATTTGTTGATAAACCAACAATAATTTGGGGAATGTATTATTGATCTCCATTGACGTAGGAGGCTTAATCATTTCGCATTTTTATATTAGTACTCTTCATTCAACAAACATGATGTTTTCAGAACCATATATTATTCCTAACAATATAATATTTGGGTGATTTTATGTGAAAATTTGTAGTGGACTAGCGAGGTAAATTATACCGCGGTCTTTTTCTTAAGATGACGACTAAACCTCTTCGATGAATAACGTGTAACCATGCATGGCATGATATGTATAACATATACATGCCTTTTATTTGATCTAAAACCTAGGTTTGTTATTTGAAACCAATCAATCAAGGAAAATTAGACACGATGAACTACGTTGATATTCAAAAAGTTTATTAATGATCCTGAGAAAAAAATAGAGCAATTCAAGAGATATACTCATCTTCAAACCAAGAAACGCAAACAAAGACACTAGTTAGGACTATACCAAGAACATCGCGAAAAAAAGAATTCCTAAGAAAACCTAAAGTAAGCCAAAGCATTCATGTCTCGAAAGCCCATGCGTGTTCCCTGCGAATCTCCTCTTCCTCTTCCTTTGTGAAATCGTTCTTGATATTGAACGTCTTTCGAATTTCTTCAGGCGACTTCCCCTTAATCATGTCGGCGACTTTCTGACACGTCAGGTCAAGGAGGCTCGCGACGTTCATGTAGTTTGCAGCCTAAATTAGAAGTCAAAAAAACAAAAATTGATTCAGGCGTTAAATTACCCAAAATCCCCAAATCAACACAAAAGCCCTAATCGATTGCGCGCGTTACCATTATCAGCTCGTACAGCGTCATCATATCGACGTTGAGGAACTCCTTGTCGAACTGCTTCAGCGACGCCGGATCTTCGCCGTCGTCCGCCGCGTGGTGCTTGCAGTACTCGACGACCTTGGCCAGAGTCCTGGCCGCGACGTTGGGGAGGGGAATGGCTGAATCAGCGCAGTCGTCCTCGATCATGTTCTTTATCGTGAGGGATTGGACGGCGACTGCTTCGTCGACCTCGAAAATCTCGCCGTCGGAGCTTCTGAGTGCGTACGTCTTAGTGACGGCGGCAGTGGCGGAGGAGGACGAAACTTCGGTGGTTGACATCGTCGTCGGATTGGGCAATAGAGCAGAGAGAAGAAGAAGCAATGATTAGGGTTTTTCAGAAGCGATGAAAAGTTTTGGGATATGGAGAGATGGGTTTGCTTCTTGGAGTATTTATATAGAGATGGATGGGTCGGTGGGTGGGTTGAGATATGCCCGAGATTCGAGGGATCTTTGGAATCTGAATAAAATATAAAAGGTATTTTCTAAAGGAAACGTTTTTAATCTCATTTTATTCCGATTTTTATGTTATTTTAAAAGCCAAACCTAACCAAAGGCAATGCGGTAGTTGTTTTTTCTCCCCTACTATTATGTTTCAAAGGCCAAATCTAACTAAAAGCAATTTTCTTCCCTACTATTATGGTGTTTAAATTTTGATAGATGGGTCCGATGCCAAGGCTTAAAATTGACGCGTTTATCCTCAATATTTTCACGTAACAGAAGGCAAAACATTTAAATTTTTGTTTAACACTAACTTCAATGATAATTTGGTTTGAATTGATTTGCATTTGATAGTAGTTCATATGATCAAAAGTAAACCATTGTTAGATTGCCGAGTATATTTCCCTCCAAAAATCATATCGTTTTTCTTTTTAGATCAAGATCTTGATTTCCGAAACATATACTGTTGAAGTAGGGTTTGAATTGGATCATAAAATTTGAAGAATTATTTCAAGTATTCTGATGAAGGGTGAATTGTTTTTATTTAATATTATGTTCATTATAGTAGAAGGGAACAATAGTAAAAGTTAAAAAATCAACTGCGACTAAAAAAGCCAATGATTATTATAATTGTTCATCAACCAAAACAAAGAAAAACTAAGTTTATACAAAGACAAGAAATCGAAAAAAGATTAGGGAATATATATAAGCCGCTTTAAGCTCTGCAAATCATCATTCGAATGCCCATGCATTTTCCTTTCGAATCTCGGCTTCTTCTTCGGGGGTGAAGTCGTTCGTAATGCCGAATATCTTGCGAACTTCTTCTGGCGATTTATCTTTAATTCGGTCAGCCGTTGTTTGGCAAGTGAGGTCAAGAAGGCTCTTGATGTTCAGATAGTTAGCAGCCTTCGAAGTAAAGGAGAAAATCGAACAGCATGAAGACGCAGATCTTAACAAAAACGCACAGCAGAAAAACCCTAATTAAGAGAAAATAGCCAGAGAAACAGCGATTGCGTACCAGCATCAGATCGAACAGCGTAGCCTGGTCGACATTGACGAAATCCTGGTCGAACTTCTTCGACGCGGCATCGGCGGAGTCCGCCGCGTGGCGCTTGCAGTACTCGATGACCTTACACAGAGTCTCGGAGTTGACGTTGGGGAGGGGAATCGCGGCGTCGGCGCAGCCGTCGTCGATTAGGAGCTTCAGCGTCTCGGATTTGACGGCGACGGACTCTTCGACCTCGAAAGTCTCGCCGTCGGAGCTCCTGAGCACGTACGTCTTGGCGGAGGGGACGGAGTCGGAGGAAGCATCGGCGGACGACATCGTTTCGTCTTGGGCAATCGCAAGGAGGAGCAGAAAAACCCTAATCTTAGCTGAGAAGAATATAACAACGATTCTATGATCGCTTGATGTGCGTGCATCTGGCTATATATAGGCGATGGCACGCGTAGAAATCTATACGCACGTGCGAAACTTGCCAAAATCCTCTCAACTTATAAGCCCAATGGACTTCTTTTAAAGGTGTTGTTTTTCCGATGGGTCAAAATAAGCCCAATGGACTTGATGGTGATGCTTTGAATTACTAAAATATGAAATTTCATACTCATTACATTTTACTCAACTATTGAAATATATTATTCCCTCCGTCCCATGATTTTTATCACATTTCTTGGTGGGCACGGAAATTAATGTGGCATTATTATAATAATATAGTATAATGAAAAGGTAAAAAAGTGTATATTTTTACACGTCTTTTAAGAATATTTAATATTATTATATTGATTGCTTGTGATAATCTTTTACCCAAAAAGGACATGTGATAAAGTTAGTGGGACGCCCGGAATGGAAAAATGTGATAAAATTAGCGGACGGAGGGTGTATTGCCTTCCCAAAGACCACAAAACCAAGAAATCAAGATCAGTTTCCTTACTTTACATACTAGAAATATAAACACACATATTGTAAGTTGTAACATTTGTTTTATCCAAGCTTGAAACTTAGAAGAGACATTAATATAGTATAGCCTTCTACATACAAGTGGAGACGGACACACATGGTTATGATACGATGACTTATGGTTATGAGATCCAAATATTTTACATATTATTATATTTTCTAGGGTCTTTACACATAAATACTCATTTAGAAAAAAACTTGTAATTTGTACCCTATCAGATTTTTTTATATATAGGTACCTAGTAGAATATTTTTTTTCCACATAGGTACCAGATACGCCGCAGTTACGCCATACAAGGTACCCTATATCAACGTATTGTGGTACGTCATACGTTGAGAAAATGATACGCCGTATGTCCATGTGTGTGTATAGTACCATAATACGAAATACGCAAGTGTTTGTGGGTTGCTTTTTTCTGACATCTTATGTGTTCTATGTAATGAATCTTCCATGATGCTTGAATCATATATGTTACAAAGACAGTACATTTCGAGCCATCGCAATAAAATGAATGAATCAAGAATGAAGGACGAAGAAGATTCCATCTTCTTCATCACATATTCTGCTACGCACACCTCCATTATCGGGCGCTTTCGTTCGACGTACAAAAGCAGTAGTAAAATCTACTCTAAGCTCGAAGCTCTGCTCCATCTTTTCTTCAGATATTCTTCGACAGAAAGAGGACTATTGCTGCTACGATCGATGCTGCTACTGCCGAAGGAAGAAGCAGAGCTTTCATTCACATCAAGAAAAGCCAGGCTTAGGTGCGATTCTGCGCTGGAATCTGGATAAACTTCGTCGTCGTAATCATCCTCCGCCTTACTACCATCGTCGTTATTTCTTTCCCTCGATTCTATAGCGTCAACGATTCGCTCTCCACAAAGGATGTTCAGAACCTAAATAAGAGTCAACTGTAAGCCATCTTCAGACAAAATGACTTGTCATGAAATATGCTCTTTTACCTGGGAAATATTGGGACGAAGCCTAGCTGCTTGTGTCAAACAGAGTTCAGCTGCTCGAGCCATTCTGCGCACTTCAGCCTCGTCGATTTCCTCACTTAGAGTTGGATCCAATATACTCTTCAAATCTCCGCTTTGTAGCTTCGGTTTCGCCTGCACATATATACGCACATAAAGATCTTTTTCCAAGAGCTACAACGAAGAAATTCTAAGGCCTTTTTCGCATTCTTACCCACATAACTAAGCTTTCTTGGCCCTTATTTGTCTCCAATCCAATGGGTCTCTTGCCCGAAAGTAACTCTAAAAGAACGACCCCAAAAGCGTAAACGTCGATCTTATCGCTGACTTTTCCATACATGAAATATTCAGGCGCGAGATAGCCGAAGGTTCCAACCACATCGCTGTCGGTCAAGAACGACGCTTTCGTAGGTGCCCATATGGCCAAACCGAAGTCGCTCAACTGTAGTGATTACAGAGAATTTGTATTTTGTCAAGCAATTGTTATGATTATGGGAAAAAAGAAAAGCTTGACTCGACTCTTACCTTCGGTTCTAAATCGTCGGTTAAAAGAATATTCGAGGACTTTACGTCTCTGTGAATTACAGGCCTTGGTGACTCGTTGTGAAGATAGTTTAGCCCTTCGGCGATCCCAATGGCTATGTGAAATCTTGCCTCCCATTTCAGTGCTGAACCTCCTTTCGTATCACCTGCTTCATTCATTCATGGATCATAATCAGCTTCCTAAGGTTTTCTAACATAAGTGCTAAGAATCTCCTTTGTTCCACTTACAATGTAGATTATCTTCGAGGTTTCCTTTAGGAATATAATCATATACAGAGATTAGGTTGTCATCTTCAACGCAGATTCCAAGCAAAGGTGCGATTCTTCTGTGCTTCAATGTAGTCATTACTTCGACTTCTTGGATAAACTGCTTCCTTGATTCCTTCGAAGATTCCAATACCTTAACTGCAACTGATTTGCCCCGTGGAAGAATCCCTTTGTACACTGAATTACTCCCTCCCTTACCAATTAAATTCCCTGTCAACGATCGAGACGCTGCATAATTAAGACAAACTTCCATGGTCTAAGAGAGAGTTTCATTGAGATAAAGAAAACCTGAGGAAAATTCAGAAGTCGACTTTTTGAGGACATCAAGGGAGAAAACTTCGCAGCGATTCGAAAAACTTCTGCTACGCCTAAGTATTGCTTCCAAATCTTTAGGCATTCCGTCGAGAGAATCCTCGGAGATTTCGGACAAAGGTCGACGAGGCAAGCTCATTACCCAATGAACCACCGATTTCTTCCTCGCCTCCACGGAAGGCTGAGAAACTAAACTGCTCGTCTGAAGTAAAGGCCAGCCTGGCCTTTGTTTCGTAAAATCCTCGGGCGGGAGCGAAATCGAACTAAGAGAACCTCTTCTGTATCTTCTAACAGTAGGGCTTAAAGCGTCGTCTTTCGAACTCATAGTTGTCATCCCATCGAAGCTGAACCTGCTCATCTCTGATACCTCGGACTCTCCAAACTCTGAGTAGTTGTCTTTCAATGCGTATTTTTCGTCGGTGTATATACTCGGCCTCGGATCTGAAGCATGGCCTGCCATCATCATCATCATCATTACATGAACACAGTTCATCATCACTTGATGCTACTGATTAACTTATCAACTATCAATCATGGTACCTTCTGATTGAATTTTGGATAATCTGCTGAAAACGATTCTCCCATTGTAGACCGCCATAACTTCGACTGCTAAAGGCAGCCTTTTTGCGCAGTACTTAGCAACAGAAAGCCATCCCCTGTTTGTAAACACAAAAATGATCGACAGCCCAGAATTTATAAAGACTATTAAATGTACTTGTTTTTCAGTCCAAGCTCAAAGTAAAACTTACCCGAGAGCACTATGCCTTGTGATTCCCACCACAACAGCTGATGCATTGCCTTTCTTGGCTTCTCTAACCAGAGCTTTTCTGATGGACTTTCCTCTCAAGACTTCAGCCGCAAGAACAACCTTAAAAAAGGACCTCATCGTTATTAATGCAGACTTCACTAAAGTCAGAAAAGAAGATGTTTCAGACGGTAGAATAGAAAGGAACCTGTTTCTCTCTGCAGAGACCTTCGTAGTCTTCGAAGTAACCATTTATCAGAGTTCTCTCCTTTGACAGGCAACCTAAATCACAAGAGTTCTAATCCAATTAGACTTGGAAAAACTTGCTACATGAAGGAAAGGTAATGTTATTACCAGATAGTCTGCAAACATGAATAGCCACCACGCTATCTCCAGGATCGGCAACTTTGACCAAAGCCCAATCTAGCAACTCTTTGGCATAGCCATCCAATCTTATGCCAACCAAAACACTCTTCCTTACCAAACTCAATCCCTCAACAGTCATTTGAGACCTATCCCTTACTTACTATCTCTTATCTCCAGTTCACAAAAGCAAAAAGAGCCACGCAATGTTCCCCCAGGCTCTTATCTTTGTTTTAAATGAAAGGAAAAGTCTCTAGCAGTCAAAGATCAGGCCTTTTTTTTTTTCGTCAAACTCAACATACTCTTAACAGCCGCCATGGCGTGCATGTAATGGATCGCTCTTTCAAGGAAATGGGTCGAGGCATCCTTTATTATATTAAATTCAACCCAGAGAAGAAAACAAGGAGAAAAATCCGAACTTTTTAACTCGACAGCATGGAAATTTCAATAGCCCACCACGTAATAATACATGATAGTAAATAACGAAGGTTGAAAAAACACCAAGCCCTCAGCGCACTCGTTGAATCATGCATTAAAAACTCTAAGAAGAACGAGACAACAAAGGCCTACCTAAAGTTTTCTGCACACGTCATAGACATTCAAAAAAAAGCAATTTAAATGGGGAGAAATGCCGCCAAGGATCAATCGTAAGCAAAAGGCCTACTTTCAACTAACGAGCATTTTTAATCCAAAAGCTGTGATGCTGATGCCACACGCAAGCAACAGCACCTTCACAGGACAAACGAAAAATCATTTTTTTTTTCAAAAAAGAAAAGAAAAGAAAAGAGGACGGAAAGAAAGGATCAAGACAAGATATCTGAATTGATGTAAGAGATTTGATGTCTGATGCATGGGAGAATCGTCGGTGGGTCGAAAAAAGCAACCCCGCTAAAGATGGATGCTCAATTGAACAAAATCAAAGTGGGTCATTTCTTCAATATTATTTACCATTTTTCTATGAATTATATGTTCGTGTAAAGGGCAACATTTTGCGTGAAGGTGTTGTGACTTGTGTTAGTCGGTCGTGTAAAGGGCAACATTTTGCGTTAAGGTGTTGTGACTTGTGTTAGCCGGTGACCGACAGATATGTTCACTGGCTAACGCCGTTAGTTTTTAATTAATTTAAAAAACAATTTCGTTAAATTATATGCAATGACAATTGTGCCCCTGTTGAATTGTACTAACTAACTTCCGTCCATTCGAGGTTAACCAACAACCATATCACACATCACACTACTCGGGCCAAAAGGTGGGTCCCGTACTTGATGTCACAGAAATATTATTTCCTTATTGTCTACATCTCATAATTATTATTCATTTAAGACCGAAATATCATACGATATTTTTGTTCTAGTAAATAGTACAAATACAAACGATTGTAACCCATATTGAAAACGTGATTGTGTTTATGTATGTATTCTCCTTTTCATCAGTAAATAGCGAAAAAATGAAATTTACAATTTCGTTTGATCTTCTTTGTTGTTAGTCAAAAACGTTATCACGTAACAATGTTTTCCACGACACCCCAAATTGGTCAAATATATTTTTTACACATCATCGTCGACGTTTACAAAGATAAAATATCTTTTATTATTAAAATGTTCACCACATAAAATTCAAGTCTCGCAAGTTATAACCGATCCACCAGACTGCATTTTTTTCTTTTACAATAAATTAATATTCTTTGTTTCTTCTCTGCATAAATAAATGTAGATATCAATTAACCCAACCACTTCAGTTGGACTGGTGTTCTTCCATCACTTAACAATTAAAACCTTCAAGCCAAAAAAAGAAAACAGAAAATTATGCACACATTCATTAATCATTAAACGTAGATAGGTAAGTCATGTTTATAAATGTAGATAGGTAAGGTAACAAATGCAGAATAACATTTTTTTGCCTTAAAAAAATTACTAATACTTACAACAAACAAATCAAACAACAGACATCTCCCCCCTCCATAGTTTTGTCAAATACTCCATGGCCCTGTTGAGAATAAACAAGATCAACTTTGAGCAAACAGATAATAAATAAAAAAAAAAATCAAATAAACTTACAAAAAATCAAATTGAAAAATTATCATTGATGCCCACCTTAAACTCCCATGGTGAAGAAGGTTGCCTTCTCATCTCTATTGTCATTGTAAAAGAAGGCAGTTTTTCATGACAGATCAAAGGATCCTTGTCCCTCACTAATGGCATAGAGAAGCTTCTTGTACATGATTTCCTTAAAACAAACACAGACACATGACATTAAAAATTAACCGACTAAAAGACAACACCACATTAGATTCAAGCCAACGCATACCTTCGACGAATAAGGCGGAAGTTTCAAGTAGTTAGCACACGTCATGACGCTGGGCAAGTCGTCGTCCGCAGAAGACTCTGACAGCCCGTTATTCGCCGCGTTGCTGGCGACGCTCGACGAGTGCTGTTTTGTTTCAGGCGTGTAAGAAGATATTATGTATCTAATGAAGAACAGAGACGGTAAGAAAGAAATGCGCACCTTTCTGACGATTGTCAGCTTAGGGTTTAACACGGCAAGACCGCCGGGCGGGAGCCTTGGAGCCCCTGTAACGAACTGACAGAAGGCTCGTTGCTGCTCAGGGGTGAACTCACACATAATCTCTAGCAGCTGAAGAACGTGAGAACGGTGACTAATATTTTCGAAGCAAACAAGGGAAAGAATTATTCGTTTTTACGTACGTTGACTATAGGAGGACTCTTGGAAGTATATCCATGATCGAACTTGATGTGGGCTGCCAGCGAATCGGCCTGCTTTTGTGGACAGATATACGTTACGTTGGGCAATGAGAAGAATATGGAAAATATGAGTTAAATTAGAAAACGGCGACATGAAAAAACGAGCACCTTCCAAAGTTCCCTGCGTCCACAGAGCAGATGGTCCAACTCGGTGGGAGAGAATATCTGTAACGTTGAGATGTCAAAAACCTGATTAAATCCCGATCGAAATGCTTCCATCTGTCGCATGATTCCAGTCCCTACAGTTGCGTCGACCACGAGGGAGACGTATTCTTCCAAATTGCTCATATCCACCTGAAAATTTTGATTTAAGAATGCTAATCTTGTGCTAGCAGCTGAAAAACTATATTGAGGTTAGATAAAGGACATACGCTGATATCGCCTGGCTTTAGAATGTATGTGGGGTAGCCTGGCACGGAGAAATCCAAACACATATCCTCGATTGAAGCTTCACGAAAACGTAATTCGCCTTCTTTGTAGATTCCTTTAGATTCAAGATACTGTTTTCGCCTGACGAGGGCATGAAATTCTCGCAAAGATGTCCCCAACTCTGAGTCAAAAGAGATTATATCATGCAAATCCAGGTCCTGAGAAGTTTTCACAAATATTGAGTACCAATTTGGGCAAAAAGCCCTAAAGAAGAAATCACCAGACGAAAATTCTCATAAACTTACTTGATGGAGAATCAGCTTGTAAAAGGCAGGCGAAAGTGGCAAATCTAAAAGCCTCCCATCCTGGAGAGCCTTTGCCATGACTCTCCCTAGCAGCCGAAAATGCTCGATCACTTCAGAAAATTGGTTGCCATTAGAGCTATCTGCACTCGGCGGCCAAGGACGAGGGAACAACCCAAGAGGCGCATGCACAATGTCATTATCTCCCTTAGAAAGTAAAAGTTCGCTATCCATCGAGGCCTCGCCTACCGGTGAATTTGACCTCCACATTCCAAGCCCGACTTTTTGGAGGTCGTGGCTCAAAAGAGTATAGAACTCCAAGGTAGGGCCTAATCCAGTGCCAACCTCACCGAAATATTCAACCTCGAGAACAGCTTTTTGATTGCAATACATTTCCATAACTTTCGCAGCTGAGTCTAATATCCGATTCCTGGCCACGCGGACCTTCTGACGCCTCAGCCTACCGACCCTAATGCCCATCTCATTGGCCGACCCATGGCCATCAGCGCCTTGCTGCTGCTGAAGACGGTTCAGTGCGCGAGACAGTCCGAAGGCAGTTGAATAGAAATACTGACGACGAATTTCGAAAGGGAACAAGAAAGGGCAAGCCTTTGTCAGCTGATAGCACCAAGAAGGGAGGGACCCACTGAAAAGTGCAAGCACATCCTGGAATTGGCGGGCCAATTTAGGAGTCAGCTTTTCATTTATAAAATCATCTGAGGAAACCTTCACAGGGACATTATTAACAAGTTCATCTAGGCTCGTTATCTTTCCCTCCGAGAATCGATCGATGACAGCCTCGACCTGCAAACGATGGGTTAGCTGATTCAGTCCTTCCAAAACACGCAAAAGAGCTAAAATCTCATAGGTGGGATTGGTTCTCTCCAAATCACAAGGAAGTTGACCCTGGATGATACTGTCTAGCAATGATAATTGCCTCGTGGAGGCATCAGAGATGAGGCTCGAACCAGCCTTTGCGGGCCGAGATGGAGGTGTCGAAGAGGCAATAACAGACCTCTCGGCTTGGCCCTGGCCATCTGCTTTCTGATATGTTATGGTGTAAGTATCACTCTGAAGCCTATTTCCATCACTAGACATAAGATCACTTCCACCAAAGCTATCACCGTCGTTCTCATCATCCATTGTAAGCTGCCTTTGAACTGCCTGATATATGGTGAAATGCCTGCTCAGCTGCCTCCCCCCAGCAGTGAATATCAGCTTTGGTGGATCGTTTGATGAGCGTCCATGGCGCTCTCTGAGTCCATGGATACCTCTGGCATGACTGCCAGGTGTGAGTCCAGCCATGGCAGCAGCAGCAAAGGACATAGCACCGCCCCTTGAACCTAATGGAGGTCCATTTCGGCCCTCATAAGTATTGGTTCCTCTGCCAGAACTACTGGCCGAAGCTTTGTGATCATCGCTAGGTGCAGCAGGGGCGGAACCTTCTTCGGTAGCGTCGCTCAATTTCACGTCATGAACTGAATTAGCCAGCCAATAAGGTTGTGTATCGTCTCTTAGGACCTGCAATATACGAGCCAAACCTTGAGAAAAGAGAAAACATGCAGTTGTACATCGATATCTCATTTCGAGCCACTAAACATACGTCATCATCCTCAACATCATCATCATCGTCGTCGTCATCGTCGTCGTCATCAGATATATCTTCTTCAATCACCAAGGCATCATCCATACCAACAGGCGACATATCGAACTCGTCATCCTGCCACAAATGCAGCAATATTTCAGTAAAACTTAGGAAGACCTTAACTATGTCGGACGTCCACAACATTCAACTATAGAACACTATTAAAAAGGAGATTGCTTCAAGTATATAAACAGAGAGGATTGGTAACTGGTATCTGCATACCTCAGAAACTGTGTCCCCATCTACAGCTTTCATCTCGTCCTCTTTCTCAACAGCGGCTCTTTGGCGACTGGAACTTCTGCTCTGCAATCCACTTCCCTCCTCTTGGGTATGTTTCAATGCCGTTTTACCCTTTGCCTTTGATGAACTAGAGTTTTTTCGAGGCGAAATATCTTTATTAGGTGTCTCAGTCGAATCAATAGAAGATCTAAATCTCGTTGAATGACGCCGTGTAGCAGTAGCAGGTGTTGTTGAAGCAGATGGTGATGAAGCGACAGCCTTTGCTGGCATTGTCCCAGACTCAGAATTCAAAGACTTCTGGCCACTAGAATCATTTCGTTGAACCCTAGACCACAAGAAATCTTCAACAGCTGCCAAGCTCGCTAATGGATCAATAAGCACTATATTAGAGGAGTAGTCTTTAAGTGTTTTTTCTCCTTGGGCTCTACAAAGGCGCAGTTTGATCGGCTGAGACAGAGTACTTAAACCAGAAGACAAGCGAGCAGTTCCACCTATGGTCCGCGACGTATGGCTTAACACAACAGGGAATCGCTCTAACGAGGATAGAGCATCTTGAAGTCTTTTAACCAAAACACTCATGGGAATTTCACTCCTTCTACCGACATTTGGACGAAGGGCAATGGAAACAAAAGACTTGTATCTTCTGATTGCTTGCTGTCGAATCCTTGTAAGACTTTCCTCAGGTACTCTATCCTTGGAGAAAAACCCAAATGAAAAGTAACCAAGCAACGAGGAAACAACTCCACTACCAATAAATTCAAAAGTTGACATGCCGTCTTCTCTGCTAAGCTCTCGTAGCATTTCATCTATCACTTCAATCATTTGTTCATCTTTACCAGAACATTCATCAGCAGATGTATTACTGGAAACTTTAGTTTTCCCCTTGGATTTCGCTTTCAGCTCACCGGTACTCAAATTCAAATTTTTGCAAAGATTTTTCAATCTGAGTAGTTCATCGGTTACCCCTGCTTCAGAACCATCTAGAGATGAAGGAAAATACTTGTCTTTAAAATCCCTTGCATGTGCACTCACCGTCGCCCGAAGAGAAGATAACTTAGAGGTCTCAGTTGAGTTCGGAGGAACAGTATTACTCGGTGATGGGATAGTGGAATCACTGTCAGGGTTCACATCAGAACTAGAATTACCAATTCGACGTTTGTTTCGCCTGGAACGCGTCGAAGATCCAGAAATAGAATCATTTTCCTTCTCAACAGAGGAAAAAGTTCCACTTGATCTGCTTAAGACCAATGCATCCACGGCATGTACGAGACCTTCCCTCACAAACAATTTAGAGAAAGTTTCAGGAAGCTTTTCCATCAAAATATCGGCGAGATTCAGAGCAGGCACCAAAACCTGAGGATCTTTCCACGCAAGGATCCCAGCCAAGAAGCTTAACAAAACGAAACAACGTGAGCTTTGTGTCAAGAAACAGAAACAGCAAATAGGACGTCAAAGTTGCATACCTCGAAATATTTGTGTTAGTATTCAATGATTGGATCATTTCTGCAGGACTGAAGTACAACAATTTTGAAATGACTGAAAGACACTTGTGGCGCACAGGGCCACTAACGCTTGAACCATAAATCTGCATCCAAGAACCATGACATGATATTCATCGCCTATTCCATAACAACAAATATAAAGACATATGTCGACATTGAAGCAAACCTGAACCAGAACAGGGAGGAGATCCACCCCAAATTGCTGCAAAAGCTCAGGTTGATCTTCTAAAAGCTTCACACGATTAGAGAAGTCATTTACGTTACTCGAAGATACCACAGGACCCTTCCTAGTAAGGGGGCCTGTGACAAACATACTACTGCTAGCTGGAATAGATATCATTCCTTCGGGAAGAGGAGGAAGGAGTTCGTTTGCCAAGTTCACAATCTCAAAGATCTGATACCAAACACAGAAGGGAGAATAGGTTATAATGGACCTCAGAATATCTGACAATCTGTTACCCCATAATTTACTCCACCACAAAATAAAGTGTCGTGGAGGAACATGATTCACATGTAAGCCAAAGCACCGAATCTCCTGAAAATTTCAGATAACAAGCACAGCTAACTGAAGGGGTGGAACTGATACCTGCTCCGGTGGTCTGCTTAAAGCAGGAGAAACAGCCATGCATGACGGAGAGGCTGAGAATGATAAAATACCCTTCAGAATGCCACTGATTCCGAGAAGAAGCAAGGACTTAGCCCCCAAATCAGAACCACTTGCGCACGTTGAAAGAAGGCGGATCAATCCCTAAATTCAAATAACGTCATGGAAAGCCTCTCACCAATATTAATAACAAAGATTAGTCACTGACTCACCGTATATGTGGACGTACTGAGGGACTGACCGTTAGCAGCATTGCTGGATGAAATCAAGGAGGCTGCTTGAGTTACAAGACCGTGGTTGCAAAGATCATCCAATTTGTCAGTCGAAGATGCAAATGCCTCAGCAATCCGAGTCAGACAGACAGAAGCATGTTCTAAAAGCTGTAATTAAGAAGATGGTGAGTTGTAACAGGCATTATATATAGATAATAGGCAACTTCAAACATCTGAATCACGTCTCATGTCACCTTAGCATCTTGGTATTGTAAGATATTAATCAACAACGGCACAGCTTCCATCACGAAATCGGAAGCATCTGAAGGCAGCTTCTTGCAAATGTTTGCAGCAGTTGACAAGGCCACCCTCTGGCAGAGAATTACATGGGAACAGCCAAAAAAAGCATATACGAAACATCAGAATTAGTTCCTAAAAGATAATCACAAACGAGACACAACAATGCACCCTTGATCACCTGGACCCCTGTGGAGAAAAAGTCAATATACGAAAGCACAGCCATAAGCGCACCAGAACGTAAGCAAGCAGAGGGGTGCTCTTGAGATATCTTTTTCAAGGCTTGAAGAGACTGTGCCAAGCATACATAAGCTCATTATTATCTTCAACAATGAAAAAAACTATTGCACTGATCCCCAAGATTCTCCATTTAAACAACAATCATTAAATATCATCGCATCACAGCCAACCAACCAGCAAAATAATTACCTGTTCAGCCAAGTCCATGTACTGAATAGTCAGCAGCTTGGCAACAAAACAGGAGGCAGCACCATAATGTACCACTGAAGCACAAGACGAAGGCAACACATCCACCAAATGAGTGATAGCCCTAGCCGCCAAAAGCATGATATCAGCATTGTCTTCGTGGTTAAGCAATCCCACAAGCACAGGCACAAACGAATCCACCGAAAAAGTACTCAAGGACTCCTCCGTCCCAATTGACAGCATGTCACAGAGCTGTGTCAAAGCTTCAATCTGCTTTCCTTCCTCGCCATCAGCCCTCAACCCCGACAAAATCTTCTTCAACCGTCCGCTCTGCTGCGAGGATAACCCTGACCCAATTGCCGAGCTGGGGAGAAGATCGTCCAATCCAGCACCCAACTTCCTCAACAAACCCTGCAAAGCACTACTTGCAGACGACAGATTATGAGGCAAAACCCCAACTCCTCCACCCTCACTTTCTTGATCTTCATCATGCATATCCACGTTCAGTCCTAAACTCCTGGCTGTTTCTCTAGGCCTCATATCAAGTTCTTTCTGTTTACCCTTGTCCAAATTAGGGTTTTCCATATTGTTGTTATTGCTGCTATCTTTATCTGTGCTCGGGTTTTTGCCTCTCCGACTTCTATTGTTGGAAGCACTGAAGCTAGATGGCCCAGGGGTCGGTTCCATGGCAGCTGTGGATTGGGCAGCAGCGGCAGAACGTGACCGAGTGGTGATCAAGTTAGGCCCAGAGGTGGCTTTGTTACGGGCGCGTTTGGCAGCTTGTGTGTTTGGACCGGCGGACGATGATGACCTGGACGCCTCGGCCCGCTTACGGCTCCGAGTTTCCATACAAGAGAAAGCTACCCCTTTGGATGATCCAATCGCCGATTAACCGGCGATCAACGGCTCGATTGATTTGCCCCAAATTTCGACCATATCTCTGGAAAAAAACGAATCTTTTTGTGCGGTTACTACACGCGAGACGCAATGAGATCAACCACTGATTGAGTTCTGTCGACGAGGCACAATCGAGAACCCTAATTCCCAAAAAAGTGAAAAAGAATTAAAACCGACTACCTCAGCGAGGCAGCTAAATAAACATGGATATTAGGATGAGCGACAGAAATTTCGCAGGGGGTTGTGATTATCTTTCTTCTATTCTATCTACCTTTGGGGTTCTTAAAATCAACAGCTATTGCAGCACATACGACGACTCTTCTTTCCTCAACATTTCTTGATTTTATAATTCGCAAAAATTAGGACAGTAGGGAGAGAGGCGGTGCCGTACTTGAGTACAGTGTAGACAGTAGATAGGAGATTTGGGCCTGAGCTTATAAATGGGCCAAGATCCGTGAATGGGCTCGGGCCCAATTTAGATTTCTCTTACTTTAGGAGAAGAAACTCGTATATTACACATTCGGCAATCCCAAGGGCCCAAACTAAATGCCGAAAGAGGACAAGCAAATTCGTAGAAAAGCGACATGTCGGCAAGGCCGATGTGAGGGTATATTCGTCTATTCGGATTGTTATTTGATGGGAAATTGTGCGTTTAGTCCCATATTACGGAAGATATATACTTTGGCCCCCATACTTCACATGGAAAGTGAAATTTAGGAGAGTATTGGGCGTGAATTGGAGTTCTTCGTGGAAGTGTGGGACCATAAGTGAAAGTCAAGGCATTTTCTCATGGCTCATATCGCGTAGTCAGACCTGGAAAAAAAAATTCAAGAACAGACGAGGTAGAGTGAAGAGTTGACTGAGTTTGAGTTGTCTTTTGCCCGAGGAAGAACTGTTGGAGGAACTTGAGGTTTAGAAATTCGAGCTCGGGTTTTTTTTCGAGCTTCTTTGAAATGGGTTTTGTCAGTACCATTTTGGGGTTTTCTGGATTTGGAGTGGGAGTTTCCACTGGCGTGGTGATTGGTTACTATCTGTTCATCTATTTCCAGCCAACTGATGTTAAGGTAAATTCTGTATACTACGTTTGACTTTTTGTTGTTTGCCTCTGTTCAGTTATCTTGAATTCTTGATGGAATATATGCATTCGTTTCCCCAAATTCAATGTGTTTTGCTGATGGCACGACTTGATTCAATTAATTTATAAATTTGCATATTGATTTGGTTGTATGTCGTAACCAAATTTGATGCTCCTCGAATTCTTGTTTATTTTACATTTTATCAGGAGCCTAAAATCCGTCCTTTGGTCGAGCAAGACTCAAAAAGTTTGCAGCAATTACTTCCTGAGATTCCTGCTTGGGTGAAAAATCCAGATTATGATCGTGTATGTTCAGTGCTATGTTCTTGCCTTTTTGTTCTGTATAGCTGACTCTTGATCACATCTTACGTTTTTCATTTCCTTTTCTCTTTTGGTTTACATCTAAAATTGTTTGCCCATTATGCTTTGTGTCCTGGAAGATTGACTGGCTGAACAGGTTTATTCAACTTATGTGGCCTTACCTAGACAAGGTATTCAGTTGCGCAAAAACTTTTGTCTACTATGGTTTACGTTGTTTCCTTTTATTGTAATCTGATGTGCTTGTTATAGGCTATTTGCAAGACAGCAAAAACTATTGCTGCACCCATTATTGCCGAGCAAATCCCCAAGTATAAAATCGAATCGGTTGATTTTGAATCATTAACTCTTGGATCTCTGCCGCCCACTTTTCAAGGTAACTTACTTGGCACTTTATATTTTAGTTGGTTTGCTTGTTATTCGATTGCATTCGGCTTATTTAAGAACAACGAGAAAGCTAAGAAGATTTGGCTCAATAATGATTCAAATTTCTCATGGTAAGGTTATGCAGTGCATTTCTTAATTACGAAAAAAGGGTTTAGCGATAAATATTGGAAAATTTCATGGCAGGTATGAAGGTATATCTCACTGAAGAAAAGGAATTGGTTATGGAGCCTTCCCTCAAATGGGCTGGGAATCCTAATGTTACAGTGGCTGTCAGGGCTTATGGGCTAAAAGCAACAGTCCAGGTCATATTTGTTAACGAGGCACAGCGCTATCATCGTACCCACCAATTATTTTGATCTTTTATCTGTTGACGAAATTTTTTATATGGTGTTGCAGGTTTTGGATTTGCAGGTTTTCGCTCATCCTCGGATCACCTTAAAGCCTCTTGTTCCCAGCTTTCCATGTTTTGCTAATATTTGTGTGTCTCTTATGGAGAAGGTTGGTGGTGGCACTAGCATGAATTTCCAACTTCGTGATACTGAGTAATGCGGTCTAGGTCTACTTGTTTTAGCAGCAAATTTTGTGGGATGTTGTTCAGTGTTTATTTTAGTGATTGTTGGTTGCCTTTAGTTTGCTTTTGCCTTTTGCTAATTCTACTAAGTGAGTCAATTCACCTTGGTTCCTATCATTGGAACTTCTTCATTACATGGATATCATTAGATCTTGCAATATGGTCAATAGTCTCATTCTAAGATTCATGATGCCCATTTGATTATGTACTTTTTGCAGCCACATGTTGACTTTGGATTGAAACTTGCTGGGGCTGATGTTATGTCGATTCCTGGTGCCTACAGAGTTGTACAGGTATGGATTTCACTTAGAACTACTTCGATTTTTTCTAACAGTTTTTATCAACTAGATCATCATGCATTGTGTAGCTCTTTCAGCAGGATCTTGAATGAAAAACAAGTTAACCAATTACGACCCATTTCTAATGAAATTGTTGACTGGGTTCATTCTCTTTTAATTGCAGGAACTCATCAAAGATCAAGTGGCTAACCTGTATCTATGGCCTAAAACCCTTGAAGTTCAAATTCTGGACCCATCAAAGTATGTCTGCTCGCTTGATGATGTTTAATAGTTTTGCCTTTATCTCATGTTTTTAACTACCGCCACACCATCAGAGCTATGAAGAAGCCTGTCGGAATTCTCCACGTCAAGGTGCTGCATGCAATGAAACTGAGGAAGAAAGACTTTCTAGGAGCATCAGATCCTTATGTGAAACTGAAGATCACTGAGTCAAAGGCCCCTTCGAAGAAAACTACCGTGAAGCATAAGAATTTGAACCCCGAGTGGAACGAAGAGTTCTCGATAGTTGTGAAGGATCCAGAATCACAAGCCTTAGAACTCATTGTTTATGATTGGGAGCAGGCAAGCATTTAACTGCCAGCTTCTAAATATTTCCTGTGATTCTCTGTTTTCCCGCTTCTGATATTCTATTCATCTTCAGATTGCCAAACACGAGAAAATGGGTATGAACGTTGTTCCTTTGAAAGAGCTCCCGCCCGACGAATCGAAGCTTATGACCTTAGATCTTCTTAAGAACATGGACCCCAATGACAACCAAAACGATAAGATGCGTGGGCAACTTGTGGTTGAATTAACCTACAAACCTTTCAAGGAGGGCAATCTGCCAAAGGACGTCGAAGATGATAACGCAGTTCAGAAGGCTCCCGAGGGTACACCACCTGGTGGAGGAGTACTAGTTGTTACTGTGAATGAAGCTCAAGACCTCGAGGGAAAGCACCATACTAATCCATACGTGCGTATTATTTTCAAAGGAGAGGAGCGCAAAACTAAGGTTTGGACTACTTGTATACTTTTCTCTTCCAAGATCTGTTTTTATGGGGATTTATTAGCCCGTTATTCTAACTATCTTGTCTTTTTGAAAATGTGAGTACATCACAGCAAGTGAAAAAGAACAGAGATCCAAGATGGGGAGAAGAGTTCACTTTCATGTTGGAAGAACCTCCCACCAAAGACAAGCTGCGTGTGGAGGTGCTCAGCACCTCCTCAAGAATTGGCCTATTGCATCCTAAGGTACGCCGCGTCATAACCACTCGACTCATCTTAGGTACAAACTTTTTTCCCATGTCGTGAATTCAACCCTTACAGAACAAGAACTGATGCGCCCATTTTCAACTCTCTTAATCATCCATCCTAAGCCAATAATGGTGATTCACCATGATGAGGCCTGAACCTTTAACTTAGTGGAAGATACGCGTTCTATGTTTTCTTTTGTTTCATCTGTAACTGTTGTAAAGAGTGCCGTGTTGTTGCAAATCAGGAAACTCTCGGGTACATCGATATAGTGCTAGCAGACGTGGTTGCTAACAGGAGGATAAACGAGAAGTTCCATCTAATTGACTCGAAGAACGGAAGGATCCAGGTTGAACTGCAATGGCAAACATCGTAACTCTCCAAACCCGCCAAGAGAAGCGACAATAATACACTGTTAGATCGTCGAAAGGTCCAAAGGTAGAATCCAACAAGTGTATGATATCTCACTTCCAGCATTTGCTTATTGTTTTGTGTCCATTATGACCACTTTTCTGCTCACTGAATTGTGTCCAAAAGCTTGCTGTGTCATCTGCTGACTGTTTAAATTTGGTAATATGTTCAATATTTCTTTGGATAACTGTACTTTCTAATACATCATGTGCCACATGATGTGATGCCCACAGGAAAATTATACGACAATTTGCACAAAATCAGGTTTTTGCAGGGAAACATTTGGTCGGGCCATGATGTGTGTAATAAGAGTGATTAGTAATTTCTTAACTAGTTAGGTCTATGATTAGTGGTGCATGGGACCCATCTTGTTTAACCATGTGTGCTATTTAATTTCTCTAGTTAATCGTTATTACTAATCCAGCCTGGTTTTTCCACTTCTAAACCATACAAATAAATCTGGCAACAGTTTGATTGTTACTTAACTTTACGTCTTAGATGCAAATCCATCAGTATACAGAGTACCAACCCATCAGAATCTTGATTTAGATTGATCGATATTTTCGAGCACAAAAGGTTTATTATTTAGGTAGCCATCAAATGTGGGTCAGTTGAAAAACCAACCCTAATATTCATTCGTATTAAGGTTGATGATAGATGGATAGATAGATCGTCGTCGGCTATGTAAGGGGCCTCACATGGAATGGAGAACAAACACGAAAGAAGGTAATACAGGTAGGTAATAAAGTGCTTCTAATCTTTCTTTTTTATTAGGAAAACCCCACGATTCTTGTCTCTATATTGTACCTAAGCACATGATGCCCACGAGCTGATTAGTTGGCTGTTCACTACTCTTCCAGGATTAGGTAACTATACGATTCTATATTCAAAGTTTCTCAGTAAAAAAAAAAAAAAAAATTCTTTTTTGGCATAATTGTTGAATCTGTCAAGTGTTCCTTTCGTCTTTCAAAGCTATTTCCTCATGGATCTTGGTTAACTTTATTCATGGGATCATATGTGTCTGATCAAGCATCCAATAAAGTTTATTATAAAATTCAACCTAACGGATAATGGGTTCTTTTCTGCATTGATGATGATCCAATGGTTCATTGATTGGTGATTGGAAGATGAAGAAACTACCACTCTCTTATTAATCAATGCAACTGTAATGAAATCAATATATACGGATAAGGTTGTATTGGAAGTTGCTCATTCTCATTCGTATTTAATAAATTTCTTTTTCTCTTGGGAGGGAAGGTTCAAAAGGACGCGAAAATGTAATGTCTCTATTAAAGAAAAAAAATTTATAAATTTCAACGTCCATCAAAGAGGTGGAGCCATTCTCAGACCGTGACAGTAGGAAAAAAGGCGATAGGTTAGGTAACGCAAACACATGAAATTTACACAAGTGGTTATCTCTCTCTCTCTCTCTCTCTCGATAATTGATGAGCTTTTTCGCTTTGTATCTTCTCATAGTTGTAATCTAACCCCATCTCAGTCTTGAACTCTTATCCATGATGCGCCATGCAGTTTAAAGTAGAATTCTCCTATCATCTTTTTTTAGTCTCCCAAGTCCAATAATGTTATTTTAATTCTCAAAATGAAAAAAAAGAAAGAGGTTAATGTGTGTCCTAAATAACAAAACGATGACGCACGCAAGAGATAGTGTCCTAAATTTATGTCTTAGCTGTTGGACACATCTCTCGGTTTGGTAAGTGATTAAGCACGTAATTAACGATTTGATTAATCTGAGGTAGTTCGAAGCTTACATGATCCCAAATATATAAAAAAAAAAAAAGAGAGAAAACAAAATGGAAAGTAAGATGAGATAACTATTCATCCTACTCATGCCGTACTTTATACCTACCTGATGGCTGCCTACAGTAAATGTCATTCATTGTGTCATATTAAAATATTATATATCAAGATTATATTTTTATTGTATAATCACCCATTATTACCAGCCACTCTCCCAACCTGCCTCACCAACTCGAAACCCCACACCACATAAGAGTCAAAAAGCTCTCATATATATATATATATGTGTATATATATATATATAAACTGTGTGCCCTCAAAAAGCTCATCGATCTCCATACTCTCACATAATCTTCCCAAAACAAAACCCCATCAACAAGGAAAAAGCAGAAAAAGAGGGCATAAAAAAGTATACTTAAAACAAATCACACAAAAGCCCACCAGAGAATCGAAGCAAAATATTACATACAAATCTTCCCTCTCGTTACAAAGTATTACTATATATTATTACATAAACATATAAAGAAAGCACTAATCTTGATGGGCAGGTCTCCATGTTGCGAGAAAGCTCACACGAACAAAGGCGCGTGGACCAAGGAAGAAGACGATCGTTTGATCGCCTACATACGCGCCCACGGCGAGGGTTGTTGGCGGTCGCTCCCTAAAGCCGCCGGCCTCCTCCGATGTGGGAAAAGCTGCCGCCTGAGATGGATCAACTATCTCCGGCCTGACCTTAAGCGTGGGAACTTCACTGAAGACGAAGATGAACTTATCATCAAACTACACAGCCTTTTGGGCAACAAGTATGAAGCTCCTTTATTGCCTAACTGTAGTTTAAAACTGATCCAGGGTTATTATTATTACAGTTGATGACAGTGATGTTTTTTTTTTTCTTAGGTGGTCGCTTATCGCCGGAAGATTGCCGGGAAGAACGGATAACGAGATAAAGAATTATTGGAATACGCACATAAGGAGAAAGCTTTTGAGCCGCGGAATCGATCCGACGACTCACCGTCCGGTCGGCGACCACCAGGCTCCGACCGGCGGCGGGGCGCCGCAAGAACAACCCAAGAACATATCTTTCTCGTCGTCGGCGGCGGCAGGTTCGAATTCGAAAGAGGAGAAGAAAGCCGCCGCCGAGGGAGTTCCGATCGACGAAGGCAAGAAGTGGTGCCCAGATTTGAACCTTGAGCTCAGAATAAGCCCGCCTTCTGATAATCAAGAAACGAGCAAGATCCACGGTGGTGCTAACGGCGGCGGCGGCGTAGGCTCCGTGAGTTACGGAGGAGGCGGTAATATTTCTGGGTTTCGTGATTTTCTTGGATTGAAGGGTGGAATTTTGGACTACAGAAGCTTGGAGATGAAGTGATTTTCATCTGTCATATAATTATATATGTGTAACAGTGTATGAATGAATATTCTGAATATTTACAAGAGAATGTTAATTAATGGTAGCAGAAGCGTATGAGAGAAATCGAGCTAGGGAGGTGTAGCAGTTTTTTGAAGTCAAGATCTTTCCTGAATCTCCCTTGATTGTATTGTACAAGAAATGCCTGCAATACTTTTTACTAAGTAATATTTTCTAAAACGAATTCATATATTTTTTTTTTTAATTTACATTAATCTTAAGAGTGTTCTTACATTTGTTGTACTTCAAGTGTTTTAATTTTCTGCGGAAGCTGACACGTAAAAGTAAAACTGAAGTACGTGGTTTGAAGTTGAACTATGACATTACAGATGCTCGTATAGTTGCATCGTTGCAAGTGGTCCAAATTTTAAATAAATTTCAACTGGTTAAAATATGTATATTATTTGTCGTAATTATATTTATTTATGGTAAGGAAAATAGTAAATATAAGTATAATGATATAACTGTGGAGGTGTTTGTAAATTTTCCCATCCTTATCTTGTTGGATTTTGGTGGGTTTTTTTTTCTCCTTTTTATATCAACCAATCTGTGATAAATCATGCGGCATGGGGAATTACAAAAGCAAATTTTTTTGGCTAACATATATGTATTCTCTATAATTGATTTTTTGTTATAATATTAGATCGATCCTCGATTTTCTTTCCTCTTTTGTCTTCTTTCCAAAAAGATATGTATGAACGAATGGAGTGAGGATCGATCCAACGGATAAGCCGTGAGAGGATGAGAAGAAAAGAAGACGAAGAGGTGGGTAACCTATCCCTTACAACATAATATTTAAATAATAATTGAACTTAAATGTGTTTTTAACTTAGATAGAACATACATGATACATATATATAATATCCATCAAGTTAATCACGTGACAAGTAAAGTAATATAAGGTGAAACTTCATTTAAATCCCTATTAGTCAAACTTTCTATCACATAACTCACTTGTCAGAAAAATATATCACTTAACTTCCTGATTTACTATTTGTACCAATTTCTTCAGCCGCGATGTACCTTTCTATGTTTTTATTGTGTACCACAATTTTTGATATAGCGTACCTAAATGTGATTGTATGTACCTGCGGCGGATCGGGTACATATCTGAAAAACAGGTATGCTGTAACAACACATTTAGGTACACTATATCACGTATTGTGGTACACAATACAAGCATAGAAAGGTACACCGTGACTTAAGAATGTCCTACAAGTGGTAAATAAGGAGTTAAGTGATATATTTATGTGATTAGGGAGTTAAGTGATAGAAAGTTTGCAAATAGGATTTAAGTGAGAGTTTCCTTAATATAACTATTATTTCCTTTGAACGCAATTATACTATTTTGGCAAAAAAGGACCCTTATATTGTTAATTATATAAATTGTGGCCTTTTAGCAAGTGGAAAAGGGCGCACTTTTTCAACCAAACACACCCTTACGTTTTGGATTTCTTTAAATTGGGTTAGGTAGGAACTAGAAGCTTCCACAATATATTATTTTATTGCCAACCTTTTTCCATTTCCATCTCTTGCCTCAATTATTACTTGCAACAAACACACATGTATATATATATTATTCAATAGAACAAATAGATAAGGCCGGCATCAAATATCATTTTGTTAGGAATATTTTATTGTGTTCAATTAAAAGTAGGTTATCTTAATCTTGTAGTTTATTCTAAGCTAGGACCCAATTGTAAATATACCCGACTTGTGGGTATATTAGTTATATTGGGCCCAGTAAGCCCATTAGGGCATCTGTATAAATACCCTAAACACATTAGTGTTTAGGGTTGCCGAATCATATTTGAGTTGACGACTTTTCTGAAGAACTCGCGCGCTCTCTCGTTCCAACTCTACAATTCGTCTATCGGTATTACTTCTTTATTGCTTCCGTAATTCATCGTAACAGGTAATACTAATCCAGTGATTCAGTACAAGGTTGGATAAATCGGCCTAACAAGTGGTATCAGAGCCGAAATCGTGGATCAAATTCATCAGTTTTCTTTATCGGTTCTGAATTTTTATTTTTCTCTTTCGCTCTGTGTTTCAAAGATTATCAATTCTTTCTCGTCCAAATTCCCATATTTTTCTCGGCTTCTGAAGA
Source organism: Craterostigma plantagineum (assembly GCA_027422505.1). Classification (NCBI taxonomy): domain Eukaryota; kingdom Viridiplantae; phylum Streptophyta; class Magnoliopsida; order Lamiales; family Linderniaceae; genus Craterostigma; species Craterostigma plantagineum. The sequence goes on from JAPQWV010000204.1 coordinate 117,646, forward strand.
ACGCGTAGGTGTATATCTGCCTTCCCGTAATTCTTGTTCGAAATTATCAGTTCTTTTTTCAGCCGAAGAACAGATTTTGACGACGAACAGGAATTTTTTTGCCAAGAGGAGATAATTCTCGAGATCTTTATCGAAATCTGTGGCCAATTTTAAGGTTCTCGAAATATCTGTCGAAATCGGCCTCAATTTCAAAATTGTGTGAGTTCTCGACATTTTCCAAGCTTCTCGACATTCTCTTCGATATCGACATTTTCTTATTTCTCGACATCTCAAGTTCTCGACATTTGAAGATTGCAACATTGAAGCTCTCGACATTGTAACCTTTCGACATTTGAAAAAGTTCTCGACATCTTGACATTTTAACCTTTCGACATTTGAAGAAGTTCTCGACATCTTGCACTGATACGAGATCTCGACATCCCTCGACTTCAATTTGAACTGTTTCGTAAAATCGCATGACCTCGACATCATTTACTGATTTTAGAAGATATCGACATCCTTAATTTTATTAGTTCGAATTCTTCCCACTTTCTCGACATCATTAGCTGATAAAAAAAAAATATATATCGACATTATCTCGACATCCTTCTCATTCGACATCTACCTTCGCTGTTAAGAATTCGTTCGACATTCTCTTTCGATATTATCATCTCTCGACATCTCTAACCATCAAGATCTCGACATCTCAACATTATTGGACACACTGGATTTAAATCTCGATAGCCAAAAAAAATCTCGATAGCCTAAGAAACATTAAAATGTCGAGTAGATTAAGTAGACTATGACCTAAGTGTAGTAATCATTTAAAATCTCGATTGCCTAAATTCCTACTGTATACCTCTCGATATCCTTTGTCGAGATCTTCCTTCGAAATATCCCCCAACTGTAAAATACCCGAACTCTTTTATTGAATCAAGTTTTCGACATTCTTTAAGTATAAATATATTTCTGATTTCACTCCATCTCGAGAAGCCATATTTCATCTTAGAAATCTACTAAGCAAACCTCGCACCATTACTTTTCAAAGATGCTCTATATATTTAATATTTTGAAAACTCCTATGATCTCGAACTCATCACGATCAATTTAGTTTATCTTGATTTCTAGAAAATCTTTCGAAGACATTCAGAAACTAAATTTAAATAGTCTGCATCTCTAGCAATATTTCCTCGAAAAACCGCATTTCTTAATTAAATTTCAGCACTAAACTGTGTGATTATCTTTTTTATTTTCAATATTCCTAATGTTATCTGATTTCATCTAAAATTTAGCTGATCAACACGATTAAGATCCATATCCAACCAAAATAATTCTAAACGGAACTTTCAACATATCATCTATGGCGTATCATTGGGAACATAAAATAGATCAACAAGCTAAAGAAATTGAGAAATTAAAGCATGAAGTACTTGAGCTAAATCATCTTGAGCTCAAATCAACTGAGTGGAATGTAGTCACTAAACAATATGAGATTATCTTAAAATATCGCAATAACTGGTACACTAGAGCTATTCCTTTAAAGAAAATTATTGCGAAGCTAGTTGACAAAATTCCTTTTCAGCGTCTGATGGGGAAAACAATTTACATTGTAATAGGCCTATCTCGTGGTTGGAAATTCCGGAGGTTGCTAGTAAAATTTTCGAATTGAACGCAACCTTAGAATTGGAAAGAGTAGGCTTTCGAGCGGAAAAGAAAAAACTTTTAGAGGAGATATCAAATCTCAAAAATTCCCTGCCCTTACCTGTCCCAAAAAATCTCTATAGAAATATCATTGTCTGAGCAGGATAAGGGAACTCAAATTGACGCTTTTGTTCCTAAAATTAAAACAGAGAAAACTTTTACTAATAATTCTAAGTCATTATTGACTGAAGCTGAAACGTCAAGTAAAAGTCGAGCTTTAAAGATAGCTAAGGAACAAATGAAAATTAGGAAGGAGAAAGAAAAGGCAAAATTGTCTGCGAAAATTAAAGTCGAAAATTTTCAAGAGTTTCCCTCTCCTATTCCTATCAAAAGAGAAGCGTGCAAAGAAGAAGTTCCAAGCTCAAGCAAGCGAACTTGTCAAGCCCCAAAAACATCTCATTCTTTAAAGAATGGTAGATGTGGAATTGCTTACCCATTCAAAAATCATCATTTTTATGTGAATCGTGTGAAATATTCTATATGTTCTTATGCCTTCCTGAAATATTCTGTCCATGTTAAGTCTGAGAAACATCTTATGCGACTGGCTTCGGAGAAAATTTTTAAATCTTCTTCGAATAACACGTTCACCTGTGCTGAAATGTCATACCCGTATCAAATTAGTCCTAAATGGGTACCTAAAGCTACATTAATGGATGATTTAGGACAACATTTGACATCTTATGTGCTTAACCCGTTTTCTGCTAACAAGGGAGGACCCATCCAAAAATGGGTACCAAAGTCCCGATAAACGCTTTGCAGATATCCCAGCATGAGTAGGTACTAAGAGAGCTGCTCCACACTCATGACTGGTATGCGACGAGGGCAGCCAACCATCCCAGCGTGTATGGCATCTCGGGTTGCTCCACAGACACGACTGGTTAGCGATGCGAGCAACCAAACGTAGGTAAATTCTATATATGAATTCCATAGTTAAACTTTTGGCATGCATATCGAAATGAAAAGACTATAGACCTACTTTGAAACTAAAGGGTACATTATAGTTATGCATGCTTCAAAAAGACTTTAAATTCTAAATTTTTGCATGCATACATGAGCTGAAATGCATTAAATACCATATTATAGGTACATTTCATTATGCATGGATCTTAAAAATTTTCGAGCTTAAATTTTCTGTATGCATATGATCTGAAGCGCATAATACCTATTCTAACTTTAGAGCGACAAAAAACGTACATTCTAATGCATTCTTAAAGAACAATAACTCTTTAGTTTGCATCTGCTTTGAAAATAAATTAATACGTTCACGCTTATTTAATTGGGAGAGAATTTACATGTTTAATGTGTATGCATTGAGGGGGAGCTACTCTTTTTTAAAGAGAAGCAACTCTTATATTTGTCTTAAGGGGAGAAATAACTAAATTTTTAGGGGGAGCGAACTTAATGTGTGAACTTAGGAAAAGAGATTCTCGAACGATAATTTTAATCCGAATATGCATCTTTTGAGGGGGAGTAACTCGGTTTTAAGAAGCATGCTTTGAGTAGGAGGATTTTAAATATATATATATATATATCTATATATAATATATAAATAATATAATATATAGTTACTATTATATTATTATTAAGAGAAAAAAAGAGAAAAGGCAAAAAAAAAAAAAGGCCTCATACTCTCATAATCTTACTTCAAAAGAGTTCCCCTGTCTTCCAAAGATATATTTGAAGGACGAATCTCAAGCCTACAAGAGTTCAAGAATTCCAAAAGGCGTGACAACCGTACACTATCACGAAGATGATCTCAACCGACCTGCTCCAACTCGCTGATCAAGCAGCACTCACCAAATTGACGGATGCATGGATTCTAAGTTCCCATGGTTCAGTCAGACCAAACTGAACCTAACCCCGGAACGTATCCGAGTGTTAGTGACGATTCAAGTTCATAGAGCTACCCCTATTTGGAAATTCTTGACAACACCGAAGAGCGGAAGATACAAAATTCCCTTAGTCACAAATTACTCGGACCAACCCCCATAGGTACAGGTGCTAATTTTATTAGCTCCCGGGTAGAAGTCGTCTCATCTGGTCCAAAGGCGCATGCACAACCAAGCCATACCCACTCATCGATCTCCCAACAGACCAATGTTTCACTAAATTACGGGGAGCCGCGTAATCTATCACTGCTTCACTTGGAAGCAGGAGATATTGAACTAAGTGGTAGTCAGCCCCACACCACTGAATTTTATTGAACACATCGACTCTAGTGTGTCCTCACCATCCAAATATTTTTATATCTTTTTAGGACACATACACTTTTTTCTTATCTGGACTTTGTGACTAGATCAGAACTTTCGTAGACATGTCCTACTACGACATGCTTCGATGATCGGAAGGAAGTCCTACCGTTGCAACGTCAAAACAACAACGGTTTCAGGCCATCGTCTATGAGCTATGCTCCTAGATTGATGTTAACGGGACGCCTATGTGGCCCCGGTTTATAAAGCCCTGTCCTCACAGGCCACGTCTCAGTTAACTCTGAGTCGTGTCGACGAACTGCCTTTGTGGCTCCGTCAGGTTATTACCCAACCTGAGCACCCACCATTTCCGCCGCGCGTACCACTGTGAAGATAGGCTCTCATGTAATTGATGGAAAAATCCGAAGGAGCCGAGACATTTTCGGAAAATACACACTACGTACACCTTCTTCTTGTCCCGACGACGCGATCTTTTTGCCAAAGACGATGCCCCATTTTGACCTATCGCATGGCGATCTCCCTAGCTCGATCTTCATGAGGGGGAGGAGTACTAAAGCAAAATGGGAGCAACACCACGACGAAAGTGCAATATAGATCAGAAAATGCCAAATCTCAAGCGTCGTCAAGATCAAGCGAAGACCACAGAGTCCAACGATTGAAGTTGTCGCCTCATGTACGACTCTCTGATTTTAAAAGAAGACCACAGAGTCCAACGATTGAAGTTGTCGCCTCATTTACGACTCTCTGATTTTAAAGAAACTCCCCAATCACAACACAAGGTTGAACGAACGTAGGGGAAGTTGAGCTACAATCGAACGGAGAGATCGTACTCAAATGACAAGATACGGCCAACAACTTCAGCATGGACTTCAAGATCAAAACTCCCAATCCCAACACAAGGTTGAACAAATGTACGGGGAGTCGCGATTATCGAAGGGAGAGCTGGAACACAAGAAGAGAAGATCAGAACACGGTGAGCTTGGATCTCCTAAAGAAGATGTCACAAGACAAGATAAAGGAGGAGGTGAATGAAGAAGAACATGCATGCAAATGCTTTCGCGTACACAACTCTGATAAGTGTTCTTTGAGGACTCAGTACGATCACAAGACGAAGATAACCAGCGCTGAATTGCAAATTGAACACAAAGGGGGAGATTGTTAGGAATATTTTATTGTGTTCAATTAAAAGTAGGTTATCTTAATCTTGTAGTTTATTCTAAGCTAGGACCCAATTGTAAATATACCCGACTTGTGGGTATATTAGTTATATTGGGCCCAGTAAGCCCATTAGGGCATCTGTATAAATACCCTAAACACATTAGTGTTTAGGGTTGCCGAATCATATTTGAGTTGACGACTTTTCTGAAGAACTCGCGCGCTCTCTCGTTCCAACTCTACAATTCGTCTATCGGTATTACTTCTTTATTGCTTCCGTAATTCATCGTAACAGGTAATACTAATCCAGTGATTCAGTACAAGGTTGGATAAATCGGCCTAACACATTTATTACTAAAGTATTATAGATTCTTGAACTATATTACACGAATAATCTTTTTAATTTCAAATCCAACCAACCATCACATGCTTAAGGCCCCATTTGACCCACTAATTTCAACTTCGTTACGTTTTGATTTCGCTTTTTTTTTTTTTTTTTTTTTTTATCGATCTAAAGTGTAATAAAAACACGTAGATCTTACAAATTAAGTCAAAACTCACATGGCTCGATTTATTGTTTCCACCTTGGAAAGCTCTAAGTTCATAATAAATGATAAAATAAGAAAAACCTTGCATCGATAGTATAAAGTTATAGTTTTGTATATTTTATTGTTAGCGCAACTATGTACCTCTTCCCTATTGGAAAATAACATGACTTTATTTCCATTTGGAATGTAATTCGTAACAATGACATAATTGTTTAAAATATTGAGATAATAATAAAAATGAAAAAAATATTACAATTTAGGTATTGTACGCACACCACAAAGTTCCGCTATATAACGTCGATTATAAGGCAAGAGAACAAAAAATATAAAAGTGACTCAAATCTGCATGCTGACGTTTTCGTTGATTATTTCTTAGGTAATAAAACTATTAATTTGATATGTGTTTATAAGTCAAATATCTTAACCACAGACGGTTATCTATTTTGAGAGAGACGTTACACTTGACTTCATGTCTGTAATATTACATCTAATTATCTCGTAAGTTTGCGGCGTTGGGCCCACAAAGCCCATGCCCTAATGCAACCGTTGTTTTCAATTAATCAATCGTTTGCTAATTTCGAAATATTTTCATTTTTCCTATTTTTGTGTAGTAATTTGTATGGACCACATACTTGCGAAAATCCAAAAAAGATAAGGAAAAATAATTGAAAGCAACTCATAAATAATAATAATAATAAATCCCAAAAAATATAAAGAAAATCTTCTAAGTTGATGTAGAAGAAAATAATCTATTTCATTGCGGTACTTATACGTCATACTCAATTTTTAAATGTTACAATAAATATTCTACCAACGACTAACGATCTACAAATTGATATGCCAACTAAACGTTAGTATTTGAATTTAATTAATTAAATAAATAATGACACCAAAATCAATCCAAATACATATTTAAGCGTGAAATTGAATTATATATTAGGAAAAAAAACAGTTTATATAGTTTCTAGAGTGCTGACTAAAGCAGAACTTACCCACTCTCTTGCATTTTGCCAGTTGCGCCTTCACTCATCAACTGGTAAACTATTAATCATTTTTATTTAATACGCAAATCAACGACGTTGCATAAAAGAAAAGGAAATTTTATTTCATAGTCAACGGCCACGTCATTTTCTTCATCATTACATTTAATGACAGGCTTATAATATTATATTTTTATTTTATTCTGTAAAACCATGTCATGTGACCAGTGACACCAACCACCAATATTACAAGAGATTTAAAGATATTTTCTCAACTTCCCACGCCATGCACGATGATTGGACCATTTATGGGCTAATAGGTCATTTCCCCCAAAATATTGGGCTCAACTGGCCCAGCTGGCCCAACAAGGTCATTTAAGTCTATAACATGGAAATCTTTAATCATATCAAACAAATGGGCCTAATATCGTTCAAAAGGGGTAGAAAACGAAGAAAAATAAAAGGGTCAATTCGAAATCAGGCCCATTAAGGGTTTGATTTCGAATTCAGGCCCTGTTTGAGAATTTTTTAGGTTAAAGGATCCATTTTGTGTGGTGTAAAAAAATGGTATGAAAGATATATGAACTGGTATAGAATGATCGTTTTGTGTTACAAATTTCAACATACTGGTATGTCAGAGCAATGAAATGGTACTGCAAAAAATAAACTAGTATCTGATGATCATAACCTGGTACCGAATTATGGTTTTGTGTTATAAAATTTGAACATACTGGTATGAAAGAGCAATGAAGTGGTACTTGCAAAATGGGTCCTTTAAACTATTTTTTTGCCAAAAGGGCCTGAATCCTAAATGATAGTTATGTGTGGGCCTGAAATGAAAATTTCCAAAAATAAACTGACATATCACATCACATAGCATCCGTGGTCTTAACTTAATTTTCGTCCATCATAGAGCTCAAGGGCAATTGCATTATTTGTCTCAATTAAATCAAGGGTATATTACAAATCAGGCCCCAATCAATATTTTAAAATAGGTTTAGGCCCTGTAAGAATAAAATTTAGTTTAGATGACCCAAGTTTTAGAGATAAGTACCTAAATTACACAAGTGTTATAAATGTATGAACTGTTATCGGATGATCATTTTACGTTATTTCATAACAATGAAGTGTTACTGAATAAATCGGGTCCTTAAACTATGCAAGAATTTAGACCTTATGCCTGACAGGGCCTGGACGAAAATTGACCCTTAAATCAAAGAATCTTAGATCTGCTTTGAGTAGGTGCGATCATGTCCACTTTCGATCTTTATAAATCCTAGCACTGTTATATTATCTGAAATATTAATTAGTATCAATGCTGCAACTAGGTGTGTTCAAATATCGGTTAATCGACCGAACCGAACAGAAACCGAAGTTTCAGTTCGTACCGAATACCAAACCGAAATTTTTCGGTTAAATATTCGGTTTTTATTTTGATAACCTAAAATAATTCGGTTTGTTTTTGGTTTATTACTTCGATAAACCGAAGAGAACCGAAAAACCAAATTATTATTATTTTTTATTTTCTATACATATATATTATTATAGTATAAAATATAAGTCATATATTATTATATGTTTTATATTAATAATATATCCACCATATGTTATAAAATACGAAAAATATTACTTATATCAAAATTTTATAAAAATATGTATATATGATAATATATTCTTTTATAATTTAAATCATATTAACATATTAAATAAAATATGGAAATATTAGGTAAATTAAAATTTTATACAATTCTATATATGATAGTATATTTTTATAATATAAATCATGTTTACATATTATTTTTTTAAATTGGATTTTTCGGTCGCTTAACCGAACCGAACCGAAAAAATTCGGTAAAAACCGAAACCGAGTAGAAATTTTTCGGTTCGTTTCGGTTATAACAGAATGAATACCCCTCTGCAACTTAATCATCTCCACACATCTAAGTCATTATTACATTGTGGCCCAGAGAGAGTCAAAGATGAATCTTTCTTTTTTTTTTTCCAACGACTCAAAGATGAGTCAAATACTCATTCGTTTACGTCCCCTAGCCTAGACCTGGGTTTTGGGCCGGGCCAACCCAGAACCGGCCCAAAACCGGCCCATTAATCCGGTCCAGAACCGGAACCGGTAGATCCGGTTCTGGAACCGGTAACCGGCCCAGTTAAAATGAACTGGGCCGGTTCGCGGAACTCGGAACCGCGGATTACCGGTTCCGGTTCCCGGTTCCGGTTCCGCGGTTCCGGTTCCGGTTCGGAACCGGAACCGGCCCAAATGTCTTTTATTTATTATTTTTTTAATTCAAAAAATACATTAAAAAATAATAAAAAAAAATTAATGGGCCGGTTCCGGTTCCAGAACCGGAACCGGCCCGTTTAAGGCCCGTGGTCCAGCTCCGCGGTTCTGGTCCGGTCCGGGGAAAATGGTCCCAGAACCGGAACCGGAACCGGAACCGGAACAGTGCCGGAACCGGTTGAACCGGAACCGGTGGAACCGGAACCGGTAGAACCGGCCCGGAACCGGCCCAATCCGGCCCATTACCCAGGCCTACGGCCTAGCCTAGGCCAACCAACGATGCTCAAATAATAATAATTGATCATTACATGTCATAGAAAGGAAAAGCATCATAATCCCAAACCCAAAGGCGAAAAAGCATTCTATTACCATGAAGTTACCGAACCACAAACATCATTTACACAACATGTACACAACATTAACGTAATCGAAGCCTATTTAGCACTTCAAAAAAAAAAAAAAAAAAAACACAGCTCATAACTCACTCTAAAATCTAAGCCACAACACACACATAGCAGCAACACTCATCTACAAAGGGTCAAGCTGAGTCACCACAATGGGGCTCCTAACCACATGCTTACCGTCGACCCACGAAATCGACCCGAAGATCGCCCCGGAATCGCCCATCACCAAATTCTTAGTATCCGCCGTCAGCGTCACATAAAACCCTAACTTCCTCGCGCGCTCCGAAAACACGAGCCTCGACGGCTCCACCACGACCCTAACCCCTCTGGGCGGCTCGACCCGAACTGTATACACCGAATTCAAATCCCCCACGTTCGTCACTTGCCTAAAAAACGTCTTCCTCGACACACCCCGGGCGGGCCCGCCGCTCGGGAAAAGGGCGGCGATCGACGGGTAGTTTAGGTTCTCGGGCAGGGGCTTCTTCGTCGGGCAGACGACTCTCCGCCCGGCGACGACCTGTATGGTCTTCGGGCCGTACTCTATCGCGCATAAAAAGTCCACGTAGTCCTCCTCGGTCATGTCGTAGACGAGCCCGGGATCCATGGCACGCCCGAGGTTCAGGTGGCCCGCACCGAAGTCGTACGGCCCGGCAGGCTTTTTGCTAGACTCGTCGACCATGGGCTCGAGCGAGTTGTCGAGAAGGTTCGCGGTGGTCATCATGGCCGACCGTATGGCTGCCGGGCTCCAGCCCGGGTGGGCCGACCTGAGCAGGGCGGCCGCCCCGCTCACGTGCGGGCAGGCCATCGACGTGCCCGAGAGGATATTGAACTCGGCCCGGCGATCGTCCGAGCCGAGCCCGGTGGGACCCACGGCGTCGGTCCACGCGGCTAATATGTTGACCCCCGGGGCGATGAGGTCGGGCTTTAGGATCTCGGGATTGAGCCCGTTGGGCCCGCGGCCCGAGAACGAGGCGACGACGGGTGCGGGCTTGATGCCCACGACCGTTCCGTAGAACCTAATGGTCGAGCCGGCGGTGGGGTCTGCGGCTAGGAAGGCCTTGATTTGGTCCCCTTCGTACGAACCCACGGCGCACGCCGGGATCAGGTGCGGGTCGCCGACCAAGCCCTCGCCGTTGGCGGCTCCGTTGGCTAATATCATCCCTACGCCGCCGGCCTTCTTCACGACCAATCCCTTGGCGACACGCGGACTGCTGCCTCGGTCGCAAATTACGATTTTGCCCCTCACCTCGTTTGGGTCGAGCGAGTCCTCCATGCACAGGGAGGCCGAAAGAACGCCGCTCCTGCCGGGGTAGACCAAAGGGTACATTTTCCCGGCGGCGAGGGGTTCTCCGGCGTAGAGGGAAACTCCGGCGAACTTCCGGCCGTCGGAGAGGAGGACGTCCGCCGGAAAGTTCCTGTCGATGGTACCTGCGCCGACGGTGGTCATCCATGGTGCGAGGTTGGTCACTGACATGCCGCTGGGTCCTTCGTTGCCTGCGGAGGAAGAGACGAAAATTCCCCTGGAAGTTGCTCCGAAGGACCCTATTGCGATGGGGTCGAGGTAGTAAGGGGAGGAGATTCCATCGCCGCCGCCTATGGATATGGAGATGACGTCGACGCCGTCCTTGACGGCGGCGTCGAAGGCTGCTAAGATGTCTGAGTCGAAGCAGCCTGAGTTTGCCCAGCAGACTTTGTAGATTGCTAGGCGGGATTTTGGGGCGACCCCCTTTGCGATTCCGGCGGCGTAGCCTTCCATGCTTGCCTTGAAGGCGTGTCGGCCGGCGGCCGTGGAGGCCGTGTGGGTCCCATGTCCGTCGGCGTCTCTCGGAGATCTGAAGACGGCCGTGGAAAGTGAGGGAAGTAAAATAAACAGGGGAGTGAATAAAACTGGGTTTACTTACCTGAACTCAGAGGTCGAATTGATTCGGCCGCCGCCGACGACATTGCCGGCCTCGTGACCCTTTGCGAAGAACCTAGCGCCGATGATCTTCCTATTACAGTTGTTCGGCCCAAATCTGACGCCGGACTCGCACGCGCCTCTCCACCGCTTCGGCACAGGCCCGAGGTTCAAATCGGAGAAGCTCCTCCTCTCCGGCCAAATCCCCGTGTCGAAGACGCCGATGATGACGTCGGAACCGTAGTCGGAATCGGACCACAGGCCCCTCCGGTTTCGGAGCCCCAGGAACTGCGGCGAGCGCGTGGTGTGCAGGCGCCGCCGCTTGTCCTCGAACGCCGCGAGGACGGAGGGGTGCCTGAGTGCCTGAGAGGCCTGCGACGGAGTGAGCGCCGCCGAGAAGCCGTGGAAGACGGTGTCGTACACGTGGAGGATGGTGGTGGGCTGGGCGAACTCGGCGGTGTACCAGTGGAAGTGGGTGGGGAAGATGGACGGCTTCGACGAGTGGTCCACGTGGACGATGTACGTCTTGGGTGGCTCCTCGCCGGCGGAGGTTCCGCCGAGGGAGAGTAGTAGAAGGAGGGTGTAATAAAGGTACGGTGGAGAAGAAGCCATTGTTGTGATTCTCTATTGCGGGCAAAGTGGAGCTAAGCTGAGTGGAATATGAGAGTGATGTTATTATTAATGAAGGGTATGATTTCGCTTTTAGCCGTTAAGTGCTCGGGCATTTTAAATGGGTGGGAAATCGTGTCGGAAATTTATTTGTCATATAATTTCACCCCAATTTATATAATAATTTACAACTAGATCCTCGTTGTAATTTTTCCGAACATGATTAATAATTAACATCTTTATTATTCATAGCCGACAACTAGCAGCTAGTAAAAAGTATACAATGATAGCAAATTTTTATAAGTAATATGATTGCGGTAAGATTTTTGTGTTTAGCATCTTTAGTTAAAAGATATGAATTTTAATTATAAATATATAGATTATGGGGACTACATTGAGATTTTACAAAGTTGCACTGTGTGTGGCAGTTAGTCTACAAGCTCGAGTGATGAGTCAGCATGTTTTGCGGATTTTGCTACAAACGAGGCTGGCTAATTATCATACGAACGACGTCGTGTTACGAGAATCATCCATAAGTATCTTCGCCCTTTTTCTTTAATTTACAAATAAATAAAGATAACGGACATATTTTATTTATACTACTATTCTGTCTTTTACTTTTTAATTGCTCTTATATAAAGTGATTTCTTCTAGGCGAAGGTAGTAAATTTTATCTCACCATTGTTATCTAATTTCATCTTGTAACATTACGGTGTCCCATAACTTTCCGTAAGGTTCATGTCTCCAAAATTCAAACGAACTATGTAATAAATGCTATTGTTGTGTTGCATATCAGTCGAATAGCGCCGATAACGATTTAGAATCAAGGGAACTAATTAAAAGAAAAATCAAACATCTTGGAAATTAAATATCAGTCTTATACCAAAATATCTGAATGCCTTTATAACAATATAAATGCCGAGCTTTTATTACAAGCTTGTAATACACAGTTCTTCGCCAACGAAGCTGAGGTGCCCACTGTCCTAATCTTTGATTGAATGCGTGACCCAACTTTATTGAAAACGACTTTGTCGTGAGAAAAATTGTTGGGTTGCTCATGTGATTCATACACACTTTGTCGCATAAACAGAACACTTCAATTATTTATTTAAATGTGCTTTCATTTTTCCAAAAAAGAAAAGTAGAACATGAATTATTAAATGAACAATGTTGGATTATTATTTCGAAATTAATCATGGGCTGGATTGCCTATTGGGCCCAGTAACTGGGCTAGGGTGAAACTTTGGGCGTGAAAGGGCCTTTGGAATATATTACATTGAATTTCAACGTACGTACCATGAATTGATCAAGCCTAGCTTAGGCCTTAGATGGTGTCGTAGCCATGCCATCTTTTAGTTTATATAATATAATATATATATTGGTATACTTTTACTATATATATAAATTAGGTTTTACGACTGTCCCTCCTCGCAAAGAGAAGCCAGAATCGCGATCTAATTTCGAGCCGCTTTTAAAGTCTTACCGTTGAAGCAAAGTGGAAGAAGGGATCATCTTTTCTCGGCCAACATTTTTTTTTTTCCTTTTAGTTTCATTTTATTTCTTTCAATTTCTTGCATTTACAATCCCAAACTCGAGTTTTCCCATGCTATATTTATATATATAGAATAAGGGAATGTATGTTACATTAGAACATTAATCTTGATGTAATAAATTTATGAGGGACTTGGCAATGGCATTGTAAGAAGTTGTGAACATATTTCAAGAATTGATGTAACCATAACTAGAGACAAGTAGATGGGACTAAGACAAAAAGAATCAAACTTGGCAAAAGTTTGGACTCTTACAAGATTCCGTCCGTCCCATTTCTATATGGACATTTGCAAAATGACATGGTTTTTAAGAAAATGAATATTTTAATAATATAGTACAATTAAAGGTCAAAAGGTGTATATCTTGCACGTCTTTTAAGAATATTTAATATTATTATATTGGTTGTTTGTGATGGTTTTTTTGCTAAAATAGAAAATGTACAAAAGATAGCCGGACGCCCGATATAGTAAACTGTACAAAAACTTTTGGGACGGAGGGAGTATAAAATTACAATATGATGCGCGTCCGTCCTACAGACTTAAATATTTAATTGAGTAGCTCGTTCAACATGGTATTTGAATATGAGGCCAAGAGTCGTACGTACAAGCTAGTCAACCATACGGAATAAAAAAGTAAAAATTTCACGTCTAAGGCTAGATATAAATCTAATTGGATCTCATTTTCTCTAATTGGGCTTTGAAGGAAATTATGATGTGGGCTTAAGGCCCATATTTTCTGGATCAGCCCATCATTGGAAAGTCCCTTTAGGTCAAACGCCATGACAGAGCAGTCAACGTTTCTTTGGTGGAAAAAAGTTAGAAGTTTTTGAATTTGATGAAAACAAAGACAAAAAGGAGAAGTAAAAGAAAAGGATTTGCAGGTTTTGATGAAGTGGAATGCTAACCATTTGCAGTAGACACAGTCAAAGGGAGACAACAATTTTTAATAATATATATTCAGATATTGTTTATGGTCCCCTATGTCTAAAAAGCATGCATGTAATGAATCATCGTTTCTCAAACATTGTGTATTTAATTATCATCAAATCTCAGTTTTGTCCTGCTTAATCCACTCATGGTTGTTGCAGACGAAGCTTAATTAGTTTTAAAAAATACTTAAATCTTTATCAAGTATTGTATTAGCGTGTCATGGGTCAGTGTGATGACGTGCTCTGTTTCAAGAACTATACTAAAATAGAAACAGAGTACAATACAATGACTTGAAACAGAGACTATTATTGTTCACCTCATTGCTTTCTGATTACTTGTTTTCTTACAATACTTTAACAGAGATTGATTGATACAGAGGAATAACAAGAAAGAGGGGGGAAGTTTTTATTTACTTATTTTATTAAAGTGGCTTTTTCTTATTCTTACAGGAGATTTACCACGCCATGTTTTGGCAGCAATCATTTGGTTCTGTTTTCACACAGTTTTTATTCTCTCTTCTTCTTTTTTTTTTTTTAAATTCTTATTTAATTTTAGGTTCGTATTGCAAAATAATAAATGAAAAAACACATGAGCCGTTTAATTCCATGACTTGATGACGTGTAGCCGAGAGATTTTAGCTGAGCTTACTTAGAATGTAATAATTGTTTAATAAGAAGGGATATAATTAACTATAATAAATGCGTGTTGGAAGCAGGGAAGAAAAAGCACTCATAACAGACATGCTATGCTCCTCACGCTTATAAATAATTATCATTACATAAAAAATCATAATAAACAACTAAAAACTCTGATGAAATTGTTTGCAATAAAGACGACAATTGATATGATTACTCTAAAACCATAGCCATTGGTCACAGCAAAATCCCACGAGAAGCATTATTCAAAAAGCGCGTGTTTTGCTCTTCCCAAAATCGTTATTTCTCACGAGAAGGAACGCAATTGCTACATTCCTTTTCCTTTTTCCATTTTGTTTTTACGGAATAATATCTCCCACCCCACGCCCCAACAAAACCTTCCTATATAAACTTCATTTCATACGATACATTGCACTCTTCATCCATCTACAAAATCAGCAGCGAAAGAAACATCAAACTGAAAAAAAAAAATGGAATCATCTGACAAAGCAGTGGAGACTGTAATAGCAGGAAACTACGTAGAAATGGTGAGGGAAGAAGGAGAAGAAGGAAGAGGCAAGCAAGGAAGCAACGCCGTTAAATCGAAGCTCTACAATCTTTTCTGGCATGGCGGCTCAGCTTATGATGCTTGGTTCAGCTGTGCCTCGAATCAGGTTTTTAAACGTCCCTTTCCTTTCTACAGTGAAAACCATGCAATGAAAACGAAGAAGAAAGTACTAAAAATGCGCTTCACATTTTTTTCCCAGGTTGCCCAAGTTCTCCTAACTCTTCCTTACTCCTTCTCCCAACTGGGAATGGTCTCTGGGATATTATACCAACTCTTCTACGGATTAATGGGGAGTTGGACTGCTTACCTCATCAGCGTACTCTACGTTGAGTACAGAACTAGGAAAGAAAGAGAGAAAGCTGATTTCAGAAACCATGTCATTCAGGTATTCTTTTTCTTGATCTTCATTACTACACAGAAAAATGTTATGTCAGTCGATGGCTCATCGTTCTTACAATAACAATCAGTGGTTCGAAGTTCTTGATGGGCTCCTCGGAAAGTACTGGAGGAACGTTGGCTTGGCGTTTAACTGCACCTTTCTGCTGTTTGGTTCCGTTATTCAGCTCATAGCCTGCGCAAGGTAATCAACCAATCCACCGTTACGGCCATGCATTGGTTTCGTTGGTGCTAACTAAGCAGCTCTGCGACGTTCGTTTTTCTTGCAGCAATATTTACTACATAAACGACAACTTGGACAAGAGGACGTGGACGTACATCTTCGGCGCATGCTGCGCGACGACGGTGTTCATCCCTTCCTTTCGGAACTACAGAATGTGGTCTTTCCTCGGCTTGCTCATGACCACTTACACGGCTTGGTACCTCACCATCGCGTCTCTCCTTCACGGCCAGGTGCTGCTAATTAACACGGCTGCTCTGTCTGCTCCCTTTTCCTTCTTACCGCGTATGCTTACTAGTCTGAAAACGATGAGTTCCTAACCGGGTCGGGTCGGTTCGTTTACCAGGTTGAGGGCGTGAAGCATTCGGGCCCAACCAAGATGGTGCTGTACTTCACAGGCGCCACCAACATTCTGTACACATTCGGGGGACACGCCGTTACTGTGTAAGTAGTAAGATCCTGCGTGTTTTCTTGTCCTTTCTTTGAGTTGTTTTTTCGTTTCCCTTCGCACATGTTTGGAACTCCTTGTCCGCCATGCTAAAGCGGTGAGTCTAAGACTAGAAGATTCTTTCTTCTTTTATCCCATGTTGAAAGAGCATGAGAAACCTGACCAGTTCTTGCTCGCTGCCTTGTTTCCTAGTCCTTGAGTGGGGCTTTATTGTTAGTGAGAGGTCGCTTTCCTCGGCATCTCCTTGAGATTGTATTTCCATTATTGCCCCTCCTTAGGCGTGCTCTGGTGCTATGAACTCGTATGAATTCGAACTTTCTTGGGAATCTCTTCCCCTTTAGCTCATGAGAAAGCCACATCGCTTTCTCCAACCCCTTTTAGCAGTTCTCCAAGCCCTTTCATGGCCGCCTGCGCCTGTAATAAATAGACAGACATCTTCAGCTGACAGAATCAATGAATGACCTTTAATAATGTCTTGTCGACAGAGAGATAATGCACGCCATGTGGAAGCCACAGAAGTTCAAAGCCATTTACTTGCTGGCCACGCTCTACGTTCTGACATTAACCCTACCATCAGCTTCGGCCGTTTACTGGGCTTTCGGCGACCTCCTTCTCAACCATGCCAACGCCTTCTCTCTCCTCCCAAGGTCTCCGTTCAGGGACATGGCCGTCATTTTAATGCTCATCCACCAGGCAAGTTGTTCCAATCCATCCCAGGAATAAACTACTGATAACGTTGTCTTTAAGAGACATATGCCACAAGTTCTTCCTTCCACATCGTTGCAGTTTATAACCTTCGGATTTGCCTGTACGCCTCTGTACTTCGTGTGGGAGAAGGCCATTGGAATGCACGAATGCAAGAGCCTGTGCAAGCGGGCAGCTGCCCGTCTGCCCGTGGTGGTGCCCATATGGTTCTTGGCCATCATATTCCCCTTCTTCGGGCCGATCAACTCCACCGTAGGTTCGCTCTTGGTCAGCTTCACCGTGTACATCATCCCAGCCTTGGCCCACATGTTCACCTTCAAATCATCTGCTGCTAGGGAGGTGAGAGAGGCGCACCTATATGCTACACAGAACTACTAAGTTTTCTAGCCTTAAAAATCGAATCTTTTTTTTTTTTTTACCTTTTTTGCTTGGGCAGAACGCGGTGGAGCAGCCGCCGAAGTACTTTGGGAGGTGGGCCGGCGCCTATGTGATAAACGCGTTCATAGTTGTGTGGGTTTTTATAGTGGGGTTTGGGTTTGGTGGATGGGCGAGCATGGTGAATTTCGTTCATCAGATTGATACGTTTGGGTTGTTCACAAAGTGCTACCAGTGCCCCCCGCCGCATCTGCCGCCTCCGCCGCCGATCACGGCCAACTCCACCGGCGGTGCTGCCGCTCCGGCGCCGGCGGCTGGCATCGGCCATCATATGATGCCAGCCAACTTCCACAGCCCTTGAGCTACTATATGTTGTGTTGAAATGGGTCGCTAGTGAGCTGAAGGCTTTAGTCATCGTCTTGAGATTGAAGAAAAGGAAGAGATGAGCAAGTCTTTATTATGGTAGGCTGAGTGTGTTTTTTATGGACTGTGTTTGTATTAATTCGTATTGAACTCATTGATTGATGTTCGCCAAGAAAGGTCAAGAAAATCACTGTCTTGTCTCTCTGCTTAATTTGATTGTCTGAAAAAAATCATTGTCCAGTCTTTGCCAAAGCTAATAAGCTTTTTACAGCATATAAATCACAGAACGAAGGAGAAAAAAGGATCATCACCATTCATCATTCAAATAAGATAGCATCGTCCAACAAACATGTATAGCCATATACATGTATGTATAGCAGAAAACCAACACAAGCTAAGATCAAAGCCAAGCCAAGCCAAACGTTCGACATAATTCATAAGAAAACCCGACAAGAAGGACATCAAAAGTTCAGACAAAAAGGAAAAACATCTGAAATAGAATCATAAGATAGACGCCACAAGCAGCATATGAAGAAAACAGTTCAAGAACGAACAGCTCTCAGCGGCTAGGGTTGGGGCAGTCCCTTGCGAAATGGCCCTCTTCGCCGCAGCTGAAACAGCCACCGCCACCGCCACCGCCTCCGCCTCCGCCGCCGTACCTCCCTCCGCCGCCGCCTCCATAACCACCTCCGTAGCTTCCGCCACCGCCACCGCCCTGAGGACACTCCCTCGCCATATGCCCAGTCTCACCGCACTTAAAGCACCCACTTCCCCCACCGCCTCCTCCGCCGTACCCACCCCTGCCACCACCTCCTCCGTAACCACCACCCCCGCCTCCTCTCCCACCTCCACCATAACCGCCGCCACCGCCGCGACCGCCTCCGCCTCCGTAGCCACCTCCGCCGCCACGTCTGCTTCCCTGAACGTCAGATCCGTCGGGACCCGTGACGTTCGCGGCCTTAGCACGGCCGTCGTTGCCGTACTCGACGGCGAACTCGACCGACTCGCCCTCGGCGAGGCTGCGGAAGCCGTCGGTCTTGATCGACGATTGGTGGACGACGAGGTCCTCGCTGCCGTCGTCGGGGGTTATGAAGCCGAAACCCTTTTGGTCGTTGAACCATTTGACTGTCCCCTTCTTGACGTCGTCCTCGGCCATTGTTTTGTCCTAAAACCCTACCTCTGTTTTTCTCTCTCTAATCTCTGTGCTGTTTGGGCCGTGGGTTTCGCTATATATATTGTAGGCTTTGTGTGACACGTGGGCGACTGCGAGGGTATTATCGTAATTAACTGGATAATTCTCCTGTGGGGCCCGCTTTTGATTTTTGTTTCTCCTATTATTCTTTTCTTTGAACTAATAATTTATGGGAGAGAATAGAGATGATACGAATATGAATATGAAGGGTTGGTTGGTGGTCTTCGTCTTGTCTTGGGTTGGTTCGATGTTCGTCTTGTGTGAGTGTTTGGTCAATTTTGCCCTCGAACGCAAAAGGGTAATTAGTATTTGTATTTATTTTAGAATCTCGATTTTATAGTTATTAAGATCAATACTATATAGTTTCACGTGAAAAAGACCTTGAACAGAGTCAAAAGAGTAATATTACGGGTCAAAGCGTGATGAATTGGGACAATTGACGATTCTTACTATTAAGTCTTGAAAATATTCATATAAAGGGTACGAGACAGATATTTGTTTCACAATAAAGTAAGGCATTTATTCACACATGAAATGAGAATACTTTTGCCTGAAAAGGCTGATGCTGTGTTCCTCCTCCACATATTTGCAATTATTTGAGACATTCCTTTGGTGGCCCATGATTCTTGAGTGTTCGAATAATCGAATCCGACATTCAAGATATATATTATGTTCTTTCATATATATAAAATAAGACAATATTTTAAATTGTAAATAATAGACTTCAATTGAAGAACAGTAGCGACTTAAAAGAACGTCCATTGACCATAGCGTTGACCGTTCCTTCTCAGACTTTCAATTGGCGAAGATGACTTTTGTTAAAAGCGCTATTGCATTACATAACGTGGTAAAAAGAAGTCGATGCTTAGGGTTTTATCAAATAAAGCCATGCTTAGGGTTTAGACCAATTCTGACAATATATATAAAAAAAAAAAAAAAAATCAAATTTTGACATCAACGTAAGTGACATAGATCTTATACTCAAGAACCCCATAATTCCTTCGAGCATCGAACGATTTAGTCTCGGTAACAGCAAATCCACGGCCAAAACGGAACTTTCCAGTACCTCCCACCACAGGCAACTCACGGCTATCTCTCAATATCTCATTCCTCCCAAGAATGCTAATTGTGCTTCCATTGTAAATCCCCGAAGTGAAATGAAAGTTGACGTTCATCGTAAAGGCAGCGCTTTTGAAGTCTGAGCTAGTAATAACCCCTTGAGCTCTGCCTAGCACTTTAGAATTAAGGCTGGGCTCAGCCGTGATTAGGTTGTCCAAGACTCTAACTTGACCGAATGATGTAGGAGAATTGGGTGTGATTGAAGATTGGGCAACCTCGTAAACTGTTTGGTTTTCTCCGCCGAGCATGTCTTGGACGTAGAAGTGAAGCTTGGCTATGTTTTCTTTTCCTAGGCAGATGCTTTCGAAGAAAGATGGCTTTTGAGGATGAGGAATGCGTTTCATCCTAGCATGAGTAGAGATTGGGCTCGTCATTGCAAGAATGAATAATACGATGAATGATATTATGTTGTTAGTGGTAGTATTTGATGAGGTTGACGCCATGGATGGTTGATTATGAGATTATGGGAAGCTGAGGAAACTTGTAAAGGGGGGATTGCTTCTGAATAAGAGTGTTCTGAATTAAGGATTATTGATGATTGATATTATTTTATATATAGGAAAGTTTACGGACCTTTGACAACATTGTAATCTTGAAGTTGATATTTTTTTTAATTAAGATTCCACGAGTGCCGAATCATGACTTGGTCAATGCCCAGGCCTGCTTTGAATTGAAATATTCAACCCTTAATCGCCCATGTATTATTTTAAGAGCGACGATAAAATGACTACATTCCTTTGAAACAGGCCTTTTTTTTTTTTCAATATTGATGTAAAAATGTAGGGTTTCCTTTCTACTCTTTAGAAAATTTGGGGAGGATATAATCGCTGCATGATAAAATAAGAATGATTGTCGCTTCTAATATAAAAATAGGATCATGCAAAGCACTCATATTTTCCTTCCAATGGATGGCGTGATTTGCTTTATGCGAGAAGGAGAAACCAAATTAGGGTTTTCCACTGGACTAATAATTGTTACAGAAAAATGAAAATACATCACTCATTGAACTTCACATAGGCCACGTATGGAATTCTACACATAAAGACATATCCCCATAACAAATGGAGCTAAAGCATTCATCTCCATTGAAACAAAAGCATTAAAATTAAGGTAAGAAAGTAGGAGCCTTTCTAATCTTAGTCGCTTGCTCGAACCCATAAGCAGCTTCGATGAGCTTAGGCTCATATCCCTTCAACCCACTGAAACACATACCAATAGGAACCCCACTTTTGTCGTAAGCCGCGGGCACTGTAATTCCCGGAAATCCTCCGATCGCAAGAACGGGCGAAACGCCGGAGCCCGCCGTCAAAACTGCGTCCAAATTATTTTCGACAATCAGTTTCTCAAACCCTTCTCTCGTTAGGTTCGCCATTTTCTGTATGGCAAACTTCTCCGTGGCGCCGATTCCTTGGGTCGCTTCCGAGGCCAGAAAGACGCCTTGGCCGAATTCTTTCATCATCTCCTTTTAGCGCAAGAAAAAAAAATACGTTTTATTACCGAGGAAAGACGTTTGTTCTGTAATATATGGACATAGGGTTTTCTTACGGCATCTGAGAATTTTTCGTTGAATGCTATGATGTCTGCTAATGAGCGGACGGACGAGGACGTTAGGTCTTTGAGGTAAGCGTTCAGAGCGATCTTGAATTCTGCTATAAGCGCAATCGCTTCGCCGCTTGCGTTGGCGTTAAGTATCGTTTCCATGTCGGCGATTTTTAGGTTATCGACTAGGGTTGCTCCGTTCTGCCTAAGTAGACAAAAAAAAAACTGTTGGTTGTTGAAAGAAAAGAAAAGAAAACAAATATTCGAAGATTGTGTAGCACACAATTTCCTTAAAATAGATTCGCTCCCTCACGTATGTGCTAGAGGTTTTAACGAGCGTCTATTTCCCAGGATACTTCGAAAAACACGGCGTTCGTTTAGCACAAAAACGACACCGACAGCGAACGGGACAAGAAATATAGCAGAAATAATTTTGGATGAATTAGTATTTTATTTTATTTTATTTTTTTTAGTTGTGTGTGTGTGTTTTTTTTTTTTCAAGCCTAATGACCTATTTATAGGGAAAAATTAAAATATTTTTTTTTTTTTTTTAAAAAAATTACATGACACACGTTTGATGTAATGGTTTAAACCATTCCATCAAACAACTCCAAAAACCAACTCCCCATTCTCAAAATCAATCCAAAAACCAACTCCTCATTCACAATTTTAATTATCTAACAATCCCCCACATGAATGAGAATTGGTTGGTTAATGTTTCTGTTATCTAATGATACTCTGCATAGAGGATAGTATGTTTACCATTTGAACTTCCTCCTTGTATGCACGCTTGGTTTACTGCAGTCCAGTAGAACACGATGTCTTTGAACTGTCCCGCTTTTCGTGTAAACGAACCCACGTACAATACACAGAGACCATTTTTCTCTTGTTCCGTTCTCATGGTTTTGTCCAGTACGGCCATGGACACGTCCTGATTCTGCGAGGGTTTCTAGAGAACTAAGCCTTTCAGTTCTCCTTTGAAGCGGCCCCACTTCTCCCTAACATAGGTGACTTCTCACGTCGCGAGTATTTTGTATCAATACTCTATGATAGTCATTAAAACATCATAATGCTAGCCTTTTCCGTCATCACTGTTTCTTGACAGGAATGAGCGGGGTTATCCCCCACAGTGATACCAAGTCCTAAGATTAGGTTGTCCCTTTGAACCTAGATCTTGGGATCTCCAGTCATATAGGTAGGGTTTTCCTTCTTAGCACTTCTATACTTTAAGGCTTTAAGCCCATTCCTTTCGTCAACCTTTCAACTGCATCTCTATTTAACCCTTTGGTTAGCGGATCCGCAATGTTATCCGTCGATTTCACATAATCAATCGAGATAACTCCAGTTGAGAGCAGTTGCCTAACGGTATTATGTCGACGACGTATGTGTCTCGACTTACCATTATACATAGTACTCTGTGCTCGTCCAATAGCCGATTGGCTATCGCAGTGTATGCATATAGGCGGCACAGGTTTTTCCCACTTAGGAATATCCTCCAAGAAATGGCGTAACCATTCAGCTTCTTCTCCACATTTATCCAAGGCAAAGAACTCGGATTCCATAGTGGATCTTGCTATAACCGTTTGTTTCGAGGATTTCCAAGACACAGCAGCTCCAGCGAGTGTAAACACATAGCCGCTTGTGCTCTTAGAGTCCTTCATATCAGATATCCAGTTCGCATCTGTGTAGCCTTCTAACACAGCGGGATATCGACCATAGTGTAATCCATAGTCTCGAGTATACCGTAAGTATCTCAAAATCCGTATTATAGCGGTCCAATGATCCGCACTCGGATTGCTCGTGTACGAACTCAGTTTGCTTATAGCATAAGCAATATCTGGCCTAGTACAGCTCATTAGATACATCAAGCTTCCGATAATCCGGGAGTATTCTACTTGAGAAATAGCCTCCCCGCGATTTTTCGACAAATGAACGCTTCGATCTAATGGCGTTCTAGCAACACCAGAATCACCCTTGCAGAATTTGTCGAGAATTTTGTCTACGTAATGAGCTTGACTCAAAACAAGACCGTTACTCGTTCGTTTGATTTTAATTCCTAAAATCACGTCCGCAAGTCCCATATCTTTCATGTCAAATTTCGAATTTAACATATCCTTGGTAGACTTGACCATTTTGTCGTTACTACCAACAATGAGTATGTCGTCTACATACAGACACAAAATGACATAGTCATCGCCTGTTTCCTTTGAGTAAACGCATTCATCGCTCTCATTTATTTTAAAGCCGTAGTTGATCATCGCATGATCAAACTTTTCGTGCCACTTCTTAGGGGCTTGTTTCAAACCATACAAAGATTTGATTAATCTACAGACTTTCGTTTCGGTTCCCGGAGCACGAAAACCCTCGGGTTGCTCCATATATATTTCCTCATCTAATTCACCATTTAAGAAAGCTGTTTTGACATCCATTTGATGTACTTCCAAATTTCTTAAGGACGCGATTGCAAGTATCATCCTTATCGAATTTATTCTCGTCACAGGAGAATATGTGTCAAAGTAATCTAAGCCTTCACGCTGCTTGTATCCTTTGATAACAAGTCTGGCTTTATACTTTTCCACAGACCCGTCTGGTCTTATTTTCCTTTTAAAGATCCATTTTGATCCTAAAGGTTTACATCCCTTTGGAAGATCAACTAACTCCCAAGTATGATTCTGCAAAATAGAATCAATCTCGCTTTTTATGGCTTCTTTCCATAAAGGTCCGTCCACGGAGCTCACTGCTTCGTTATAAGTCAGCGGTTCCTTTTCAATCAAATATGTAACAAAGTCATCACCAAAAGATTTCTCTATTCGGGCACGCTTGCTTCGTTTCGGTTCAATCTCATGAACCGTACTAGGAATCTCGGTTTCTATATCATCTCGTTTAGATGTACCAGATCCATAATCGGATTTACAAGGAAATACATCTTCAAAGAAATACGCATTCCTTGATTCCATGACCGTGTTCTTGTGTATATCCGAAATTTTCGAATCATATACAAGAAACCGATATGCCGTACTATTGTGTGCATATCCTATGAAAATACAGTCCACCGTTTTAGGACCAATTTTCACCGCTTTAGGCGCAGGTACGGTTACCTTCGCCAAACACCCCCACATTCGCAAATGTTGGTACGAAGGCGTCTTTCCTTTCCATAACTCATATGGAGTTTTATTCATTTTCTTTCGAGGTATCCTATTTAATAGGTAATTACTCGTCAAGATAGCTTCGCCCCACATATTAGGCGGTAGACCTGAACTCAATAACATCGCATTCATCATTTCTTTTAATGTGCGATTCTTTCGTTCGGCCACTCCGTTTGATTGAGGTGAATACGGGGCGGTCAATTCATGGACGATACCATGTTCCACACAGAAGCTCCCAATTGGCGCTTCATATTCTCTCCCTCGATCACTTCTTAATCTTTTAATTTTCTTGCCGAGTTGCGTTTCAACTTCGGTTTTGTAGAGAACAAATTTCTCTAATGCTTCGTCTTTGCTCTTAAGCAAATGTAGCAATATTTGGTGCAATCGTCAATAAATGTTATAAAATATTTATTGCCACCACGTGTTTGAACGTATTTCAAATCACATAAATCGCTATGAATCAATTCAAGCGGTTCGGTACTTCTTGCTACCGAAGGGAAAGACGATCTCGTCATTTTTGCTTCAACGCAAATTTTGCATTTATATTTCGAATTAATTTCGAATGTTGGAATATGGTCTATGTTAATTAATCGACGTATCGATTCAAAATTAACGTGACCTAATCTACCGTGCCACAAATTGGAAGATTCAAGCAAGTAAACGGAAAAACGTTTTTCATTCTCATTTACAATAGTCATTACATTCAGCTTGAACAAACCATCACAGGCATAACCTTTACCAACAAACACACCCGACTTAGACAATATCACTTTGTCAGATTCAATAACAATACGAAAACCGTGTTTGTTTAACAAGAATCCCGATATAAGGTTCTTGCGAATTTCCGGTACATACAACACGTCTTTCAGCGTTAGTATTTTTCCGGACGTCATCTTGAGCATCACGTTCCCTTTTCCTTCGACGGTAGCAGCAGCCGAGTTGCCCATGTAGATCTTTTCTCCTTCAACCGGCTCACAGGTAGAGAAGAATCTACGGTTCGTGCACACATGACGTGTAGCACCGGTATCAATCCACCATTCTTGTGGATTAGACCCAATCATGTTTACCTCCGAAACCACCGCGACGAGGCTCAAGTCCTCAACTTCTTTGGTGATGTCTTTCACCATATTGGCCTCGTGTTGCTTCTTTGGAAGTCGACAGTCCGACGACTTGTGGCCTAGTTTGCCACAATTGAAGCACTTTCCCTTGAACTTATAGTTCGGCTTAGCGACGCCTCCGGTCGCCCCAAGTTTCGCTTTGGATTTAACCGCGCCTTTGCCCTTTTTAGAGCTATGCTCCACCACATTTACTTTCGGTTCAGATGAGCTCGACACTCTCTTTTCCGACCTTTTGTTGTCTTCTTCAATTCGAAGTCTAACAATCAGATCCTCCAAAGACATCTCCTTTCGCTTATGCTTGAGATAGTTTTTGAAGTCTTTCCAGCCCGGCGGTAGCTTTTCAATAATAGCCGCAACTTGGAAAGATTCACTCAGAACCATCCGTTCTGCATGGATCTCGTGCAAGATCAACTGGATCTCCTGCACCTGACTGATCACAGTCTTGGAATCGACCATTTTATAATCAAGGAACCGTCCGACAACAAATTTCTTTGTGCCGGCATCCTCAGTTTTATATTTCCGATCTAACGATTCCCACAATTCCTTAGCCGTAGCGACCGCACCATACACGCTGTACAGAGTATCGCTTAGGGCATTCAGAATGTAATTACGACACAGGAAATCAGAGTGTTTCCATGCATCAACAGCGATCACGACCTCAGCGTTCGTCTCGCCGTCGTTCACCTTGGGCTCGACCTCTTTCAGGTATGTTGCCAGGTTCAGCGTGGTGAGATAAAAGAGCATCTTCTGTTGCCATCTTTTGAACGTGGAGGCTGTCCCCATAAATTTCTCCGGCTTCTCCAGGTGGTTGACTGGTACGGTTGGCTTCGTAACAATAGGTATGGCGGTGGGGATAAAAGTAGGAGGAGGAACGTCAATGTTTTCTTCGTTCGCCATAGACTGTTGGTTGTTGAGGAAGTCCACGTAGTCTGACATCGTTGCGGGATCGTCGATCTATTTTAAGATTGTTGGTTGTTGAAAGAAAAGAAAAGAAAACAAATATTCGAAGATTGTGTAGCACACAATTTCCTTAAAATAGATTCGCTCCCTCACGTATGTGCTAGAGGTTTTAACGAGCGTCTATTTCCCAGGATACTTCGAAAAACACGGCGTTCGTTTAGCACAAAAACGACACCGACAGCGAACGGGACAAGAAATATAGCAGAAATAATTTTGGATGAATTAGTATTTTATTTTATTTTATTTTTTTTTAGTTGTGTGTGTGTGTTTTTTTTTTTTCAAGCCTAATGACCTATTTATAGGGAAAAATTAAAATATTTTTTTTTTTTAAAAAAAAATTACATGACACACGTTTGATGTAATGGTTTAAACCATTCCATCAAACAACTCCAAAAACCAACTCCCCATTCTCAAAATCAATCCAAAAACCAACTCCTCATTCACAATTTTAATTATCTAACAAAAACGTTCTTACAAAGAAGAACGAACGAACGGTAAAATGCGTATGTTACCTTAATGTCTGAAAATGTCGATCGAATGCAGCTTCGACCGTTTTATCGGGGAAATTAAAGAACTGATCCCTCACGACGCCTAATCTTTTGCCGTATAGTCCTCCAACTTTCAAGAATTGTGCATAGCCCCCTGGCGGAATGTACCTCGAAGCGGGCCCAGTCGCCTCAGCGTCGTTAGGATCGAATCCCACTATTGCCTCGAGGACGTGAACGGCGTCGGCCACGGTTCTTGCGATTGGCCTGAAATGAAAAATCGAATTTTAGGATAAAAGGGACTCGAATGGCATTTACAAACAATTACGAGGAGCGAAACGTCATATTACCCAACGGTGTCCTGCCTTGGACTAATCGGTATTACGCCGGATCGACTCACGAGGCCCACCGTGGGCTTAATGCCGACCACTGAGTTCACGGAGGAAGGACAGAGGATTGAGCCGTCGGTCTCTGTCCCGAGGGAGAACGTAACCATGTTGGCCGCCACGGATATGGCCGACCCGCTGCTCGATCCGCACGGAGTAGCCGATAGGACGTAAGGGTTCTTCCACATTGCGACGAAAAAAATTAAGAGAAAAAGATTTACCGTCGAGTCTATAATATTTCAATTTTTGTATGTTTTATTTCCAAATTTTCAAGCGTAACCTGATTTTTTCTCTTTATCTGGCCTTAAACGTCTAATTTTATCTGTATCCACGACCCCTCTTGATCAGTGGCGGAGCCACGTGAGGACTAGTGGGTCACTGGACCCCACTGGAATTAATTTTTTATTATATAAGGTAATTTTTTATTGTTAGGCGTTGAAATTGAAGAAAAATTACCTACGAGGACCCTAATGAAATTTTTTCTAAAACAGAGTATGTGGTCCAATTAGCTGGACCCCACTAAACTAAACTGATGGCTCCGCCACTGCTCTTGATCCAACAATTATACCATGCTGAATGATCATTCGCCTAAAAATCTAAACTTGAATAGACTGTATCATTTCTTAATTTAATTTCCAACAGAATCTCAACATGGCTTACCTTTCCCTGTCCGCCCCTCGGGCTCCAACCGCCGGGGGCATTTAGGGACCGAAATTGAGCCCACTCGCTCATGCTGGCCTTCCCGAGAACGATGGCCCCGGCCCTCCTCAGCTTAGCCACGACGCCCGCGTCTCTAACCACGACGGACCCGAGCAGAGCCAGAGAGCCGGCGGTGGTGTTGAGCTCGTCCTTCGTCCCAATGTTGTCCTTGAGAAGGACGGGAATTCCGTGGAGGCTCGAAAACGTGGGGAACGACGTCGATTTTTTCGCCCAACTAATTCGTTCTCGGTCGGCCACGTCAGCGAGGTAGAGCGCGTCGGGATTGACTTCGATGATCCCTTTGAGGAGGTGATTGAGCTCTTCGATTTCGTCGAGGTAGAGCTCGACGAGCCGTCTAGAGGTGAGTTGGTTAGTTCGGAAGGCGGTTTGTATGTCTTGGATCGTGGCTTCTTTGACGGAGAAGGCGGCGGCGGAGATGCATTGGTTAGGGGAAAGTAGCCATGAAGAGAGATGGAGTGCAAGAAAAATAAATGAGAACTGAGCTTTCATTTTTTTTCCCTTTTTTTTTAACTGGGAGAACAGTCTTGAAGCCATTGACTCAACTTATAGTTTGAGCTTAGGATATACGAGATGGTAATGAAGTGTTTTGTTTGGATGTTTGTGTTTATTAGTATGCAAGGTGGACAAGTGCAAGATACAGGTAGAGGACGGACAATTGGAAGATGTGCAAAGTTTTATGTGCACCTACTATTTCTATACATCTATATTTTTTATATGTGAGATGCGTAGTCAGAGATCGATCATCATGCTAATGTAATACATATACAGTACAGCCATGTTTTGAATTATTTTTATTTTTTAAGGCAAAAGGCTGCATAGTTTGATTCCAAGAAATTTCTAAAAATGCAAGTGAAAGAGCTCAATGTTTGGACCTGAATGAATTTTTTCACTACGAGAAGGCCCATATAGAAAAGCATGCGAAAGCCCATACCGTTATTACCTACTACGTTGTTGAATTCCAATCCTCATCGACAGTGTCTAATCTCCAAGAACGGCGAGATGTTATCCTCACTGACCAATCCGCCGTGGATTCGAACCCAATTCGCCGTCCTCTCAGTCGCAGCGCCGCCAGCCCGAGACCAGCGCGGCCTTCGCCGTATTTCTCTGCCTCGCCGGCCAGGGCTGGAGCCCCTTAAAGCCTACTCTTCATCGGCAGAATCACCGCCTGTCACGGAGGAGGACGAAGCCGGCGTGCGCGGGGAGAAGCTCAGGGTGGCGGTCAAGCCGATTGAAAGGCCGAGGCTCGTTCTCAAGTTCGTATGGATGGAGAAGAACATTGGAATCGCCATAGATCAGTACATCCCAGGTGGTAATGGGACTATCCCTTTGAGCCCTTACTATTTCTGGCCCAGAAAAGATGCTTGGGAGGAGCTTAAGGCGATGCTTGAGAGTAAGCCATGGATTTCAAACAAGCAGATGGTCATTCTCCTAAATCAAGCCACCGATATCATCAATTTGTGGCAGCAGAGTGGTGGGGAATCAGCGTAGAGATTTGCGGCGCTTTTGCCTTTCCATTGAATCTGCTTTTCCCCATCAAATTTACTGGCAGTTCTCCTAGTTGTATGTTATTACCCTTTCTTGACTTACTGCTCGGTGTTCTTTCTTACAAGGGTTTGTAATTGTATGTTTCTTCGGTTTCTTCCTCATGAATGTTACTGTAAAAAAAAGCTGCAAACTTTAGCGAAGATTCAGCACTAGCGCCATAAACACAGCACTGAATCGACCAAGAACTGTAAGAAACAGCAATGAAGTTGCAAACTCTTATCACCATTATTCAATAAAACGTCATTACAAGCTCGTTAATCCGACATTAGCATAGTTAAATAGGACAACGACATACCTTCTCACAAGCCCAGAAAACACGAAATCACCACCACAATCACAAACAAAGCCAAAAACAAGAAGACAACGAAGTAGAAGAAAAAAGAAACGCCAGGCAGACAACACAACAGAAGCAGATATCGATCATCGCCTTCAAGATCTAAGAGAGCTGGCCGCAGTCGGCAATCACGACGGTCTTCGAGGTCCTCCCCGACCCAGACCCGACCTTTTCGATCGCCTTGACGACCTCGTAGCCTTCCGCCACGCGGCCGAACACCACGTGCTTGCCGTCGAGCCACTCGGTCTTCGCCGTGCAGATGAAGAACTGCGAGCCGTTCGTGTTGGGCCCAGCGTTGGCCATGGACAGCACGCCTGGCCCCGTGTGCTTCTTCACGAAGTTCTCGTCCGCGAACTTAGCTCCGTAGATCGATTCGCCGCCGGTTCCGTTTCCGGCGGTGAAGTCTCCGCCCTGACACATGAAGTCGGGGATCACGCGGTGGAAGGCCGATCCCTTGAAGTGGAGGGGCTTACCGCTGCGGCCGGTGCCTTTCTCGCCGGTGCAGAGAGCTCGGAAGTTCTCGGCGGTCTTCGGGACGACGTCGGCGTAGAGCTCCATAACGATCCGGCCGACGGGCTGGCCGCCGACGGTCATATCGAAGAAGACTTTAGGGTTCGGCATCTTTGACCTTGTTCGGTTTGTGACTGTAGATTGTTTTCCGTATGAATTAATTAGGGTTTTGAGTGAAGTGAGGAACATGACAATTGCACGGCGGGATTTTATACGGAAGGCGGCTGGATGGAGACCGTTGGATTAGGACACGTGGTGAGATCGGAGATGCATCTTATTTTTTACTGTGTGGCGTAAATATCACGCGGGGATATGTTTTTCTATACGGTAGTCGGTGTATATTATCCAATCAAGAAAAGGTAGTAAAAAAATAATATGATAACATGGAAAACGACAAAATTGAAAAATTACCAAACTTTTTTGGCCAATGATTAGTATGCCCTACAACTATGGAATATAACTTTTTGGATTGTAAATTTTGGTGGTGTTCTTTACGTGAAATGGCGTATCTATACTGTCTATACTATATTATATAATGGGTGAGAATGGATAAAAACTGCTCAATTTGGTCTGTAAATTATTAGTAATTTAGTCCTCATTTATAATTTTATAATTAAGTATTTTTCAATCACTCCTATTTTTTTTTATTTTACGTACTTATGCCTCTAAAACTAAGTTTCTTTTTATATATTTAAAATTTATATTTGATCTTAAACAGTAGAAATTATGATTTTAAAATTTAAAATAATTTCAATATAATTATTTTAAATACACACATCGGGTGTACAAGAAAGTACTAGTATAAATAATTGATAAAGAAAAGCAAATACAGTAAGACCTCTCTAAATTAATAACATCGGGACCGTTAAATTTTATTAATTTAGAGAGGTATTAACATATCGGTAAATTAATACTTCATTAATTAAAAGAGAAACGGTAAAATTCAGCTAATTTAGTATTTATATATGTATTATTGTTTATGTTCATCCATCAACCAATTTGTTTGTTCGTAACTAATTAAATATATTCATATCAATTTATTGTATATAAATAACAATTATATTCATGGATACCGGAACACTTGGCTGCAATTTAAAAAGTTAAGGATGAAATCCAGTTAGATTTTTATTTTAAGAAAACGCTAGTAACAAGAGATTCATAGTTTACCAATTTAACATAATATTTATAATTGCAAAATTTGCGAATTATTATTTTAGAGTTCTAATGGAACCTACTATTTATAAAAGAATTTTTTGAAGGATTATAATTTTATTATCTTATCGAATATGATAATTTTTTACAAATGCCCAAGTCGAGATCAAATAATTTTACTATTTTAGAAATGTTATTAATTTATAGAGGTTTTACCGTAATATCATACTACTAGCCCACAACATCATCATCGATGGCATTCTAAAATTTTATATTGTCTGAATCTAAAAATTGGGTAAGTGCCTAAACAAAGTGTTGCGGGTGTGGGCCCAACATGTAGCCCATTGGTGAAATAGTTTTGATAGGTTCTCACAAAGCCCGAATTTACGAAAGGTGATTCAATGCAAAAGAAAACCATCAGTAAAGCAGGTATTTTTAATAAAATAAATAACAAAAATTAAACATTAACGAAATAAACGTTAGATGAAAAGTATTAGTAAAATAGAAACCTTACTAACATTTTTTTACGAGTTACGTAACTCGTAACAACAAGATACGAGTTAATTTGTCTGACTGGCATTCGCTTGAGCTGGCGTAACTCGTATCTATTTATTACGAGTTACAACTCGTACTCGTAATACATACATACGAGTTAGATCTGGTTTATAATAAACCAGATCTAACCGACGACGACGACGACATAGACGAAGAAGACGAAGAGTCGCCCTCGACGCCGCCGCTCCTCGATGCCGTCGCCGCTGCCTCCTCGACGCTGCCGCCGCCTCGACGCTGCCCCCGCCTCGACGCCGCCGCCATCTTCTGCTTGACGCCGCCCGGGTCGTGCTCGCCGACGACAGCCAGGCCTGCCTCCTCACCTCGTCGACGCCGCCGCCATCACCCTCTGCTTGACGCCGCCCCGCCTCGGCGCCGCCCGCCTCAACGCCGACTTCCTTGACGCAGCCCGCCTCGACGTAAGTACGAGTTACATGCATTAGTGCGCCACTCGCACATAACTCGTATGAATTTCGAGTTATACGCATTATGTACTGAGCCTGCATGGCCATGCAAGATGGTCGGCCACGCACATAACTCGTATATTATTTATACGAGTTAGTAACTCGTATGCAAATCATACGAGTTACGCACAAAGTTTTTTTGGCCACGTCAGTTCCGACGCCACCGTGTAGTAAATAGAGAACTTCGTATGTTTATTGTACGAGTTAGTAACTCGTACAAAATTCATACGAGATACTTTTCAACTTTTAGCCACGTCAAGTCAGCGGGCCACCTTGCAGAAGTAACTCGTAAAAGTTTTATACGAGTTACTAACTCGTACAATAAACATACGGAGTTCTCTATTTTATTAATGCTTTTTGGTTTTCGTTTGTTTCGTTATTGTTTAATTTTTTTGTTTATTTTAGTTAAAAAACCATTAAATCACATACAATATTATTTCATATTTTGTCGCGGATTAAATAACTAATTAAATATGATTTGTGACAGTAGTATTTATTTCTTATATTTTATTAAGTGAAAGAGATTAGAGTAACTTCTTTCTAATTAATTTGGTGTGTCAATCATAATTATGAATTTACCCATGATATTGGTAAATTTTACAATAATATCCTCAAAGCAATTTTCAACTTAATTTAAAAATAACTTCAAATATCAAATAATATATTTATATTTAAATGATGCACGTATGTACTAGTAGATTAATAAGGAGAAAAAGGTATAATTTGTGGGAAGGTGTATCGATCACGTTCTATAAGAAAGCGATACGTAAATAGTGTTATTTTGATAATCTAATTACGAAACTAGTTGAGTTTTTAAAACTATTACAAAACTAATAAACTTTTAAATTTTATAGATTTCTATTCATTTTTCACCACAAAAAGACAATATTTTTACAGTTATTAGTTTAAGTTAGTAACATAATTACTGATAATTACATAATTCACCACAATTCATTTTTTAGTGACAAAAAATTTAACCTATATAGAATAAAGTTCGACGTGAATAAAAGATACAACTTTCAACTAAACTATATTAGTGTTATTATACTAATTATTATTTTTCTTTAATATTTGAAAAGTGTATCAATGCATAACTAAATTTAAAATATTAAAAAATCATAATCCTCAAAATATTCAAAGAATCGTAATTAATAAAGATTAATTTTCCAGAAAGATTTGACAACTATCAACACGTTTCTTGTTAATCTTTCGATCTATTTTATCTAAATATCATTGTTCGATTACGTCCAATTTTTGTCTTTTACATAAATAAAGATTGTGTACCAAATGAAAAGGAGGCTTCCATCACGATCCCTTTTACTGAAAATTCAAATTGGTAAGAATATGTTGTCTTCATTATTTCAATTTAAAATCATTTGGAACATATTAACATGGATGAACTTTCAAATATTTGCAAACCTAAACAACAGAGCAATTATTAAATAATAATAATATACTTGACTGACACGATAACTTTGAGGGGACGATATGGTTTACAAGGAACAAAAACACGTTTTCCAAGAAATCGTGAGATTGTTCGATTTTTTAGTTTTCGTTGAACTAATTAACTAATAAAACAATAGTAAAAGCATCTTCTTATAGAAAAATAACAATTATTTTATTTAATCACGGAGGAGTGTAAGTTAGATTACATTTAGTTAATTTTCATTTTATTTATTTCTTTTATTTAGAAAAAAATTAAAAATGAGTTTGGTAAAATATAATTATCAACAAGTTTTATGTCAGTTTAAGATAATATTAATGAAATTTGGTAGTTTTACATATTTTTGTGGTAGAAATGAAAATAATGATACTTAGAATTTAAAAAGTTAGATTGGTTTTGTAATATACATAAAAACTCAACTAATTAACACTATTTACGTAATTGTCTGGATGGTATTGGTAAGATACGTTTTTAATATTTTTAGAGAAAACGAAAACTAATTTAAAAATTCAAGCAAACTTTTACAGAGCGATTGATTGCGGTGATAGAGGAGGGAAAGAAGCGCGACCGCATATAATTAGTTCAAATGTGGTCGGAATGAAATTGAAATGTACCGAAATGAAATTGAAATTCACGCATCGTTCTTTCTTAATTTAAAAACGTAGGTAGCAGAAATGAGAAAAGGTCATTATCAAAATTCAAAAAGCTCAGCTTTGGACACTCCACACCTCAGCTGAATATCTTGGTGCTCTTACTAGCTTCTGCCGTTCTATGAAATGGCGGTATTATTACTCCTGGAATAACAACAGCGTTGGTGGTGCATTTGCTGTCTGTACGATTTGTTGTCCGATTTATCCCAATGCTGGTTTAGGGTTTCATGTTGATCGATTGCTTTTCTTTGGGTGGCTGGAATAGCTGCAATTGTAGCTTAGCCTAGTTGGGTTTGGTGTGAATTTATGGTACCGTATAGCCACTGATTGAATTTCGTAGCTGAACTGTGATTAATAGCTGAGAACGATAGCGTTGGGAAATTGAAGAGAAAATGGCTGGTGAGAACGATGAGCCTAACGGTAGTATTCACGGCCATCGATCTTCAGTCGAAGCTTCGTTGCTCAGACATCAACAGAATTCGATGACGAACCAACTTGAGAATGAGATACCTCAATTGAGCATGCCTAATTTCTATGGTACGACGATTCAGTCCAATTTCGGAAGTGAAAATGGTCGTAACAAAAGAGTTGGAATTCCACCTTCTCATCCTCAGATTCCACCAATTTCGCCTTACTCACAAATCCCCGTTAACCGTCCTTTGAATCAACAGAATGGGTTTCAAAGTTTCAGTAAAATCCCTCGCCCGTCACACTCACACAATCGTTCGTTATCGCAGCCCTCCTCGTGCTTTGCCTTCGACTCTTTGCCACCTCTGAGCCCTTCTCCATACAAAGAACCCAATACGATTCTTTTGGTCGATAATGCCTCGGGCAATGCAGCTATGGAGGAAAGGGATGGGCCAATTCTGACGCCTTCTCCTTTCGGTAAGGTCAGTTCTTCTAGGGTTAGCGAGAATCTCCCAGCTCGTAAAGCACATAGGAGATCGAACAGTGATATCCCATATGGGTTCTTGAATGTAATGCAATCTTCTCCACCACTGCAATTGGTCAAGAGAGAAACAATCTGGGACAAAAGAGGAAATGGATACCTCGAAGGAGATTTAGCTGATGACCTTTTCGCCGCCTACATGAGTTTGGACAACATCGATGGTCTGAAATCTTCTAGCACTGACGACAAGCTAGGAACTGATAACAGGGAAGACATGGATACCCGAGCAAGCGGTTCCAAGACGAATAATGGAGGGGACAACAGCGAGAATGAAGCCACTAGCAGCATCAACGAGGCAGGAATTCATTCGCAGAAGAAGAAAAAGGAAGGGCTTAAGAGAAATGCTGGCGAAGACATTGCTCCGTCGACCCGTCACTATAGGAGCGTATCCATGGATAGCTTCATGGATAAGGCTAATTTTTCCGATGATTATATGAAGATGCCTCCTTCTCCAGCGAGCGGTGGGGGCCTGCTTTTGCCCGCTGACTCACTCGACGCGAATTTCAGCTTGGAGTTTGGGAACGGCGAGTTTAGTGGGCCCGAGCTGCAGAAGATCATGGCGAATGAGAAGCTCGCTGGGATAGCTACGAATGATCCCAAACGGGCCAAAAGGTAGATATATTGTTGCAATCCGTACACTCTTAGTTTTGTTTGGAGTACGATTTATTTCGATGGACGTTGGGTGTATAATTCTTTCAGGATTTTGGCCAACTGTCAATCTGCTGATCGTTCGAAAGACCTGAAAATGAGGTACATAGCTGAATTGGAACATAAAGTTCAGACATTGCTGGCCGAGGCCACCACATTGTCTGCTCAACAACATAGTACTGTAAGCTTAGTGTACGTAAATGCAGTTGTTATGCCTTAACGTCGTCGTCTGTTTTCTCTCAGCGTGATTCTGCGGGGCTAACTATTCAGAACAACGAGCTGAAACTTCGCTTGCAAGCAATGGATCAACAAGAGCAGCTTCGAGACGGTAATTTTCTTTGATCTTTGATCATCTTATGACAGACTCTCATAGACTCATTTGCTTTTTCTTCTCAACAGCCCTAAGCGAAACACTGACGGCCGAAGTTCAACGCCTCAAGCTTGCAACTGGCGAAGGTGTTGGTCCAGCCACCAAGGTGGACGCCCACCAATATGGAAGGAAAAAAAATAATATAATATTATTAATATTATATTATAATATTATTTTTTATATATAATAAAATAATGAACGGCTGATATTGAAGGGCGACGCGGCGGATTCCTGGCCACCGGTTTTGAGTGGTCCAGAAGAGCTGAAGACATCTATAAATAGGCTGAGGATTCTTCAGTTATTATCATCCAAAATCAAGTGAGAAGTTCAGTTAGAGAGAAATAGTGAGAGGTAAACTTATCCGGGTGGATAAGGTGAGAGTGAGTTATAGTTTTACTGGGGTAGTTGGGAATAGGTACAAAAACATTACCCAGGTGGGTAAGGGGTCTCGGGTTTGGGTTTAAACACGAGCGTTATTTTGTACGGTATAATATTCTCAATATAGTAAATGGTGCTCTCCGTGGAGGTAGGCGGTATTGGCCGAACCACGTAAAAATCTCGTGTTCTCTTTTGGCGTCATTTCGGCTTTAATTCCAACAAAATTGTCGCGAGTCCAAAATCAACCTTCCGCTGTGCCCGAAGAATTACCGCTCAACCCCAACAAGTGGTATCAGAGCCAAGCCTAATTGATATTCTGAGTATGCTCTGTGGTTGCAGCTTTGTCTGATCTTCCATATCAGAAAAGATATCAAGAAGGTTCGTTACGGGGGAGCCAGTGTCGGGCCAAAGCTGTTGAATCTCTGCAAGGATAATGGCGACGGAAAGCAGTTTCAAAGTGCGGCAATTTGATGGGGAGTTTCACTCTGTGGCAGAGACGAGTGAAGGATATTCTTGTTCATCAAGGGTTGGCAAAGGCTTTGAAAGGGGAAAAGGGAAAGCCGGAGAAAATGACACAAGAAGACTGGGAGGATTTGGGGTCAAGATGTGTCAGCACAATCCGTCTGTACATTGCGGATAACATTATTAATAATGTTGTTAATGAGGATTCTGCACCAGACTTGTGGGCGAAGTTGGAGGAGCTGCATCTCGGGAAAACTTAACCACAAAGTTAGATCTGAAGCGGGAGCTGTACCGGCTGAAGATGGAGGAAGGTGAGAATCTCATGGATCATATAAGCGTGTTCAACGGACTTGTGGATCAACTTATAAAAGTTGAAGTAAAGTTGGAGGAAGAAGATAAAGCCCTTTTACTTCTTACCTCGCTTCCTGATTCTTATGATAATTTGGTCACAACCATCTTGTACGGAAAGACGACGGTGAAGATGGTGGATGTGCAGTCAACTCTTTTGGCGCATGAAAAGAGGAGACGATCAAATTATGGAGATAGCCAAAATTCGGCGTTTGCTATTCATGGGGAGAATCGTAGAGGAAGGTTTCACGCCAGGGAATTTGGAGGTAGCAGTAGGTCCAAATCAAAGAATGGCGGGAAGGGCATCATGTGCTACAAGTGTGGTGAGCCGGGACACATCAAGAGGAACTGTCCGACTTGGAGGAAGGACAAGAACGGCGAGAAAAATTCCACAACCATGATAGCACAGGATACGGATGATGTTGTAGACGTTCTCACAGTCTACAACGATGACGCTCGTTCTCAGGATGAATGGATATTTGATTCGGGATCGAAGTACCATATTTGCTCCGAAAGAAAATATTTTGATACGTTCCAGAAGATACGAAGAGGTTCGGTTTCCATGGCTGATGGATACCGTCAGGCGGTTCGTGGTGTCGGAACTGTGAAGATCAAAATGACTGACGGAGCGGTTCGAGCTTTGGGTGGTGTGATCTTTGTCCCAGAGTTACGGAAGAATTTAATATCCTTGAGCCAGTTAGATTCCAATGGCTATGTGAGTTTCATAGCAGGGGAGTCTGTAAAATCACACGTGGTGGAAAAGTCCTACTGAAGGGAGAAGAGCGTGGAGGTTTGTATCGTCTGGAAGGGAGTGTGGTACAAAACACTCTGACTTCGATGGGTTCACGAAAATCGCGCGCGCGTGGTGGAAAGGCAGACGATCGTGAGAAGGAAAGTCCTGCTGGAGAAGGGGTTGCGTCGAAGTCCCTCTTCAGAATCGACGGGTAGAGTCGGTTCGGCAGCTGCACATAGGATTGGCCGCGGGTGAATCAAGTTGATAGGACCTGAATTCTTGATTCGGATATGTGTAGCTGGTACAAGGAAGGCCAATGGACGTTCGTGGTATTTACGAACGGGTTACTCTCAGACAGACTTGCTGGGATGGGTGCTTGACGGTGCTGAAGACGGTGTTCGGATAGGTGTCGAATGCGGCTGGAGGGGGAGAATTGTTGGTCCAGCCACCAAGGTGGACGCCCACCAATATGGAAGGAAACAAAATAATATAATATTATTAATATTATATTATAATATTATTTTATATATATAATAAAATAATGAACGGCTGATATTGAAGGGCGACGCGGCGGATTCCTGGCCACCGGTTTTGAGTGGTCCAGAAGAGCTGAAGACATAATAGGCTGAGGATTCTTCAGTTATTATCATCCAAAATCAAGTGAGAAGTTCAGTTAGAGAGAAATAGTGAGAGGTAAACTTATCCGGGTGGATAAGGTGAGAGTGAGTTATAGTTTTACTGGGGTAGTTGGGAATAGGTACAAAAACATTACCCAGGTGGGTAAGGGGTCTCGGGTTTGGGTTTAAACACGAGCGTTATTTTGTACGGTATAATATTCTCAATATAGTAAAGCTGGTGCTCTCCGTGGAGGTAGGCGGTATTGGCCGAACCACGTAAAAATCTCGTGTTCTCTTTTGGCGTCATTTCGGCTTTAATTCCAACAAAATTGTCGCGAGTCCAAAATCAACCTTCCGCTGTGCCCGAAGAATTACCGCTCAACCCCAACAGAAGGAAATGAAGCAGTCGACGTGTTTCAGGCGTCCCAACTACAAGAAACTCAGCACAATATGCATCGGCTACGGATTCAGCACCCTCAAAACTCAAGCGATCGGTCAGAATCGCATGAGTCGAAGTGAGCTCAACTATTTTTTGTTCGAGTGTTGGGGCTTGGGAGGCGTTATAGGATCGAAGACTCTTACAGCAACTGCTTGTTATATCATATGATATAGGTATTTTGTCAAATTGCATTCTTTCATTTGGGCGGGGTTTCGTGAATTCTACATCTAGCAGTTATTCTGAGGTATCAGTTATTGTGTTGGAAATATGTATTTAGTCCGGCAAATTGGTTTTTGTTGGAGGGTTATTTTAACAAAAGGGAGGGCCCCCTATTTTCCCTATTTTTATTAAACAAAAGGGAGTGAATCGAAAGTTATCGAAATACCCCAACTTAAATAGTATTTATTCAAGTAAATAAAAAATTCGAATTAATTCGAATAAATATTTTTTAATTCAAAGTTATTCGAATTAATCAATTCGAGTAAAAAAAACTCGAATTAAAAAATATTTATTCGAATTTTTAATTCGATTTTTTTTTACTCGAATAAGTGCTATTTTTCTATCCGAATGTTATACGAATCACTCGCATAGTTCGAATAAAATATTTAAATAAATCATTTTCTGTTCGAAAACGTCGATTTTAGGCTCAAAAACACCAAAATTCACCAAGATTGGGGTTAATAGATGTAAGAATCACGAACCCATCGATTAACATCTAATTTCGACATGAAATTTCAGTCGATCGGATCAAAATGATAATCAAACACTTCGATTTTTTTTTAACACCAAATCCTTTTTTTTTTTTAATTAGAAAACATAGAATCCTTTTTTTTTTAATTTCACACAAAACTAATCCTATTTAACGAAAAACTCCTTTGTTGGATCAAAGATTAGTCGGCTTATTTATTATTTTATTCGGTTTGTATTTTCTTGCTGGGGAGTTGAAGGTGGTATGGTAGTGCGGTGCCATTACCTTTTTCTGATTTTCTCTTACATAGGTAAGGCAACATTATTGTCCAAATGCAATGGAACTGAAAATATCTATTTTCTGCTGCTGCTTTGGATATGATGCTTTTGATTTTTATTCTCTTTGATGGATTATATTCGTTGAAGTAATTGGAGTATGAAAAGGAAAAGAGAATATAGGGCAAAGAGAATCAAATCCCTTGAGTTGAGACCACAATAGTTAGTTTGTCTTTACAAGTGGCAAATGTAGGGCGAAGGTGCATACCGCAAATGATGCATTTTTAAGAACATTAAAAATTAAAATATAGAAGACGCATATTCTAGATGAAACTGGATGTGTTCATCTGGCTCCGAGGATTAGTCCCACCACTAGAGTGTGTGGCGTAAATAGCCCTCGTCCAGGTCTGTTGGCATTAACAGAGCCATGAATGGCAGGGCTAGCCCATAGCCAGGCTTGTGTGGGGATACATCGGGACATAAAAAAAAAAAAAAAGAAAGCTGGACTATTGATCTAAGTGTCTATTTTTTATTGACTTTGACAAATTATAAAAAGATATAATTTCATATTTATTTCAGAAGTCAGGATGGCCGAGTGGTCTAAGGCGCCAGACTCAAGTTCTGGTCCTCTAACGATGGCGTGGGTTCAAATCCCACTTCTGACAATATTTTCAATTTTTTTTAATTCAGTTCTATGTTATTAGTGGACTTAGTGCTGAAAGCCCTCATTGGGCTGATTCGGCCCAAGCAGTCCAACCCAATTCAACCGTCGCACGAAAATACGCCACGTCAGCAGCGGCAATACAGTAATCTGTCATGTCCTCCATTTTAACTGCCAATTAATTTCTCCCTTACCGTTTTTTCGCTCGCAGTCGCAGCTCCTTAAAACCCTACTTCGAGATTCGACCCGTAATGGAGGACCCGATGTCTTCGGACTTAGTCTCCGGCGGGACGGGCCAAGCTCAGCCTAGTGTTGAGGAGCTAGTGGCTAAATCAATAGCTCCAGTTAAGAGAGACTTCCTTCGCCCGCCGCCGAATAGAACTGTTGTTGATAGCAGTAGGAATACTGACGACGTAGAGGGCAAAGAAACCGCTCAAAGCGACGCCGTATCAGCCCCGATTGTCAAGGAGAAGAAGTCGAAACGCCAGCTTAAGCGCGAACGCCGTCAGGTTATGTCTTTTTTCAGTGTTCAGACGCTTATGGCTGCTTTTTACCATCATTTGATGCTGGAATTTTAACTGAGCTTCCTCTTTCCAGTTATTTTTTTTCCTTCATTATCGCGTTTTTGGTAAACAAATGTTGTCAATCTTCTTACAGGAGCAAAAATCTGCACTGCATTTGTGTCCGGTGGTGGCGAAGAGCGGTGAGGTCGGTTCGTGTCGTTATGGTGATAATTGTCGGTTTAGTCACGATTTGGAAGCATTTAAAACTCAGGTAAGCCAAAAGAATCTGAATTTTAGATAAATAATTTCCCTTTGTATCGGTTTTTCCCCTTAATATTGTATGCACAATTTTCTTCAATTTTTGTTTGGGACTTGATGTTGTTGAATGCAGAAACCAGATGACTTAGGGGGTGAGTGCCCGTTCTTAAACAATGAGGGACCGTGCCCTTATGGCTTAGCCTGTAGATTTTCAGGCACTCATAAGGATGAAAGTGAAGCCATTGTCAATGGAGAGAAGAGAAGTAATGAAGTGAATGTGCTGAAAAAGGACGTTCAGAAGCTTTTGTGGAAAAACAAAGTGAAGTTCCCCAAGTCAGATGCGGTTCTTAAGCTTCTTGGGTTGACGGTATGGACCTACAGTGAGATACGATTTGTTATTTCCTCAAGTTGGACGGATATGCAGGTTTTATTTATCTTTTTCTTGTAATAGCGTGGACATTGAAATTTTTGTTTCGTATTCAGGGTAAAGGAAAATATAAAGTCGTGGGAGATAACGAGAATTGTGAAACTATTGAGAATGGTTTTGGAGATAGTAATAATGGAAATGATTGTGGTAATGGGATAGCTGAACAAGACAAAGCAGTTGCGGATGAACTTACACCACAACCCAAGAAGATAAAATGCTCTGCTGATGATATCCATTCTCTTCAGCCTAATGATGGTTAGATTAGCTATTAGGTTCAGTTAGTTGTTGGCTTTGGCTACGATGTCATCAATTTCCATTATTTTCAGTTTTTCAATATCCGTTTCGTATTCTTCTATTGTAGAGGTTCCAATGATTCAGGACGATATCGCAATGTGTGAAAAGATTGAACCTGAGACCATCACTGATCATGCTTTGGAAGACGAAAGTGATAAGTGCCTGAAGTTGCACCCTCGAGAAAAGAAACTAATCGACTTCCGGGACAAGCTCTATCT
Source organism: Craterostigma plantagineum (assembly GCA_027422505.1). Classification (NCBI taxonomy): domain Eukaryota; kingdom Viridiplantae; phylum Streptophyta; class Magnoliopsida; order Lamiales; family Linderniaceae; genus Craterostigma; species Craterostigma plantagineum. The sequence goes on from JAPQWV010000204.1 coordinate 161,196, forward strand.
TGCACCCCTGACAACTGTAGGAAACTTGCCATTTCGCAGGGTGTGCAAGGTTCTTGGAGCCGATGTTACGTGCGGTGAGATGGCAATGTGCACCAATCTTTTGCAGGTTCTCACAGCATCCATTAATTACTTCTCTGCTGTTAAGATCTTATGTTGATGAAACGCTGAACTAATACTAATGTTAACTTGTGTTCTTATATCTTGTAGAGTCGTAGACTTTCAAAGCCATCCTAAAATTGTATTTCCAACTTTACCTCCCTTTGATCTGGCATATTCTCTTACAGGGTCAGGCTTCAGAGTGGGCATTGCTGAGGCGTCATTCGTCAGAGGACTTCTTTGGCGTTCAAATCTGTGGGGCATATCCCGATACCGTGGCACGAACCGTAGAACTTATAGAGCAGAATTGCACGGTAGATTTCATCGACATCAACATGGGATGCCCTATTGATATTGTAGTTAATAAGGGTGCTGGATCTGCCCTTCTCATGAAACCAATGAGAATGAAAGGTGTCGTAGAAGCCTCTTCTAAAGCGGTAGACACACCTGTAACTATCAAGGTACACTTTTGATTGATAGACACTCTTGACTAGGATAATCTTACTATAGGTCAAAAATTAACTTTTTCTTTCCTGTATTAAACAAGTCAGTTTTTTAACCCCAGGTACGAACAGGCTATTTCGAGGGTAAGAACCGAATCGACTCTCTAATACCAGAAATGGGAAACTGGGGAGCAAGCGCAGTAACGATACATGGGCGTACACGTCAGCAACGTTACAGCAAACTTGCAGATTGGGATTACGTCTATCGGTGTGCAAGGGCAGCCCCTCGTGGCCTTCAAGTCCTCGGAAATGGGGATGTTTTCTCTTACTTGGACTGGAATAAACACAAATCTGACTGCCCTGAGCTGTCCTCATGTATGATCGGTCGAGCAGCATTAATCAAGGTTTGTCGAGCCAAGCTCTAAGTTCATTAAGATTTGAGTCTTGGCTTCCCTCTTAAAGTGGTGGACATGTATTTTTCATTGTCTAAAAAATGTACAGCCATGGATATTTACTGAGATCAAGGAACAGAGGCACTGGGATATTAGTTCTGGCGAGAGATTTGATGTACTGAAGAATTTCGTACGTTTTGGCCTGCAACATTGGGGCTCCGACTCAAAAGGTACCAAACTCCACAGATTTACACACACACAAAACACACATAAAGATTCGATTTATTAGCTGAAATCTGAAAAGGTCAAACCAAGAGTTTTCATAACATGGTTGTTTAAATAGGAGTTGAGACAACTAGGCACTTCTTGTTGGAATGGCTTAGCTACACTTGCAGATACATACCAGTGGGGCTCTTAGAAGTAGTCCCTCAGAAGATAAACTGGCGACCGCCCTCCTTCTTTGGTCGTGATGACCTCGAAACCCTAATGGCGTCTGATTCTGCCGCAGATTGGGTACGTTTTTTATTACACCATATTCATACTCAAAACTTGAATTTCTGTAATAAGCTCGCCATCGTTCGATTTTTTTTCTGCTGCAGATTAGGATATCGGAGATGCTGCTTGGGAAGGTTCCTTTGGGGTTCACATTCGCTCCCAAGCACAAGTCTAATGCATACGATCGCGCCGAAAACGGCTAAAGATTGATTCCACAGATTACCGTGGCCGTTGGGAATTTGAATTTTGTGTATTTTTCGTATTAAAAGAAATTGATGAACGATTAAATTAATGTCATATTAACAGCATTTTGATTTCCATGACATTCTTTTGATAGTGTTAACAATAGCTAGCACTAGCAGCAGGTGAGTTTGCAAAATAAGCTTCAAATGAGAATTTGAACAAAATCTCTATGCTCTTTTAATCTAAACGCTTCAAAAACCCAACAAGGCGTCTGATGGGCCTATTGGGCCGACGGCGCAAGTTAGCGATGTCCACTTAGATATATTTAACCTATTCGGTTGAATTGAAGGAGCACATTGATTATCATCATCACTTGTTTTTGTTTCGTCGACAATGGCGCCACCACCTGGACCGTACTCAGGCAGAAGCACCCTTGCTTTGGTATGTAGAAATTGCCTGACATTGTTCGGTATGATCTTATGTTATTGTTATTATGTGGACTCTTTTTCCGTATTGATTTCGAGGTATCTGATTCAGGTGGCTAGGGCATCAGCTTTCTCGTTCGGACTTGTTTACGGCAGCGTCAAGCTGAAGATTCTTAAGGTACTCGTGTATGAAGATGATCTTTTTTCCAGTTTCTTCTGTTAATTCTTTTCGATCGCGAGAGATGAGTGGAAATTTGGATGGTTACTTTCTGCTGCCGAGATCTGATCTGATCTATTCTGTTCTGTTGTGGTTGATAGACTGATGAGTATCTTTGGCGCTGACTTATGTGTTTTATGCCTCACATTATTCCTACACAATTGCCTGCCTGCGTGGTCTTTGATGAGTTCTATCTACCTTGGGGTTGAATGGCATTTGTTGGTTTCTATCAATATTGAAGTGAAGCAAATGTATGCTTTATTATGGTGTGTGTGATTTGAGTATGAAAGTGAAGCACATACACTGTGTTTAGTCTCCAGTTCCAGGTTATTTTGAGAGCATGAAGATTATTCTCGACAAACATTAGTCCTCCGTTTTCTTTTCCTTTTCACTTATTTCCCTCATTTTTCTCTTTCACGTGGCAGCAAAAAACTGACTGATTTTTCTGGCTAATGAATTTGGGCGATACACTGTAAAAATATTGTCCCGTTAGGCTCAAATCTTTGTCAAATTATCTTGATACGCGTTGAGAATCATGATATATTACAATTTCATGTTCAAAGTAAGGGTGGTACTCTTATGATATGCACACTGAAACAAAAAGAATGCATCTTACTTCACTCTTCACTACTTCTCGACTTTACATGGTGAATGTTGCAAATTGTCCACTGCAGGCACAGGCCAAATCCAAGAAGAAGGCTGAAGCAAAGGCGGCGGCACATCACTAGCGTATTCATTTTACGTTCTCTTATATTATTGCGTCATATAATAATCGAAGCACGGGCCTTTTTTTTCCTCTCTGCTCACAGATTAGTCGGGTCGATGGGTCTGGCGTTAATCTGTTTGTATGATTTTGTTTCCTTACCCAGAGCTCATTAACTATTTCGAATTCAATCGAAGAAAAACGAGGAGCTACTATACTCCATCTCATGCTTTAACATTCTAAAATCCTCTGTTATCTGTCTCCATAAGGAATATATTGAAGCATCAGCCTCAACTTTCTGAGGAGGATCAGATGCAATAAAACAAGTCCACTAAGTCAGGCAAAAGGTAGAAATGCCCGAGCATATCTTTATCTACCTTTCGAAGGGAAAAATGAAGGTGAAATCCCTTCTTGCACAATGCTACATATGAATTCTTGAATCCATTAAGACGCACACAGAATCCCAGAATAACGTTACATCTGATGATATCAGTTGCATGCTTTTCGTATTAATTTTACCCCGGAAAATATGTAGTGTTGTGTTCTGTTGACCATGGTTTTGAAAAATGAGAACCCTTAATCAGTAAAGGAGATATATATCTAGATAGACTGATGCCTTTGTGCTACTTTTTGCTGTGATCTTTGACAAAGGAAAGATTGTATGCAACAAGTCGTATCCTCTACAGAGAATTTATGCCCTCAAAAAAACAAGAATCAATGCTCTTTCATTCAAAGAGCAAAACGTAATCTCTTTCAAAGGCGTTCTCCATCACCAACTCGTCTAGGTGATAATGCAATCAGAACCCTTGCATATAATAACTCCACATAATTAATAGTTTCAGAAAGAGCGTAATGACATAGAAAATGGCTTTTTAGGTACCTCAAGAGAAGCCTAGAAGTTTGTGGGTTGCAGTCTTGTTAATCAAAGAATAATGAATGATATTAGCAGTGGTAAAAAACACAGCCAAGATGAGATTTAGCCTTTTTATGTCTCTGTTAGGATTATAATATGGAAAAGCGAGACTAATAAATAAAGTTATAATATCATTTAATAAAGGAAAATGAAAATTTCTAAGGAACATGAAAGCTTGAGTGGAGAGATTGGTATCCATTTCTCTCTCTCTCTCTCTCTCTCTCTCCACTGCACAAACACAGATCTGTCATCACATTGCACGGCACACGGCCCCATAATCAGAGCATTCATTCTCTCCATAGCAGTGAAATAAGAGGAGAAAAAAGGAAAGAGAGAAAGTCTTCACCAATGTGAAAAGCAAACATGACCAGTGAAGAGCAGCAGCAACCTCCACCGCCGCAGATCGTACGGAAACTGGTGGTGGAAGTAATCGAGGCCAGAGATCTCCTCCCAAAAGACGGCCAAGGCAGTTCGAGCCCTTACGTCGTCGCCGACTTCGACGGCCAAAAGAAGCGAACCTCGACTGTTCAAAGAAACCTCAACCCAGTATGGAACGAGCCGTTGGAGTTCATCGTCTCCGATCCGAAGACGATGGAGTTCGAGGAGCTCAATGTTGAGGTGTTTAATGATAAGAAGCTGACGAGTGGTAATGGTCGGAAGAATCATTTTCTGGGAAGGGTTAAGTTGTACGGTTCGCAGTTTGTGAAGAGAGGCGAAGAGGGTTTGGTGTATTTTACGCTGGAGAAGAAGAGCGTGTTTAGTTGGATTAGAGGCGAGTTGGGGTTGAAGATTTACTACGACGACGTTGTGGAAGACGCGCCGCCGCCGGAGAATCAAGAGCAGCAGCAGCAGCAAACCCAGCAACAAGATGACAATCCGCCGCCGCCGCCGGAGCAGAATCTCCACGATTATCGGCAGCAGTTTCAGCCTGCGCCTGAAGAAGTGATGAAGAAGCCCGTTTCTGTCGAAGTGGGGGATGAGAACCATCCGCCGCCTCCGCCGCACGTTGCGTCGGAGCACCACCGCGTTCATCACCATCATCATCCGCCGCCGATTCACACGCCGCGTATCGTAAGGAGTATGCACATGGGACCCGCGAACGGCGTCTCCGACAGGGTTAAGGTGCTTCGCCGGGGCGGAGATTTCTCTCCCAAGATAATCCGCGGAGGCGAGGCTCGCGGCCATTCCGATAGGATTTCGCCCATGGATTTGGTCGAGCCAATGCAGTACCTGTTCGTACGGATAGTCAAGGCCCGCGGGCTTTCTCAGCCCAGCGACGGCCCGCAGGTCAGAATCCGGAGCTCGAACCACGTCCTACGTTCCAAGCCGCCGGCGAACGGCCCATCGCCGAACCCAGAATGGAACCAGGTGTTCGCCCTTTCGTCCAACAAGGATTCGACGGCGAACTCCACGCTGGAAATCTCCGTGTGGGACGGCGCCGATTCCGACAGGTTGCTCGGCGGCGTCTGCTTCGACTTGTCCGACGTCCCCGTGCGGGACCCACCGGACAGTCCGTTGGCGCCTCAGTGGTACCACCTCGACGGCGGCGAGGGCGTCACCGGAGATCTACAGCTCTCCGTCTGGATCGGAACGCAGGCCGACGACTCATTCCCTGAATCCACCGGCACGGACGCGCCGCAGCAGGCAGTTTCCTACACGCGCCCCAAGGTGTACCAGTCGCCTAAGATGTGGTACCTCAGACTCACCGTCCTCGAGGCGCAGGACCTACCAATTTCCGTAATTCCCAATATGCCCCCGGAGGTTCGAGTCAAGGTTCGACTAGGGTTCCAATCGCTGAGCACTAGGCGCGGAACCATGAGCCGCCAGCTGACGTCATTCCATTGGAACGAGGATCTGATCTTCGTCGCCGGGGAACCGCTCGAGGACAACCTCATCCTCCTCGTCGAAGACCGCGCCGGAAGAGATCCGCTGCTCGGACACGTGCTCATCCCGGTGGGCTCCATCGAGCAGCGAATAGACGAGCGCCACGTCGCCGCCAAGTGGCACGCCGTCGAAGGCGGGCCGGGTCCCGGGTCCGGGCCCAACGGAAGGCTGCAGTTAAGGGCGTGTTTGGAAGGTGGGTACCACGTGCTTGACGAAGCCGCTCACCTCTCCAGCGATTTCAGACCCACCGCCAAACAGCTATGGAAGCCTCCCATCGGCGTCTTAGAGCTAGGAATCCTTGGCGCTCGTGGACTCTCCCCCACGAAACCCATGCCCCCCGGCGGCGCCGGAGCTCCGGCAACCACCACCTCCGCCGCCGACGCCTACTGCGTGGCAAAGTACGGCAAGAAATGGGTCAGAACAAGAACAGTCCCCGACAGCTTCGACCCGAGGTGGAACGAGCAGTACACCTGGCAGGTCTACGACCCGTGCACCGTCCTAACCGTCGCCGCCTTCGACAACCGCCGCATGTACTCCGGCGACGGCTCCGGCGACCCTCCGCCGGACTGCCCCTTCGGCAAAGTAAGGATTAGGGTTTCGACCCTCGACAGCAACAAAATCTACACCAACTCCTACCCCCTCGCCGTCCTAACCCGGGCAGGCCTAAAAAAGACGGGCGAACTCGAGCTAGCCGTCCGATTCACCTGCCCGTCCCTCCTCCTGCCCGACACCCTCGGGATCTACGGTCAGCCACTCCTCCCGAGAATGCACTACGTCCGTCCCCTCGGCGTGGCCCAGCAGGAAATCCTCCGAGCCGCCGCCGCCCGAACCGTCTCCGCCTGGCTCGCCCGCTCCGAGCCGCCCCTCGGGCCCGAGGCGGTCCACTACATGCTCGACGCCGGCTCGGGCTCGTGGAGCCTGAGGAGGAGCAAGTGCAACTGGGCTCGAATCGTGGCCGTCCTCGCCTGGCTCGTCGGGCTAGCCCGATGGCTCGACCGAGTTCGCCGATGGAGGAGCCCGTCGACCACCGTGCTGGTCCACGTCTTGTACCTAGTGCTCGTGTGGTTCCCCGAGCTGATCGTCCCAACAACGGCTCTTTACGTGTTCCTGGTGGGCCTGTGGTACCGTAGGTTCAAGCCGAAGATTCCCGCGGGGACGGACGTTAGGCTTTCCCTAGCCGAGGCGGTGGACCCCGACGAGCTCGACGAGGAGTTCGATACTTTCCCGAGCTCGAGCCCGCCCGAGGTGGTCAGGGCTCGGTACGATAGGCTTAGGGTTTTGGGGGCTAGGGTTCAGGCGGTCCTCGGGGATTTTGCGGCTCAGGGAGAGAGGGTTCAGGCGATGGTGAGCTGGCGGGACCCGCGGGCGACGAAGATCTTCTTGGGGGTTTGTTTTGGGGTTACGGTGGTTCTGTATGCTGTGCCGCCGAAGATGGTTGCGGTGGCTTTGGGGTTTTACTTTTTGCGACACCCTATGTTTAGGGATTCTATGCCGCCGGCGAGTTTGAGCTTTTTTAGGAGGTTGCCAGGTTTGTCGGATAGGCTGATGTAGGATGATATTATTATTATTATTATTATTATTATTATTATTATTATTATTATTATTATTATGATTATTATTGATTTAGTTTCGCGTCGCCCTTGTGATGATGGTTTTGTTGTTTTGACTTTGTTGGTGGAAGGAATGGAATTATTTTCTTTTTAGGCATGGGATTGATTTGATTGTAGAGTTTGCGAAGGAGTATATGTTTACAATAATGATTTTGAAAGTGGAGAAAATCGAGTTCTTTGACTATTTGACCATAATGTGGAGAAAGGTTCATTGTTGTGACTTTTTGTCGTGGAAAGTGTTGACATTGATTTTCATTTTTCTTTGTTGCATTTGAGGGGGGAGTGGGGTGGGATAGGCTATCTTGGAAGAAGATTTTTTGTATATAATTTATAACGGATTAGGGTAAAAACTATCCTCAGTAATAGTATTGTTGCAAAAAAAGTCTGGATAATATGTATATTTATAGATATGCTACCTCTCTTCCCACATTTATTTACTTGTTCATAGATTATGTTTGCATTATTTTGGAGAATTTTATGTTGGAAGATTGGGCATAGGCCCGGGAATGGATTATCGAAATCGAGAAGTCTTGGTCCGATAAAATTGTAGCATTCCAAATCCTCTTACATTTAGAGTCCATAAAGTGTCTAAACATACAAGTTCGATCTTATGGAGATTTTAAGTCCATAAGTGTCCAACCAGCGACAGACAGAGTTCGAAAAGGTCACATCTTTGATGATTTCATCTATGATTGAGTTGCGAAAACTTCTAGATAGGTATCCCACGTTTAAACCGAATTCTTTCTGGTTAAGAATCTCTTTCTAGTTGCTCTGGAACAATTAGGAGATTCTCTAGAAGAAATATGAGATCCTGGCGGCAACATGCTTGGTCCGGCTTATGGGGTCAAATCAATACGTTCTAAGAAGAAATATTTGAATATCAATCTTATCGATATCATCGATCTCATACCAAATCCCATCAATCGAATCACTTTTTTGAGAAATACGAGACATATCGGTCGTACAGGTAAAGAGATTCGATTGATGATGAACAAAGTGAATGGGGATTGGAGTGATGATAAAATAGAATTATGGGTCGCGAACAGTGATTCGATTGATGATGAACAAAAGTGATTCTTATTCCATCTTATCATATCATAAATTGGCAAGGAACCATTCGAAAAATAACGATTTTGGAAAAGAATATAATATATATACCTATTATATGGTCATTGAAATAATCAAACCTCCCGCAACGTAAATAACTCGTCATACATAAGAATTGGGGTGAATTTATACATAAACGTATTATTTCCCGTGCAGTTTATTATTTTTTCTGACAAATGGAGGTTAAGCGGTAGGGAAAGAGTACGGAAAACGAAGTTTTCTTTTCTTCTTAAATCCTTAAATTGAAGAACATACTACGGCGCACATTTACGAAGAGAAATTAGGGCTTTCGTTGTTACTGGTAGGAAAGAGAAGAGTAGAACAGAGAGCAGAATGGCGTACAATAGACCACTGTGGTGGGGATCAGAATCTTCGAATCTCACAAATTGATCGAATCGCCTTTCCATCATCATCATCTTTGATTTTCTCCTTTTCTCCGTCTCTCCTGAATGCGTTGTGATTGCTGCTTGGCGTGCTTCATACGGGGTCTATTCCACGCTTATCTGCTTTCTCTCCTCTCTCTATCTCTCTCTCTTACCACTTCTCAACTCTCACCGGCGTAAGAGCCATTCCGGCAAACTGCTGTATTCGTCGTTTGCGTAATCGAATTTTAGCCATTCTTTTTTTTTTAGTTAAATTTTTATTTGTTTTTTTGGATGAATTATAGATCTATTGAATCTTATTGGAAAAACAACGAGGATATATCTAGCTTTGCTGTTATAGCTTTACCTTTACCTGCTATTCGGTAAACTGCAAGTGTTTTTTCTGGAAAATATGGACAAAGAGGAGGTTACAGAGTATGGAAATGCCGATTACATGGGTGCTGATGGAAGGGCCTCTTATTGGTTTGATGCACGTGAAGATGTAACTAGCGATGTCCATTTTGTGGATTTCGGAGCGTCCAGCGAAAGTACAGTTGGGGAATCAGTGTCCAACTCTGTAGGTAGTTGCCTCAGCCTCTGCCGCGCCGACGGGATTGATCAGACTGGTGAGGGTGATAAAAGTGGTGGAGATGGTTCGACTATTTCTTCGGCTGCACCCTGCAACCAAAAGGCTGTTAGTTCCAATGGTAAAAGGCCTCCTGAGCATCGAAATGGCTTCAGTGACAACAATCAGAATGGCAACAAAATGCCTCGTCGATCATGTGAAGATCAAAGACGCTCTAAGAATGCTCGGGGAAGGGATATTAGGAGGAGAATATGGGATCGAACTCCTGCTAAGAAGAGACAACGTTCTTGGGATTGTAATGAGGCGGATGGTCGGGATAGAGAACAGCTTATTAGGAGGAGAGGTCGTCACGGCGTAGGAATCTGGAAGGACTTGGAACACAAGGATGCAAGGGGTTATTGGGAACGAGATAAAGAAACAAATGAACTGGTTTTTCGTAATGGTTTGTGGGAGTCTTGCCAAGATAGAGACGAGAAGGTCAGTGCTCAAACTAGCAATGAATGTGCCGGTGCGTCAGAAGAGAAGGAGGAAAAGCCCAAGGTTCCAGAGGAGCAAGCTCGAAAGTACCAGTTGGATGTTCTCGAACAGGCTAAGATTAGAAACACGATTGCTTTTCTTGAAACAGGTGCTGGAAAGACGTTAATTGCCGTCCTTCTTATGAAAAGCGTCTGCACTGACCTGCAAAAGCAGAATAAGAAAATGCTTGCTATCTTTTTAGTGCCTAAGGTTCCACTTGTTTACCAGGTAGATACCGATGTCAAAGCATGTGAAGTTTTTCGAACTATCAAATTTTCTTTGAGCCAATACCTGTTGTATTTCAAATACAGCAAGCGGAAGTAATTCGAGATCGAACAGGGTACGAAGTTGGTCATTATTGTGGCGAAATGGGTCAGGATTTCTGGGATGCACGGAGGTGGCAACGTGAGTTCGAGAGTAAGCAGGTACCTAGACAACTTTCTATTGTTCCTCGTTTGAGTAATGAGTATATCTCTTATAGTCCTTCTTTTGAGGCTTAAATTTTCATTAACTTGTCATTGTCTATGTCTAGGATTATGCCCTGTGAGTGAATAAATGATTGGTCTTGTAGGAAATACAAGGCAGAAGTTTCAATTTCGTGCCCTACTCAATTTTATACAAAGCTTAACAACTGTACTTTTCATATGCTTTGATCAGGTATTAGTAATGACGGCTCAAATTCTTCTGAATATACTTAGACATAGTATAGTGAAAATGGAGGAAATAAATCTCCTTATTCTTGATGAGTGTCATCATGCCGTGAAAAAGCATCCTTATTCCTTGGTGATGTCCGAATTTTATCACACAACGCAAAAGGAGAAGCGGCCGTCGGTTTTTGGGATGACCGCATCGCCTGTAAATTTGAAGGGTATGCCTCAAGCTAATTGCAAATCTCCGACTCCCTTGAGACACTGGATATATTGGCATTCTATAATTGATTTGATTTGATAAACTATTTTTTGTTTATGATTTGATCGGTGTTATCTCTGATACCGTTTGCCTGTACCAAATTTAGCATCCACGTATGGTGCAGGTGTTTCTAGCCAAGTGGATTGTGCAATAAAAATTCGCAATCTGGAAAGTAAATTAGATGCTACAGTTTGTACCATAAAGGACCGTCAAGAACTGGAAAAACATGTTCCCATGCCTTCAGAAGTGGTCGTGGAGTATGATAAAGCTGCGAGCTTATGGTCTCTCCATGAGCAGATAAAACAAATGGAACAAACTGTTGAAGAGGCAGCTCGATCAAGTTCCAGAAAGAGTAAGTGGCAGTTTATGGGAGCGAGGGATGCTGGAGCTAAGGAAGAGCTGCGCCAAGTATATGGTGTGTCTGAACGTACGGAAAGTGATGGTGCTGCTAATTTAATCCAAAAGTTGAGGGCCATCAACTATGCTCTTCGTGAACTAGGTCAATGGTGTGCTTATAAGGTGACAGAATTTTTTCTTAAGATTTATGTTTCCTCTTTCTGATATCACCCGATTCTATCAGGATTGCCTTCTATTGTTATGCATTACTGTCACGGTTAAGATCATGACATCTTATTCATCAGTTGCTGCATCTGAGATTAGAATTTATTGCTGTGGCTCTTAGAATAGCTCTGAGTTCTGTGGTTGTTACATGCCAGCATGCGTGCTTGATACATTGAGTTAAAAGGTTGATTGTATTATAACTTTGCTGTTATTGTATTGGACATTTTGGTGACTGATTGATTCCAGAATTTGACCTTTTTAGTTATCAGAGACTTCGTGATATTAATTTGGTAGCTACTTGTTTGGTCAGGTTTCTCAAGGATTTTTAACTGCATTGCAAAATGATGAGAGGGCAAACTATCAGCTTGATGTCAAGTTCCAAGAGTCGTACTTGCTTAAAGTTGTATCTCTGTTGCAATGCAATCTAGCGGAAGGACCCGTTTCAGATGAAATATGTGGGGATGCTGATGTGGACATTGTTCCTGCAGATGATAATGGTTCCGATGAGCTAGAAGAAGGGGAACTTACCAGTAGCCATGGTGAGTGATTATATATATTAGTTTGCATTATCCTGGCAGAATTAAAATTAAATTTATGGCAGAGCTAATTTACATATCAACGATGACTTACGGAGATGCAATTATTCTCGTCATGCATTTTGATTAGTTGTTTCCGGAGGAGAGCACGTGGATGAGATAATTGGAGCTGCTGTTGCTGATGGAAAAGTAACTCCGAAAGTGCAGTCACTAATCAAAATACTTTTGAAATATCAACACACTGAAGATTTCCGTGCAATAGTGTTTGTTGAACGTGTCGTAGCTGCTTTGGTTCTTCCCAAGGTTAGTTTCTTTAACACATTTTGTAAGATTAGGGTTCTCTTTTGGAATTTCTTGCAGCGATCGATTGTTCGACATTGTAGGTTCTTGCCGAGCTTCCATCTCTGAGTTTTATCAAATCTGCAAGTTTGATAGGTCATAACAATAGTCAGGAAATGCGAACCTATCAAATGCAAGACACGATATCCCGATTCAGGGATGGAAGAGTATGTCAAAAATGGAATCTCCTGGGCATTATTTCAGATCTCTACTTTTCTTAATTCTTCACTTGTTAAATTTGAATATCCAGGTTACTGTCTTAGTGGCCACTAGTGTTGCTGAGGAGGGACTCGATATACGGCAGTGCAATGTGGTTATTCGCTTCGATCTTGCCAAAACTGTACTGGCTTACATTCAATCTAGAGGTCGTGCAAGGAAACCAGGGTCAGATTACATCTTGATGGTTGAGAGGTATATTTGTGTTCATTATTTTCAGTTTTTACTGATATTTGCGGGAGAAACTTACAGAGCTGAATTTGTAGAGAAAACTTGTCCCATGAAGCATTTTTAAAGAATGCTAGAAACAGTGAAGAAACTCTGCGTAAAGAAGCTATCGAGAGGACTGATATCAGCCACATCAAGGACGTTGATGGTGTAAATATTGAGGAGCCAGGGCCTGGTTCTGTGTACAAGGTAGAGTCAACGGGTGCCGTTGTCAGCTTAAACTCGGCAGTTGGGCTCATCCATTTTTACTGTTCTCAGCTTCCCAGTGACAGGTGCTTTTATTTTCTTCCTCTCAGTGACGTTCTTGAATTTGACATGCTTGTTTACATCTTATTGTGTATCCACGGGGATATTTTGGGTACTAACTTCCATTGACGTGCAGATACTCAATTCTTCATCCAGAATTTATCATGGAATGCCATGAGAAGCCTGGACAACCTACAGAGTATTCTTGCAAGCTTCAACTGCCCTGCAATGCTGCATTTGAGAAATTAGAGGGACCTCCATGCAAGTCAATGCGGCTAGCACAACAGGCAAGATCCTTGTTTTTTATAGTCGTCTCTGGGGGTTCAAATGAGTCAATTTTGAGCCGACCTTTTTTGGAAAAAAAAAATGCCTACATCGAGCTCGTCTTAATCATTGCATTTATGAGATTGAGTATTTTAAATTTTACATTAAGTTATTATGTAACAAAAAAATTAGAAAAAAACCAAACTTGATCGAGTTCGACAATGAATATTAAAATTAATAAAGCTATTAATGTAAAAAAAAAGTTTAAGCGAGGCAGCTCACAAATGCGTAAAATGGAAATTAATCCACTTGAGCACCGCCTCATGTTTATAACACTGGTCTTCAATTTTCAGTTTAAATTTACCATCCAGTTTATTTTTCTGATGATGGGTTTCAGGTTGTTTGTTTAGCTGCTTGCAAGAAGCTGCACGAAGTTGGGGCATTTACTGACATGCTATTGCCAGACAAGGGAACTGCGGAGGAAGCCGAGACAGTTGAACCGAATGAAGATGGAGATCCTCTCCCCGGAACTTCTAGGCATAGAGAATTCTACCCTGAAGGGGTGGCCGACATTCTTCAAGTTAGTCCTTTCTTGTTTGAAGCTTGCTAACAGTCGTAGATATGAATGACATGTATATGTCATTAATGCATGCCTCTGCAAAGGCGTCATTGCTCCTATTATAAAGGCCGGTTGAGCCAACTATTGGTATGCATATGCTGCAGGCAATGAGATTGAATTATTTGGTTTAATTTTTTCTACATTAAGATTAGGGTTTTGAATCCTTTCTTTCCTTTTTTTTTACGTTGTTCTTTCAGCATTTATGTTGTTTCAATTTTTTATTACCATGTCTGGTCTTTCTATGAATCACAGGTAGATAGAAACGATAAAATCTATATAGGCAAATCAAGCTAGTAGAGTTATGCATATTTGAATTATTTTGCTACATTTTTAAATTTCTTTCCTACTTTGTGTATTCGATTTTAGTCGTTTACCTTTACTGGTGCAGGGGGAGTGGATATTATCTGGCGAAAGCTTCACTGACTCGAAACTGTCTCGTCTTTACATGTATTCTCTTAGATGTGAAAATGTTGGGTTTTGTAAAGACCCCTTCTTAACTCAAGTCACCGATTTTGCCGTATTTTTTGGCAATGAATTAAATGCTGAGGTAACTCATTGCTCAAGCATTATCGGTTTTTCATTTTTAATTTTTAATGTCATATTGTTTTATTTGATAGGTATTGTCAATGTCAATTGATTTGTTCGTTGCCCGGTCAGTGGTGACAAAGGCATCACTGGTTCCCAGAGGTCCAATAGAAATTAGTGTATCACAGGTGCTTTGATCCTTCATAAGTTGCTTGAATTATAGTAGGCCATTAACATGTGAATTAATGTCTGCTTGCTTAAAAGCTTTAATAACCTTCTTGATGTAGCTGGCTTTACTTAAGAGCTTTCACGTGCGACTAATGAGTATTGTACTGGATGTGGATGCTGAACCATCTAACACCCCTTGGAACAAGGACAAGGCATATCTGTTTGCGCCTTTGTCTGGTGGTAGATCTGATGATCCAAGGAGTGACATTGACTGGACACTTATTGATCGGGTAACAAACTCAGATGCATGGAGCAATCCCCTCCAGAGAGCCAGACCAGATGTTTACCTCGGTACGAACGAACGGGCACTAGGTGGAGACCGAAGAGAATATGGATATGGAAAATTACGACAGAGTATGGCCTTTGAACAGAAATTTCATCCTACCTATGGGATTAGAGGAGCTGTTGCTCAGTTCGATGTGGTAAAAGCATCTGGGTTAGCATCATTTCGAGATGCTGCTAGTGAAGTGCTCCATCGAGTCGATTCACATGGAAGCCAAGTGGTGATGGCGGACACCTTTGTTAGGGCAGAAGATATATTGGGGAGAATAGTCACTGCTGCTCATTCTGGAAAGAGGTTTTATGTTGATTCTGTGCGCTTCGATATGACTGCAGAAAATTCATTCCCAAGGAAAGAAGGATACCTTGGTCCTCTAGAGTACAGTTCTTATGCCGATTATTACAAGCAAAAGTACGTCCATGTTCTTTGCGTCCTTTTATTTTCTTGCATACGTTTGTGTACCTATCGTGACATTAAAAATCTGTTGTAGGTATGGAGTGGAATTGATGTTTAAACGCCAACCTCTAATCAGAGCTCGTGGTGTTTCGTACTGCAAGAACCTCTTGTCCCCCCGATTTGAACATTCGGAAGGTGTGGTTTCTGTAGCTATAACTTATTTTCCCCTTATATCCTTTCTGTTTGTTCTCTCGAGGGTTGCACGGCATAAATTCCAAAAGAATATAATGTTTTAAGTGATTTCACAGGTAACGATGGTGATACTGAGGAGGCAGCTGAAAAGATATATTACGTCTTTCTTCCTCCCGAACTCTGTTTTCTGCATCCACTTCCTGCACCATTAGTCAGGGGTGCACAAAGGCTGCCCTCAATGATGAGGAGGATTGAAAGCATGCTTCTCGCAGTGCAGCTTAGAGATATAATCAACTATCCCATCAGTGCTTCGAAGGTATATTTCTTTTTATTGCTTTGGTCATCAACATGTTAGCTCAATTTGTTTAACTCGCCTAAGCCTGTGTGTTTGACTTAAAAAATCATGCCGTCGGTAGAAGTTGATTGGCACGATGATTTTCTCCACTGGGAGAAGATGTCAACCTGACTTACTGTGTGAATAAAATTTAACATGTTATTGGTTGAACATCACTTGCATGTTCTTTATTTGCAGATTTTGGAAGCGTTGACCGCAGCCTCGTGCCAGGAACGTTTTGCTACGAAAGAGCTGAGCTCTTAGGTGACGCTTATCTGAAATGGGTTGTGAGTCGATTTCTTTTCCTCAAACACCCTCAGAAGCACGAAGGGCAGCTCACAAGGATGAGGCAGCTCATGGTGAGCAACGTCGTCCTTTATCAATATGCATTGGACAGGGAGCTGCAAAAGTACATCCAGGCAGATCGGTTTGCACTGTCTAGGTGGACTGCCCCAGGGGTGCCTCCAGTGTTTGACGAGGATTCCAAAGAATCCGACTCATCGTTGTTCGACCAAGAAATTATCGATTCCAATGGGAGTTCACAGAAAAGTATCAACGTTACTGGCGAATACGACGATGAGTCAGACTTGGAAGAAGGAGAAGTTACAGGTGATTTAAGTTCATATCGAGTGCTCTCTGGGAAAACACTGGCAGACGTCGTGGAGGCACTCATCGGTGTGTACTATGTAGAAGGTGGTAAGAATGCTGCCAACCATTTCATGAGATGGATTGGGATTGACGTAGATTTTAATTTGACGGAGATTAATAACTTGATCAGCCCTAGTAACGTTCCCGACCATATTTTGAAAGCCATCGATTTTGATGGATTAGAAGGGTCCTTGAACTATAAGTTTGGAGAGAAGGGGCTGTTGGTAGAAGCAATAACTCACGCATCGCGTCCTTCTTCGGGAGTATCATGTTATCAGCGGTTGGAGTTTGTGGGCGATGCAGTTTTGGACCATCTAATCACAAAGCATTTGTTCTTCACCTACACTGATTTGCCTCCTGGTCGGTTAACTGATCTGCGAGCGGCTGCTGTTAATAACGAGAACTTTGCCCGTGTAGCAGTTAAACACGGCCTTCATAAGCATCTTCGTCATGGATCTAGTGCGTTGGGGAAACAAGTACGCTAGTTTCTATCCTTCATCTTTTTTTTTCTTTTTTTCATCTCTTTGTTATTGATAGACAACTTAATCCATTAATTCTACCACCTCAGATTCGAGATTTCGTGAAAGAAGTCGACAACGAGCTATCACAGCCTGGGTTCAACTCTTTCGGCTTAGGAGATTGTAAAGCTCCTAAAGTTCTTGGAGATATTGTAGAGTCGATCGCCGGGGCCATCTTCCTTGACGGCGGTTATAACACTGCAGCTGTGTGGAAGGTTTGACTCATTACATAAGACACAAACATGATTCTTATGTTGTTTTCAATGACCTCGGCCAACATATTAACTAGAGTAACAATTGAAAATATGTATAGTCTTATTCAATTTGGGCCTCTTTTTTCAGGTATTTCAACCATTACTTGACCCGATGGTGACCCCAGAAACTCTCCCTATGCATCCCGTTAGAGAACTCCAAGAACGTTGCCAGCAGCAAGCCGAAGGCCTAGAGTACAAATGCACTCGAGCGGGAAACTTGGCAACCGTCGAAGTATACGTCGACGGCGTTCAGTTTGGGATTGCTCATAATCCTCAGAAGAAAATGGCTCAAAAATTGGCCGCAAGGAACGCCCTCGCTGCCCTGAAAGCGAAGGAGTCGTCCGCAGCCAAAGAAGAAAGTAGAGGAGACGCTGAAAAGGAGAAGAAAAATGGCAGCCAAACTTTTACCAGGCAAACGTTGAACGATATTTGCCTCCGCAGAAACTGGCCGATGCCTCTGTACAAGTAAAGATCATTCGTTTCTCTTAATGAAGCACACACACACACAAACAATGAGTATCTTGGATTTGATTGATTTGTGATGTTTGTTTCAGATGCATGTATGAGGGCGGTCCCGCTCATGCGAGGAGATTTACGTTCTCCGTTAGAGTTAATACGTCGGACAAAGGATGGACCGATGAATGTGTAGGGGATCCAATGCCTAGTGTTAAGAAGGCTAAGGATTCTGCTGCTGATCTCCTTTTGAAGCTCATAAATAACATGTATTCTTCTTAATTATTTAGGAACCATTCTTATCTCTATTTCAAGGAGATTGTCAAGAAGAATCAAAGCTCATTTGTTCCATCACTACTTTGCTATTGGATTGTGATTTTTCTTTTTCTGTATCATCACTGCTATAATTATAACGATGCATTGGAGTTCTTCACAAGTGTTATCTGGTAAACAAATGGTTGTTATATCTAAATCTTAAACCCCAAAAACTTAATCGACATATGGAGACTTGCGTGGCAATACTTTGTGACATAATTAAAAAATTGACGATTAAAGAAGTAAAAGATGGCTAAATGTAAACCCTCACTAAAACAAACAACTACCACCGAGTCTCCTACCACACACATGTATAACCGAAAAGTACGGACAATCCAAATATAGGCAAAAGACTTCACAGTTCGTTGCATCACAGTCTTCTTAAACTAACCAATTCAGTAAAAATTCTTACACACACATATATATATATAAAAAGAGGAAAAATAATCATTCCTTTTTCTCCCACGATCATCTTCATTCTTCAACCCAATCCCAAATAAAGACAGAAAATCCCAGAATCCGAGCTTATTATATATCAGCTAGCGATGACTCTGAAGAGCGCCACTGGGCAAGCTTGCGCCTCCTGCAAATACCAGCGGCGGAGGTGCACCTCCGAGTGCCTATTAGCACCGTACTTCCCCGCCGGAGATCCCCAGACCTTCCAAAACGTCCACCGTCTCTTCGGCGTGAAGCACGTCCAGCACCTCCTCAAAGAAATAATCCCACCCACCCACCACGCCGTCGCCATGCAGGCCGTGAAATACCACGCCGACATGAGGGCCAAGCACCCCGTCATGGGCTGCGTCGCCGCCGTCCACCACCTTCAGTGTAGGATAACCGCCTACGAGCAAGAGCTCCAAGCCGTGCTTCAGCAGCTCGCCTTCCACCGACATCAGCAGCCTACTAACGACGATAATCTGATGGACGAGTACGTTTTTGGGGAAGATCAGAGCAGTGCCGATATGAAGGCGACGGTGGCTGTGCCTCACTCGCCGGTCGGTGGCGCGATCTTTGACGGCGGGGACAACCCCCCTGATCATGGGTACGGATGCTGCGAATTGACGGAGTATTATGACGAGGGTGAGGATCGTCTTCGTCGTCGGAGCGGCGGTGGCGGAGGCGAGGACGTGGAGCTGTGGCTGCTTCAGCAAGGCTGCAACGGAAGCAGCTCCTCGGTGGTTGTGCCGCCGTCGGCGCAGTTTGTTTCGCCGGCTCAGGCGATGTGCGTTCAAGAAGAGATAACGCAGGATTATAACGAGATGTATTCCTTGTTGGATCAGATCGATGATAGGCGTTCCAATGATAGTTCGTAGATATATGAACAATAGTAATAATAACACTGTTTTCTGCGTGGAAGTTTTGTACGATGAGAACTGTAATAAGAAAAGTATGTCAGCAATCATTTAAGATTGTAGAGAATATATACAGTGCACAAGACATCGATGACTCATGAGGGACAATATATATTGGGCTTTTGGTTTGGCCCTATTGGTTTTCTCTGAGCTCAATATATCAGCCCAGCTAAATCTGTAATCGTCGCAGCTGTCGACGATTCTGCGTCTTTTTTCATTTTCCTTAAGATTTGAGATGAATTTTTTGTTTTTCGGAATATCGGTGACTCGCCGGAAGGTCTTCATCATACGACGTCGTCGTGTGGAGGTTCTCTTCATATGAATTTTTTTAACTGTATGTAATTTGATCTTCTCAGCTAATCTCAATCTCACGCAACTCGGAGGCTTTAATTAACGTTCTTCGAATTACTTCTCAGTTTTCCGTTTTATCTTCGTTAGGTCAGAACCATAATTAATCCCCTTTGAAATCACCCGATTGACCGAGAAAGATTCTCCCAACTAAAATTGCCACTAATATTTTTCTTTTTTCTTCTAACTGTGCGTGTTTGGCTGCTGCGTGGGCGTGCCTCTCTTTCTTCTTGGGTCTGTGCTGTGCCCTTCCTCTCACATAATAGAGGCTGCTTCAAGAGCTTGACACAGCTTCAATTACATGTTTCTATTTCGTCTTAACAATTGTCACCGTCGCCATTATTTCTTTCGCGGTTGTCTCTGATCAAAATGTTTCGCGGCCGCTGTTTTTTTCTCTCTTCCTTTTGGTGGGTGTTTCGATAAAAATCGCACCTTTGTTCTTAACCTTATTGCACCTTCGAATTGTTTCGTGTTATTGGTGTCGTGCGGGTAAAAGATTAAAAAACCCTTCTTTGCAATCTGAAAAAAAAAAGAAGGAAAAAGGGGAATAAATTTCTTGCGTTTCTTCAAATGCAAGCCCTTGATCTCCCATGTAAACCTCCGCTAGACCCTTCCCTAACCGATCCCTCGGTCATGTCTGAGCAAAAATCCTCTCCGATCTGCTCCTATGACGCTGAAAACAGCGAAGCTTTCGTGGGAAGTAGCTCCAAGAATGAGAATAGTGGTAGAAAGAAGAATTCGAGTAAGAATAACGGCGACAGCACTAGTAGCAATGTAGTGTTTAAAAGGGAGAGGCCATCTAGGGCTTGTACGCAGCGCGCTGCGGAGAGGATGCAAGCTGCGGCTAGAGCTGAGGCTGAGATGGAGGCGGAGAGAAAAAGAAAGAAGTCTTCACGAAAGCAGAAATTAGCTTCTAGGTTGTTGAAGGAGGATAGTGAGTTTGATGATGAAGAGGAAGGATTTGATGATGTAGGAGATGAGGACAATGCTGATGATGAGGACGATGGTGCAGCGACGACTAGTAGTACGATTACGCCGTTGGTCGGGGATTTGGAGGACTCACAGTTGCCTAGATGGAACATACGTTCCATGTGGGAGTTGGCTTCTATTTTCAATTTTCTGAATGTACGTGAGAGGGTTAATTGGAAATGATTAGACCTATGTCTGTCTTTCTCATGTAGGGTATGGTTGATTTAAGGCTTGAATAGGTTTTCTGTTGTTTTTCATGGAATGTAGGTTTTTAGGCCCTTGTTGAATATTAATGTGGAATTTTCTGCCGAGGAGTTGGAGACGGCTTTGCTCACGCCGAATAATACTTTGGCGGATGTACATATGCCTTTGTTAAAGGTTGGTTCTGCCTTTTTATTTCGCGGAAATTAAATGGCTACAAGATGCGTATTACAGTTTTGTCTATTGATTGAACTTGAGTCATGTTGTCAGTTGCGTATGCTAGCTATGATTTGGTTTAGAGTGATATCCATTTCACGGGTGGATTGATTCTACTGCAGCCTTGTGCTGTAGTTTTCTGTGTGTGAGGACTAACCTCAAATGTCCATAACCTTTTGGCTCTTAGTGTTGCTCTAGTGATTTCTTTTTGCATATCTTGGATTGGATCTGATCGTTAATTCCCTATCATTCTAGTGAAATATGTGTATTTCTTTGACTCATGACATGTACTTATTAGTTTTCTTTTCGTATGTATTTTTTGTTCAATATACAGGCGATTCCTCCCATCATTAGAATGGCACTTGGACCCAGTACTTGGATTACTGTTCTTTGCAGAAAACTGAGACACTGGTGGCACTGGGTAATTTCATGATAATACCATTATTAAACATATGATAACCCTCAAAGTGACCATCCTATCCTGCTTATGTGATAATTTGTTTATTTTTTTTATGCTACTTGCAGGTTGCTGAAGGAGATCTGCCTATAGTTGCATCACATGGGTGAGTTGCTATGTATCATATGATTGTTTTATGTTATACTTATAATTGAGTATGCATCATATGAGGGCAACATTATCTTTCTAAGATTGGATGTGTCACTTCAGGGCGGAAATCGAAGCATACAATGCACTTGATCCAGGGGTTAGAGTGGCGATTCTTAAGGCGTTGTGTGACATTCGTGTCGAGGTATCATTTTCCAAAGATAGTCTTCATTCATTACCCTTCGCCTCAACTGTGATCTATTTTTGTTTCTCATGGTATGTTATTCTAAGATTCGGTTTCTTGAATCCGTTAATAAGTCGCGCTTGGATATCATTGTGGCATCCCTCTTCGCTGTTTAGTCGATGCCCGGTGTTGTTATGTTGGTTAGATTGGTTCTTAATGTGCTGATTAACTATCTTGTTCATTTACTCAAATACAGCCATATTTGCTAGCAGAATATGTCATTTTCTAGGATTAATCCGTGAACCTTGTTTAGTATGTCACAATTGGTGCTTTTATGTTATTGCACCATCCTTTTTGTCGTTTAATCTCCTCCACGTGTCAATGTTTCAGCGTTGGATATATTAGTTCTTAATATGTTGATTGATTGTCTTGTCTTGTTCATTTAATTAAGTACTTCAATATGTGCTTCTCAAATCCAATGGTATCAGATTATGTTATTCTAAGATTCAGTTTCTGGAGTCTGTTAGAAGACGTGCTTGGATATTAATTAATGCCCCATCCTTTTCGTCGTTTTTTATGTCTGAATGTTTTAATAACGGTTATAATTGTTATGGTCGTTTTGATCTGTGGTTGTTCATTTGCTTGAGTGCTATGTTAATGCCAAAATCGTATTCACTGGTGTATATACTCATTTCCACATGACATGTTTTCTTTGGTTCACATCAATGGCGATTGGCGAAAACACAAATAGTTGACATTATTTGTTTCATTTTTCAGCAAGAAGATATAAAGATCTTCATCGATGACTCGGTCAAAAACGGTGCTCAGCTTTCATTGTTTCGGAAACAGCGGATTGGTGGAGACTCTCGTGGAGTCTCATACTGGTAAATATTTAATTTCTTGGCTTTCGTAACGGATAAATAAATTATTCTGTCAATTGGGGACCAGTGGGAACACTTGGTACATGAATGGTTATTTGACTTGTTAACAATTTGATGTTATATGCTGACGGCGTACATAGGTATGAAGACGATCCAATAATTGGTCATCGACTCTACAGAGAGATAAGAAAGGTCGAGGTGAAAAAGAGCAAAGGAAAAAACGTGCCTCAGATTGCTCACTCGTCTTATCAATGGGAAGCAGTTGCTACCAACTTAGACGAGTTCTTGAACGTTTCTGTAAGTGATAGCTGTTCGTCATTCTTCAGACACATGCCTCTTCTTTTGTCCACAGATATGCTCTCTTTATTAGATAACGGTGAAAATCTTTTAATTTCAGGATAAGCTCTTTAACAGTAAAAATAGGACTGAGGTTTCCGTCGGGAAAAAGCTAAAAAACGACATGATTCCCGAAATCGAGAAGGTCCACAAGGTTGTCTTCTGCTTATTGATTCAATGTCTGATTTTGTTATGTTAGTCAAATTTAGGTATTAATTCAATTTTATATGTCTTTTTCCATAACAGAGAAAGGAGAGGCTCCTCAAGAAACAGCACAGAGAAGCCCTAATGCTCGATAGCATAATGCACATCGATGGCTTAGGTGGTGGAAGATCACTCCGTGACAGAAAACCCGTCACATATACTTTCGGTACGTGTAATATCAACTCCTTGTGAAATACAAAAGGCGTCACACCGTAGGATTTTCTAACGCGCTAATTTTCGGTGCAGATGATTATGACCGATCCATTAACGAGGCACTGAAGTTCACCAAGTACGAATCTTTTTGGTGCACCATAAATTGCTTCGATTTCGTCGTGTTTGCTCTGACATCCTAAGGATCGATCTTATTAAATCGGTTGACCTCGATGAATCTGTTTGTTTAGGAATAGGCAGCAGTCTCCAGAACCACATGAAAGAAGAGAATTGAGAACTGAAAACTCCTTAAACGGTGGATGGGCTGGCACACTGCGAAGCACTCGACAAGACAATTTCAGTGCGCCGTCTCCTATGTCAGATAACGACGATTTAATGCTCGAAGATCACGAGACTGAAGTGTTCGACGATCGGAAGGACGAATCGTTGGATCGAAGGTACAGTGTCGTATCCATCTCTCCATACGAACTTATCTTATGAAGTACTTCGAAACATTTTTAGCATTCTTATTATTGATCGTACTGTAGCAATCGAAGAAGGCAGAGGCCTCAGCGATACGCCGAGAATGATTTCGTCGAGGACGTGTGGGACAACGAAGCAGACCCTGAGAGCGACGATGATATAGTTGGTGAAGTTGTTTACGACGAAGAATACCTGAGGAAACGGAAACGTAGGAGAAGGGTTTCGAGCAGTGAGGAAGGCGACGAAGAGTATAAGTGGGACGAAGAAGAAAACCATGAAGAGGAAGAAGACGAAGAAGAAGAAGGCAATAACAACAACTTAAGCACGAGCGAAGAAGAAGACAGCGATGAGCAGCCTCGTAAGCTACGCAAGCGTACTAGGCGAGAGACTAGATTGAGATCAGTTAAGGATACCCAAAAAGGCCTTAGGCGTAGTAAGAGGTCGACTAGGAACCGTGTCAATTACAAGCTTTACGAAATGTCTGAATCAGACAATGAGCTGATGAAAACTGAGGAGAAGTCAATAGCTGAGCAGTCTTATGCAAGTGGAAACTACGGAGGAGAAGAAGAAGAAGAAGATCCATACGCATTCTCTGCTATGCAAGATTTTGAGGAGGAGGAGATCGACGACCAAAAGGAGAGACACATAGAGCACAATATTGATCAGCCCACCGAAGAGAGTAAGCTTATTGAGACAGTCGAGTGTAATAATAAAGAAGAAACTGATAATGAAAATCTGCCGAATGGGGATGGAGATGATGATGAAGATGATGATCAAGAAGATAATGGGCTGAGGAAAAAAAGACGATTTCTTGATTTGAATGAACTCGCTCCAGGCACATTGTTCGACGATGGGCCCACCTCGACGAGGGACGACGATGGCCCGAGTGGCTTTTGAAGTTTGTTTCGATTGGCGGGGAAAAATTGGACATGATTATGAGAAGAAAATATTCGATTTGTAAGATTACGAAGTGATTGAGCCTCCTCTTAAGGTTCTCTCTTTGGTTAATTTTAAAGAGACATTGCCCCAATGCAGTTTTACTCATGCTTGTGCTGGGACTGATATTAATGCCTAATTTTGATGAAGGATTTTTAGTCCAATTCTTTCCTCTTTTTATTTGGGTTTCTTTTCCTTTCGTCGCGATCAATTCGTTGATGAATTGTTTTACTAATGATATCATGTTGATTTATAATATTCAAATCAATGCATGTACCACCTAAATCTAATAAAATTCAAGCTCACAGTTATTTTGAATCTGCATATGTTGGGGTACTAGATTTATTTCATCGGTCAATTATTTGCTGGTAAGATTTCCAATATTTGTTGATGCAGATAATTACAAAAACTTCATACGATAATGCTGTAATGAAACATCTTTGTGTAACCCAACTTTAAAAAAACATTGAGCAGCAAAATATTACAAGAAGGATATGATATTAAGCCAAAAAGTTGATGACTAACAATTCTTGCTCTAACGTTTGTGTAACCCAACCTTAGAAAACATTGACCAACAAGTAGATTACAATAAGGATATGATAATGAGCAAAAAAGTCGATGACTAACAATTCTTGACCTAATGTAATCTCGTATAATCCTATTTAATTCTAGTACCATTGTTATATTATGTATTAATTACCTCTTTCTGAAGAAACTAATATAAATAGGTCCTCGTAGTAAGCCATAAGCTAAAGCTCAACCTTTCTCTGAGTTATTTTTTTTCCATTGCATCCTTAGCTTCTTCGTTGAGATTTGCTACCTTGAAAAAATGGCTTCGACTTCATCTGCTGCAACAACCACAAACAATGTATATGCCATAACTTCTTCAAATGCATTTATATTGAATTAATAATTTTAATTTTTTTTGTCGAAAAAATAACGCGAATATAAAATATCGAAAAAGGACGCGCCAGAATGGCTCGAGCGCCTACTGAGGCAAGACGCCAGCGGTCAATGCCCTCGACATTCGATCGTCGCAAATCGCTACTGCGTCGAATGCAAAAGCGCAACCTGCAATCGATGCCTCGACGACCACAGCGGACATACGCTGCTAAGCCTATACAAGTGCGACCACTGCAACGTCGTAGCGCTCGACCAAATGCAGACGCTCATAGACTGCGCCAACATTCAGGCAATTTTTTTTTTTGAGATTTTACGCTTTTTTCGAACTAGTACAATGCGCTAAAAAAATAACGGTCGAAATTTGCAGACGTATAGCTGCAATAAAAAGTGGGTGATATCGTTGATACCTCTCCCATGCACCACTTCGGGGGCGGGCGAGGGTGGCTGTCGTGTTTGCGGAAGGATGCTGACGAGGGGCAATGGCGTTTTTTACTTCTGCAGCATATTTTGCAAGGTATATAATATATATATATATATGTGTGTGTGTGTGTGTGTGTTTAAAAATTTAATACTATAGTTATAACATTTGTGTCTTGATTGTTTTCGTCATAGTTTGAGTTCGACGCAATTGGTCGAGGCGATGGAATAGACAAGCTGTGGAGCGCCGCGAGGACGATAGAAGCGACCGAGCGAGCTTCGAGCCAACGCAATAGAAGGCGTAGGAACGCTTAAGCGCAGCGCCTTTTGTTGGAAATAAACTCACGCGAACACAGTGAACACGATCTTGTTTTGTGAAGCTGAATCGACTACTGTTTCTGTAGCCTCTGTACTGCTTAAATAGAAGTTTACATGGAAACTAATAAATGCCTACAATCAGGCGACTAATTTAGCCTACGCTAATAAGGAAAAGATAATGCAATCATATCCCAATCTAATCTTTTCCTAATCTAATAAAGGAAAATGGGATCACAAGGATTATTTCCTAACAATCTCCTCCTAAGCCTTGTGTCCACCATTGGTGTCGATTAGGCCGATCTTATCCCGTAGTTCAAGAAACTTGATCCTTCCAAGCGGCTTCGTCAGAATGTCGCCCAGTTGATCCTCACTTCTGATGAACTCTACACCAA
This sequence comes from Craterostigma plantagineum, assembly GCA_027422505.1. Lineage (NCBI taxonomy): Eukaryota > Viridiplantae > Streptophyta > Magnoliopsida > Lamiales > Linderniaceae > Craterostigma > Craterostigma plantagineum. The sequence continues at coordinate 188,023 of JAPQWV010000204.1, forward strand.
TCAAGCCTTCTTCTGCAGCTTCCCGAATGAAGTGGTATTTCACTCGAATGTGCTTACTCTGTCCGTGGAGTACCGGATTCTTGATCAAAGCAATGGCGGACTTATTGTCCACCCTCAGCATTGGCGCTCTTGCTGCTGTTCCCTGCACCTCAGACAACACACGAGCGAGCCACAATGCTTGACAAGCAGCGTTAGCAGTTGCTATATACTCTGCCTCACAGCTGGACTGAGCCACTACCTTCTGCTTCATGGATTGCCAGGTGATCGGGCTGCCGCTGAGAAAGAAAATTACGCCAGTTGTGCTTTTACTTGTATCAACATCCCCGGCGTAATCACTGTCGCTGAAGCCTGTCAGATAAGGCTCCTCCTTCTCCCTCCTGCCGAACCAGAGTCCCCAATCTTGGGTCCCAGCCACATAGCGCAGGATGCGCTTCACAGCTGCGAGGTGATCCTCGCGTGGATCCTCCAGGAACCGACTCACATAGCCGACCGCAAATGCTAGATCGGGGCGAGTGTTAACCAAGTACCTCAAGCTCCCGACGACGCTCCTGTATGCCGTCGCATCGACCGGCGGCTTTGTGCTGAGCTTGCTCAACTTCAGGCGCGGTTCCATGGGTACGTGACATGGGTTACACCCTGCCATGCCGCTCTTCTCCAGGATCTTGCCAGCGTAGGCGCCCTGGCTCAGCGAGATCCCCCTCGCACCCTGCTTCACTTCAATGCCGAGGTAGTAGTGAAGCAAGCCGAGGTCACTCATCTTGAATGCAGCCGCCATCTCCTCCTTGAATGACTTGATGTCGCCGCCGTTGGAGCCGGTGATCACGAGGTCATCGACATAGACCCCGATCACCAGCTGCTTGCCATCGTTCTGTCTGATGTAGATGGCGTGTTCCGACGGGCTCTTCCTGAAGCCGAACGACAACAGCGTGCTGTCCAGTTTCGCGTTCCATGCGCGCGGCGCTTGATGCAGCCCGTACAGTGCCTTGCGAAGCTTGAGCACCTTGTGCTCCTTGCCGGTGATGACGAACCCTGGCGGTTGCTCGACGTAGACCTCCTCCTCCAGGTCTCCGTTCAAGAACGCTGACTTAACGTCCATGTGGTGCACCTCCCATCCTTCATGCGCCGCGAGGGCGATGATCAGACGTACCGAGTCCAGCCGCGCCACCGGCGCAACACTTCGTCGTAGTCGATGCCGTGCCGCTGTGCGTAACCCTTCACTACGAGGCGTGCCTTATGCTTGGACACCGCCCCGTGCTCGTCCCTCTTCACCTTGAAGACCCACTTCAAGCCAATCGCCCGTCGGCCCGGCGGGAGGTCGACGAGAGACCACGTTCGGTTATCCTCAATCGAGTTCATCTCCTCCATCATCGCCTTCCTCCAGCTGGGGCTGCGTTCCGCCTCGGCGAACGACGCAGGTTCGTCGGAGCTCATGGCGTGGAGTTCCTCCGTCACCAGTGCCCGTGGCGCGAAGCCAAGCGGCGAAGCCGGCCCGATGATGTTTTCGATCTTTCGAAATCGGAGAGGGGCGTCGTCGTCGTGGTCAGTGTCCAAGTGCTCGCCGGCCTCGCTCGGCGGTGAGGCGAACTCCACCTCCTGTGCCCCGCTGGATCCCGCAGGTACAGCTCCTCCACCACCATGAGGTGATGCCGGCGGCGTCAGCTCATCCTCCTCAGTTGTGGTTCCAGGTGCCTCCTCAGTGCCATCAGCCACCGAAGGTCCCTGGTTTACGATCGAGTACTCCACCGTGAACACGTCGTCGTTTCCGTTCGGCTTGCCATCGACCTGCACAGAGTCCCACTCCCACTGTGCTCCTTCGTCGAACACCACGTCGCGCGTCACGTGGACACGCTTCGTGATAGGGTCGTAAGCGCGATACGCTTTGGAGCCGGGCTCGTAGCCGATGAAGATCATCTTACAGCCACGATCCTCGAGCTTCTTCAGATGCGGCGTCGTGTTCCGAACGTATACGATGCAGCCGAACGTCCTCAAATGATGCACTGCCGGCTTCTTCCCATGCCATGCTTCGAACGGCGTCATGCCGTCCACGCTCTTCGTCGGGCATCGGTTGAGGATGTATATCGCGGTGGTCACAGCCTCGCCCCAGAACCAGCCCGGCAGCCCCTTCGCCTTGAGCATACTCCTCGCTGTCGCCACCACCGTCCCATTCCGTCGCTCGACCACGCCGTTCTGCTGCGGGCTATATGGTGCGGTGTGTTGGCGATGTATCCCTTCTCTGGCGCAATACTCCGCAAACTCGATCGACGTGAATTCTCCACCACGATCGGTCCGAAGTGCCCCCAGCTTCAGCCCGGACTCCCCTCGGCCCGTGCCTGGAGTTCCTTGATGGCAGCCGCAGCACGATCCTTCGTAGGAATGGTGGCTACCCACATATAACGGCTAAGGTCATCGACGAGCAACAAGAAGTACCTGTTGCCGCTTGGGGTTGCTGGTGTGATTGGCCCGCACAGATCGCCATGCACAAGCTCAAGTCGCTGCTTCGCACGATACTCCGCTTTCTCCGGAAATGGGGTGCGCTTCTGCTTCCCAGCCAGACATGCATCGCACAGCTGGTCCACCTGTCCGATCTCCGGCAGTCCGCGCACCAGCTCCTCCCGAGCTAGCTTCCGGAGCGCCGCCATGTTGACATGGCCGAAGCGATCATGCCAGCGCCATGCCACCTCGTCGCCGCGCCCGCGCACCGCTAAGCACATCGGCGATGCTATCTTGATCCGAAGAAGGTATAGACGATTCGCTTCGCGCGTCACCCTTGCCAACAGTTGACCGCCGAGCTCCCGAATCCGCATAACGCTATCTTCGATCTCGATCTTGTAGCGGACCTCGTCTAGCTGGCCAAGACTCACGATGTTCGTCGTCAACCGTGGAATGAAGTAGACGCCGTCGAATGAACGGAGCTCCCCGTTCTTGCACACAAAGATGACAGTGCCCCGCCCTTCAATGCGTGCCACCGAGTCGTTGCCGAAACGCACGGTGCCTCGTATCGCCACGTCGAGCTTCGAGAAGGCGGTTCTAGATCCGGACATGTGATTGGTTGCCCCCGAGTCCAGGACCCACGTCTCCGCCTCCCGTTCCTCTTCTCTTCCCCGAGCTGCGCGAACACCTTCTCTTCGCGGATCTCGATCTGGGCCATGGACGACGTCGACGAAGTCGCCCTCGATTGCGGAGTCGGTGGGGAGAGAATGGGGGAGCACTTTGCGAGACAAAGTGAGGCCTCTTCCTCTTCGTGGACTGCATGGGCCTGCGCCTTCTTGGGCTTCGACCAGCACTCCCGGGCCCAGTGGCCCAGCTTCCCACAATTTCGGCACTCGTCACCTGCGCGCTTGTTCGAAGTAGCCGGCCCACTCGACTCGCCAGCTCGCCCACGACCGCGCCCGCGTCGGCCGCCTCCTCTATTCGCGCCACGACCGCGTGAGTGGTTCTCCGCCTCTCGCTTCTTTCGTTGCGCGTCCCACTGCTCCTCAGTGAGATACAGCTTGCCCTCGTGCTGTAGTGATGCCGGGGGTCCATTCAACTCCTCCTCCGCCTCTTGCAATCGCCCGGTGAGATCGGCGACCGTCATGGTGGATGGATCGAGCAAGGTCTTGATCGCAATCGCGATCTGCTTGAAGCGAGGAGGCAGACTTCGTAGCATCTTGGCTACGATCTCCTTTTCCTCCATCTCCTCTCCTAACGTGGTGAGGTGCGCCGCCATGCCATTGAGGCGTAGCGCGAACTCCTCAACGGTCTCGCCGTCATTGAACGAGGCGAGGTCGAATTTGCGACGCAGCTGTTGCGCCGTTGCCTTCTTCACACGATCGTCCCCGATCCTCATGGTCGCGATCGCGTCCCAGGCCTCCTTGGCCGTCTCCTTGGAGCCGATCGTCGACACCATCTCGGGCGGGACCGCACTCACCAACGCATCGAGCGCCATCATGTCTTCCTGCTCATCGGCAGTGCCCTTCTCGATGGCGTTCCATAACGCTCTCGCCTTCAGCTTCACCTTCATCATGAGCGCCCAGTCAGAGTAGTTGGTCTTGGTGAGAACGGGTAGCTATTCCCGCCGCCCACCTCACGAATCACTCTCTGGATCACGGTGCCGGAGGCATCGGCTTTCTTGCTCCCATCGCCTACGATCACGGCGCCGGAGGTATCGCCTTTCTTGCTCTCATCGCCCATGGTCCCTGGATGAAACTCGCTCTGATACCAGTTGTTGGAAATAAACTCACGCGAACACAGTGAACACGATCTTGTTTTGTGAAGCTGAATCGACTACTGTTTCTGTAGCCTCTGTACTGCTTAAATAGAAGTTTACATGGAAACTAATAAATGCCTACAATCAGGCGACTAATTTAGCCTACGCTAATAAGGAAAAGATAATGCAATCATATCCCAATCTAATCTTTTCCTAATCTAATAAAGGAAAATGGGATCACAAGGATTATTTCCTAACACCTTTTTCTTTAGATTACGCGGCTTAATTTGTATTATTATTATGTATGTATAATTGTATATCTGGCGAAATCTGACTTGATGCGATATTTTTTTCGTGGTGGTGTGACCTTCTTGAAATATGTCCATGTCCTTATTCTGTTTTTAGACGTCGACGAAGCCGAATAAATGATGAAGCTAATCTGCGCAAGACTATTGATTATGTTCATGGCCTTACTATGTTTTTGAACGTCGACGAAGCCGAATAATTGATGAAGCTAATCTGCGCACGACTATTGATTATGCCCATGGCCTTGTTATGTTTTTGAACGTCGACGGAGTCGAATAATTGATGAAGCTAATCTGCGCACGACTATTGATTATGTTCATGGCCTTACTCTGTTTTTGACCGTCGACGAAGTCGAATAATTGATGAATCTAATCTGCGCAAGACTATTGATTATGCCCATGGCCTTACTCTGTGTTTGAACGTCGACGAAGTCGCATAATTAATTAAGCTAATTTGCGCACGACTATTGATTATTATGTCCATGGCCTTGCTCTGTTTTGAACGTCGACGGGGCCGAATAATTGATGAAGCTAATTTGCGCACGACGATTGATTACTGAAGCTCAATGTATATTAGCGCGATGGAATCAATGGAGGCGACAGAGCGAGATATGTGATTATCTTCGCACATTGAACAGAGACTAGGGGTGCTCGAAGCAGTCGTATAATAGTGTATTTTTGCGTACATAGATGATTTTTTTATATCGAAAAAAAGATCATTTTATTAACTTATTTGTTCTTCTGGATTTTTATTACTACATATCAATCTCAGTTGTACTTGTGTCCCCTAAACTCATGCTGTAGTAGAGATTTGGAAAAGCTGAAGAATGAAGAGGAAAATGGTAGTTGCCCATTGTTGCTAGCTTATAGAGTTTAAATGGTAATAACTTACAGAATTTAATTTAAGCTATATCAATGTCACATTTAATTTAAGGCCAATAAAAAAAATTGGTTTCAATACACCTCAATGATAGAATGAGGGTAAAGGCCAACCACTGCAATCCTGTAAAAAAGGTAACAGCAGTCACATATATTTCCATCCCATTTATTACAAGAAAAAATATCAGACCAAACACTAGAGAGACATTCACGTTTCACCACCCTCAGCACATAAACAAAAGAAAAATTAAACAAAAAAAAAGAAAAGAAAAACAACATCAATTCAATCTCCACCAATCGCCACCGTGCATGAGCATGGCACACCTAAACCCCACCACCGCCGAGCCAAATCACACATCGCCGCCGTAAAACTCCACGCACATATATTCATCCCATCATTCTCCCAATCTCACCTCTTGCCATATTATTATGTAATATAATCTTTGTTTTTTCCTCACACAAAATTCCATTCATCCCAACCACCATAAAAAAAAAAAAAAAAAAATTAACAAAATAAAATAAATGAATCCGCCTCGAAATCCATGGCGGCGGATAAAGTCAAGGAAATCCTCTCGAAGCCCATCGAATACGCCGGCGAAGTCATAAAGCTAGCCGACCAGGCGAGCTCGTTCCGCCAAGACTGCCTCGAAATAAAATCCAAAACCGAAAAGCTCGCCTCCCTTCTAAGGGACGCCGTCGTGAAGAGCAACAACCTCTACGAGCGCCCCACTCGCCGAATCATCGACGAGACCGAGCAAGTCCTTGACAAGGCGCTGACCCTCGTCCTAAAATGCCGAGCGAACGGCCTACGGAGAATCTTCACGATCATTCCGCAGGCCGCCTTCCGAAAAATCTCCCAGCAGCTCGAAAATTCCATAGGAGACGTAACTTGGCTCCTCAGCGTCTCCTCGAAGGGCGGCGACGAGGACGACGAGTACTTGGGCTTGCCTCCCATCGCGGCCAACGAGCCCATTCTGTGCCTCATATGGGAGCAGATAGCCATCTTAGCCTCGGGCTCGCTGGAGGAGAAGTCGGACGCCGCCGCCTCGCTCGTCTCGTTGGCTCGGGACAACGATAGGTACGGGAATTTGATCATCGAGGAAGGCGGGGTCCCTCCTCTGCTGAAGCTGGCTAAGGAGGGGCGGCTCGACGGTCAGGAGAACGCGGCTCGGGCCATCGGGCTACTGGGTAAGGATCCCGAGAGCGTCGAGCAGATAGTGAACAACGGGGCGTGTCAGGTCTTTGCAAAGATACTCAAGGAGGGACACATGAAGGTCCAGCTCGTGGTGGCGTGGGCCGTGTCCGAGCTCGCGGCCCACCACCCGAAATGCCAGGACCACTTCGCCCAGAACAATACCATTAGGCTCCTCGTCAGCCACTTGGCATTCGAGACGATTCAGGAGCACAGCAAGTACACCATCGTGAGCAAGCAGCACCAGTCGTCGGCCGCCATGTCCATCCACACCGTCGTCATGGCCAACTCCTCCACCGCCTCCGCCGCCACCGCCAAGGGCGAGATGCACAGCGTGGTCGCCAGCACCATCGCAAAAAACCCCAGTCGTTTTCCGGCGCAGGGCGGCGACCAGCTTGGCAAAAACAACAACAACAGCAACAACAACAACAGCAACCACCACCAGCAGGTGGGGCCGCCGGGGAGCAGCATAAAGCGTCGGGAATTCGAGGACCCAGAGACGAAGGCGCAGATGAAGTCCATGGCGGCGCGGGCCCTCCGATTCCTGTGCGCGGGGAACGCCAACATATGCCGGAGCATAACCGAGTCGCGGGCCCTGCTATGCTTCGCCGTCCTTTTGGAGAAGGGCGAGGAGGACGTCAGGTACAACTCGGCCATGGCGTTGATGGAGATCACCACGGTGGCCGAGAGGGACACCTCGCTCAGGCGCTCCGCCTTCAAGCCCACGTCGCCGCCCGCCCGAGCCGTGGTCGACCAGTTCTTAAGGATCATAGAGCGGGCCGACTCGGAGCTTCTCATACCGAGCGTCCGGTCCATAGGGAACCTGGCTCGGACCTTCCGAGCCACCGAGACGAGGTTCGTAGGACCGCTGGTTCGATTGCTGGACGACAGGGAGCCGGAGGTTATGAGCGAGGCGGCTATTGCGCTTTGCAAGTTTACGTGCCCGGACAACTACTTGCACGTGAACCATTGCAAGTCTATCATCGACCACGAGGGGCCGAAGCAGCTCGTGCCTTTGACGTACTTTGGCGAGCAGATGGTTCAGATCCCGTGCTTCATATTGCTTTGCTATCTGGCGTTGCACGTGCCCGAGAGTCGGGCGTGGGGGCAGAACGACGTGCTCGTGCTCTTCGAGTGGTCGATGAAGCTCGGGAATTTGAAGCTTGATAAGGAGCTCGAGGACTTGCTCTATGAGGCTAAGAAGACGCTGGAGATGTATCAGTCTAGGAAATCAAAGGGAGTTTGATTTTTCTTTCTCTTTCTTTTTTAATCTTGTTTTCTGGTTAGTGTTTAGGGTTACAAAAAGTTCAGACATACATGATGTTAACTGTTCCGTTTGACTGTTCTGTATGGATTGACGTTTGTTACAAAGTTTCGTGATGTTTATGCTGACATGAGTGACGTTTAGCTCAGAAATGTGAATATCTTGCGTGGGCATATTCTGATTGGTGCCAACTCAGCGTGCCACAAGAGGCGATGTAACACTAATTGACAAATCTTATGCTGACATGACATGTTGATGTAGCACTGATTATGCCGGATAAGAGATCTTACATATGTAAGCATCGTAAGATTTATCTATGCTTTGAGGTATGGTATATATTTGATAAAGATAACCCACTATAGATGGAAAAACATGCGTTCTCATTCTAGGCAAAGCATTGAGTGCCAGGCTTACATGAAATAACAACTATAAAAAGAGGTTAGTTTTGCTGTGTATATTAGACTCAAATACCAAATTGATTCGATAAAAAAGTTATGACATCATTATCATCTTCTTGTTGGCTATTCCCTTCATTGCCATTTGAAGCGGAAATCCACATATGAAGTTAATATGTTTGGTTTTAGGTTAAATTGAATTTTAAATAGATTTCAGACACTGTCAGGAAAACTGTTGTTTAAAGGATCCAATTTTTATAAAATTTAGAGATAAGGACCTAAAATTATGCAAGTGTTATAAAGTGTATATGAACTAGTATATCGGATAATCGTTTTATGTTATTTCAGAACAATGAAGTGATACTAAAAACAATGAAGTGGTATTGCAGAACAGTGAAGTGGTTCTGCAGAAATGGGATCCTCAAAACTATAAATTTTCTGCCACAGGCGTAAAACCTAAATGAAATTTATGAGGGGAATTAAATTGTAAAAGCCCCAATTTTAAATCCCAATAAATGCCTTTTAAACAGAATTTAGTTTGGTCTCAATCACAAATTTTCATTTATAGTGTTACTGCAGTGACTGTAACAATTGCTTCGAGGAGTTTATGAGCCCAAAACAAAAGGGCCCATTAAACATTCATCAGACAACCTTAACGCCGCATAGGATGACGTGGCAATCTTGTCCCCGGGAAATTACGAAATAACCCCCAAACACGTCTTGTCGTGTCTCGAATTTGACCTTAGTAAAGTCAAAGCACACTCCTCACTAGTATTAGATTTGTGTTTAATTACTATAATTACTGTATAATTGAATATTAATTTCGGCGTAATTAAAGTGATAAAAGCCCTAAACCGCTTCCTATTCAATATTTTCAGTCCTTTGGTATTTTCTTTTTCCTTTTATATTTTTATTTTCGAGTTTTCTTTTCTCATCCTCTCCTCTTCCAAATTTCTCTTTATTTTGTTTCACGCACCCCTTTCGGTCTCAGCGTTCGCACATCTTTCTCTCTCTAAATTGCTTCGCTGTTCTCCAGCTGATTCGAGGTAATTCGAAAGTTGCTCCTTTAGATTTCGTTATCTTTGTTATATAGAGATCAGAGAAACCCTACCTGTATGACTTGTATGCATTTTTGCGAGTTTTTTTTTCCCTTTTTTTGTTTGATTACGTTTCTGATGCCCTCGGTGAGGTTGTATTCTCTGCTAATATTTCGATTGAGATTGTTTGTTTTTGCTTGATATGAAATTGGAATTTTGGTCTGATTGGAGGTGGAAACCATCGTGTGGTTGAGTTAGGGCTTCAATGTGATTGGGCGATCTAGAGCTTTTCTTGAGATTGAATTGAAGTTTTGTGTGTCTTCAGTGTTTATGGGTGGGTTGCAATGAGATTTTAGATTGAATTAGGTCTTTTAGTTGGAATGAGGAAACTAATTTGGACCTTGGTAGAAAATTGAATGTTGCAAAGAATATGACGTTTAAAGTTGGGGGAATTGGCTTGATTGACATTGGGGAAAATGCAAAATAGAAATCTCTATTATGCATGGGAGGATTTAATAGTAGGCGAGGGCTATAAAATTTATTGGGGAGTTAATACTTAATAGTCAGTTTATGGAATTGGTCAACACCTTTGGTGAATAGAGACGATAGTTAAGCATCCGCTGTTGGTTTCTGTTGTGCTTCTATAGGGTCTGTTGCAACCATTGCTTTTTTGGTGTTTCATTATTTCCGGATTTTCGTGGTCGTTTTTCGGCAATTGATGTATGCAGATCCATAGATCTCCTGTGTTTTGATGCCGTGTAGTTATTTTGTGGTTATAGAATGTTTTTTTCTTTATGTTTGGAGAGGTGTGTGTTGTTGGGTCGGCAAGTTATTTTCTATTTCTGGATGTAATAGTAGTGTGATGAGAGGCACCTATCCATAAGACAGGGAGGTGGACACCATCGTTTTCGCGTTAGAGGAATATTAATAGTGTCATTATCTGTAGACAGAAAAAAGACAAAATATCAGTGGGATTTGAGTTTAATTTCGGTCGTACCTTTTGTCATCTTTGGTTTTCCATGTGCATATTTTTTCGTACATGTTTCCAATTAGCTTCATCCATTGATGGTTCTTTTCTCGATTCATTGCAGGATGGTCGGCAAGTTTGTCTTGGTGATTGTGCTATTCTTAAACCACCTCAGGATTCTCCACAACGTATAGGTTTAGTTTGTTGGTTGAAAGAAGAAAAGTGAACAACTTGCAGCTTGGCGTGAACTTGCTTTATCGGCCTGCTGATCTAACATTGAAAAAAGGTGGTGTGGTGGAAGGCACTCCAAATGAGGTCTTCTATTCCTTTCACAAGGATGAAATTCCAGCTGCATCTTTACTTCACCTATGCAATTTATTCCTAGAGGTGTAGAACTTCGTACAAAGACATCTTCGCTTGTCGGCGTGTTTATGACATAGCAAACAAGTGTTTGGTGGCTGACTGACCAAGATTACATTGATGTAGGTTTTCCTTCTCAAAAAAAGCTTTTCATTTTTGCCGTTAGTTATTTTTATCGTGGTTTCATATGGGCTTGGAATTCGATGGCTTGTGGGCTAGACTAGGCGTTTTGAATCTTCGTTTAAGGTATAATATGCAGGTCGCTCACGTAAGCTGGATAATATTTCAGGAAAGACAAGAAGTAGACGACATCTTACACCAAACAAGAACATAAATGCACATGATGTTGCAGACCGGTGGGCGTTCATCAAAGCAAGCAAATGGTCCAAGTTCGACTACGCAGCTGAAACGTGTTGATAGCAGTCAAAATAGTGGAAGTTCTTTAAACTCTCAAGTCAGAGGGAAGAGAGAAAGGAGTGACAATGGAAGTCCCGTGAAGCAAGAGCGTTCTTTAAAATCCGATGACGCTGATTCTCTCCAATGCAAATCGAAAGTACTCTGAAATTTGAAATTGCCCAAATAACAGAAAAAGGCGGTGTCGTGGAATTGGAAGGGATTGATAAACTTATTCAATTGATGAAACCGGTTAAAACTGAGATAAAATGGGATCTGAGTAGCCGCTCCATGCTTGCAGGGGTTATGGCTGCTACGGATAAGATTGACTGCCTAAATCGGTTTGTGCAGCTCAACGGTCTGTCTGTTTTGGATGAATGGCTACAGGATATCCCGAAAGGACGAGTAGGAGATGGAAGCAAGGACAGTGATAAGTCTGTGGAGGAATTTGTTCTGGTTTTACTACAGGCATTGGATAAACTTCCAGTTAACCTTCATGCCCTCAAAATGTGCAACATTGGGAAATCTGTGAACAATTTGAGGTCGCATAAGAATTCTGAAATTCAGAAGAAAGCCAGAAGCTTAGTCGGTACATGGAAGAAACGGGTTGAAGTTGAAATGAATGACATCGACCAAAAGACTGGTTCGAACCAAGGTGTATCCTGGCCTTCCAAATCACGTATACCTGAATCTTCTCATTCTGGCATGAAGACTCCTAGAGGGACCGATGTTTCTATGAGAAATCTTACACAGAATTCTACATCATCCTCATCAAGGTCTTCGCATGGGGATGCTAATATTATATCTGAGGCTTCTCCTACAGGGACAGGAGAACAAGTCTCACCTTCGGTCGGACAGGGGAACCATCCTAAAAATTCTACTGGAGTTGCTCCTGATGTTGCTCAAATCAAGGAGGAGAGGAGTAACAGAGCCAGTCAATCACAGAAATATAGCCCATCTAACTCATTGAAGGATGATGCGAGAAGCACTAGTTCTGGTTCGGCAACTGCTCGTAACATGTCCAGTGGTGGCAGTCAAAGTAAAAAAGGCATCAGTTACGCAGGGATGTCAAATCATGCAAGTCAGAAAGAGATTAGCAGAAGCTCCTCGTCCCAAAAGGTTGCTGCTTTAGAGAAGAAAACTCATTCTGCTTTAAGTGGTGAAAGGGTTATGGAGGGTGCTGTAAGTGAGGGGAAGAACCATAAGCTTATCGTCAAGATACCTAATAGGGTAAATAGTCCCGCTCAAGTGGGTGGCACAAGTGTGGTTGGTGGCCCCCCCTACGTGAGCAGACGAGTTTCCTCTCCGTTGCATTCGGACAAACATGAGCATGTTGACCATGAGGATAGGATTGAGGCACATCGATTCAATGTGTCTTCTGATAAGGTTTTGGATTCACGTCAAGACGGTGTTTCAAAGGATGTGCCGAGTGGATCTACAGATGGCGCTGGACCACACGATGCTTTCCCTGATGGAGGCCATGTTATGGCCATTGACGACTTAAGGAGACCGGTTGATGGCAGCCTGCCCACAAGTCAGCATAGGCCTGTTGAGCTGCATTCCTTGTCCTTCAGCCCTATGAATGCTTTGGTTGAGAGTTGTGCTAAATATTCCGGCGTTAGTACATCTCCCTCACTTGAGGACAATGGTGGAATAAACTTGCTTGCTAGTGTGGCTGCAGCTGAAGAAGTCTGTGTTGTTGATGTTGCGAAATCTCAAGTGTCACCTGTTGGAGATGAAAGCCAAACTTGTAATGATGCTGAAAGTGATGACAAGAAACAGTATGTGTTCACTGGTGGTTTACAGTCTGAGGATAGTTCACACTTACCTGACCTTGGGCACATGGATACTGATAGACGGTCACATGGTTATGAAGAAATCCCTCTGGAGATTAATAAGTTTTCTGAAATTTCCAGCAGAGATAGGAGTAACACTGCTGATGTGAAGAAGTTGGAGTCCACTGAGAGACTAAACCAAATTGCTGGAATAGATTCAGTATCAGCTCCCTCTGCTGAGAAGGCAAGAGAAATTGAACCAAATAGAAAAATGCTCGAGGAGAACACTACTTTCAGTAATGCCAATTTTAATCGTGGCAGATTTGATGACATGGAAACAGAAGAAAAGATAAATTCTTATGATGGAAATGCAGACGAGATCAAGCCAACTGTTGAAGTCGCGGCACCAAGTATATCATGTGAAGGGGATTGCAAGAATAACTCAGATGAACGACGGAACAAGGTGCCTCTTTTGCGGCGGGAATCGTCTTCAGTTAGTATGCACGGATTAGCAAAGGGATTGAGCAACGAAAAACCATACCAAACTGTCTATGACCAAAAGCAATTATTAGGATTGAATACCAGAAAAACTGATGTGAAGGATGGTCGAAGTCATGTTATCAACTCTGGGATGAATTTTGACGTGGAAGAGGGCACGGTTGTTGCTGATGAAAGCCGTCAGGATGCTGCTGCTTCTGATAAGGAAAACAAGGTGACTACAAGTCACACATTAACAGCTGAGGCTGAGGGACAACGTTTGGCTAATCCAGATCATGAAGCTACGGATCGAAAGACTGACTTGAGTGGAACCCAGTCTGCTACTGTGCCATCTGATGTGGAAGGGGATTATGCTTCCAGTGGAACTTCAGATGGGGACGGGAAAATGAAGTTTGACTTAAATGAGGGACTTGATGATGACGAAGAGAGGTTGGAGGAGCCCATTAGCTTAACTACGGCTGGTGCAAAAGGTGTTCAGATCAACTCATTAACACATCCATTGAACCCTGTTCCCCAGATCCATTCTTCTTCTATCACCGTGGCTTCTGCTGCAAAAGGCTCCTTTGTTCCTCCAGACGACTTGTTGAGAAGTAAAATGGAAATTGGATGGAAAGGTGCTGCTGCGACGAGCGCCTTTCGACCAGCAGAACCTAGAAGAGCTCCCGAGATGACTTTAGGTTCTTCAACAAATATTTCTTGCTCTGATGCCTCTACCAGTAATAAGTCTGGTCGCTTTCCATTGGATATCGATCTGAATGTGCCAGATGAAGGACTTGTCGAGGAGATGACTTCTCGAGATTATGCTATGGATTTTGATTTGAATGCAGTTGAGGAGGCAAACGATAATGGGAACGGGGTGGATCTTGTTAATGCTAAACACCAAGGTGGTGGTTTAGCTTCTGCTGATGCTCGAAGAGGTTTTGATCTCAATGATGGCCCCGTTGTCTATGAAACTAACGCGAAAACTTTCTCAATTAACCATCAAATGACGGGGGGTAGTATGCCCACGCCTCACCTGTCCGGGCCAAGCCCTCCAGGAGGCATCAGAATGAACGGTGCTGGGTTGGAAAGCTTCTCACCTTGGTTCCCAACAGGGAACAACATGTTCACAACCGTGGCAATTCCATCGATGCTGCCCAATCAAGGCGATCATCCATTTCCCTTTTTTCAGGCAACCACAGCCCAGCGACCATTGGCATCTTCTGTAACTGACCCGTTTAACCCTGAGGCTTATCGAGGATCCGCATTTTCGCCTTCTCCTGCCATTAACTTCCCAGCTGGTCCATTCCCTTTTCCCTTCCTTCCTTTCGGGACTAGTTTTCCCGTCCCCTCTACCAGTACTTCGATCGGTGCCACCTCTTATGGCGGAGAACATTCTTCAGCGCCCAGTCCAAGGCTTTTTGCTCCACATCAGCAGTTCTTGGGTGGCTCAGTCAATGCTATGCCTTCTCAGTTTCCAAGGCCCTATGTGAGTAGCAGCAATGGTAATTCTCTCTTAGACAACAGCAACAACAGAACGTGGGGCAGGCAGGGACTTGACCTCAATGCAGGTCCTAGTGGTGGAGGAGTCACGGAGGCAGAGCCCAACCGTGAAGAGATGGTCTCGTTGACTTTCGGTCAACAGTTCATCGGAGGTTCTCGGGCATTGACTGAGGAGCATGCGAGGAATTATTTCGCTTCAGTTGACAATTTGAAGAGGAAGGAACCAGAAGGAGGTTTGGACAAGGAGAGCTTCAGACCTCATAAACAGCCTTGGCAGTAGAAAACGTGTCTCAGCTCTCATGTAAGTTACCTTTTCTTCCCTTTAAATTCTTCGGCTGCTCTATATTGGATTTGCTGACTTGGTTTTGAACGCCACACTCTCACAGATTGAAGTGTAGAGTTAGATTGATCTACTGTGCTTTTATGTTGGTGAAATCTATACGATGCCTCTCATTTGGTTTGGTTTTCTTGCAATGCAAATCCTTCATATTCACATCTATGTATCGTAACTTCGAACGAATCCTTTTATTTTTCTGAGAAGGGCCGCTGAGAGGATGGATGCGTCTGGCGAAACTCGGAAAGGCCTACTTTGAGATTTTGAAGGGGTTCGACTGTGTTTCTTTTCGTGTGCTTCTTGACCCTTTGTAGGAAAACTTCTTGATTTCGAATATTTGAGACGAGTATTTATTGCTCTTCTTTGATTTCATGTTGGATTTAGTACCAAAATGTAAATTTCATCAACAGAAAAAAATAATATTTAAAATATTCTCAATGATGAAATGCCTCATCAGCATCGGGCAAGTGGCTGACTGTGGACAACGGAAAGTCATTCCTCTCCGGCGATGTTGGCAAATCTTGGCCGTCCATTTCTCCAGCAGCATCATCACTAATGGTCGGCATATATATATATGGCTATTGCGGGGAAGTAACCGATTCTTAATATTGAGTTCTATTTTCTAGAATTGTATGTACTTCTATATACAGCTCCAACAACTTCTCTTGACAGAATCCAAAACTCAACTTACGTGGTTCGACGTCATGCAGCCACGTGTAAATACGTATGCATGCAGCGTTCTAACATGATATAGCCACCGTATTTATACGTGCATGTATCTATACGTATACAGCTATGTTAGGCACAGCCACGCAGACGGTCGATAATGATGTTGGCTATATTGTCCCCTCTGTCTGCGTTCTTGGTGTTCATCGTCAATTAGCTTTTCTCTGACTTTTCTCCTCTTCCCTTTTCATTCTTTTTACTGTAGCTGTGACTTTCTTAAAGCGGTGGAAAAAAAAAGCAAATACTAATCGCAAAACGACCCACCAACCACACTTAGAAGAGAAATTGATGAACAACACTGAACCAGCCAAGAATCGAGCTTCAATCGATCAGACACATGCCTGGCCCTGGCCCGCACGTGATGTACGCACTCGGGTCGGGTCAGGCCCTGATGCAAGCCTCAAACGGTCGGTTCAACCCGCACCACTGCTTAGTCTACGCCGTGAACGCCTTCTTCGGGCCAGACATGGGCTCGTTCCTCGAGTGGCTCACCTCTACGGCGGGGCTCGCCCGAGCCGTGGGCTCGAAGGTCGAGCCATGGATCCACGACCCTTTCTACTACCCACTCATACTCGGCCTTCCGCTGGCGCTCATCTATAGCTGGGGTTCCAAGGTTTTGCTTCGCAAAGGCGTCATTTCTTCCTTTTCTGCGGTGGGTGCGAAGTTCGAGTTACCTAATTTTGATTAACTACTCACCATTTTTGGCTGCTTATTATTAAATAGAGTTTTCTTTTTTCTGTTCGATTTTCAGGCGCACCTAACTGTAGCGCAGTGCTTCTTGCTGGTTTTCGCCGGATCTTTGTCTCACTTTTTCTTGGATCATCTGTTTGAGGTAAACCAAACAATCTAATCCCCCAAAAACCTTTATGGTTCTTGTGGAGAATATAAGAAGTGGGGTTGTCCCACATATTCTAAGTTCTTCCGGTATATATATATAAGAGGCAGTCTCCTCGGAAGAACCCCTCGATTTCTAATAGTTAGTTTTGGAATAACCCCTCGTTTTCTAATAGTTATTTTTCTTGATGGATGGGAGATAAACGTAGCAGCACACGTAGTTTTTAAGTATAGAAAGAATCAAGAAAAAAGAACTGTTTTTTTTTCTTTCCAATTACAGGAAAATGGCCATTCTTCAATGTATACATGGATCCTAAGCACAGGCTGGTGGAAAAACCCGAGCCCCAATAAATCCCGACGCTGTTGTCGTCGTCGGCCTATTGTGCTCGGCCTTAATCGGAGGGTTTATTTACATCTACAGGTAAAAAGAAAAAGAATTCTTACCTAATGTCATCTTTACAACTTACGAGAGAGACTCTCATTTTCGACGCTCTTTTGTTTTTCGTAGAGCGAAGGCGCTGAAGTTGTCGTCGGAAAAACCGTATAATAAGTCGTTGAGATTGATCGTAGTAATTGCGAATCTCTACTGTTTGTGGTGTGCGAGTCAGATTTATGTGGTTACGCCTCGACGGCCAGCGATAGGCGAAGAGGCCGATCTCGGCGTCCTCGTCTTCCTCGGGATTTTCTTCTTCTTTCCTCATTGGCTTTGCGTACTATCAATGAATCACAGAGATGTTGTTGTTGAGGCACTTCCTTTGTGAAATGTAATAACAAATCATTCTATTATGTCATACGCCAAATGAGTCAATTTTTAAAGTTTGTGTTTTAATTTGCAACTTGGTAAGTTGCCATGATATTTTAAGATTTATCCTTAAATAAGCAACTTCAACGTCACATTTTTACTCTTATTCTAAATAGAGGTCGTTTAAGGATTTTTCAGAGATATTGAGAAATAGAATGGAACGTCTTATGTACCTTTGTTTTCTGCTATTTAATTAATGAAATGTCTCCTCATGAACGTTGAAAATCACATAAAGGGTAACTTTGGAAATATAGTAAATTTTTGTATTTAAATCTGTAAAACGACTTCTAATCAGAAACAAAATTAGAGATGTAAAACGACCTCTAATTCGAGTCGGAGGGAGTATAATTTACTCAGTTATTTGGCCTGTGAGAATTTCCAACAAAAAATTTTAGGTTTCTCCCATATTGTGCTTGGAATTTTGAAAAACTCAGTGACCTTAAATTGCGGGCGACCTAAAAAAGTAGTTATAAAATCCATCCTAAACCATTGACTCTATTTTTAATTCCTTGCAAAATCTTCCCTCTTGTGTTTAATTCCTTACAAAAGCGTCCTTACGGTATATAATAATTTTGTTAGCGCCCTTTAGCTATCTAATTTTTGCTTATAGTAACATTTTCTAGTGAATGTATGTCACAACATTCACATTCGGCAGCGCTTTAATAGTTACTAGTATAATATGCACATTCTAACGCATGTGCGCCAATATGAGCAGTTATCGAAATGAGCAGTTTTTCTAATGGCAGATTTCATCATGAGTATTAGAAATGAGCAGTTTTTTTAATGGCAGTTTTTAATGAAATGACACTTGTCAATTTATTAGTCCTTAATAGATAACAAAATTGACACACCAAAGCAGTTACTCTAATGTCAAGGGCCTTAATAAAATAGAAAGATTACAATATTACTATAAAGGTCCAATTTTAATAAAAGTTCATACGTTTTATAAGACTTTTTAGGTTTGTATATGTTATGTCTTTATTGTCGGCACGTGTTAATTAATCTAAGATTAAGGCCAAGAGGATTTTGGCGTTAGATTAGATTAGACGCGTAATTAGATTAGTAAAAACAATTTTGCTTCCAAGACACTAACTAATGATGTCTACGTTCGAACCGCGTGATATACGCCTTGTCTGCATTCGTCCACGTCATCACATGAAAGTTAACATCGTACTTTGTTTTTACTTGCTCGATTTTTAAATTTTGCCACAAGTTCCACTACGTGATCTGCAGTGTTGAAAGTTTATTACAGTTGATGAAATATATATTTAATTATGTCATGTTGAAATCATTATATTAGAAGGATTTGATCTTTATGATCGATCACATATCGATGCGATTAATGTAGCCAATTGCCTTAGATGTTGGCTGTGATATGAATCATAAAATGATACAATAGTTCTAGATTTATTCATGGTTTCCCTCCCTACGGATAATTGATATGATCTATGTCGTTTTCAAATTATGAATTTGTGCTTTTGTGGTCACTCGTTCTTCCTGTAAATCGTGGGCACATTGAGAATAACCTAAGAACGAATTATTGTTTTTTTTTTCTTTTCACAATTCTTCTATGAGAAGTTCAAAGAAAAATCAGATCTTGTAAGACATGCATGCATGGATCAGTTGATTGTATTGTAGGTGAAGTTTACAATACAATACTCACATATTAAATGTAATATTCAATGATGTTGGGTCTGAATCTGAACAATATTTAATAACACAAAAGACTTGTGAGTATGAATTAGATAGTGCCTCATATCTTAGTAACCACAATTGACTTGACCTCAGTTTTGAAGAAAGCACACGTAATTGAAAACACAGATTGACGTAAAAAAAAAATAAATAAAAATCGTTTGTCACTTTCGGCGGTAAATTTTAATTGAATCGAAAGGTAACCCCCAAATAAGGTCTTTCTTTATCAAAATAAATTCCATCTGTACATATGCAATGGTCAAGATATAAAGGATGGTGTACCGACAACTTAAAGTGAAGCATACACACAATATCTAAAAAAAAAAATTTGGATAATCATATTTGATAGTTAAAAATAAGCAACCCACATGTCAAACAAGGATCAATGATACTTTTTCAACCATGTCGAATCATAAAATCAATTACATGGGTGAAAATATTCCAACCCACACGTTGATGTAGGCTTCATAATGGCAAAACCCAACGGAGCTCAAATTCATTGAGGCATATAAATCTATTAAGTAGTGAGCAAATATAATGATCACAATTGGAAGTCGGCTTTGGTGATAAAGTCCATAATTTTACAAGATTCATAATTTTGTAATAACCAAAAGCGTATAAAATAAATAAATCCTAAATATTAGAAACGTTCAAAACATAATTTGTTTTAGATCATCCCTAAATCGTAATCATATTTACCAAACAAATATCCAAGAAACATCCTCGCCCCAACTCCTTCGTAACACGTGTCCCAAAAGCGTGTCAAGTACATCCTAACAATCCATGTACCACTCAACCGACGGATTCGTGCCACGTGTCAGATATCGATCACCCGCAGTTATAAAATCCTCGTAACTCGCATTTCCCTGCAATAACTGAAGTTCAAATTACTCGCCGTCTTCGAGCAAAATACATCGACGCAGATGATTCGAAGAATCGACTACAGAGAACGGAGGATCCTCAGATTCCCCGCCGTCCGCCACTGCGACGGCGCGTCGCCGGAAACCCTACTGCAATGTCTGATCACCTCCTCGGAAAACATAAGCCGATATCAGCCCAAATCCTTCGCATCCCAGCGGAGGAACGCCCGCGAAATAATCCGCCAGGTATCGATTCTCTCCATCTTCTTCGACGAAATCCGCCGCCGCCGACAATTCCTTAATCCTCAGCCTGTCCGAAATCCACGCAGCCCTTCAGAAAATCGAGCTCCTCCTATCAGACTGCTCGCGCCGGGGCTCGAAACTCTTCATCCTAATGAAATCCCACGAGGCGTCGGCTCAGTTCAGGGCGCTCGCCGGAACCCTAGCCACCGCCGTCGACGTCCTTCCCTCCATCGACGAAGTCTCCGTCGAAGTCAAGGAGATGCTCAATTTGCTCTCCGCCCAAGCTCGCCGGGCAAAGATGGAGGTTGAATCAGAAGACGAAGAGACTATGAAGAGCGTCATCCTCATCCTAAACCAATTCGAGAACAAGTTCGAACCCGACCCGTTTCTGACCCGTAAGATCCTAACTCGATTGGATATCGGGTCGTGGGCGGAGTGCCACGAGGAGATCGAATTCCTGGAGGACGAAATTCGGGCAGCTCATTCGGGCAGCAGCGACGACGTCCACCTGCTGACCGGCCTAATGGGATTCCTATGCTATTGCAGGGCAACGCTCTTCGACGACTGCGATTTCGACCTGAAAGATTCGCCGAGGAGCAGCGTCGCCGTCGACGAAGCGCTGAGCTGTCTCAACCCGAGAGATTTCCGCTGCCCGATATCCCTCGAGCTGATGACCGACCCCGTGACCGTCTCCACCGGGCAGACCTACGATCGGCCCTCGATCGCAAAATGGCTCAAGTCGTCGGGCAGCCCGACCTGCCCGAAAACCGGCGAATCCCTCGCCGACACGTACTTAGTCCCCAACACGAACCTAAAGAAGGTTATCCACCGCTTCTGCGCCGAGCACGGCGTCTCCCTCGCCCCCAAATCCCGGGCACAAAACCGCGATATCTCCCTGACCGTCCTGCCCGGCTGCCCGGCCCACGCGGAGTCGGTCAGGCTCCTGTCGGTCTACCTCACCCTCACCATGAGCCACGGCTCGAGCCATCAGAGAAAAAAGGCAGCCTTCGAAGTGCGACTCTTAACCAAATCGAACCTCTTCAACAGATCTTGCCTGACCGACGCCGGGGCGGTCGAGCCGCTCATCGAGCTCCTCGGCTCGACCGACGGCTCGTTGCAAGAAAACGCAATTTCGGCCCTCTTGAAGCTTTCGAAGCATCCCAAGGGTCAGAAGGAAATCGTCGAGAACGACGGGCTCGGCCCAATACTCGACGTCCTGAAAAACGGCGCAAAGGACGAATGTAAACAGCTTGCAGCCGCCGTCGTCTTCTACCTATGTTCCACGAACGAATACAGAAAATCGATCGGCGAGAACCCCGAAATAATCCCGTCCCTCTTGGAGCAGATAAAGGACGGAACCAACAATAAGAAAAATTCGATCGCGGCGCTCTTCGCCTTGCTAATCTACGACGGAAACAGAGGACGAGCCATTGAAGCAGGGGCGGTCCCAGCACTAATGAACCTTCTAGAAGCTTCTGGAAAAACCGAGCTGAAGGTCGACGCGTTGGCCGTACTTTCGGCCTTGGCGAACAGTTTCGAGGGTTCTTCGGAGGTCTTACAGCAATCCTCGGCACTTGCGTCGGTAGTAAGGTTGCTGCGGGCGGTCGAAGCTCGTCAGGGGAAAGAGCACTGCGTCTCGATATTACATTCGCTCTGTCTGAACGGAGGAGACGATGTGGTTTCGGCGCTGGCCGAGGATGGTCATTTGATGTCTGAGCTTTATTCGATGATCACTGAAGGGACGTCTCACGGTGGAAGAAAGGCGAGGGCTTTGATTAAGATTTTGCAGAGGTTTTGTGAGTCGAGGTCGGCCGATGGGGCGAGGGAGGTCAGGCGAGGGAGGTATGTTAATGTGCGGTGATGAAAGATTGTGAAGGAGGCTTATCTCTGAGTTTTTGTGTGGAGCTAAGTTTCGTGTATGCACTACTGTAGATTTTTTTTTGTGTTGGAAATTCTTTGCTGTGATTGTTTGTAGCATTAGTTTGAGAAGAATGGGTGGTTGTGTATGAATAAGATTGTTTAGGGGTGATGATGTAAATAATAGAAAATAAAGGGTGATAATATAAATTGTATTTTGTTTGATTAGAGTATGTAATGAAGCCAGGGGCCTTCCTTTGGGGCTTAGTTGATATTACTATATTCTCGAGGAGCCAATTTGATATTTTAGTACCGTACAGCGATTGAAGCGCGATACGCTGTCGCACGATGAGAGGGTTAGTTAATAAAGGGGGAATATCGATCTTTCGCAGACCTCTCCACGATTTTGAGTTTTCCTCGCGACGAAGAAAGTTGTTTAGGGCTTTAGGGTTGAGGTTTTGCAGCTTTGAAGATGGCGAGTGAGCAAGCTAAGCCAGCTGCTGATGAAGCGAAGATCGATCTGTTCGAAGACGACGACGAATTCGAGGAGTTTGAAATCGGTCAAGGTAGGGTCTTGTTTATCAGTCGATTGCTTGTTTCAGTTCTGTAATTTGCTGGATAACCTGTGCGTGGAGTCTAATTGAGAGTTTTCGCTCCACTTTGGTATCTTCTTCAACGTTTTACCTTCCGATTTTAGATTACAACTCTCAGTACTCAACATCATTAGACGACCGAAATCATGCGGGCAATGAACATCATATATCACTAGACACTAGCACTAGTATGTCCTCTGTTAAATCTGTTCCTTTGTGGTTAATGATATAGCTCTGTTGATAGTATGTGATAGTTTTTTTCTGCTGTGCAAATCGTGTTCTGCAGTATTTCTAACATAATCGTGCTTCGAAATTGGCAGATTGGGAAGACAAAGAAGAAGGTAAAGAGATAACACAGCAATGGGAAGACGACTGGGACGATGACGACGTCAACGACGACTTCTCTTTGCAGCTCAGAAGGGAATTGGAGAACAACACCGCCACCGAGAAAACCGAAGCTAAGTAGTCCTCACCACTTGGTTGCTCATAGTCTATGAACTATCTTTGCTCTACAATTCATTTACCGAATCAATGCTGTGGTTCTTATAAATCTTTCATGAACTTAAACATATCGTACTGAATTTCCATGTAATAGTGCCGCACTCTTTATTCTAGCCCATAAATGATAATGTTCTTGGCCTGTCTTGCCTTTATCAAGCTATTTTTACATGGGATCAACCATAACATCATTGATGCAATATTAGCTACATTGGGACGACAACAGCTTTTCAGCCCTTCCTTACACACGCCACACCAATAATCGAATCCAAAGTACCCCACGACGAACCACCCTCCTCCATAGCTTCCCTAGCAGCTTTGCTCAACTCCTCAACCTTTCCCCTCACTCCTAAAGCTCTCTCTCCATTACACATTAACTCTCTCACCTTTCTCTCCACCTCAGCAGCCCCAATATCTCCACGCACCGACGAACCGCCACCTGGCGAAACCCTGAGCCCCACGCCTGCCACCTCAGCAATAAACCTCGCATTCACATGTTGCTCGGCCATGAAAGGCATAGCAAGAATCGGCACGCCGAATGAAATGCTCTCCGTAACCGAATTCCATCCACAGTGACTTAAAACCCTTTTACACCCTCGTGGCGTAAAACTCTTTCTTGATCAACCCAATCTTTCACGATCATGCCCTTCTCCCTATTTCGACTTTCGAAATCTCTGATGAAACCGTCGTCTGCGCCCCCCTTTGGTAGTAGCCTCACGGCCCACAAAAAGCTTACATTCGACTTTTCCAACCCTTCTGCGATTTCTCGCAATTGGGCTTGACTAACCTCGGCCTGTGTCCCGAAAGATACGTACATAACGTCTTCTCCCTTTGCCAATTTCTCGTCTAGGAAAGCCAAGTAGCTCGGCTTTTTGACTTCTTCTGCCTTCGGTCCTTCGACTAAGCAAAGGGGCCCCACGCAGTAGGCTTTGGGGGCGAGCCTATTATTCCAATAGTCAACATATTGACCTTCGAGCTCGTAAAAGGTGTTGACTATGAGTCCGCGGCTCCTAACCATCGCGATGAGTTGCTCCATCACGAAATCGACGTATGGACCCGCGGGCTCAATATCCCCGAAAGGCGGGTCGAAGTCGTTCACAGTGAGTTCCAACCCCGGGAAATCGTTAGGGTTCATGAAGAACGGCTCGTCTGGCGTTTTAACTTGTATGTGCGGTTTTTCCTTTCCCAAAACTTGGTACATGACGGACGAAAAGATCCCCGTGCCGAAGAAGGCGAAACGAGGGACTTGGAACTTATTCGCGCTTTTGAGCGTCCATCCGAGGAATGAGTCCGAGATTATGCAGGAAACCCTAGGGTTTAGTTTTTCTAAGGAATCTTCGAAGGCCTCTTTCATTTTCTTGGTGGAATTCGCAAAGGGGACGAAGGATGCCATCGACGGCAGGTCGTGGGTGTTCTCCACGCCTTTCGGGACGCCGTCTGTGTTTTGCGGGAAAGGGAGTTCGACTATTGAGATGGCGCTGATGTCGTCGAGGTGTGAGTGGATCTCCGGCGAGTTTCCGGCGGTGGTGACGACGGTGACGGCGGCGGAGCGGCGGTGGAGGAGGCGGGCGAGGCGGAGGAGTGGTATGGTGTGGCCGCGTGCCATGAATGGGAAGATGACGAAGTGTGGACTCGTTGGAGAACCCATAATATGAAATAAATGATTGTTTGATAGATTTTCTTTTTTGGGGGGAGTTGGATGATTTTAATGGCTATTTAACGATTTGTCGCTGCATTTATTGCAGTGACCAAGTCAACTCTTCCGGCCTCAGTATAGACATTAAATGTTCAAATTATTTTTTTTGAATTTAAAGAACATTTCGTCACCTCCTACCTTCCTATTCCTATCTGCCACTAGTTTCTATGTTTCGCAATTAATTTCATTACGACGTGACGTATAACCAATAGAATCGAGAGAGATTGATATTAACGAAGAGTGCATGCCATCGACGACCTTAATGTTATCATACAAGATCATACGAAATATGTGTCATGGATATCGTAATATTTATTTATTTAGTATATCTTTCCTTCGTCGTGATTCGTGAAAGTTCAAAGTCGTAGAGATTATTGTATATCTGCATTATGCATTAGCTGTTGAATTTGCTTTTCTTTTACAATGAATCGCACAACTACCTCTTGACCCAATACTATACCAAGTTAAAATTTGAATATACTACAATTTATATTTTTATTTTGTTCAGCTATTATATTTAGACTTTGACGATCGAATTTGGTGGTGGTGGGAAATGAAAATATCATGTCTATTAAGGAACAGTAAAAAACATCTACCTTTTAATCACAAGATTAAAAAGGTAATAATCCTCTATTCATTTCTATGGTCGATATCTATAGTATACATTCAACGACGGACCTCAAACGTCTATGAAAACCTGATAAAGCAACGCTTACTGATCGAAGAAAGGCACATCGCAAATGAAGGTATTTTTAATTATAAAAACTAATCACGCAAACGTAAATCAGCGAACGGTCCTAAATATCCCTCAAATTACGACCTCAACATTCAAGTCTAATAATGCTTTCTACAACACATCCTCCTCATGTATAAATACGTAAATCCCCACTTACAATTTTCAGCCAGAAACGCACGCACACACACTGATCGATCCAAGGTGTTCTTGCAAAAAAAAAAAAAAAAAAACACGAAAGCCTACAGTTTGTGTGTGTGTGTGTGTGTTTACGCAAAAACGTCGTCGTTGATGTTGTCTAGCTCGAGAACGCTCAAAACTTCACCAAATTCACATAAAGTTTTGATCTTTCCAGTCATTTTCATAATCAAATAAAAAATATATATCAGCTCAAGATTCATCGAAAATGGACGCAGATACCGTGAGGACAGTTGTAGGGATCATCGGTGCGTCACATATATATATCACTGCATCTAATAAAGAAAAATGAATATCTAAATCTCTTCTATAATGTGCATGCAGGAAATGTCATCTCCTTCTTCCTATTCCTTTCCCCACTGTAAATTTTACGTTTCCTTAATCATAATTTCACTTAAATATATGTGTACATGCACTTACTAAAAATGGAATTTTTCCATGCACATTTGATTATTATTTAGCCCTACATTCTTCACTATATGGAAGGAGAAATCGGTCATGGCGTTCAAGCCCGACCCATACGTAGCGACTTTGCTAAATTGCGCAATGTGGGTATTTTACGGTATGCCCTTCGTTCATCCCGATAGCTTCCTCGTCGTCACAATCAACGGTTTCGGGCTTTTCATCGAAGCATTCTACATCACCATCTTCTTCGTCTACTCAGATTGGCCCAAGCGTGTAAGTAAATTATTCAATTATTTAACCGATACATATAAAAAAAAAATAAATTCGCTTTTAAGTAAATAATAAAATATTCAGAGCAAGATGATCGTCGCGCTGCTGGTCGAGGCGGCCTTCTTTGCTGTGGTGGTGTTCGTTACGATGGTTTTCTTGCATGGAACGACGGCGAGGTCAATGCTCATCGGTATTCTTTGCATAGTGTTCAATATTCTCATGTACGCCTCGCCTTTGACTGTAATGGTACGTTTACGACCGCGTTTTTTTTTTTTTTTTCTTTTTTCGCCGGATCGCTTTTTATTAGCGCAAAAAAATGCCGTTAATTTTCGCAGAAACAAGTGATCAAGACGAAGAGTGTGAAGTACATGCCGTTTTACCTTTCGCTGGCCAACTTCG
Organism: Craterostigma plantagineum; assembly: GCA_027422505.1. Lineage (NCBI taxonomy): Eukaryota > Viridiplantae > Streptophyta > Magnoliopsida > Lamiales > Linderniaceae > Craterostigma > Craterostigma plantagineum. The sequence continues at coordinate 214,899 of JAPQWV010000204.1, forward strand.
CCAACGGCATCGTTTGGACGATCTACGCATGCATCAAGCTCGATCCCTACATTCTGGTACTTAGAATAAAAAAGAAAAGGCGAATTAAATCCGTCGATTTTCTATATAATTATGAATCGTAGTATTTATGGACGTTCCGTCGATTTTTTTTTCTTACAGGTTCCGAACGGCTTGGGATCGCTGTCTGGGTTAGTGCAGCTCATTCTATACGCGACGTACTACAAAACGACGAAATGGGACGAAGACGACGGAGCGAAAACCAAAGGAGGAGACGTAGAACTATAAATAAACCGAAATTGTTTTTTAACTTAGATCAGAGAAACTGCAATTTATTATCGTTCGACGCTACGCTTTTCCAATTTTGATTATCTTTACGTATATCGCTTTACACGTTCGCTCATCGCCGGAGCATTTTCATCCGACGTAGTATTCTCAATTGGGACGAACAATCGAATAATTAATTAATTAATTAATTATTTGTCGTTGTGGAATATTAGGGTCCACGGTACTTCGAAGTGATCATTCCTCCGCCCTTCGAAGTGTCCATGGCTTCTAACATTGGCACCACTTCTTCCATCTCGGGCCTCTTGTCGGGATTTGCGTCCCAACATCGCTTCATTACGTTCTCGGGCAACACCTCGGTATTTCCGGCCCCAGATTCTGTTATGCCACCCATCGACCGCGGTTAAAAGGATGCTTAAATTAAAGGGTCGCAGTGTTACGACAATAAGTTTCGAAATTGAAGCAATTTGAGGACACATGAAGAGGATAATAAGTTTCAAAACTGAAGCAATTTGACGACAAATAACGCCGGAATGTTGAAACTTACTGTCTTCAAACTTCTCCATTTTGGTTCTCAAATTGCAACCTTTAATTCAGACGTCTTCAGACTGCTTCAATTTCGAAAATATACTGTCCCAAGATTGGCACCCCCTATATCAAGTGTCCTAAAAAAATAACTAAGCCTTTTTTTTTTAAACTTCGTTCCTTTTACCTGTCGAACGACGGCCAACGTCACCTCGGAGAAGCTGAGGTTGGGATAAGGCATGTCGCAGCAGTATATCTCCCACAAGCAGATTCCGAAGCTGTAAACGTCGCGCTTTCTGTTGTACGGATTCCCATTGAGGACCTATTTTCGCGTTTTTTTCCTTCTTTTTCACGAGCCATTTAAGACGGGAAAATGTCTCTGTGTGCGTGTTAGTGTGTGTTTTTATTACCTCGGGAGCCATGTAGCCGAGGGTCCCAGTTTCGCTAGTCATGTCGTTGGGATTCGAAGCCTCAATACGAGCGACTCCAAAATCTGCGATCTTCACCGTCCTCGACTTGGCGAGAAGCATATTCTTCGTCTTTACGTCCCTATGAACGATTTTCTGAGAATGAAGGTAGCTCAACCTGCAAAAATCGACAAAATTACGCAAAACAAAAAGAAAGAAATAGAAAAAAGGGCGTGAAGAAGCGTACCGTAGGGAAATATCGAGGGCCATCTGAACGACGACTTTGAAGGCGAGCTTCTTTCTCCTATTCTTTATGAGGTAACCCTTTAACGCGCCGCCCGGGAGATATTCTACGACCACGCAACATATGTTGCTCGGCATTCCAATGTGGCCGTTTTCCGTCTGAATGTTGAGATCTGAAGAGCCTATCGTCGCGCCGATAAACTGCAGATATATATATTATATAATATATAGACGCAATAATATATATATATATATATATATATATGTGCGTGTGTGTGTGTGTTAGAGGACCTTTGTTACATTAGGATGACCAAGCTTATGCCAAACTGCGACTTCTTGGGTGAAAGCTGCTCGTAAAGACGCTATCTCAGATTCTGTTCGGTGGCCTTCTTCTCCCCAGTCGAGAAGTTTAACTGAATATCGACACGACAAAATAAGTTGAGAAAAAAAAAAAAAGACGGCGGCCCTTCGTAAATGCTAAGCCTTAGACGAAAAGTTCGATTTCTCATTCGACCAAACTCTTGGTTTAAAGACAGAAAAAGCATACTGAGAGGTCTACTTTCATGCCTTTTGTGCTTCAGATTCCAGTTTATGACACTATTTCATCGTCATGTTTACTCACTAAATGTACTAGGAAACATGTGTTCTCATCAGGGTTGAGAAGTACTATCAAGAAATTATTTCAATTGTTCATATACACATATGTGGCACCTCAAACTTCAAGATCTCGCATATAAACTACATCCTATTAAATTATGTTTTCTTTTTCTCAGCAAGTAAAGATCCAGCATCTTAGGAGCAAGTTGGCTTTATCTTAACGTACTTCTTTCTGTAATAACAGATCTCTTTTATGAAGAAAAAAAAAAACAAGATTCTATCTTTGTGGTGATGCACAGGCAAGAGAGCTTAGAAAAGGAACTGATGGTCACATGAGAAAGTTCAGGAAATACAAGTTTTTCAAAGTTATTACAGTAACTTCCATATCCAAATTTCCAAACCCGTTCCACAGCCCACGGATTTCATGTCTATGCTTTTATTGTACAGTAAAATAAAACAGGATAGAACAGACGCAAAAATATGGAGAAGAAAAGAAACGAACTTGAGAAGAAGAAAAAAAAAGCTCGGAATTTAGTGTTCCACTCCACACCATGCCCACAAGTAGTAGGTATGGATCATTAACAGTTGACTTATCAAGAAAGGCCAACAAGTGGTGAGCCACAAAAATGAAAAATTATTATGAAGTATATGTAATTAGATCCCATTGAAGAAGATTCAAGATTATGACAAATGGATTTCATCCCTCGCCCTCACCACATGGCAATGGGCCCTTGACAGACAGTCACTTAGCTTCATAATAATGATAAAATTACTTCAGGGCAGAGAAGCTATGAATGAGTCTGTTGTAGTTTCAGATAAAAGCAGTATCATCACACTAACTCCAATAAATGCACCAGAAAATCTACATGAAACATATCCAGACAAAGAACAGCCATGTGGTAATAACAGGGAATGATCCGTGTAAGATAACACACACCCCATTGTTACAGATCCAAAGGCATGGTATGAAGTTCAAATGATATGTGAAGCAACGATGAAGAAAATAGTAAAAATAAACCTTCAAAGCAAGATAAACGATGCCACAAAAGGGATGACCCACCCAAGAAATTGACAAAAAGGGAAAAAAAAGACTGAAACTTTAAAGAGAATATGTAAGGACTGGGCTGACCTGCAACATCCTGGCCGTCGTAAATGCCACGGTGGACGGTCCCAAACGTTCCGCGTGCAAGGACGCTTTTGATGATCAGCTTCGACGGATCAATCTCCCACGCTTGCCTCTGCCTCCGCCGCCCCGTTAAACCTCTTCCTCCTACAGCGGCGGCAGCGGCGGCGTGGTTGGAAATGGAGCTGTCACTTTCTTGATTTTGTTGGTTGCTACTGTCTTTGCCTACGCTCCAAGCCCTGCTTAAGTGCTTCTCTAGCTGTTCGTCTAAGCTCTCCAGGTCAATCCGATCGGCTCGAACAACCCCTTTATTGCTTTTCTCCATTCGAGAGAGTTTTGCAATGGCTTTTCTGGGCTCACAGTTGCTTACATGTACATAAATTTTGTATTAATGGCGTTCTTTGGCTTCTGTTTGGGACTAGCGAATGTGGTAAATTTATTGCGAGGATGAGTGAAGAAGCGAATGAAAATCGTCTTCTCTCCATATGGTTGGCGCTATTTACTTACCATCAATTCATGATATTTCTTTTTAGTGTTTTCTTAATGTTTATTTAGATAGCAATATTTAAGTTTTAGAATGCATCATATATATTCGTGGTATAATCCAAGCTTGGGCTATTGCGTAGCCATAAAAATGGCCGAAAACCCAAACTTTCAGCAAAAGTTGAAAAGCCCAAATATAAACCCCATGTATTATATGGTTTTTGGTGCCCTTATATATTTTAAATTTGCTTCTTCGTATCAACGTGGCCCATTAACTTTTAATAGTATATTTTTTTCATTAATTATATTTTCCTTTTTTTGCGATTCAGTTACAACTTAATGATATATGTGCAATTACTCGCATAAAGGCGGTGGGGTTTGATGTGGACTTTTCATTTTCTATTATTCATGATATTTGGAAAATAAAAAAGAAAAAGGAAGTTCTAAAGATAAACCTTGGTTTGGAAGCAAGATACGTTTACATAGCTTTGTCTCTCCTTTTTATGTAAAAAGAACAATCAACTACACTTTATAATTACAAGCTTTTATTACATGATTATATGTTGTCGGGCCACTTATTAAATCAATGTTCCACACGAGTGAACAATGATATAAAAATAAATAATGTATGAACGAAACTGAAGAACAATGTTTTCCAAAACCCATTTTCGCACAGGAAATTGAATTAAAATTCAAATTGAAATTGAAAAGATTATTCCTATATTTCATTATGTCAAACGCTGGAACGCATTATTAATTAAAATAAGGAAAAATAATAAAGTACACATTATAAGATAATATGTTGTGTTCCCTTGATATATAATTTTTTGGTAGGTGTGCGTGATCTCAGTTCGCGTTTCAATGTGTTTTCGTGACACCATACAATACCATATTCCATTTCGTTTTACAGAGTAAATTAAAAACAATAACGAATTACGATCATTGTTCTTAGAGCAATATAGTATACGATTGTAAAGAACAAAAACAATTACTCCCTCCGTCCATAAGTTTATGGACATTTGGGTATCGGCACGAGAATTAAGAAACTGAATATTTTAATAATATAGTGTGTTGGAAAGGTAAAAAAGTGTATATTTTGACACGTCTTTTAAGAATATTTAATATTATTATATTGATTGTTTGTGATAAGGTTTTTGCTAAATAAGGAAATGTACAAAAGAAGTGGGACGCCCGATTTAGTAAAATGTACAAAAACTTTTGGGACGGAGGGAGTACTTATTATATTATTGTAATGTAATTCGTCAATCAAGACAAGAAAGCCATCAAAGGGCTTTAAACGTTACACAATTCAGATTTCAGATTAAAAAAGAACAAAGAAAATAAATGGGAAGCTGAAACGCGTGAAGGCCACTCTCTCGACGACTGTAATGTCGTCATCATCCTCCTCGCAAAACCTGTCGCTTTCACACTATTATTCCACACTCACTTCTTCTCTCTCTCCCTCTCATCGAGGAGTCACATCTCATAACTACCAATTCTCCATTTTCCTCCAACTTAAAACCTCACGCAAACAGTGATATTATGGTTTCTCCAGCAGAATCATTACCCTTCTCAACAGCGTGATTTTTCTTCTTTTTCGTTATTCCCTTACCAAATTTACCCACCCACGCGAGGAGCACCTAGCCGACTGTAATGGAGAAAAAACAAGGCTTCTTCTCGGCCCTCAAACAAGAGGTAGTACGCGGCCTCTCGCCGTCGCGCTCACGCGCCGCCAAGAGCCCGGCCCGCTCCGTTTCGCCGACGTCCGCGAGTCGCCTGAGAAGGAAAAAATCTCCGTCGTCTCGTACGGCGGCTGGCTACGGCGACTCCTCCGTTCCGAGGTCAGGAAGCTTGAGGCCCGTCGTCGAGGGACCTGACATCGACGGAGAAGAATCGACATTGGGAGAATCGAAGCGAATTGGGTCGGTTCTGGGAAGCTGGGTCATGGGTCAGCTGACCCGTAACCCGTCTGTGGCTGTGGGCGAGATTGGCACTAAGACTTCCGATCTGAGGCTGTTGCTCGGAGTCATGGGTGCGCCGCTTGCGCCGGTGCACGTCAGCGCCAGCGAGCCAATGCCGCACCTCAGCGTCAAGGATACGCCTATTGTACGCACTGCTTGCTCTGCTTTTGCTCTGTTTCTTATCTTTTGCTCGACTGAGATTCTCTCTGTGATTAATATATATATAAACAAGATTTTCACCAAAGAAAAAAGAAAACAATTCCAGCGAAAGCGATCCTTTGATGGCTAAATAATGAAACTGACATTATTGCTTGACTTGATTTCCCTAATTTAATCCTCTCTAACTCTGTTTTTTTTCTTGAGCGATAGCTTCAGAAGTTCGTCTGTGCTCACTTACCTGCCACGGTTTCTTTCTTTCCCAGGAGAATTCATCTGCCCAGTACATACTGCACCAATACACAGCCGCCTCAGGCGGCCTAAAACTCCAAAACTCAATAAAAAACGCCTACGCAATGGGCAAGCTACGAATGGTAACCTCAGAGTTCGAAACCGCCGCAAAACTCATCAAAAGCAGAAACCCAAGCAGAGCAGCAGAGTCGGGCGGGTTCGTCCTATGGCAAATGAATCCCGACAAGTGGTACGTCGAGCTAGCCGTGGGAGGCAGCAAAGTCCACGCTGGCTGCAATGGCAAGCTCGTGTGGAGGCACACGCCTTGGCTCGGGGCCCACACAGCCAAGGGACCCGTTCGCCCCCTTCGCCGAGCCCTTCAGGTTTTTTCTTTCCCCTGTTTTCCTCAAAGAATCCTTAAATGCTCTGTTTTGAAAATATTGAAACTTATGTCCTAAACGCCAGGGGCTTGATCCGAGAACTACAGCTAGTATGTTTTCGGACTCAATCTGCATGGGGGAGAAGAACATAAACGGAGAAGGTTGCTTCGTACTAAAGCTAGCCGCCGACCCACTAACCCTAAGGTCGAGGAGCGAAGGCCCAGCCGAGATCATAAGGCACGTTTTGTTCGGTTACTTCAGCCAAAAGACGGGCCTCATGGTTCACATAGAGGATTCCCATCTGACCCGAATTCAATCCAGCGGTGGGGAAGCTGTCTACTGGGAGACAACGATCAGCTCGTTCTTGGATGATTACCGACCCGTGGAGGGTGTCATGGTGGCCCATTCGGGTCGATCCGTGGTGACCCTTTTTAGGTTCGGGGAAACGGCCATGAGCCATTCCAAGACTAGGATGGAAGAAGCTTGGACTATCGAAGAGGTGGCGTTTAACGTCCCTGGCCTTTCCATGGATTGCTTCATCCCGCCTGGGGATTTGAAGTCAGCGAAGGTTGCTGCGTTGGAAAAACAGGGGAGCTTTTAGTTTGTCTTTACTAACTACAAGGCTAGATTAGAGGGTAACAGAGTGATGGAAATCTGTGTTAGGAGTGTTTGATTTCTGATATGATGGCTAGTTTGAGTTTGTGTTTGTGCCTTGGTGTGTTATTTGTTGTAGTTGATTGATCTTATTGCATTTCTTGAAGACTCTAAGGAGGTTAGGAATTGAGTGTTTCAGCTGTAACAGCTCAAGCTATGGAGGAAACTTGGTTTTTTTCAAGGTTTGCCTCCGTGGAATGGAAGAAGGTGAAGGTAAAAGGTGATGGTAGTGTTTTCTTTTTTTAGTTATCTTTTTTCTTTTAATTGCTAGAAGTCTTCTTGCCTAATTGTATAGGCTCTTGGCAGTTTGTAAGAGGAAGAAACGAAGTATTGCTGAAAATTGTTGGGATCTCAGATTTTGAGAATGCAAGTTGTTGAGGTGTTCTTTTCGAATTCCTTTTTCTTTCTGCTTTTTTTTTTTTTTTTAACAAAGCTCTTATTATTTTTCTACTTTATTTGTCCAAAAGCTCCTTCGTTGACAATTGGGTGGACTTTCCTAAGATAATATTATCATCGTATGGTACGACCACTTGCCTAGTAAGAGATTATAATTTTCGCTGTCCATGTGACAGTCTTACTCTTTTTCTACTAAAAGAATGTTATATTTTCGTCTTGTTTTTCTGATATCTTTATATTTGCTTATGTTCCATAATTTATCGTTATCATTCCTCACCTAAAAATATCATCTATTGACATTAAACGACCTATCATCCATAGATTGTGCCCCTAAATAGCTAACCTTGCCAATTTAATAGTGCAAACGCATTTATTCATTCATTTGTCACCTAATAATTTAATTACAAGTGTGACCACAGTCCACAAGTTTCTTCTACTTAGTGAGGAAAAAAATCAATTTTTCCAACAACCCTTGCTTATTTTCCGTCTTCTTTCCTATGATGGCAAGTTTTTGATATTTCGCTGGTTGATTCACTTTCATTTTGTGAATAGTGTAAATCATGTTTGCTCTAATTAAATATTTAAACCCAGCATAGAATATCGCATGCCATCCACATGGAATCATAAAAAGATTGTATCTTTTAGGTTAAACAATACTCCCTCCGTCCCAAACAATTTTATACATTTTACTAAGAGCGTCCCACATATTTTATACATTTCTTTATTTAGCAAAAAACATATCACAAATAATTAAAATAATAATATTAAATATTCTTAAAAGACTTGTCAAAATATACCCTTCTTTACCTTTTAATTGTATTATATTATTAAAATATTCAGTTTTTTAATTTCCGTGTCGAACTCTCAAATGTACAAAAATATTTGGACAGAGAGTATATTAAAAACACACAAATTGATAGTAATAAATGTCACTGGGAATCCTCATTGACTTTTCATCTCCATATAATTCTTGGGTTTATTTGACATAATTAATACCCAAAACACCACCGGGGTTCCAGGAATTATTGTTCTCTAAGTCCGATACAAATTTTAGCATTTCAAGATATTGAGTGCATATTAAAAGTTTAGGCCGAAGAAGTTCCAAAATAGTATATTCTATTTAGTTCAAGTAATATTGTACACATTTAAGTCGGTCAGTCAGTCAACGTTGTACAAAAAAATGGCATTACTGGCGTTTTAGCAATTTATTAATAATTAAATACTTGCTAGTACAATACATTAAAATACAAATCCTCAAAATTCAATACAATACAAGGTAATGACAATAATCTCAGGAAAGAATAAAGGCTATGGGCCCGAAATTAGCCCAATAAATAATTGCGCTATGACTAATCAAATCGAAGCCCATATCCTCAATTCGCCGGAGATTTCCTGAATTATTTAGTCTTATCCTCTCACATTTCAAAATTCACACACCAACACAAACGCAGACGAAGAGTGCTCTGTGAAGTGAAGAATGGCTACGATATCCATGTCTCTTCTCACGGCCTTCCTCCCCAGCCAAGCTAGGCCGTTCCCCAAATCAGCGCCGGCTTCGCTCAAGCTCGCGTCGGCTAGGGCTCGTAGCTCGACTCGCGCGATGGCAGTGTCGAAGCCTGAGACGGAGACGAAGATGCGCGAGCCTAGGGGTATAACGAAGCCGCGCCGCGTGTCGCCGGAGATGCAGGAGTTCCTCGGCGGCGTACCCGAGATTCCGCGGACCCAGGCTCTTAAGGAGATTTGGGCGTACATCAAACAATACGAACTTCAGGTAGCCTAAATTAAAACCCTAGCCTTTTTGACCGTATGAAGATTTTTGTTAAGAAATGTTTTCCTCGCTGGATTGTCTCGCTAGACGAATTGATGGGTTTTCTGCAATGTTGTCGATTGGTTTTGGGGTGAAAGAAAGTGAAACACTCGAGTTAACAATGCTTCTGAAAGTTGTCAGATTGCAGTTGTGGTTAGCGAGTCAGTACTGTGTAAGGTTAATCTGAGCTTCGGTTGGAAACTAATTCGTTCTTCGTTCTCGGAATTTCTTACCACTTCCCAGGTTTAAGTCGATGCCTCGATGATTTAACAAGCCAGATATGTGCATTTGGATGTTTGCCTCATAACTTCTAGTGAACATTGCATATAAACTTTCCAATTATTAGTTGATTAACTTTCAGTCCGTTAATCGCACCTGTGACTCAGTTTCCTTACATGAACTGCACAGAGAACTCAAACCCGTGGTGGCAATTAATGTATTTCTATAAATCTGAATCGATCCCTTGTGTTTTAGGATCCAACGGACAAGAAAGTCATCGTTTGCGATGAGAAGCTGAAGAAAATCTTTGGAGGAAGGGACCGCGTAGGTTTTCTCGAGATTGCTGGCTTGATCAGTCCTCATTTCCTCAAATAGTCACGAAACAGCGCGAGATTACTGCGTTCAGTGTTTCGACAAAAAGAAAGCATTCTCTTTTTCTTTTCCGTTCAGCAGATGAAGCTCGCGTCACTTAGTGTAAGCACGCCTGTTATTAGGTTACGTCAGCAAAAGACTTGTTTTGTTTCCGTTCGTGTTTTGCAGTAGCTTGGATATGATACATTTAGCGAAAATTTTGAAGTGTTGAATCATCGTTTCGGAAATTGTCGATGCTTTTGAATTGCGAATGCTTTCTAATGGCTTTTGGCTGAGGTTCAAATGGCTAAAAGTCCTCACTGCAAAGTAATGCCGAGAATCTGGCCAAGTTTGGCATCTAATCTTGGACATTGTTCATGACTTATACTGTAATAAAATAATGCACTCTTGTATGGAAAAGAGAAGTATGTTGCAATGATATTTGGGGCAAGAACATGTATTTAAAATGATTAATCAACGAAATATACTTTTGCGAGAGTCGATGATACCAAGTATGAGAGACGTGGCAATTGCTTGTAGAGATTTAACCGTTGGAGATAATGTATACAGTATATAGGCAGGCACCTTCCAACGGATAGTTTTTTTTCCCATTTGAAAAAAAATATAAAAACAAATGCTTCACGATTCTACGATTCCAAATCACAGAAAACGATTACTCAAGAGAATCGCTGGATTCCTTCGTTAATTCTTGACATTTCGCCCTTTAAGATTTATTTTTGTTGCCGCCGATAAGAACAGCGAATCGCTGGTGCATTCATCGAATTTCTGTATAGTAGGAGATGGATCTCGGCTGTATTGACATGGGTTGTATAGAGAAGCTGAAAATAGAAGCTTCTGTAGTGAAAGAAAGCAGTCCCAAGGAGTCTCAGATGTCTGCTTCTAAGCTTGGCAAGGTACCATGTTTACTCCCTTTCTTCTATACGTTTCAATTCATCCCCTTTCTTTCTTAATTAGGGTTTTTATCGACCAACGTTTGTTGTTTCGTCTATACCAAAAAGGAAGATCATTATTTTCCGTTCTTTTGATTTTGACCCAAATTGCAGAAGAATAAAGCGAAGGATCCGTCGCGTTGCAGTGTAAACAATTTGAACAAACTCACATCTCAAATCTCTAAGCCTCCTCGCCGCAGAACTTCGCCAGTTAATTGGTTTCCAAGGAAAAAGATCGAACCCTATCTGAAAAGGAAAATCAAGATGCTCCAGGAAGTCGATGGTATGCAGTCGACCCTCGACGAGACGCTCGGCCATTCGAATCCACATTATTGCAGAGTGTTGAGGGAAAAGATTGCGATTAGAGAAGCTGCGGAGAAAGCTGTCGAGGCTCGAAAAGCTGCTATGGTCGAAGCTTCTTGGTGCCGTATACTTCACACAGCAAGGTATCACCAATTCTTGAGTATTTAAAGTTCACATGGTGGAAAGAAAATCTGAATTTTCGATGGATCTTTCGTTCAGAATTGTGAGTAAAGAAGCTGAAGCCAAGCTCTTAAAGGCCGAACACAATGCTGCAGAAGCAATCGAAGCTGCCCGTGCCCTTGGTGTGATCATGAACGATGTCCCAGAATTCGAGCAAAACCATTACAAAATAGACCAAGAACCATCGACTAGAGTTAAATCCTTGGCCCACGATGTTTCGGCGACTTTCGAAACTGCTTTCGAAGTTGATAAACAAGTGGCTGCTGCAGTTAAATCTGCGTTTGTGAGGCTAGCGAGTTGTCCTACCGCAGACAGGGATGAGTTCAAGGAACTCTTGCATAAGATCAGTGAGAATCCCGAGAAGGGGAAGAATTTAAACAGTAGTGAGGAGTCTTTGGTTGAAACTGAAGTAGTTTCTTGCGAGGAGAAAGAGGGCTCGGGAGATGTGAGTGGGGAAACTATAGTAGATGAGATGCTCGTTAGGCTTCGAAGTCTGAAGGAAGATGAGCTCTCTTCTCTCGCCAGCATAGTTGCGACTTGTGGGCTTAATGCTGCTTTGTCTGAAGCGAGAAGCAGTAAGCTAGGATGTTCGAATATCCAATCGGCAGATGAAAACGCTGAGGACCATCGTCATCCTCGTGCTGCTAAGGGCCCGAGCAGAATGTCGATTGCAAATAAAAGAGGGACGTCAGACATAGAACTTCCCAGCCTAGACAAGTTTCTTGTGAAACGCCTGACTAGGCTCGAAAGAGAAGTCCTCGAGGCGAAGAATGCGAGAAAGAACGAAGCTTGCGATGATAATAAACCTAATAACGTTCAGATACTTCCTCGTGTCGAAGATGCGAATTCGAGCACAGACGAAGCGCAGAAAAACGACGGCTCGGGGAACAAGGTATCTGACTTGGGCAGCATCCTAAAGAGACATTCTTCGAAGCTCGAGAAAGAGATTGAAGAAGCAAAGTCGAACAGATTTTCTGAAGTGGACGACAAGCAGAAATCTCGGCATGCAAAACAAGAGACTGCTGCAGATATTCCTAGCCTAGACAAGTTCTTGGTTAAACGTCTGACCAGGCTCGAAAGAGAGGTAGAAGAAGCGAAGAATGGGAAACTCATCGACGATTTCAGCAGCGAAAACTCGATGGGCAAAGAAAATGAGGACACTAACGTGAAGAAGGATCATCAGAAAAGTGGCAGTAGAGTTCGTAAGCAGGCGATTAAGGATGACCCAAATTACGAAAGCTTGGACAAGGTTTTAGTCAAGCACGTCTCGAGGCTCGAGAAGGAAAAGCTCGAATATCGCATGAATGAGCAGCCGCTTGGGCCAAAGCTGAAGAGGAAAAACACATGCACGGAATTGGATTCAGGCGAAGGCAGTTTGGATCAAGTTCTCGTGAAGAGCAAGACGAGGCTTGAGAGGGAGAAAAATGCAGCAGTTAGTTTCGAGCAAAGAGAGAACGATGGTGATGCTACAAGCTCTACGTATTTTTCTCGTAGGCAAGCTAGGGAGAGGGAGCTGCAAGCTGCTTGGGGAGGATTAAGCTTGGGAAATTCTATGAAGCCTCATGTTTCAAGACTTCAGAGAGAAAAGGCATGGGTCTTTTTTGTTCATCATCTTTACTGATTTTCAGTTCATTACTAATACTGAGCATTGGTAATAATCTTTCTTATTTATTGTGTTAGGCTGCTTGGCTTGAGGCTGAAGAGGATGAAAGGAACCGAACAACTGAAGAAGTACGAAGTTGATAGCAGCTTTTAATGTTTTATGTATCCGAGTACATTTTGTCCAAATCTGCACTTTTGGTTCACTTGAACATCTACTGCTTTATTACTTTCTGAGAACTGTTGGTCCATTGTAATTCAGACCAAAATCATTGCAATAGGACAAGTTAATCTGTTTGAAGTTGATAATCATGGGAACACGAGCGAGCCCTAAAACAATAATATCAAGAGATAAGGCTCAATAAATCATCAAAATTGAATTCTAATAGAGATCATCTATCAACTGAACGGAGCTGTTAAAACTCCCATCTACATGTAAGATTAACTAGATTTTCCCCCAATAATAATACGAGTTGCTTCCCAATCAGGCAAAATACTCGCTCACTCCTTCCTCCATAGAATACTGACCAATCTCCATCGCGAATCGAAAATCCAGCAAACTCGAAGATCTTGGTCGATCTGATGGGTTCGATTGAGGCACAAAGTTAGCAAACCTAACTCCTTTATTACATTGATCTATCAAACGCCTTGATCTGGTAATATTTAAACAGGGCTCGAGCAATCTCTTGAGGTAAACGTCCAAGCTGGCGTTCAACGGATTCGCACAGTCCATCGAGATTTCGAGCCCCTGGGTTTCCAACTTTCTCTTCAGACGACTGCAAAGAGATACTGAATCAGGCAACTCACGGCTACTTTGACAGAAAGTGTTAGTTACAAACTTGATAGCATTGAGTTTATCAACTGAAACGCGGTGTGGGGCAGTAATATCACTCCATCTCTGAAGATTATTTCCTCCATCTAACTGCTCGACCTCTTCTCCATCGTCAACTAGAGGCTTACTACTCAGCGAATGCAGCTCCGAGGCACTCCGCTGCTGCTCTTGCAACCTTGTAACCGTTTCTTCGCATGTAAGGCTAAAGCTCTTACCCAGCGGTCCCAGAGGGCTCGACCGATCTCTGAGCTTCCTATTGATAGGAGACGCAACCTCGTGAGGAAATTCATCACCTTTAGCGGGTTGGGGATGATCACGACTCTGCCATGAGGTGCTTTGAGTGTTCTTGATTTTAGAGGTGGGGATTTAGAATGACAAGCGTTTCGAACTATGGAACGGATGAGCTTGTTGTGAAGAGGGATGTTTCCTCGCCCGATGGTTTGTAAGCAGCTTTTGTTAAACTGGACCTTACTTAGCTTCAGAGCTAGGAATTTCTGTAGCTGGTTGAAGTACTTTTCTGATCTTTTGTGGCCGATCCTTCGATACAGCATATCTTTCAGCTCGGAAGTATCCACGCGAGCATGATGGCTGGCCATCGTTTTCGTTTGTCCTACGCAAAGCAGCAAAGCAATAGATCAGTTTAAGAAAAAAAAAAATCCCTTTCACCAGCAATTCAACAGAAGTAAATATAAAGTTCAACTATTCAGCCATGCTGAAAAACCCGTAAAACCTGTCTGATTTGAAAATGCAGCAAAATTTATTCCTTAAACAGAAACTTTCGAAGCTGTCATCAAAAGAAAGGCAACGATTTATCAAAATTCCCCGCAAAGTCAAGGATCAGACTGCAAACAAAACGTATGATCAACAAATTTAATTAAAAACAAGAAAGATTAAACCCCACACCACAAACCAGTTGCATCGGGCCACCGTAATTCAATCACAGTTGGCTCAGTAAACGAAAGAAAGACTATAAAATCTAACCCAATTCAATTTGAAGATCGTTCGAAGAGCAGAAGAATGTATGAAAATATTCGTTCTCCTGTAATTCCTTTGCCTTGTTCCCTTAGCTCCCAATTTGATGGAGTGGCTTGTCCAGTCTACTCTCGTGCTGACCTCAGTTGTGTTGGACGATCTTACGTTGTGATGGGAGTGGACAAATAGCCAAACACGAAATTAGTTATGTTAAGCTGAAAGTCGCTGAGGACGAAGAGAATGTAGTGTTACTGTTAAGGACGTGTTTGGCTGTGCACTGTAAGTTGGGGACATTTCCGGGAAACCCAATTGGCGCCTAATGGCACTACGGTTAAAGCTAAATTAGGTTAAAGAAAGATCGTCTTTGAGCCCAATAACGGATTACATAAGTCCAGCTTTTCCCGGGTCTTTTTAAAAAATACCCTTTTACGCGGTCAAGTTTAAAAAAATAGCACTCTTGACTTTTTTTTGGTCAATAGCACTCTTTTTAATTAACACTTAATCATCTTCTCGTAATCCCTTATTATTAATAAAAAAAAGAAAAACAAAAATAAAATACGCCTGAAATGAATTAAAAGCTGCACGTCCATTTTGCAGCAGAAAGCATTTATTCCACCTCACCGAATTATTCTTCTTCGTCCTCGTCCTTAAGAGAATTCACCTACAATTTCTTCTGCTTTTGCAAGGCAGTCGACCCGACTTCATATCAGCTTCTTCACAGGCGAAGGAACACTCGAAAGTCCTCAGTGAAAGAATTCGAACCTCACGCTTCACTGTAAGTATTTTTCCTGGTCGTATTTGAATATAACCATCTAAATTTGTAACTCTCAGTCCTAAACCCTGTTTCGAAGTAAATGGGTTCTCCAAGCTTCGAAATTCCGGTTTGGACTGCCGAACATGTTCAATTTTCGCTTTTTAAAACGTCCAGTTGATCAGGGGACTCTGCTTGAAAGCAGGCAACCCGCGCGTTAGATCATGTGACCCTACATAGAAGCATGAGTCCCGCACATAAATATACGGGACCCGCACATAAATTCATGGGACCCGCGCATAAATTCATGGGACCCGCGCATCAGTGCATGGTTCCCGCACATTAGTGACGGCGCATTAGATCATGGGACCTGCACATAAATTCAGGGGACATGCGCGCAAAACAGAGGATCCGCGCATAATCGCTTCTTATTGATAGGTCCCATGCCCCCATACACTAAAGCTTGGATCCCGTGCACAAGAGCTTGGGTCCCGCGCACTAGAACTTGGGTCCCGTGCACTAGAGCCTGGGTCCCGTGCACTAGAGCCTGGGTCCCGCGATATATGTTAGGGTTTTCGAAAGGTCTTACGGTTTTGCAAGCTGTAGGGCTTCAATTAATTATGTCTACATTATAAAAACACACATCATCCGAAAATAACATTTTTAATAATCCCATAAACAAATCGACCAAGAATGCTGACGGACGCCCAAATCGTCGCCCGCCTCCAGGAAATCGTCCGTAACTCGGACCCCCGGACTACCACGGCCGCCGCCGTCTAGAGGCCGACCTCGGCGTCGACCTCTCCCAAAGGAGGTTGTTCATCGTGTTTGAGATCGACAGATTCTTAAACGGCGACGACCATCCTATCGAACTCGACGGCGACGGCATCTGCGATGGTATGAGCGAAGTGTCGAAGGACAAGCACCCGAGGCTGTCCGAAACGACGACGACGAGGCTGAGAGCGAAGTGATCCAAGGCCTAGGTTGGATCGAGGTTGTTCGAAACGACGCCGTGCAGAAGGATGTCGACCAAGCTCCGGTTGGAGAAGGGCGAGAAGGGTCTATAGTAAATTATTTAATAAGTTGATGCTATTGTATTGTAAGTGAATCTAAGTATTTATATTTAATTTGAAGCATTATATATTATGAACCTGATCTAATTAGTATTGTATTTTATATTAAATGAACTATATTTTATAATATTTAATTAGGTTTAATAATATGTAAATAGTTGTATTTAATTAAGTCAGTTATGTAATAAACATCCCCAACAACTTACTACGAGCCATCATCATCATCATCATCATCATCATCATCATCATAAGATTCACAGTTCTTCAATGAAAACGAAGAAACAAGAAAAACAAAAAATCACGCCCAATTCATTGAGGACCTCTTTCATTTTATTATGTAACTGTTTCCTCGAAGTCGAAGGCAGCTGAGAGACCCTAACGATGGGCTTTAGGTTGAACAGGTAAAGGACGTATTCCCTTGCCCCAAAACTCCAACCCATTATCCGTATCATACACCAACGAACTTTTTCAAAACCAAAGTCCCTGAACTAAAACGGCGAGCTCTTGCAACACTTCTAAAACTGCTTCGACGGGCTCGTATTGGAGGGCCCTGTATGATGAAAGTTCGAAAACAGAGTGCAGGAGAAAGATGAAAAGATGTGACGAAACAAAACGATACGAATAATTTACTGACCTCGGCCAGCCAGTTCTTGAACCGTTCATTCAGGAGCAAATTTAGCATAAACCTCCAAAAAAAAAAAGAAAACTGTGAGGTGATTATCTAGTCCAAATAAATGTGATGCATACCTATGCCAACATAAGAACGGACAAAGATTGAGCATTGCAAAGCCAACTTCACAAATGGACCAGTTGATAAGATGCCAGAATAGGATACCTTTTTGAAGGAACTTTGGAGTTGTCTTGGTCTCTGTTTGTACCAGGACACAAGCTATCCAGGTAATCATGTCTTCATATTTGAGCATGAAAACAAATATAATTCGATGTCAATCTCTTATACAACCAGCGAAAACAAGAAGAAAAAAAAAAAAGCACATGTTAAGATGCACGAGGCAAATGGAGAAACAACGAAATGCCTACGGGCTCATGGAAA
This sequence comes from Craterostigma plantagineum, assembly GCA_027422505.1. Lineage (NCBI taxonomy): Eukaryota > Viridiplantae > Streptophyta > Magnoliopsida > Lamiales > Linderniaceae > Craterostigma > Craterostigma plantagineum. The sequence continues at coordinate 232,425 of JAPQWV010000204.1, forward strand.
AATGAACACGAGATTCATCTTGTGCCGTCATTTTTGTAGATATCCCGTCGTCATTTTACTCATTGAGCCACTGTATTTGAGAGAAACCCATTCCTGGTATGTTTAAAAATTTTGAGAGAGTTGGATAAACGCGATTCAAAAAAAGAGAGAATCCAAACAATTATTGGTGCAGAAAATTTCGCTAAAGCTAGTTTCTTGCGTCCATTGGTGTATGTCGAAGCACAGTCGCAAGAATAAAGCAAGTACCAGCTAGGTACTTAGGCACAGCAAACAGATAGATACCTCTTGGCTGCCTTTGTTCTGCTCCACAGTATTTGTCTGCAACCATCAGCACAGAAAAAGACATGTTAAAGTGGATCGAAATGGTAAAATATGAACGAAGTTTACTTCACGAAAATGGGTAATTCATTTAGGTTTAACAAATTGAGACGCGATCAAGCGAAAGAATGGGCGAGAGACTGAGTCATAGATAAGCACACGAAATCAGCAACCAACCGGCTTTTTCGATTTCACTGAAGGTTTAACTTCGACGGGCTCATCATTGGCCATTGTGGACTTGGTTTTAGAATCATTAGCGACAAGGTGCCGCATAGATGGTCGAAGTTGAACAGTAGCATGGACGGGATTCAAGTACAACTGCATTGCAAAAAAAAAAATTGAAAAAATTAATGCTCCCCCAACCCACAATAGCCATTATCATAGCCAAGCAACAAGATCGATCAAAGACATGCCTTATTTTCATTCAGAACCCCTACTGCATACCCCTCGGCCTTAGACGGAATCCATTTTGTAGCAAGAGTCTAGCCAAAAAAAAGGATGAGGGAAATGTAGAATGACATGTCAATACTTGATAGTAAGAATCCAAAATTGTTATAAATAAAAGCGCCGAGCAAAACAAACCTGTTTTTTCATTTGGAACATTGGATCAGCGCTAGAATCATAATTCTTGGAGTCAACATCCACTGCAAGGTCAACCTCCACCTTGCAAGTCTCTGGCTTCGCCCGAACCTGAATACAGATTTCACCCAAATTATTAAATCATCTACAAATCGAAAGAAAAAAAAATGGCATACCTCTTGCATTCCTTGCTAACGCGAGCAACCTGGTGCTTTACCTCTCCAAATTTATGCACTTTTCTCCATCTCTTTTTGCCAACATGGTTACAAACTTCATGGGAACTGCTTTCCTCCTTGCACTGCTTGGTGGATTCTTGTCCACGTACTACATTTTTCTGATAAGTGCAGTCACAGAACTCATGGTAAGAATCTTTCCGAAAAGCTCCATGAATCATTAAAGTTTAACAAACGAATAACGTCTCTTCACAGTATAAAGAAAACACATACCAAGCCTAAGCACACGAGCAGCGGCAATATATACATAGTATATAACATGCATGTTCCGTCAAGGCATGACTTCTATCTGCATGTTGCCTGAATCCTTATTGCATAATAGGGTCATTCAATTCTCACGGTTCAAGTTCATAAGCCAGTACTAACACCACCCATCTGTTCATCGATCAACCGAAACATAACATGCGAAAAGGTTGACGACGGAACGGCGGCAAGGTTATTCTCTGGGCTATACCTGGTGGCGCTTGGCGTTGGCGGATTAAAGGTTCGCTTCCTGCACATGGTGCCGAGCAATTTGACAAGCACACAGCACATGGAAGGAAGCAGAGATCATCCTTCTTCAATTACTTTGTGTTTAGCCTCTCTTGTGGAGCGCTGATTGCAGTGACATTCCTCGTTTGGATCGAAGATAACAAGGCATGGCAGTGGGGATTTGGTGCAGCAACTGCAGACTCTTATTGAATGAATCGATAATGGAAGCCAATGCTTGTTCTCTTGTAGAGCCCCTGCAAATATCCATATCTACATTTAAACTCTGTGAAAGTATTATCTTATAATGTCATAAGAAACGAATACGAGACAAAGGAATGTTTGATTCATTTACGCCTATTAGCAGGCCAAACCCATAAGACAGTAACATGGTACCATTCACTTACGATGAAACAAACGAAGTGAAAACCATAATGCATCAGTAAAATAGATAGGAGAGTCCAAATTCTGAGAGTGTGTTAATTAATTAACATCACAACAACACTCGACAAATTACCTCTTCTAATACAAAGTGTCTACGCACCGATCAAGCAAAGATTCTCGATCCACCTCTACTTCCACTACATCGTAACCTGAGAGTCCCATGTTCTCTAAGCGCATTGTTGATGTTGTCGAACTCACACTAGCAGTATCATCACTATCACGCATTGCACGATCCTTTTTCCGTGAACTCTCTATATTTTTAGAAAATGTGTGAACCCAAAAATGCTCATATACAAAAAAACATAATAGCTCAGAAAAAAAATTATAGCATCTTGAAAAATTTTGCCCGAAGTTCAAGAATTTCGCATCACCAAAAGTTCCCAGCACATACAAAAAATTACTTGACATAATACGCAAATACTAATAATCACTTTCGTTAAAAGGATAAAATAGCCGACAACGGACAATGTTTCAATGCGCATCCACTGTGAGCTGATCACATATTCACTTCATATTCCCTATCACAAGAAACATAGCCTTCAAAGAGACAGTTTTCAGAAGTGCTTTTACGAAATTAGTATCTCGAAGCGTTACAGTCACAGTCATCGATTAGCTGCACACAGCCATGAAAGATCCAAATTGCTATTTTCGATTCATAAAGAGGCAAATGGTATTATTCATGCCGACCAATGAAAAAAACGAACAAAATCCAGAAAAATATGTCACCAGACTACCTCCATAATAATCACTCAAGCAAGTTAGATCCACACTAATCATAACCCTAATTATCCGTTACCATTAACTAAAGATACAAACGCGAACAAACCGCAGAATCAAGAAAATCAACCTTTCAGCCGAAACAAAACAAACCCAACCGTCAAGTAAATAACGAAACTTACTTTTACCCATGACGAATTGAAGCCCCGATTACTCAAGTCAGAAGGAAAGTATTGAGGTGTTGACTATCCGAAGCTGAGCCGGAAAAGAAAAAGAAAAAAACTATCGGAAATCGAAATCTATAAAGAGGGAATGAATTGAGCTGTAGCTATGACGGATTGAAGCTAAAAAGGTACTCGATGATGTGTTTGTGATATCAAAGAAACAACTGATGTCCATCCAAAAGATCGATTCACAGGTTTTGGAAAAACTACGGAGACGTCGCAAGTTCCAATCGCGCAAAGATCTCTCCAAAACGATGGCCTTTAGGCTGAGTAGGTAAAGGACGTAGTCCCTTGCCTAAAACTGCAACCCAATGAACTTTTTTCTCCCTGAACTAAAACGGCGAGCTCTGCAACACGGATTCCTTCAAATGACGAAATGAATTAAAAAAACAAAAGTATAGAGAGACGAAATGAAAATTAAACAAATTAGTACTGACATACGCCCCTAAAACACAAAGAATTAATGAAAAAATCAATTTACTTGTACTAATCACTCTCCCTCTCAATTTCATGCATTTGAACACACTCTTCACTCACTCCAGACCCATTTCTCCGATGACTCATTTCTGAAATTGCGATCTCCAGACTCATTTCTCCGATGACTCATTTCTGAAATCGCGATCGTCAACCAGTGACTCTTTTCGATGAGTGAAGTTGCACGTGTAGCAGATGGTTCTCGCGCTAAAGATGATGCCAATGCTGAAACTGCAGGTGTTACTAGAGTTGCAGACGTACCTCATGCTCAAATTGTAGATGCTGCTCGCGCTAAAGAAGTTGTGCATGATGAAGTTGCAAGTGTTGGTAGAGTTGCAGATGCTGCTGGAATTGCGGATGATGAAGATGTTGTTCGTGCTGAAATTGCAGGTGTTGGTGGAGTTGCAGACGTACCTCATGCTCAAATTGTAGATGCTGCTCGCGCTAAAGAAGTTGTGCATGCTGAAGTTGCAAGTGTTGGTTGAGTTGCAGATGCTGCTGGAGTTGCGGATGATGAAGATGCTGTTCGTGCTGAAGCTGCAGGTGTTGGTAGAGTTGCCGACGTACCTCATGCTCAAATTGTAGATGCTGTTCGCGCTAAAGAAATTGTGCATGCTGAAGTTGCAAGTGTTGGTAGAGTTGCAGATGCTGCTGGAGTTGCGGATGATGAAGATGCTGTTTGTGCTGAAATTGCAGGTGTTGGTAGAGTTGCAGACGTACGTCATGCTCAAGTTGTAGATGCTGCGCGCTAAAAAAGTTATGCATGCTGAAGTTGCAAGTGTTGGTAGAGTTGCAGATGCTGCTGGAGTTGCGGATGATGAAGATGTTGTTCGTGCTGAAGCTGCATGTGTTGGTAGAGTTGCAGACGTACCTCATGCTCAAATTGTAGATGCTGCTCGCGCTAAAGAAGTTGTGCATGCTGAAGTTGCAAGTGTTGGTAGAGTTGCAGATGCTGCTGGAGTTGCGGATGATGAAGATGTTGTTCGTGCTGAAATTGCAGGTGTTGGTAGAGTTGCAGACGTACCTCATGCTCAAATTGTAGATGCTGCTTGCGCTAAAGAAGTTGTGCATGCTGAAGTTGCAAGTGTTGGTAGAGTTGCAGATGCTGCTGGAGTTGCGGATGATGAAGATGTTGTTCGTGCTGAAATTGCAGGTGTTGGTAGAGTTGCAGACGTACCTCATGCTCAAATTGTAGATGCTGCTCGCACTAAAGAAGTTGTGCATGCTGAAGTTGCAAGTGTTGGTAGAGTTGCAGATGCTGCTGGAGTTGCGGATGATGAAGATGCTGTTCGTGCTGAAGCTGCAGGTGTTGGTAGAGTTGCAGACGTACCTCATGCTCAAATTGTAGATGCCGCTCACGCTAAAGAAGTTGTGCATGCTGAAGTTGCAAGTGTTGGTAGAGTTGCAGATGCTGCTGGAGTTGCGGATGATGAAGATGTTGTTCGTGCTGAAATTGCAGGTGTTGGTAGAGTTGCCGACGTACCTCATGCTCAAATTGTAGATGCTGTTCGCGCTAAAGAAAATGTGCATGCTGAAGTTGCAAGTGTTGGTAGAGTTGCAAATGCTGCTGGCGTTGCGGATGATGAAGATGCTGTCCTGGCTGAAATTGCAGGTGTTGGTAGAGTTGTAGTGAAATTGCAGGTGTTGGTAGAGTTGCAGACGTACCTCATGCTCAAATTGTAGATGCTGCTCGCGCTAAAGAAGTTGTGCATGCTGGAGTTGCAAGTGTTGGTAGAGTTGCAGATGCTGCTGGAGTTGCGGATGATGAAGATGCTGTTTGTGCTGAAGCTGCAGGTGTTGGTAGAGTTGCAGACGTACCTCATGCTCAAATTGTAGATGCTGCTCGCGCTAGGAAGTTGTGCATGCTGAAGTTGCAAGTGTTGGTAGAGTTGCAGATGCTGCTGGAGTTGCGGATGATGAAGATGCTGTTCGTGCTGAAATTGCAGGTGTTGGTAGAGTTGCAGACGTACCTCATGCTCAAATTGTAGATGCTCGCGCTAAAGAAGTTGTGCATGCTGAAGTTGCCAGTGTTGGTAGAGTTGCAGATGCTGCTGGAGTTGCGAATGATGAAGATGCTGTTCGTGCTGAAGCTGCAGGTGTTGGTAGAGTTGCAGACGTACCTCATGCTCAAATTGTAGATGCTGCTCGCGCTAGGAAGTTGTGCATGCTGAAGTTGCAAGTGTTGGTAGAGTTGCAGATGCTGCTGGAGTTGCGGATGATGAAGATGCTGTTCGTGCTGAAATTGCAGGTGTTGGTAGAGTTGCAGACGTACCTCATGCTCAAATTTTAGATGCTGCTCGCGCTAAAGAAGTTGTGCATGCTGAAGTTGCCAGTGTTGGTAGAGTTGCAGATGCTGCTGGAGTTGCGGATGATGAAGATGCTTTCCGTGCTGAAATTGCAGGTGTTGGTACAGTTGCAGACGTACCTCATGCTCAAATTGTAGATGCTGCTCGCGCTAAAGAAGTTGTGCATGCTGAAGTTGCAAGTGTTGGTAGAGTTGCAGATGCTGCTGGAGTTGCGGATGATGAAGATGCTGTCCGTGCTGAAATTGCAGGTGTTGGTAGAGTTGCAGACGTACCTCATGCTCAAATTGTAGATGCTGCTCGCGCTAAAGAAGTTGTGCATGCTGAAGTTGCAAGTGTTGGTAGAGTTGCAGATGCTGCTGGAGTTGCGGATGATGAAGATGTTGTTCGTGCTGAAATTGCAGGTGTTGGTAGAGTTGCAGATGCTGCTGGTGCTCAAGTTGCGAACGTTGCTCAAGTTGCTGTTCCAGTTCTGACGGTTTTAGTTTGTCTCCTAATATCTTTGAATTTCGCCCGTGACTACAATTATTGTCATCGAAGGGAATTCTAGTAAAACACATCAATATCTGAGGTATGCAGTCGCAGCTCTATGCATCCCGAGGACCATTCTAATTGGTGTGTTGAGAAACAAGTGTCAAGGAGAAGAGGAGAAGCTCACGTAGCCAGAAGAGCAGCTGTGAAATGCCTTGTTTCATTCTATGCTACCATTGTGGTGGTTGTTGTGACCCTAACCAAACATGATCAATACTGGTGCATAATCATCGATACAACCATCTTGATTGAGACCTTCCTTGTTTCACTCATAGGTAACAATAGTTTAGTTGTTTTTCTTTTTTAACAAATTCAATTAATTTTATTTTTGGTCTTTTTCTGCAGAGATGTTTCTGGTTCTATTCCCACCTCCTCAGCCACAACCGGTTCAACACCCTGTCTAATAAACATTTTAACAATTGATATACTTACTGTGGTGTTATTTCATATCTCATGTAACCAGTAATAAGAAAGCAAAGGTTATTCCTTAATTGCAGTTGGTTCATAGTTGTTGTTGGGCAGATTCATACATAGTAGCCACTTTGTTCAGCGTAAACAATGGGTCACCTTCGAGAACTATGCAAGAAAAAATAGGCGCAGTTCATCGCCTGAATCAAATCTTAGAGGAGCACGGAAGCGTCGTAATAAGAAACTATGGATCCGTGTTTGACTCATCCAATCAGAACGCCGAGCTCTCTTTTGGCTCGGACGAGTTCGTCACCACCTCTGATAACGACTTCCTCAGTGGCTTGATCATCAATGCTTCTTCTCTCAGCAATATATGGGTAAACAAACTTATATTTAAACAAAACTGTGCTTCTTAGGGCATTGTCAGCTTGGCTAGTGTTTTCTTGTTTCAGACATGGCTTAAAGTCGGTCTTTCTTTTTCACCCCTTTCAGATGGTCAGCGCATGCTTTATGGATGAAAGCGCCACGGCGAGGTTGAGACAGCAACTGACTGATGCTCATATGGCGATGCCTTCGATATGCAATTTGCAGATAATGAGAGGTCGCTGCGCTATATCCTAGAACAAGCCTGGGATTTGTTCGGCCATCTGAATAAGTAATTTCTATTCATTTTTCCTTTTAGATCAATCACATCTGCTGCTATGTATGCTACTTCAAAAACCGTTGGGTAATATGGATTTTATTGCGATTCAAAAAAGTTCTTTGGTTTCGCTTCTCGGATCCCCGATAAAAACCTCTCCTCCTAACAACGGTTATAGAGCTACTACTGCTACTACTACGTAAAAGCTATATAATCCTCGATCGAAGTTTGCTCGCCATTCGTAGAGCAAATGTTGTCATGATACGTTTCTTCTTCCTTCAGTTAACTTTGCTGCTGGTTTGTAGCCCCAATGAACGGATAAGCCCTGTAAGAAGCAGCATACACGTTCGTATTGTGAGGGCTCGGCGGGTGCATCACAGGGTAGCCGTACCCGTTGAAGTAGGGCTCGCCGTACTACTGTGTGGCCCACTGATGGTTGTTGTGTCCGTTCTCATTATTCGACTGCAAAAAAGCGATCAAGCGAGTTTCCTAGGTTACGTACGATGAAGATATATTGTCCTGAAGAAGCGAAGGAAGAACGAAAACTCACCTGCCTATTTGCGGGATTTCGGCCCCAGGCAAGGCGCACGCTCTTCCTCCCTATCGTCGCACCGCTCAGCTGCTGCAGCGCTTCCTCGGCGTCCCCTCTGCTCACGGGCAAAAAACAAAATAAGTCGAATGTTTGCATTTCTTAAGGTTGTTTGTTCTATAACCTGTTGGCAAACTGGAGAAAGCCATAGCCAGCCTTTCCCGATGGCTATTTTAACCGAAATTATCTCCCCGTAAGGCGCAAAAGGCTGCTTCAGATCTTCATCGCTCACATTCGGGTCGAGCACGCCCACAAATATCTACAAAAAGATTCATCCACGCAAAAAAACAAGAAAAAGGAGGATTGTACTATGAAAAAAAAAAACCCCACTGTAGTGTTGGAAGATTCTCCCTCAGATTGCGACGAGACGCTGCTCAAATATCCGCCTCCTACAATAATAAGAATGACGACGATTTTATTCGAAACGTAGATGATTCTCTTACTCTTACATACAATACGAAAAAGAAATAAAAAGAGGGATGTTCGTTACCCGCGGGCGAAGAGGACGAATTCCTCGGCGTTGCGGGCCCAATCCTCATGAGCCTCGTCGAGCAGTAAACGCCTTGCATCTCGGCCATGGCCGCCGTCCTTTCTCCTCCTTCGCCAAACCTTACGAAGCCGTAGCCTTTCGAGCGGCCCCTGTATGCGTCCACAACACAACGACCTTGGCCGCCCTCACAGAAGGGTAATTTTTGGCAAACGTCACGTGAAGTAGGGAATCGGTTATGTCGGAGACCAAGTCTCGGAGGTGGCGCGGTGCTGGAGCCGGCGGGGTGGATGGGGTTCTTGTTTTCCGGAGCTGTAGGCGGCCCGGTTGAGGTGAAAGGGCTGGTTCGTCTGCCTTTTTATTACTGAGCCTCTAGTTATGCTCCTCCACAGCCTCCTTAACTCTAGCACACCGTTTTTCGAACTGGGAATCAGCAGATAACTCGTCTGATTCTTCAGCGTGGAGCTGTCTTACGTTTTTTAGCTCTTCTGCGCAAACTCCATGAAGGACGGTCATGGAATGAGGAGGGAGAGAACCTTTGGATAAATCTTCGCTCATAATGCAACTTCCGCAATTACAATCAAGGCCCGATAACGAAAGCTTTGATGGGAGCGCCCAAGCATAGTACGAATTGAAAAACTTTCAAAATTTTAGAAAATACTGTCTGATTTCCATTCCCATCTGGGCCATAACAGAACAGATTGAACCCCCTTTAGTCCCAAAACGAGCCCAGCAAAATGCAATTGCCAGATTTCGAAGGCCACTCATACTTATCATCTACTGCATTTGCTCTGAGACTAGATAAACTAATGAATTCCATATGCCTTGGATTCTGAAGGCCATGGGCCCAACGCAAGATGCGCAGCAACAGTTTCCTTACATCGAAGTGGCCCTAGATAATACCAAAAAACCATCGCCTTTACCCACTGCCAAAATCTCAAGCTTCTGCAAGCAACGAAATGACGTATACATAAGTATATATATTTGTAATGAATGAATGATCTTGTGCAACATTCAAGTGGTAATAAGTAAAAATGTACCAATTTCAACTTCAGCTTTCGGTCGATTCAACAATCGAGAAAAAGAAAAACCTATGATCGATCCGAGGAAAGCCAAGCACGCAAATGAATCGACAGTTATCAGATAACCTAACAATCGAACTCATGGCTTACTCGAGCACAGCTTTCTTTTTAAGCTCGTCATGCACGTTAAGTATATGCTCCACACGTAAGCAAACGACTTATTCACCAACGGCTACATCCCAAAAAAAAACAAAGAGAGTAAGAACGAAATGCAAAGGTCTCGACTGTTATAACGACATCTTCCTAATACTCGAGGCGCTTAGTATACCTGGAGATGAACAGGGACGACTTCATACGTGAGGAAATCACAGAGTGGCCAAAGCATAAGACCGTTCATCAATGTAGGAACCAGATCTCTTCTTAGCCTCGTGAAAATCTCTTCCTTGTTCTCGCCTAACACAGCAAGCAAAATTTGTAGTGATTAGAGCGCAAAGAAACATTCAAGACGATGTTATCTTCTTCCTTGTTTTCTTACAAACTTTGAAGAGCAGCGTTGTAAGAGAAGAAGGAGCCATTGATGATTTGCCCGAGAACGAGCTGTCCCTTCTTCAAGGTGGAAATAACATCTAGACTGGGCAGTAACCTCGCCACGAAATTGAACCACAAGTGCTGCGAAGGGCCTAAGATTATCAGCCCGAATGTGGATATCCTCAGCGTCCGTACCGGATCCCAGTTTGAACTTGGCTCCATCGTAATCACCTGAATGTTTTGTAAGAAAATGCATATCCATTCGACGAATGAACGAAAAGGATACTAAAATCAAGAATGGACGACCAATTTACTGTTACTCAAGAAAGAGCACAGAGCTACTCAGCAGTAAGACAAGTCCAAATTATTCACCTGACAAGTGACGTCAGCGGCGGCGTAAATTACGGCGGATGAGACGGCTTTGGTGAGAAGTGGGCGCTCTCTGAGATTTTCTGAAGTGCGGAGGCGGCCGAAACGGCGTTGTTCGGTGCCGAACTGGGAAGTGCGTTCGGCATTGCTGGTTGTACGGCAAGATACGTCGCGCCGAAGGTCGGCGCGGCTGGCGAGGCCGAAAATGAAACGAAACCTCATTCGTCTTTCGTATGTTCTAATCCCAGGTTAGATTGAGGAGTTGGTGGATGATACGAAATTGACAACGTTGTCTCTTGCCGGGGAACAAATAATAATATTACAAATTGGGTGAAGGAAAGTATCTTCAATTACAAACGAGGCCCTAAGCTATAGCCATTTGTTTTGAAGTATTATTCGTTTCAGAACTTCTTTAATGAATAAAAACAGTTGATATAAGATTATCATTGTATTATTTCGGATACAAGTTTATGTTACAAATATTCATTAAAATACAGATATTGAAAAAAATTGATTAATTAATTACATCACCTAAATAATTGTCGAAAAGTTATTTAAGCCATTTATAAATAGTTAATTGATCGATCGCACTATTTTATAATTATGGCTTCTCGTCTTTGTCTTCCTCATTGCACGGCATTAAATATTCTTTCGTTATTATGCAACTATCAAACGTTTACGAAAAATAACTCTTATATTTGCAGCGGATGCTTATTTCGATTGTCAAAAATCATTTTACTTTGTTTACAACTTATTAGCCATATTATAACACAATATTTGTGCTGAATAACACTTCATGTTATATGATTAACCGATAACAATACACTAGAATTTGATAATAGCTGGGGTGTTGGATACCACTTCATAACTTCTCTTTATAGATATTTTCGTCCAACAACCTTAATTCTAACTTAAATTCTGAAATGAATTCTTTAAACTATTTTCCTCCAACGTGGCTTGGACCCATATTAAAAATATAAGGGGCATGAACCTAGAGCTGAAAGTTTGGGCCGCGGCCCATGGGCTAGCCCGGCCCGACCCGATAAATTTCGGGTTTGGGCCTAAATTTCATCAGCCCGATAAATAATCGGGCCCATTGGCCCGGCCCATTAGGCCCGGCGGGCTAACGGGCCACGGGCCAAAAAACCCGACGGGCTGCGGGCCAAACCCGGCCCGTTAGTTGTATGTGTTTTTTAAAAAAATTCTATATATAATGTTTATAAAATTCAATTATAATATTTATATAATTCAATTTGATATGTAAAAAATAATATTTTTGATAACTTTATGGGATATAAAATTTTTATAACTATATATTTGCAATATTGGGTATAATAATAGTATAAAATATAAGTATTTTTGAAAAAAATAAAAGATTTTGAAATAAAAAATAAAAAAAAACTAAAAAATTAGGCCCGTTAGCCCGACGGGCTGGCCCGGCCCATGACATAATGGGTTTGGGCCGAAGAATATTAGGCCCATTAAATTTCGGGCCAGCCCGACCCGACCCGATAAAAATCGCGCAGCCCGCTATATTCGGGCCGGACGGGCCGGCCCGCCCAATATTTCAGCCCTACATGAACCCCTATCGCCCCGACTTTATTACCCAGAAGTCACTCAATTGAGTTACATCAAAACTCAAACCAGACACGTGTCTTATTCCAGAGCCGTAGATTAGATTAGCCCAATACATAAAGGCCCATTGCAAAGCAATTCATACTCTCTCACATGCAAAAAGCAAATCAAACCCCTAACCGAATTGATCACATAACAATACTTACAGTAATTTAAGTAAAAATGAAAACTCAAATGAAAGTGTAATTTAGACACAAATTTTCTGAATACAACTAAAAATTAACTACGCAAGTTATTACATTAATTCTCCACTCTCTAGGTAATAGTAATACATACAGGTGGCAAAGCGCTTTCTACTTCCTCATCACAATTAAACTCCGGGCACGGCAAGTTCAAGTCGAAGTTCCTCAAACCACCGCCGCACGCAGCCGCAGCGGCCGTGCTCTCGCCGGAAGGGCCACCGCCGGAGGCGGCGGTGGCCGTGGCTCGGCTCTTTGTCCCGTTGGGATCGTAGTGCATGCGCATGTGGCCTCCCAGCGCCTGCCCCGTCGGAAAAATCTTCTCGCATACCGAACACTTGTGAATTTTGCCGCTTGATTTCAGTGACGACGACGATGCGCCGCTCTTCGATGAGGCGACGGCGGAGCTTCCCTCCCCTTCCGAACCGTCGGATGCCGACGGCGGCCTGGCGGCGCGGTGGCTGGCCTTGTGCCCGCCGAGGGCTTGGTACGAAGTATCCACGCGAGCATGATGGCTGGCCATCGTTTTCGTTTATTCTACACAAAAGCAGCAAAACGATAGATCAGTTCAAGAAAAAGAAAAATCATCCCTTTCACCAGCAATTCAACAGAAGTAAACATAAAGTCCAACTATTCAGCCATGCTGAAACCCGTAAAACCTGTCTGATTTGAAAATGCAGCAAAAAATTATTCCTTAAACAGAAACTTTCGAAGCTGTCATCGAAAGAAAGGCGACGATTTACCAAAAATTCACCGCAAAGTCAAAGATCAGACTGCAAACAAAACGTATGATCAACAGATTTACTTACAACCCAGAAAGATTAAACCCCACACCGCACAGTTGCCTCTGTAAAGTGACCTCGATGCTGCCAAATGAATAGTGCTCCCACGCATTATTTGAAATGTCAGCAAAGCATTTGAATGCTTTTGTCAAAAGCTTTGGGCGTTGAATGCCTTTTGCATTTTCTACAGACAAGCCGAAATAAATTTCCTTCAGTTCACAAGACGAATCTATGCATGGCTTCATCTATAAATAGCAAGGTACAAGGCAGAAGGAAGGAACACCACACCACACAGATCTTCGTTCTTCTCCTCTGTTATTTTCTGTAGCCTACTCCTAATATTGTTGTAGTGCTTTTGTACCACGTCAGTGTACGTGTTTGTAATCTCTCCACATAATAAAGAAGTTCTACCCTCCGGCCCGTGGACGTAGGTCATTCTGACCGAACCACGTAAATCTCGTGTCACTGTCCAAAGTTATTTTTCGTCTCTATTATTTATTATCGTCATTTTTCGGGCAAATAATTATCGGGGATTTTCCGCATATCCTAACAAATTGGTATCAGAGCAACTCCGATTTATTTTTAGCCACCATGACGATAACAAAAATGTCAATTGAAAAGTTCGACAGAAATGTCAACTTTGCAATGTGGAGTCTCAAGATGGAGGTCATACTCATTCAAGACGGTTGCGAGGTGGCGCTTGAAGGCGCAAAGAAGAAACCAACCGAAATGAAGGACGATCAATTTAATGAATTGGACAAGAAAGCCAGATCGGCTATTATATTAAATCTTTCTTACGAGGTTTTACAAGAAGTTGCCACGGAGACGACGGCCATGGGTATGTGGGATGCATTAAAAGCGATCTACATGAAGAAGACTAAGGAGAATCGACTTTATTTAAAGCAGAAGCTATACAGTATGAAAATGACGGAAGGTACTCCTATTCTCTCGCATCTCGATAAATTCGATTCTATCATTATTGATTTGGCGAACGTAGAAGTAAATGTGACGGACGAAGATCAGGCCATAATATTGTTGTGTTCCCTTCCCTCGTCTTTAAAGCATTTTCGTGACACTATAATATATGGGAAAGATACGATATCGTATTCTAGTGTCAAATCCGCTTTACAATCGAAAGAACAGATAGACAGGGATATTACGGGAGAAACGAGTGGTAGCCAGGCAGAAGGCCTGTTTGCACGGGGAAGACCAGAACGTAGAGACGCTGAAAGTAGCAGATCTAAAGACAGGTCGAAATCCAGGTACAGAAATAAAGTCTGTAATTTTTGCAAGAAAAAGGGACACATTAAAGCTGATTGTTTTAAATTAAAAAATAAGGAGAAAAATAATCAGCAAAATAATAAACCCGCCGAAGCTAGTTTAGCTGCTGATGAGAGCGATGGAACTATATTTGTAGCAACTGCAAATATTATTAGGTCTGATAATGAGTGGATCTTAGATTCAGGTTGTTCTTACCACATAAGTCGGAGTCGGGATTGTTTTTGCACATATGAAAATTTTGATGGTGGATATGTCTTAATGGGAAATGATGCTCAGTGTAAAGTTGTTGGTAAAGGCACAGTTAGGATCAAGATGTTCGACGGAATCATCCGAACGCTCACAGAAGTCAGACATGTTCCAGATATGAAGAGAAATCTTGTCTCTTTAGGCACACTTGAATCTCAAGGGTGCAGGTTCTCAGGTGAAGGTGGAGTTTGAAAATTGCCAGAGGTGCCCTTGTCGTGATGAAAGCTTGCAGGTCTGGAAATTTATATATTTTGCAGGGAACTACCGTTACAGGTTCCGCTGCAGTTTCGACATCCCCGGAGGTTGATACCACGAGATTATGGCATATGCGACTTGGACACATGGGAGAAAAAGGCTTGACGATTTTGAGCAAGCGGGGCCTACTTTGCGGTCAAAGTACTGGTAAGATGGACTTTTGCGAACATTGTATTTTTGGGAAGCAGAAACGAGTCAGCTTCAATTCGCCAGCAGTCCACAGGACAAAAGGTACTTTGGACTATATTCATTCTGATGTATGGGGTCCTTCTCGTGTTCCGTCCAAAGGTGGTGCAAGCTTTCATCGATGATTTTTCGAGGAAAGTTTGGGTCTATTTTCTTAAACAGAAAAGTGATGTTTTCCTAACATTTAAACAATGGAAGGTTTTGATTGAAAAGCAGACAGGAAAACAGATCAAGCGGTTGCGGACAGATAATGGCTTAGAATTTTGCGGAAGCGAGTTCAACGAATTCTGCAAGAATGAAGGAATTGCTCGACATCACACTGTTCGAATGACGCCTCAACAAAATGGTGTTGCCGAGCGCATGAACCGAACGCTTTTAGAGAGAGCTCGATGTATGATCTCCAACGCTGGGTTGACAAATGATTTTTGGGCTGAAGCTATCGCCGCAGCATGTTATATTGTCAACCGTTCACCGTGTTCACCGATCAACTTCAAGACTCCTGAGGAAGTATGGTCAGGTACTCCTGCTGATTACTCAAACTTAAGAATATTTGGGTGCCCAGCTTATATGCACGTAAACGAGGGAAAGTTAGAGCCTAGAGCTAAGAAATGTATTTTTCTCGGTTACGCTTCAGGGGTGAAAGGATATAGACTATATAATCCTGATCCCAAGTCACCCAAATTTATAATTAGCAGAGATGTTACTTTTGACGAGTCTTCTATGTTACATCCTTCAAAAGAGTCTACTAATCCTTTTAGTCAAGAAAAGAAGAATAGTGTACACAGCGAGGTGGAGCTCGAGATCAACAAAGATCCTTCAGATGATCCTGCTACGAGTTCAACAGATAAAGAGGATGAGCCAGATGCTGATTCAGATCATGTTGAAGATGAAAGCACCGAGCAGGAATATTCTATAGCCAGAGATAGGGAGAGACGGGAGATTCGACTACCACAGCGGTACGTGAATTTAGTTTCGTATGCTTTATCAGTGGCGCAAGAAACAGGTGGAGGCGGCGAACCTTCTACCTATTCGGAGGCAATAAGCGATGATAATTCTGATAAGTGGTTGGTAGCGATGAATGAAGAAATGGAGTCTCTGCACAAGAATGGTACATGGATTCTTGTGCCGCCGCCGAAGAAAAAGAAAATAGTCGGATGTAAGTGGGTCTTCAAGAAGAAAGAAGGAATATCTGGTTCGGACGATGCAAGGTATAAGGCACGATTAGTCGCGAAAGGCTATAGTCAGGTACAAGGTGTTGATTTTAATGATGTATTCTCACCTGTTGTTAGACATAGCTCTATTCGTGTATTACTTGCATTCGTTGCCATGTATAATTTGGAGTTAGAACAGCTCGACGTCAAGACGGCTTTCTTACATGGTGATTTAGATGAACAGATTTATATGAAGCAACCTGAAGGCTTCATAGTTGCAGGAAAGGAAGACCAAGTTTGTCTACTAAAGAAATCCTTATACGGATTAAAGCAGTCTCCGAGACAGTGGTATAAACGGTTTGATTCTTTCATGTTGGGTCATGGTTTCTCCAGGAGCAAGTATGATAGTTGTGTTTACTTCCGGAAGTTAAATGACAGTTCGTTCATTTATCTATTGTTATATGTTGATGACATGCTCATTGCGGCTAAGAATCTTGCAGAAATTCACCAGTTGAAGGCCTTATTGAATGGTGAATTTGAAATGAAGGATTTAGGAGCAGCTAAGAAGATTCTTGGTATGGAGATTAGACGTGATAGAGGAGCTGGTAAGTTGCACCTGACCCAGGAAAGTTACCTCACAAAGGTTTTGGAGAGATTTGGCATGAACGATGCCAAACCAGTCAGCACTCCTCTTGCTAGCCATTTTAGGCTAACCGCTGCTCAGTCACCATCATCAGATGAGGAAGAAGCATACATGGCACGAGTTCCTTACTCGAGTGCGGTCGGCAGTATTATGTATGCAATGGTATGTACACGTCCTGATATTTCACAGGCTGTTAGTGTTGTTAGCAGGTACATGGCTAACCCAGGAAAAGAGCACTGGCAAGCAGTGAAGTGGATTCTCAGATACTTGAAGGGTACTCTAAATTTTTTGTTTGGAGTTTGGCAGAAACAGTGATACTCTCGTTGGCTTCGTTGATTCAGACTACGCAGGTGATCTCGATAAACGACGATCTCTTACTGGTTATGTGTTTTGTATTGGAGGTTGTGCAGTTAGCTGGAAAGCAACTCTACAGCATGTAGTGGCGTTATCTACTACTGAAGCAGAATACATGGCGATTACTGACGCGATCAAGGAAGCATTATGGTTGACAGGGTTATTCAGCGAATTAACTCAGAGTCAGGGAGTTATTACCATTTTCTGTGATAGTCAAAGTGCGATTCATTTGACTAAGGATCAGATGTATCACGAAAGGACTAAGCATATAGATGTTAAGTATCATTTCATCCGTGATATCATTGCAGATAAGAAGGTGTTTATCAAGAAGATCAACACAAAGGATAATCCTGCGGATAATTTTACGAAGGCTCTTCCAACTACCAAGTTCAAGCAGTGCTTGGACTTGATTGGTGTTTCAAAAATGGTGAAGTAGCCCGTCAGGGGCTAAGGTCGGAGGGAGATAAAGGTATTCTAAATTAAGGTGGAGTAATTTCGAATCTCGGTCAAGGTGGAGATTTGTAAAGTGACATCGATGCTGCCAAATGAATAGTGCTCCCACGCATTATTCGAAATGTCAGCAAAGCATTTGAATGCTTTTGTCAAAAGCTTTGGGCGTTGAATGCCTTTTGCATTTTCTACAGACAAGCCGAAATAAATTTCCTTCAGTTCACAAGACGAATCTATGCATGGCTTCATCTATAAATAGCAAGGTACAAGGCAGAAGGAAGGAACACCACACCACACAGATCTTCGTTCTTCTCCTCTGTCATTTTCTGTAGCCTACTCCTAATATTGTTGTAGTGTTTTTGTACCACGTCAGTGTACGTGTTTGTAATCTCTCCACATAATAAAGAAGTTCTACCCTCCGGCCCGTGGACGTAGGTCATTATGACCGAACCACGTAAATCTCGTGTCACTGTCCAAAGTTATTTTTCGTCTCTATTATTTATTATCGTCATTTTTCGGGCAAATAATTATCGGGGATTTTCCGCATATCCTAACAGCCTCCGACCGCCGTAATTCAAATCACAGTTGGCAGAGTAAACGAAAGAAAGACTATAAAATCTAACCCAAATCAATTTGAAGATCGTTCGAAGAGCAGAAGAATGTATGAAAATATTCGTTCTCCGGTAATTCCTTTTCCTTGTTTCCTCAGCTGCCAATTTGATGGAGTGGAGTGGCTTGTCTAGTCTACTCTCCTGCTGACTTCAGTTGTGTTGGAAGATCTTACGATGTGGTGGGAGCGGAAAAATAGCCAAACATGAAATTAGTTATGTTAAGCAGAAAGTCGCTGAGGACGAAGAGAATGTAGTGTTACTGTTAGGGACGTGTTGGGCTGTGCACTGTAAGTTGGGGACATTTTCGGGAAACCCAATTGGCGCCTAAAGGCGCTAAGGTTAAAGCTAAATTAGGTTAAAGATTGTCTGTCTTTGAGCCCAATAACGGATTACAGAAGTCCAACTTTTCCCTTACCATTGACTTAGGTAGGCTTAGGGTTTCCTCGATTCAGTCGAAGAAAGAAGATGGGTCACGCAAATATATGGAACGCTCACCCTAAAACTTACGGGGCCGGATCTCGCACATGGTAATTCGATCAGCTGTTTCCCTCTTTTTTTTTTTTTCTCATTTCTTGTTTCCGTTATTTTATGCGTTGATTTGTTGTTGGTGCTTTGCTGGTGTGAAGGGAAAAAAAATGGGGATTTACTGGTTTTTGCTGTATATTATGTGATGAGATTGAATAACGAGCTGAATGAGCCTATTTGATGCTTCTTAGCTTAGTAATTAGACTGAAAAAGGTTGAGTGCCAATGGATTTGTGTGCCCACGATAGTTGTTGATGTTTCAACATCAAAATCACTGTCTTTTTGTGGCAATTTTTTTTTTTCTGTGTTTAACATATCCATTTCTTCCTCGTATCGATGTTCTATTTTCGTCCAGCCGTGTCTGCGGAAACCCACACGCGATAATCAGGAAGTATGGCCTGATGTGCTGCAGACAATGCTTCCGCAGCAATGCCAAAGAGATCGGCTTCATCAAGGTACTATTTGACAGATTACCTTAGTACTGTAGTGAGCAAATGTCTGTTCTTAAATGTCCATTAGTTTACATGTAGTACTTCTATTGCAGTATCGTTGAGATCTTTGCTGGTGATGATGATCTTGCAAGAGGAGTGTCTTGCTTTGGGTTTCGGTTAGATTTCCTTTTGTCTTCTCTTTAGTGTTTGGATCGTGGGTAAATGGCTGTGAAAACAAGAATGATAGTCTGAATATACATTCGATTGCTCATTCATTGGTAATGCTTGTTTATCTGTGTGTTAATCCGATGTGACTCTTCTTGATTCCATTATTTAAGTGCTAAGACTTCGATCTCGACCAAAGAAGGTGATAGCCTATGGCGAGCAAGACAAATGGAACCTGCTAACCGATCTTTTTGAGTAGTAACTAGCTTCATGACATTACACCACTATGTTTTTAATCCCATCCAAACATTACTTAGCACCCCAAGAAAATAGAAAAGAAAGAAAAACTATCAAGACTTCTAACTCCGCCCTCGTCTGACCAGAGTCAGCCTACTGCCACCGCCGTTGCCCTCTTCATGACTCTCCGACGAATCTGAACCGCTGTGATTCTCGCCTCTCTTGCCCGACCAAATCTTTGAAAAGATCCTCTTCGACATAATCAACCCTTTCACCTTACCAACCCCATCCTTATCCTCATTACTAGGCCTACTCTCCCCATTAGCTCTATCACCACTCACAGCCCCACAACCATTACTCAGCCTAAGAGCAGCCAACTCGCCTCTCAAAGCTCTCAATTCTTCAGCCGAGGCAACATTATCCCACTCCTCATCATTGTTAGTAGTCGTCGACCTCGAGCTTGCGTAGTTAAGGTCTTTGATGGCTCCGGGCAGGTCGGGCGTGCTGCTGCCCGAGGAAGCAGCAGCTGCTCGAACCTGCTCGAAGAAGAGCACTTGGACGACCACTCTTAATGGAAGCCTCTCGTTCTGCACGGCGTGCATGCACGCCTCAGATGAGAGCTTCTTACAGTCCATTAATCGGCAGATTCTCTTTCTCTCTGCCTTGCTTATCCCGGGATGCTCCTGAAAATTTTTGAAAAAAAATTTACGGGTCTGTCTGAAATTTAGAGCCCGTCTCATTTTAAGGCTGGGTCGAAGTTGTTTTGGTAAAAAGGTGAGATCTTTTTTACCTTGAGATACGTATCGATGGCTCGATAGAGACCATCATGTGAGGGACGTGGAAAGCTAGAAACCATATCTGCTATGCACGTGAAGGAAGCGAGGTGAAGGTTAGGGTCCTTTGCAATCTCGGCTAGGTAGGCATCTATAAGTTTCACCACCATGAGCTTTGAAGCTTCGGTTAATAATATGGTGGGCCCGCAAGATTCTTCGATTTCTCCCCTGTTTTCTGTCAGTTTATGGCCTCGTCCTCTGAACCCTTCGAGCATTTCTTGTACGATTCGGACATCGTAAGCCATTTCCTCATCGTCTTGCGCTCGAATCAACAGATCGTTCAAAGAAGCCTCTTCTAACTGCTGCCCGATTCTCTTGACCAAAGCTGACCTAACCGATTCGCCCGACCCGACCGAAACGACCGACTTGAGCAGCTTGATCAAGAAACTGACCGAAACGCAGCCTTTCTCCTCGGGCAGGAACCAAGCGATCGTCTCCACAATGGAACGTAAATTAGGGACGTCGTTCGAAGGGACTGCCTTCTTACCATAGCCCGGCAACTTACTGTAAGCGTACGCTTTCAGAGCTTCTCCCATCACTTTGTTTGATGTAGTTCCTCTGTTCTTAATGGCGACAAAAACCCGTCTGTATAAATCTACGTCGACCTCACATAAGTCTTCGACCCACCAATCGTTGGGCACTATTCTGTTTCTAACACCGTTTTCCTCAGAGATCTTCCTATGGCTGTAAGTATATGACCAGCCCACTTTAGAAGGGTCAACAGAGGCCATCGAAGAAATAGCTTCGATGCATCGAGCGGTTAGCTTTAGCTCCTCGGCTAACGGTAAGAAAAGCTTCGTCGTCTGAAGGACGACGATTGAATCTTTCCAGCCTCTGAATAGGCAAGAGTTCAAGAAAACGTCGAGCTTATAGACGAAATTGCCCTTCTCGACGTTTTCGTGCATCTCGAGATACTCTGCAGCGCAGCGCACGCCGACGACGCTGTGGGCGTTTAGGGTTACGGCTATTCCGTAGCAGAACTTTGCGCATATTTCGAAGGCGTTTGACCCGCCGGGAATTTCGTGGAGTTCGACTTCGCCGCCGTTTCTGTTGTTTGAGGAAGAAAGTAGCTTCTGTAAGAGCGAGCTTTTGGTGAGGAGAGGGAACTGCGAGAATTTTCGATGCAAGAGGTGGATTAATAATGTAAGGGAATGAACGGTAAGAATTTCGGTTTTTAGGTTCGAACGTTACCTTGTGAAGGTAAAACTTGGCTTCGCCGACGTTGATTACGATATCTGCTGCTAAATCACTCCCCACATATCTGCAGATTGCAATAATAAGCGAAACCTTTTGTCTTAAACCATTTGGACAGCAAAAAAGAAAGATAGAATCAAGCAAATGCTTCATATTACTGACCTTATGCTCCCATCACTCTGAAACGAGTCAGGCTTAGATCCAAGTTTCATGAACTTCATCTTCTAAGCTCAAAGATCGAATCTTTAATCCGTACAAGGAAAACCCACTAGCCCAAATCAAGTTTGGACATTCAATTCAAGGAAGAAAGAGAAGTTCCGTTGGAAAAAAAAATGTTTTAAAATACTGCTAAGTGAGGGCCTTGATATCTGAAAATGGCTGTATTCTTGAACTAAGCGAGATCTAAAAATAGGAAGAAAGGAAGGAGATAGAGGAAGGTATTTTATTACAGATTTCAAGGTTGTAAAGAAATGGATTCACTTAAGTGATAAGAGGGCCAAAGAAGAGGTTGTTTCCTTGGTCGGAGGCAACCGCCCACGGACTACGCAGTTTTTACCTAGTCAGCAAAACGAGACACAAAGCAATAGATTCAGTTCAACTTCAAACACCATTTTTATAACAGAAGAAAAACATTTAATAATCATAAAGAAAAAGATTCTCTTTTTTTGGGTCAACAGACACAAAACCCAAAAGCCACTCTCCATGTAAAAACGAGCGAAAACCAAGACTATGATTTCATGAGTAATGCACGAGTTCTAGAAACGGCATCTAAGAACACCGAACATAGACACACACAGTTAACATATGCGCATGTTAGGCAAAGTTCACGAACCTTCAAGGAATAAAAAGGAAATTGACCCGACCCGACCCACATGCATGATACAACAGTTGTCTCTTTCTAGAAAAAGCAAAGCACAATTGTGTGCGGATACAACTAGAAAGAAGATCAAAGAATCGAGGAAAAAAAAGAAATATTATCTTGATATATGCTTCTCATTCTGTGATGCAATAAGCTTACCCATTTTCCCAGAATGACGAGCACAGCATAGCATAGCATGCTTTTTTCTTCTTCGTGTAGCTAAAACAACTGGAAAGTTGAAATTCGTCAAAAGATCAAACTTTTCTTCCTTTCGTTCCTCTAAGACGATCGAATATTATATATGGTAATGTGAAAGCACACAACACACTGACGAGTCGGGTTTCTTGTTCCCATAATCTCTTCTTTGTTGAGACAGTTAAAAATATACATATAACGCCAATAAATAAATGTAAAAACTGTTTTTAAAATCGAGATAAAAAAAAAAAAAAAAAAAGAAAAGTCAAAGTCTTCATTTTTCAAAGAAATATATTTTGGATAATACGACGGTGCTAGTAAAAAGTGGTACACTGCTTGGTCTTATCTACAAGTGAGAAGCTGAGAAGCCTATCTATTTACCTTTTGGGCTATAAAAATTCTAGTTACAACTGTCTCCATAATTAAACACCGGAAGATATTTCCACATTATGAGGTGGATTTGATTGATTGAGGTACCAAGTAAAGAATAAGTAGATAAATATGAAATGAATTTATTATTTTTATTGTTCTTTTTCTCCGAATTAACTACACATACATATTACATACACTTTTTCTTACCGTATGGAATAGTAATGGTTTTCACCCACCTTGCCAGACTACAAAGGTGTGTTCTACTCTACTCCTATTCTCTATCTATCCTTTCCCTAAATAAATAGCAATCTTTTTTATTTTTTACCCAGAAATCACGCAAACTCAATTACATCAAAACTCAAACCAGACGTGTCTAATTTAAGAGCCATAGATTACATCAGCCCAATACTTAAAAGACCCATTGCAAAGCAATTTCATACGGCTTTTTAATTAAAATAGGGCTATTTTAACCCAAATTCATTAAAATAGGAGTAATGTGACGAAAATTATTAAAATCGAGTAGAACGCATCCATTAGACGCGACGTATGACATGGCACGGTTAACCCTCGCAAAAATACAGGTGGGCCCGGCAGGGCCCGCGTGTGGCCCGCGTGGCATGTATTGGATGCGACGACGCGTTAATAAACGCGACGTTTGACCTAGACAGCAGTAACGGCCACTAAACCCACTAACGACAGCCCACTAAGCTAATGGGTTACCGCCGCGTTTAATGGGTGCGTCGTCGCGTCCATTGCCTGCGACGATGCGTTTAATAGAAACGGCATTTTCCCCTATTTAAGCCGCTCGATCTTCGATATCAATTCATAAAATTTCATACATATCCAATATGGTGTCTAGAAAAATTCAAATAGTTGTTTATTATGGCGGTGAAATCATACACGGATCAAACACCATACAGTATAGTCTTCAACTCATCGGTTATCGACGAATTTGTCGTGATACCATTTTTGATCAATTTCTTAGTATGCTGTACGACATGACTTCCGTCGACAACAATGCTTTCTTTTTAATCGTTCGTGTGAAGAACGAATACTATCAACACTCACGACTGTATCATAATCTCTTACTAATGTCTAGTGATGCCGACCTCGCATACTTCTTGGATCCCGACAACGAGCTCGATTACATTGAGGTCTTTGTCGAGGCAACCGAGATCGTTCAGTTCGATCGCAACGTATATACTCCCGACGAGTACACGAATCCCGCGCCGATGGATTCGATTCCTGACATTACTTCAGTTACTGAAGGATTGACGAATATTTCGTTTGCCCCTCACGAAGATTTACCTTCGAGCAGCCGTTGCGCTCATATTAGTTCGACGGTGGCGCAACCTGAGATCGATCATGACGCCGTCCAAGATAGTGACGTTAGTGACTTTGAAGCCGATGACGAGGGTGGGGCACTAGACGATTTGCCAGATCCCGCAAATGCCGATGATGAAAATGATGAACCAATGCCAAGTGAGCCAGAAGAAAATAGAGCATTATACCAGTCGGTGCCGTTTAATACCTCTTATCAAATGCTCCCCCAGAAGTTGACGAAACTGATGGTGATTTTTAAATTAATAGGGATACACCTCAAGAAAATTCAAGAAAATTAATATGTATACACCTTAAGAAAATTCAATTACACAAAAGATCGCACCTGTAGCAACCGCAAAGCTCCGCCGATGTTCATCTTCTGACGCTGGCACGTAGTACAGAGCTCTCTGTACAAGAAAGCCAGCACGACACTGCCCCAACTGTAAGTGTGCACGGCGTCTATGTCTTCGAGCAGTGGGAGTAAAGTCATGGACGTCGAGCTTCCGCTGGAGTCGAGGAACAAAATCGATCCCATGAGCAATAGCGCATATGCACGTGCTCGTTGATCGACCTCATAATCTGAGCTGTGATTATCGATCTCGTTGGCTTTTAGCCAGTCTACAAATTTCCTCAGCGACACCTTCGTCCCGGTGTACGCCCCCACAGCAGGTCTGTAACCAGTCAGCTCCTCCAAGTAATCGAGCCACTGATCCTGCGTCATGTGCTGGATAACACCACTGACCGAGTAACCATCAACGGGGAGTCCCCACAGCACACCGACGTCCTCAAGAGTGACGGTGGCCTCACCCACATGCAAATGGAACCTATGCGTTTCCTTTCTCCACCTTTCTACGAGGGCCGTGATCAAGTGTGGATCTAACTTCTGAGACCACAACTATACACGCCGTAGAGGGACATAGTATCCAACCTCTCCAGAATACGACCGTGCAACCGCACCGGTCGTGAAAGCTTACCCCAGACGACACTCTCCAAACCCCTAACGGTCAAAGGCGTGTCGAGGGCACCATCAGCGTTGGATAGTACATCGTTACAACGATGACTATCATGGAATATCAGAAGTGATTTGTCGATCGGACCGTAATATTCATTCATATCCATCCTAAATTAGCGTTTCAAAGTCAATATCGCAACAAATAACAATAAACAAACACATAAATTGAATCATGTACTAACAAACGAATCAAATGACCTAGAAATCTAATTCCAAAATTAGGTTTCGGAATTAGGAGAAATTCCTAAATCGAGTGAATTATGTAAAATTAACGTATTATATCAATCTACTAAGCAACCCACAATATGTAAAGCACATATTATACCAAAAACACAAACTTAAACGCAAGAATTCGACGACATTTAACGAAACATCAAAATCAAGATTTAAATAAATTAGGAGTTTCATACCCAAAATAAGCTTAATCGACGATGACGAGGAAGAATGGATTTATCACGTGGTGTTAGCCGCTGTAATTCGCCACTGTAAATCGCCGGAATCGGTGGGGAGGAGAAGAGGAGAAATGGGGAAGCAGAAGAAGCGATCGCGGCTTTATTATTTGCGTCGTCGCTGCTATTAAGCGCGACGTCGGCTAAGCCGCGACGGTAGGTTTACTGGGCCGTCAATCAGCCCAGACAATTTTTTAAAAAATTGGGCCCGATTTTCAAATATCGGGCCCGATCAGACCCGCGCGAAGAACGTCGCGTCTAATAGACACGTCGTCGCGTCTAATAAACGCAATTCGCTCGATTTGTTAATTTTTGTCAAATTAGCCCTATTTTATCGAATTTGGGTTAAAATAACCCTATTTTAATTAAAAAGCCAATTTCATACTCTCACATGCAAAAAGCAAATCAAACCCCTAACCGAATTGATCACATAACAATACTTACAGTAATTTAAGTAAAAATGAAAACTCAAATGAAAGTGTAATTAAGACACAAATTTTCTGAATACAACTAAAAATTAACTACGCAAGTTATTACATTATTCTTCACTCTCTAGGTAATAGTAATACATACAGGCGGCAAGGCGCTTTCCACTTCCTCATCACAATTAACTTCCGCGCACGGCAAGTTCAAGTCGAAGTTCCTCAAACCACCGCCGCACGCAGCCGCAGCAGCCGTGCTCTCGCCGGAAGGGCCACCGCCGGAGGCGGCGGTGGCCGTGGCTCGGCTCTTTGTCCCGTTGGGATCGTAGTGCATGCGCATGTGTCCTCCCAGCGCCTGCCCCGTCGGAAAAATCTTCTCACATACCGAACACTTGTGAATTTTGCCGCTTGATTTCAGTGACGACGACGATGCACCGCTCTTCGATGAGGCGACGGCGGAGCTTCCCTCCCCTTCCGAACCTTCGGATGCTGACGGCGGCTTGGCGGCGCGGTGGCTGGCCTTGTGCCCGCCGAGGGCTTGGTACGAAGGGAAAGCCTTTTCACACACGTTGCACTTATATAAAGACCTGTTACTACTACTAATAATACTTCGGTGATTTTCTCCTTCGTAGTCTTTCTTGGAGCCAAGGTCAACGCCGGCGGGGGAGGGGGAGGCTTCTCCGCCGCCGCGAGCTAGCATGACGAGGCAAAGGGCCAAGAACCGATCTTTATCAGCTTCTTCCGACGACTGAGAATTCGTGGTCGTCCTTGCACGTTTATTAGAGCGTTTGGATTCCGTCCACGTGTCGACGTTGCGGCGCTCCACCTCATCAAAGCGGCGGAGGAAAGATGGTTGAGAATTCATAGCGTCAAGAGCCATTTTAGTTTCTTGCAGTGTGTAGATTAAAGAAAGCTGTATATATTTGGTAATAGATATAGAGAGTGTGTGAGAGAGAGAGGTTTTCTTTTAGTCTTATAGGAGTGAAGTGTAGGAATATGAGCTAAAGGGTGTATATATATATATACATATATAAGGGTTTTGTAAATTGTAGATGGCGATGAGGTTGCGTGGAGGAGTAAAGGTGGAGGAGTTGTATAGGGACTGAGAAATTAAGTACGTGGGATTATGTAGCTGATTCCAATTAATTTAAGTTTCATGTATTGTTGCGGATTATGATTGAGAAGAAAAAGAAAAAAGAATATAGTTTAGGTGGAGGATGATAAGTGAAGAGATGTCTTGACACGTACTTCACTATGAATTTTTTATTTATTTTCGTTTTGTTATGGACACACAATCTTTGTTTCGCTTGGAGGTCAAAATACAAGTGTGGGAGTGAGAGAGTGTACACCAAAATACAATACGTGTTGGGTAGTGTTTCAGTGTGTGTGAGAAATGAACAACTTCAACAAAAGCTCAAATTTTTATGACTTCCAAAATCAGAAAAGGTATATGTATATCTGCACACGTGTAGTTGGAGAATTTGGGTTGCATATATTGTATGAAAGGGGAGGCGTGATGAATAGTTACTACTTCACCACGTGTAGCTGGGAAGTTATTACATGGTTTTTACGACTTTATGTATATCTTTATTCCTTTTAATATTTGAGATTCCAATACTCCGCCGCGTGCGCTCATTAAAATTTCTAGAATATTTCCCTTTCCGTTACTCTCGAACTTTATGGAGTTCCTTCCCTACTAAATAAATAAATAATATAGTTTGCAAATAAGAGCGACACACTTACGATGATAACACTACAGTAAAAGGAGATGGTGGATATGGCTGCCTCTTTTAATAATGCAATAAGGGTACTTGAGTAAATTCCCAGTTTCGCTTCGTTTGCGAGACTTTCCACGCCACGTGTACATATACATGCTAGGCAAAAAGGACACGCAGCTATGGTGCACACGTTTTTAACTTTTATTTCTGCTATGTACGAAAGAAAGTGCTTGTGCCTGAATTTAATGTGAATCGATTACTAGTTAATAGTTATCGATTGTACGTAGTAATGGGTTACCATTTTAATTTTTAACGACTTCTTGGTAAGAGGGTCTAAAACTCTAATCTAATCCTTGGCCCCCAAAATGGGAAGAAATTGCCAGCAAGAATATGACTAAAGAAGATATAACATAGTTGCCAGGCTCATTATATACCAATCAGACGTACAACAATGTTGCCATAATCTTAAGCTGAAGATAAGATTTTTATCAACGAGAAAATGATAGTACACGTAATAGTCGAAACTCGTTTGGCTGACCTTAATCACTTGGCTGGAGTTGATTGAACTTTGGGCTTAGGCTTGACTTCGACTTCGTTTACGCTTCGAATGAATATAGAATCTGGTTCGTGGCTACACATAAGAACGAAATTTAATTATATATCAAGCAAGAACCAAAGATGATAAAGGTGACCAAAGGGATTTATTTTATTTCTTACGGTTTATCACCCTCTTCATAAGTATAGCTAGACGCAACGGCCAAGAATCTACCATCTCTGCTAAAGGACAGAGCTGCGATGCTTGTTGGGTACTTGGAATACTTCGCCGTAGGATGAAAGAAAACAAAAAAGCATTTAAATGCCACCTTTTAGCAGAAGATATATAGGAAATAAATGTAAGTTTTTTTACCTGATACAATCGCTTCTTGTTGTTCCCATCCCACACGTTAACTATACCATCACATCCTCCAGTAGCAAATGTACCATAACTACATGCATGAGAAAAGTCCATTTTAGGCTTTCACAAATTCTATGATCGTGTAATGAGTAAGCAACGCGTCTTGAAACGTGAATGTAATAAGGAAATATATGTAGCGTAGCTCACATGGGGTGGAACGCAATGGTGTTCACAGGGTAGACAATGTCTCTCCCAGCCTCTGATTTACGGTGGCACTTAAATGCATACCTACAAAATACATCATCAAGAGGGTGGTGGAGTTGAAGTTAAAAGTAAAACAAAAGAACTTGAAGGAAGTGTCAAATGGTACAAGGCGATTTACTTCTTCGATTGACCAGCCTCTGAAAGATCGAAGAACTCCATCGAAACTCGGCCTTCAACAGAACTAAGAGCATAGCCTATAAAACAAGATCATCCCATCGAAGTCAGTGAACTAATGATCTCCGCCTATCTGAATACAGAAAGCATAAACAGAGGACGTCAAACAAGGAAACTGGCAGACAAAAAAATCTGACCCGTAGAATCTGGATAACAACGGACACATCTAGTCTGGTATTTCAAAGAAGATTCCCTCCTTTGTTCAGGTTGTGACATGTTTCGTATGTCATAAATGTTTACGTGTCTCCCAGCAGTTGCGACCACCAAACGATTTCCTACTAGAGACATAGAGTAAACGCGCTCGGGCTGAACATATGTCCCAACGAGAGATCGGTCTTGAGCACTTGCACCTCTCGGGTCCCAACACTTCAAGGTTTTGTCCCAACTACCAGTAATAACTTGGCCTAAATAAGAGAAAAGAATGTCAAAACCACCAGTGAGTCCAACGATATTATAAATAAGCTTGAGATAAAGGTCACGTTAAGGGCTTCAAACAGCAAAGATCGATATCTTCAGCAAACATATATGTAACACTATTCAAGATCCTCAGAGATGGGATAAGCAGCAACGAACGCCATTACATTTAGAGCGCATGATCTTACCAGTGGCATAATGATACTCGATGCAACGGACAGGTGCTTCATGCCTCCCCAAAATATCCTCCCTATTGTTGTTGAATTCAAGCCTGCAAAACGATATAAATATCGATCAATATTTACATCAAATCAAATTGATAACCAAAACATTCAAATCACCCTGGCATGAACAACTCTCGGTCTCGTACGCACTCACAGCATACCATAGCGTAAATCACATTATAGGCAATCAAACTAAAAGGATAATCACAACAATAAGCTCACTGTCCATTTAAGTACAGAGAAGTCAACTCAACCACTATATAGCAGATTAAATGATGAATAACATAAACATAAGCATTTCAAAACCATAGAGAGCTTATCAAATTGAAAAGAATTTAACACGAAGGTCTGCTTTCTAACATAGTCTCTGTTATCACATATGGGCAAACAATTTAAAACAAAAAACAGAAAAAATAACTTCACCATCAATCACATACTAAAGGAGAAAACTTGACCAAACTATAATCGCGAAAAAAGAGGAACAACATAAAACTGGAAAAATCTACCTCCTAACAGTGTGATCTGCTGACGCACTAAACCCAGAAGAATCATCATGAAAGCAACAATCCAATACAGCATCACCGTGCATGAACTTCCCCCTCAGCACATTTGCACTCGCATCATACAATCGAACACTCTGCACGAGAAGGAAAAAAATCTAATAAGATTAAAGCGACAGAAACGACATGTAACGGAAAGCAAAAGCCGTCGTTCAAATGGGGACGAAGAGGGGCCTTATCCCAGGAAGAGACGAGGAGGTTATCACTATGGTTAGAGAAACGAAGGTTAGAGATCCCATCAGTTGGGGGATTCGACAGTTCTCTGCCGGCCGACTGCGGCGGCGGTGGTGCTGAAGCCGTCATGATTGCCGTAAACAGTCGCGTGCGATAAAGAGATAGCAATTTAGGTTTTTTGCTGGAATTTGTTGGGAGAATGGAAGGGAAGGGGATTGAAATGGTGAATCGAAAACTAAAAGGGTATTGATCTATTATTATCTGAAATTCCGAGGTCGATAATTCAAATTCAAAAATCGAAAGCAATAAGCATCCCCCAACGGTAGGTTTGCTCAAAATCTTGCAATATGAGGAAGCGTGAAAATCACTCTCCCACTTTAGGACTCTGTGTGGACATCTTTTTGGGCCTGATGGGCAAAATGGGCCCTAGCCAGCCAATTCTAAAGCTAAAAACAAATGGGTGGAGAGTGGAGATCATAAATTTTAGCGAATTATGAAAATGGACAAAATGGGCCCACGCCAGCCCATTCTAACATTTATTTTATATTTTAATTTTGGATTTTTATTTCAACTTTTCACGTAGTTTTCAATTTTTCAATCTATGATGGACTTTCCTTTTTTTTTTTTTTGAGTCCTCGACGCTGCGAATGTCAACCAATATAAAAATATTTCACCATCTCTATATGTTCACATCATAGAGTCGTTTCGATTAAAGTAAGTACCATATTACATACATATATATATATGTTTCTAAAGTTGATAGAAAATTGTCTTCATGAAAATTCTTAGAAGTACTGGCAAAGTCTTCATTAACTTTAAATTCGTTAACAATTTCTTTTTCTTTTTTTAATTTAGAAAATCTTCTTTCTAAGTCTATATGACTTAATTTTAAATTTTTAATTTCATCTTTTAAGTTTGAAATTTCTATTGTCAAATCTTTAATATTAGCAGTTGATTGATTTTTATTTAATTGGTTTTTATTACGAAGTAATTTCGTAACTTCGGACATACTATAAGGTTCAGATTTAATAATTTTAGGAATAACTTCTTTTGAAGTTTCTTCTTCCTTTTGGATTATTTTTCTAATGGTTAGTTTTTTTAAATCTGGATCTTCTGTTTCTTTTAATATTTCGAGAAGATTATTATCAAGGACATTTAATTCTTGAAATTGATATATCATTTGATATAAATTATCTTGGTTCAGATTCTGAACTTTTATTTTTAGAACAAGACTGACCTATTTGACAGTTTTGACATTCTTCGGATTCTGAAGATGATATATCTTCTTCAATAATATTGTTTTCCTCGTTTGAGGAAGAATCTGTTTCGATGTCATATTCTAGAAGAATTTTAGATAATGTGTCTTTTAAATCATTATCAATATTTAAATTATTAATCTTCTTCTTGGTCCAACAAGTTGTTGCTTTATGACCAATTTTACCGCATTTGCGACAAACAATTGGAGGAAATTTATTTCTGTACTGATAATTTTTATTATCTTTTGAGAATTTTTGTTCTCTTCGATTAGATTTTCGATATTTTCTTTTTTCATATTGCTTAGGAGAGTATTTTTTAGGTTTATACTATTTACGAGGTTTGCTCGTAGAAGGGTTTTCTAAATCAAATTTTGAAAATATAATAGCATTAAATAGACGATCTAAAAGATCCTTTTTATTAGGAATAGGATACCTAATCCTAGGGATGTCAACGGGGCGCGGCGGGGGCGGGGATTAGGTCCCCATCCCCGTCCCCGCGTCGACGGGGAATCCCCATCCCCGTCCCCGCGAACTAAACGGGGAAAAAATCGTCCCCATCCCCGTCTCCGTCGGGTCCCCGTCCCCGCGATTTTATTTTAAAAAATTTATATTTTTTATTATAATCTAAATTTGATATATTATTTAAATTATATTATAAATATTATTTATATTATAATAATAAAAAATGGATAGAAAATATTGTTTTAAACCATAACAATATAAACTATGTATAAAAAATATTTTTTAGATATTTATTTAAAATATAAAACATTTTATTAAAATAATATTATTGACGGGGAACGAGGCGGGGATCCCCGTGGGGCGGGGACTATGATCCCCGTCCCCGCCCCGTCCCCGCCTACGGGGACAAAAAATTCCTCATCCCCGCCCCGCGAGGATTAAAATCCGGGGCTTCCCCGCCCCGTTCGGGGCAGATCCCCGCGGGGACGGGGAATCCCCGCCCCATTGACAAGCCTACCTAATCCATTTCAAAACTTTATTAAGGGGTTTATAATTAATAACTAACCTAGGTGCTCCCCTTTCCTTTTCTGCCGCATTTTGACATAAAAGGCTGTGCATGACCAAGGTGATTTCGAAGGTTTTATTAATCCTTTCTGTAAAAGAGAAGCTATTTCTTTTTTACATAATTCTAATAATTCAGAATTCATTTGACATGGACGAGCTTTAGTGGGAATATTTTTCTCACTAAAATCATCTTCATAAGGTAAAGAAACTATATGTTTTTTTCTATTCCAAAAAGCATTTGGAAGATCGTTACATATTTGCAACGTAAATTCATTATATAGTAACTTAATTTTTTCTTGTAACTTAGGATTATGGATTTTATACTCAATTGTAAGTATATTAATTTCCTGCTTAAGGTAATTTACCTGTTTTTCCTTCGCTTTAATAAGAATAGAATCCTTAATTTCATTAAGAATTCTTGAAAAAGATTTTATTATGTAAAACTCCTTGTATTCGAGGATTTAATTCTAACAAATCACAAAACTATTTTCGTTTTTACCTTTTGAAGAATGGTATATAGGCTGGAATACATTGGGTCCGAACGGGATTAGATTGTTTACAGTCTAATAACTGGACTAATAGGTTTAACAACGCCACGTACCATTATTCATTCTATTTTTCTTTTATTTTGATGTTTGGTATATCGGTTGAACTGCCTTCAAACGAGACACTGATCATGGTATGAAAGTGTGACTACCTTTGGTTCAAAGTGAGTTAAACTATATATGTATATATATATATATATTATATGGAGGAATGATATGGTGCTCACCTTATGAGGTGAGCACCTTATATGGGCACATGCTGAATCGGTACCGATTCGTGCCAAATCAGCGTGCCACTTCAACACCAAATCAAACGTGACATTAATCAACACATCGTAAGCGTCATAAATCGATACATATGATGCTTATGTAGCATGTTCATGTCTTACGTGGCATTTGTCGAGTGATCTTGATATATCCACGTGAACATGCTACATAAGCATCATATGTATCGATTTATGACGCCTAAGATGTGTTGATTAATGTCACGTTTGATTTGGTGTTGAAGTGGCACGCTGATTTGGCACGAATCGGTGCCAAATCAGCATGAGGAATGATATGGTGCTCACCATATCATTCCTCATATTATATATATTTATTTATATATTATATATTATATTACATGTGTAGTAAAAGAATTACAAGAGCACTTCAATTTTTAAAGCCAACGAGAAATGCTTTCTGGGGATGATACATTTAGTTACAAAGAGGCCTTAAAAGTCGACGTGTTTAATATAAAATAAAATCAATAATTGTCGACCTCTCTGAATTCTCTATATATCTGCTACAATAAAGAAGCCAAGTTAACTGCACCGCTGAAGTTTTTTTTTTTAAGTTATCGTGGAAATTGAAATACCTAAATTATGAAATGAGATAATTTCATTTTGAGATAAGAGTCCACGAGCTTCCGAGTGGTAATAAACTCGTTGAAATATAGCGAGGGCTGACCCTTGTGACGGGGCGAGTTTCATGTTTCTTGCCAATATTAGATATGAATATATAATTCAATAACCCGACGATGAGTGTATTTTACACGTGTGTCCTCATTATTTCGTTGAATAAACATTAACAGAATTATTTTTTTATTTAAATTATTTTGTCACGAGCTTTTTTCTAGCATCTATTTTAGTATATAGGATGGTCGCGTCGGCTCGATTATGTTAGGTATAATCCAAGAAAAACAGCTATTTACTGTTTGATATTGATAAGTTTTAATTGTTTTATACCAGAAATTAGATTCGAAGACGACCAACACGAACGTGCAGGGGCGTAGGCAGTAATGCTCTTTCAAAGGCAACAAAAGAGACAGACACGGATCTTGATTTCACAGGGTTTTGTTTGATGATTTTTTGATATATTTCACCATGAATTGAAATAAAAAAAATATATTTAATTAACCAGTTTTCCCCATGTCTCTTTGTCAATGCATTATGCATCTTTACTAAACAAATTTAATAATATAGGTCGTGCACGGGCTCAACGTCGGCTCCATCACGGATTTATTTTAGTCAAATCACACAATAACTCGATTCATCAAAATATATTTATACTCGAAAAATGCAAGTAGCATATCAACCTCTCGGTTCATTCATTTCTTGAAATAGACATAAAGATAACTTTTTCCTTCTATGTAAGAAAAGCATTTATATATTTCGCAAATGTCGAGCGGAACTTCAAATAATAAATATTGCCTGAACTTGGTCTTATCTAGCTGTATGTATGTCCGAGCTTGAGTTACAAAGCATTTTATTAACGTGATATTGCTCATAAAGAATGTATATATACATTGTGAGACAGACTAGGAAAACCCTATATATATAGTATATATAATCTCTCATTATTCTTGTCCGTTCTCACTCGGTTTGAAAGCATACACATATAATAAAGGCAACACATTTCCTATCAAACAGTAAAGATCGATGGATCTTGTAGGAGTGAAGGCGGTTTGGAGCTCATTGAACGAAATGTGCTCGGAAGAAGCTGACTTTATGGAAACCCTAATCGGTTCGCTATCGAATCATGATCAGTTCCCAAAGTGTTGCCTCTCTTCCACGGCGCTTTGGCCTGTTTCTTCGGGCGAAGATAATTATAATAGTGATATTAATGCAACGTACCTCTCATGCTCATCATCCATGAGTTCCCTCTTACCATCTTCGAGCCAAGGAACAAACTATCTTCAAATCCCAGAAATAATTTATTATGATCATATAATGATGGAGGCTGGCGATGGAAAAGAGGAGTCCACCGAAAATTCAAGAAAACTTCAGCTTGAGACTCAAACGTCGAAGAGCGATCATACTGCGAGGAGCCCGTGCGAGCAATATAAGAAAAGACAGCGTAAAACGAATTATGAAGTACGATTTTACTATCTCACGTCTATACTAATTTTGTTAAGAAAAGGTACTATTTTATTTAATGGGCAAATTATTTTCACTGTTCTTGCTCAAAATTCCAAGCACAGAAGACCAGTCGAAACGTCAAAAGAGCGACGAGGGTTTCAAATTTCAACGATAATGGGGAAAATTCGAGCGGTTCACACGAAGCAAATAATGGAGATGCATCGAGGTCGAATTTAGGAGAGAAAGCAAGAGCAAGCAGAGGCTCAGCTACCGATCCGCAAAGCCTTTATGCTAGGGTAAGATGTAACATTTTATGGGAGTTTAGTATGATTTTATATATGTATATATATGTGTTTGTGTGTGTGTTTGTGTGTGTGTGTGTGTGTGCAGGTAAATTTAATACACGCATGCATTATTGCAAGTTGCAACCTCTTACTATGTTTCACCATTGATGATCTTCTAGAAAAGAAGAGAGAATCAATGAGAGATTGAGAATGCTGCAGAACCTTGTCCCCATTGGAACCAAGGTGCGCACTTTATATACATTCTATTGCATTCTTGAATAAATGAACTACATGAATATTTGACATTCACATATAGGTGGACACTAGTACAATGCTTGAAGAAGCTGTAAAGTATGTCAAGTTCTTACAGTTTCAGATTAAGCTATTGAGCTCTGATGATCTATGGATGTACGCTCCAATTGCCTACAATGGGATGGACATAGGTCTTTTTGATCTAATTTAAAGACAACAATGGTCGTTGGTTGTCTCATATCTGTGAACAAACACTTATTGCATGTCTTTATCTAGCGGAAAATCCTCACCAAGAATCAATAGTGTGATGTAAATGATGAATATAATGAAAATAAGTTAATATTCCAGCATGTATATGTATATTATATATATATATATATATATATATAGGTATTCAGAGTGGATATGAAGATAACCATCTTCTAAACATGGCAAAGCATTGCTCGGGTTTGTACTCTGGCGCAGTGTGTCCAGCACCCTGAATTAAAGAACAAACGCTAATAAAAAAAGTTGTAAAAAAGAATCGAATTTAATAAAAAAAAAAAATGTGAAAGTTGTTTATTTGTCTTGCCTTCACCGTGGCATAGGTGAGAACACCTTCATTGTTTTTGTACTTCATGGTATACCTGAAATTTAAAAAGAAAGTACTCTAAATGTTCCGTCAAGTGATTAATGAACGTAGAAATTACAGAGAAGAAACTAACCCGGCGACTTGGGAATTCACAGTCCAAGCCCTCCAATCTTCATCGAGAGTGAGATTTAGAGCACGAATCCATTTCAATGTACTCATGTAAGGAATAATCATGTCGTGATCGCCACTGAAAAAGTAGTAAAAAGATCGTAGGATATGAATTTAGAGCTCTTTCGTAACGGTACATTAATTTTTTTTTAGAAGTTGTGTCAGCTCACCTGTAAATCAGAGCTTGATACCCTTTCTTGCTGAGCAGCAGATGATGCTCGAAGACGCTCTCAACGTCTGACTCGTAAGGTATGGTCTTGTTGCATCTTTTCCAAACTGTTTTTGTTCCCTTTATATATATATATATATGTATATATATACATATATATATATATATATATATTAATTTCTCGCCCGACAACATTAATAAAAATATGATCTATGGATTCATACCTTTCTGATGTGAAGAGCTTCTCGAACAGTTTCGTCATCAGCCCAAATATATGAAAGGAGATAATGATTCGCCTGCAGCAAATGGCCATTCTTCATACAAGTATGATGTAGTAGAAGTCTTCTTCTCCAATTAATCAGAATATGTGCATTTACTTACACGGCAAGATGATGATTCCTCATCTTCGTGCAGAAGTATATGATCAGATTCATTATCTTCGAAAGGCAATAGCTTTATGTTGTTACCACTCTCGTGTTTCGGAGATATCAATCTGCATTTCGGCTCTAGCACATGGGCCTCGTTGATAAGGCGCGTACACTTTTAAAGGGAAAAAAGAAAGAAAAACGCGATTAAGGAAATAGAGATAGAGATTGCATAGTGTGCAAGAAACTGTACGAAAAAGATCAACGGTATAGCAAGAACTCACCTCATTGCAAAGATGAAGTGCGTATTTGCACTGTATATTGTCTGGGTCTGGGTTCGAGTACTCGCCATTACAGCTTTTCTTTGCCAGCTGATTGAGTTTAGTTGGTATATTTTCAGAATTTTTACACTCGAAACTAAATATTAATGGACTATGTGAACGAAAAGCATACCTCAAAGTACTCATCTGAGACGAGCCCCATTCTGTGAGCAAAGGGAATTTTTTCGTTACCGTCCTCATCATCGTTTAATGATCCATTGCCAACAATATAACCCTGATTCGATCCTCAAAACCATCACTCGTCAATCTTCTACGTCTTACAATTACGCGAACATTTCTTTTTTCACATATCTTATTACCTGGAGAAACAACCGTGGCTTGAGTCCAGCTTCATTGGCTGGAAAGTTAACAAAGAAAACACCACGATAGAACTCAATTTCCCATGATGTAATAGAAAAGAACAAGAAGAAGATCATCACAACTTAATTTTACTTTTTCCCTAGAAATTCCACCTTTATCTATATCCAGAGCTAACATGGGCACGATTTTGCCTCCGTAAGAGTCACCAGCGATGTAGAGAAGATTCGAGGTGAAATTCGGGTGATCTGATAACCACTGCAACGTCATCAGAATGATATTATTGACTGATAACTTTAATATCTAAAGATTCTCATGCTAAATCGATTTCAAGGTGATTAGTCTCATTTATAACTCACCTTTCTCAAGAAAGTATGATTGATTTGCGTCGTATCGGTGTCGTTTGTAGCGTAGTTTTCTGCTTTGGTTGCGTACGAAAACCCAGTCCCGGCAGGATAGTCGAGGAAGATTATGTTGGCAACCTAAGAATACATAAATTTATTACACAGATCGACTGCAAGAATATGTTAATAAAGACAACCTTCGTCCAAGAATACTTGTTGATTCTGAAAGAAGGCAAGTTTCCATCAAAAGCATCATAATCAAAGATCAACGGACCTGCACAACACACACATACACACGCACACACAAAGCAGGGCACATTAAACGACCGAAAATAAAGAAAAGAATGACCTAAAGATGATCGACCCACCAATTTCATAAACGAGACCCGAAAACCCGGAGCAGCCCGGCCCACCAGTTAGCCAAAGCACCAAAGGGTCTTTCTGTGGATCACCCTCTGATTCGATGAAGTAGTAAAACAGCTGCAGTTCATCGTTTTCTCCCACTCCAACATATCTAAGTGAGGAAAACACAGAATTTATTGATAGAACATAGAAATTCCAAGAAAAGAAAGATAATCAAAACAAAGAATGAAGTAACGAACAAACCCTGTCTCGAGCTTGAAAGGAAGTGTACCATTATAACCAGGCAGAGTCTTGATCACATGCTGTGAAGTTGCCACTAAGATAGCGTTGCTGAGGACATGAAGGCAAGCTAGTGCTAGAATGATTCTGTGTCTTAACCAAGACTCCATTGTCTTAACACTTCCCCTTTCAGCGATTCATCAGTTTTGCTGAACTTAACACTAATCTTTATGTGACTGAGAGATTGAAGACAATGTTTGACACGTAATTCAAGGTAATTGGATATAGGTGTTCAATTCCATATTGGCTAAGGACTTTCGAGGGCAACATCATGCGACTACTAATCTTATCAACTACTCAAATACTCCAAATAAATATGCGATGAAGGAACCATATTCTAGAAGATAGCTACTTATGCTCCAAAAAAGTCCAAAAACAAGTTCGAAAAACTGTACAGACAAAACATCGAACAGTTGACATACAAATAGGATTCATAACAGCCGCATGAAGTCGTCATATTTCACGTATACCCACCGCCCATCTCACAGATTCTGTCCCAAACGCGCTTCTCCACGGCCACGACGGACAGCCTCGGCTGCCTAAACAACCCAAAATCACCTTCGCTCTCCGAGAGCTCCTCTTTCATCTCGGCCAATCCCACGGCCTTACTCATCTCGCCCACCGCCCTCACGTCCACCGCACCAGCACCGTCTCCGCCGTCGTCGTACCACTCGCGCTCCACCTCCACGACGCCTACGACGCGGCGGTGCTTGCCTCCCGAGTGGTAGAAGAAGCACAGGTCGCCGGCGCGCATGCGCTCATGTTTTTCTGGGCTTGCTTGTTTCTGACGCCGTCCCATTTCGTGACGCCGCCGTTAGCCGCCTGGTCGGACCACGACCACTCGCTCGGCTCGGTCTTTAGCAGCCAGTAGCTCTTGTCGTTTCCCATTGTCTTCTTTCTCTTGGTCTGAACTGAAGTTTGCTGTCCTTTTCCATCTTTGTCGATCATCAGCTGATTTGGGTCGTGGGCTTCTTGGAAGATGTAAGAAAGGGCTCGAACTGTGGCCCACATTAATGGGCTTTCCTACAGTTAAATATTTTTATTTTTGTATTTTTAAATCGATTTATATATAAATCTTTTGCCCATCTAAATCTACCACAACCAAGCACTCCGCCATCATCTCGCCGGAAAAATTACCGATAAATGGCGGCGACCATCGTCTCTCTCCACCTCAGTCCTCTATCCCATCACCATCCAAAATATACTCTCTGTTCTTACTCGAACCATCGCATTCCGCCGCTCGATTTCCATCGATCTATAGCTCCAAGCTCAATTCGCGCTCGAACGGCTGCGAATCCTAGAAACGGTGTCGTTACGGGAGCCTTCGGAGACGATCTGTACGACGACCGCGACGAAGAAGACGAAGACGACGACGAGGAGGAGGAGGAAGAAGATAGGAGTCTGGAGTTTCTGGTTAGGTTCGTGGAGAACGTGTTTCGGAAAGTCTCGAGGAAAGCTCGCCGAGCCGTGAAATCCGTTCTTCCAATCCCTATCTCGACGAAACTTGTAAGCCTATGACTACCTAAGCTCGAAGCTACCATTTGATTTGATCTTCAAGTGTCTCAGCTTAGCTTAATAGTGCTAGTTTGGAACGTGTAGGTTGGATTTGCAGTCAACGGTACTCTAATTTTGACCTTCCTGTGGATTCTGAAAGCTTTCCTTCAGGTGATAATAATGCGTTTTCTTCTTACTGGTGCTGATGAATTATGGTTCATCTTCTTCAACGGATGCTCTGTTCTGCATTTGTCCGAACCGATCAAAGTCTTCGATTGCTTTCCTCTTCGTACCATTACCAGCGTCTTGTTTTTGTTTTAGGTAATCTGTACCCTCGGGAGCGTGATTTTCGCAAGTATTTTGCTCGTTCGTGGAATATGGGCCGGAATCTCCTACTTCCAAGAAAATCGATTATACAGGGCAGAAGACGATCGACCCAAATCATGGACAGATACCCGGCCAGGGCCAGCCTTCTAATTCATGTTATTACCACATCAGAATCACATGTCTACGATTCGACATGAGAAAGATTCTACTAGAAATCTACTTGTAATTCTAGCAGGAGACACAAGCAGAGATGATGAAGTCGTCTTACCTGGAAAAGTTGATACTTGTATGTACTTCAGATAGTTGTAATATTCAATCTCAATTCGACTTTGTGATGGGCTATGCATAACTGTCAATTTTAAATACCTACAAATTACAAGGCAGGACACGAAATTTGAGATCTAATTTGGAAGAGGAGGTGCTGTTTGGTATATTTTCTCGTCTTCGAGCAGATCATATGGGTCGATGTACTCGGGTGGAGCGACTGGGTATCTACTTCCATCGTGAACAAAGTCCGGCCCGAAATACTGCACCAATGATGAAATACAACGATTGAAACATAACAGTGCCGAAGGGATCGGTGGGATAATATCAGTTGAAGAGTTAAAGATGATGAAGTTGAACTAAAATGATCAATAGAACAGCATAGCCAAAGAACTGTATCATGTCAAAGTAAGAATGAAAATTAATGGACTGTGTTAAAGCAAAGTGCTATTATAAGACGAGG
The DNA here is from genome assembly GCA_027422505.1 of Craterostigma plantagineum. Taxonomy (NCBI): domain Eukaryota; kingdom Viridiplantae; phylum Streptophyta; class Magnoliopsida; order Lamiales; family Linderniaceae; genus Craterostigma; species Craterostigma plantagineum. The sequence goes on from JAPQWV010000204.1 coordinate 274,118, forward strand.
AGTGGGGTACTTACCAAATATACAGCAGTGAAGAAGGCGACAGTCACAAGAATTAGAGGCCAAAATGCCAGAAAAAAGGTCCCTCCCAGAGTAAGTAGAAGCTTGGCCCGTGGAAGCAAACCCTGATGGAAGGGATTGAAAGGTTGGTTTTTTCGCATCAAGAAAGCATAACAGATTCAGTGATTATTATTCATTGTGATCATAGCTTCGTTGACAATGTAACAGAGCAATGATCACATGCCTCTAGGCCCTCGCTGTTAAGAGACATTGATGTCTCCCTTTGATTGAAAAGTTTTTTATCCTCATCGGTAGAGACTCCATTTCTTGTCGAGTAGTTCCAACCGCCATCTTCTTCCTTGAACTTTACTTTCTCGTCTCTGCTCGCTGCAGCGTTTTTTTCCTCGAGCAACGAAGTGGGCGTCATTCCTCTTCTTTTCAATTCTTTCATAAACAAAGACTCGGGAGGTTCTTCACCTGGTAAAATGCATGCCATAGTTTACACAATATCAAATTATCAATGGCCAGGTTAAAACAAACGATTGCACACACACACTACAGTAAAGGGAATTACATAATAAAACAGGGATGGTTACTGCAGAGAATACAAACTACCATTCTTAGAAATGAGACTCAATATAGACAGATACGAGGAAAACCAGCTATGCTGAAATCTACGGAAAAAAAAAAAAGTTATATACTCGCGAACGACTACACCGCAGCTCGAGAGACCTCAACTGAATTAATCAACAACAGTATCGCAATGCTTATTCTTGTCAAAATACGAAACACAACAGCTAACGATCTCACCTTTGCTTTGACTATTGTTCTTATCGTCATCCCCGACTTTACACGAAACCCTAAGTCGCCTCCAATTGAGCTCGTGAAGCCTGCAAGTCCTCCTAATTGCTGTCCTCGGATGAATAAACTTAACCTTCAAATCCAACGGAGTCGATCGCAACATCTGAACGCAAGCCATGGCCTGTTCCTTGGACTGATTACGGTTTACACCCGAAAGGATCCAACGAGCAAACCTACCTACAATTCTCCTCCAAATAGTTTCCCCGAAATAAAGAATTCGAGAATGGAGTAGAAGACGTGAGACGGCTATCGAAAGCAAAAGCAGTCCAATGGCAGCGATGTTCCTGAATATACAAAATGATTAGCGTACGTTAGATGGAAATAGTTCTGTCCCGCTATCCTGCGCGGGATTTTACTCCTTGCTTTTCCGTGGCCACGAGGACGGCATACGGAGCCTGACGATCTAGACCGTCAGATTTCAAGTTTCATGACGTGGCGAAATCCAGACCTTTGAACGCAAATCAAATGATTGGCCTGCTTTTAGACATGCCCAATTATAACCGTAACCGGCGGTTGAACCTTGTAACCGCCGGTTACGGAACCGCCGGTTACGGTTATAAACCGTAACCGGCAACAACCGTAACCGGCCACCGCGAACGGCCGGTTACGGGGCGGTTGGTCGATTTGACCAACCGCAAACCGCCGGTTGTCAACCGCCGGTTAGGCGGTTAACCGGCGGTTGACCAATTAAAAAAAAAAATTCAAATTTCAAAATTTGAATTTGCCGCCTACGGTTTATTTTAAAAAAAAAAAAATTTTTAGCCGTGTAACCGGCAGTTTGTCGGTCAACCAACGGTTAACCGGCCAAACCGCCGGTTACAACGGCTAGAATTTTTTTTTTTATTAAATATATGTCTCTCTCTCACTCTCTCTCAGTTCTCTCTCACTCTCGTCTCATATCTCTCTCTCTCGCACTCTCTCTCTCTGTCTGAATCTCTCTCTCTCTCTCGCTGTCTCTCTCTCGCGCTCTCTCTCTCGCCTCTCTCTCTCGCGTCTCGCCTCTCTCTCTCGCTCTCTCCCGACCACCACCCGCCGCGCCGCCGTCCGCCGACCACCTCCCGCCGCCGACCACCTCCCGCAGCCGCGACGCGCCGCCGCCGGCCACCTCCCGCAGCCGCGAGCCCCCACCACCGGCGACGCCACCGCACCACCTCACCACCACCGCCGCACCACCACCGCCCCACCACCACCGCGCCGCCGCTGCAGCCACCGCCCCACCACTGCCGGCGTCCCGCACCACCACCGCCGCACCTCACCACCACCGCCGGAACACCGCGCCGCCGCTGCATCCACGCGCCGCCGCCGCCGTGCCGCACCACCGCCGCCGCGCCGCACCACCACCGCCGCACCTCACCACCACCGCCGCCGTGCCGCACCACCGCGCCGCCGCTGCAGCCACGCGCCGCCGCCGCCGCCGCCGTGCCGCACCACCACCGCCTCGGCCCCGACTGTTGGTATCCTCTTGTGGTCCTTTTTAGTTTTTTATCTAACCGTATTTTTCCCGTGTGTAGATTTTTTTTAGATGGATCGTGGTGGTGGCCGACGTGGTTCTCGTGAATCGAGGGCCAGCAAAGGGAAGCAAGTCGTTGGTAGTTCATCGCAAGATGACTACCAACAATATGACCCGAACGAGTTCTTGGATTTGGATATCGCCGACGTGCTCGGCGACGACTTAAACGAGGAGCAGGCCCAGTTCGAACCATCACCGGGAGCAAGCTCGCATGCCGCGCAGGGGCAACATACGGAGGCGGAGGAGGAAGCGCCTACGCAAACCGGCGGCGGCGCCGCCCGACGGTTACAGTCGGACATCTTCGCGGTACACTACAGGAAGGTACCTACTAGTATAGTTAATCAATTTAAAGCTATTTGTAATTACTGTGGTAAGGAGTATAATTTTAGAAAGGGGGGCGGATATGGGTCAATGACTTCCCATCTCCGTTCGAAACACCCGACTAAGTTAGGGGTAGCACAAAACCAACAGCAAATGTTCGGCGGAACGGACTCGTCCGCGTCGGGACCGGCGGTCGGGAGCGAAAGCGCAACGTCGTTGTTTCATTACAACGAGGACGTTGCGCGACGGGAGCTTTCCAAGTTCGTAGCCGCGAAGCACCTTCCATTTCGATTTGCCGACGATCCGATCTACGAGCATTGGATCAAGACCGCGTACAACCCTCAGGCGAAGAAGATTTCGAGGAGCACCCTGACGCGGGATACTAGGAAGACAGTACTTGCGCTTAAGCGCAACTTAGTAGCTTTATTAGGTAGTTTAGGAACTTCCGTGTCGATTTGCTCCGATATATGGAGCGATCATTGGCAACGTTCATCTTACATGGGCGTGACATGCCATTGGGTCGATGATTCGTGGACGATACAAAAGCGCTTGATCGCATATAGGGAGTTCGATGAAGCGCACACGGCCCAAAACATTGCGATCAAGCTTAGGACGATCTTATCAGAGTATAGGATAGTCAACAAAATATTTTCAGTATCGTTCGACAATGCGAGCGCAAACAACGCGAGCATTGAACGGTTGATCGAGTATTGTCAGCCGTCAGTCGGAGGACGGTTTTTCCACGTGCGTTGTTTTTGCCACATACTTAACCTCTGTGTGCAAGACGCGCTAGCTAGTTTAAAGGACCAGGTGCAGCCTATACGCTACGCAATCTCCTACCTGATGCGACACCCGTCTTTGTGGAAGAAGTGGAAGCGTTTCTGCGCTAGAGAGGATGTAGCAGCCAAGAAGTTTAGTTTAGACGTACCCACCAGGTGGAATTCCACCTACAAGTTGCTGTACAGTTCTATGGAGTATCGACAACATCTGTGCGACTTTTTCGCCGAAAACAGAGTGTTGTCGTACATTTTAGTTCCGGAGATGTGGGACCCGTGCAACAGTTTATGTGAGTTACTTCAAGTATTTCACGACGCCACCGAGGCGATGTCGGGTTCATATTACCCGACTTCCATACTAGCGTTAGATCATTGCGTTAAAGTCGCAATTATACTCGACGGGCTACGGTTTGATGCAGTAGTCGGCGAGGCCGTTGGGAACATGTCGACCAAGTGGCTCAAATATTTTTTTGAGTTACCGGATGTCTTCATTATAGCGAAGATATTGGATCCGAGATGGCGTTTAGAGGGTACTGGTAGACTACTAGAATGTTACTATACGAAGGTATCGTCGGGTAGGGTAGTCGATAGCATTTATTGGCAGAGCGTACTCGATAGAGCGCATAGCTCTTTAAAGGATCTCTTTAAAGAGTATAAGCCCGATTTCGGCCACGACTCGTCCCGATCGGGATCGGGGCGCGGTCAATCTAGCTCTACTAGTAGTCGATCTTCTTCACGATTAGCTGACTACTATGACATTCTCAACGCAAACAAGCGTCCAAGGTCCTCCCAAAACCCCTACATAGAACTCGATAACTTCATGTCGACGACTTTCGAGTTCGAGGACGAAGATGAGTTCAACGTCCTTAGATGGTGGTCGAGGGTGTCGCCAACGTATCCAACGTTGGCGAGGATCGCAAGGGAGATCCTTGCCGTCCCGGTATCGACCGTCGCGGTGGAGCATGCTTTTAGCATGGGCGGTTTGACCTTGAGCGAGAAGCGTTCGAACTTGAGTGTCGACAACCTCGAGTACCAATGTCTTCTCGACGATTGGACTCGAGCCGAGTATCGCACCCAAGACGAGCGTGCCAGCGACTCGCCTGACGACCTTTTGGAGGACACCACCGGCACGGAGACGAGCGGCAACGGCGGTGGCGACGGTGATGATTATTAGAGGCATTCGGCGAGGCGTGGACTCCACATCAACCAACAAGCCCGAAAAAAGATAAGTATCCAACTATTATATTTTCTTTTTTCCGTAAAAATATTTATTATGTCTTCATTTATAACTAATGAATTGTTATTTTCAGGTGCTAATTTATTTACACAAGCCTATTACGACGACGAAGCCCGAAAAAGATAAGTATCCAATCCAACAACTTATTTTTTTTGTACAAATATTTATATGCGTTTATATGGCACACTAATGAATTGTTATTTTCAGGTACTAATTAATTTGAACAAGGCTATTGCGACGAGTCACGACTCACGACGAAGCCCGAAAAAAGATAAGTAAATAATATTTCTATAATTGCATATTTCGCCTCTTTTAAAATTATATAATGTAACTCATGCATGTTTATGCATTTTTTTTATAGGGAAGAAGATTACGAAGAATAGGGGTTTCCGCGAGTGCAGTGCAAGTAAGTTAGCAACGTGTGATCTCCGGATGCTTTAACGGATCATAATTGACAGTTGATTCGTTAAAGCTCCTGAGATCATTCGTGCTTTCTCCCATGCACTGCACCTGCACTGCTGTAAATTGGCACAAGTGCAATCAAGTTAGCAACGTGTGATTTCAGGATACGTTGACGGATCGTACTTGATAGTTGATTCGTCAGCGTTCTTGAAATCATTCGCTGCTTCCCCACATGCACTTGCTTTGCCGATACTTCAAGATTTGCGAAGATTTGCAAATGTGGCTTAGCACGTGATGGGCTTCAACAAGTCCAGTCGCCCAGCTAGCCGATTGGACTTGTTGAAGTCTTTCTCGTACAAAGCGACTTCAAATTTGCGTAGATGTATTGTATTGTATTGTAAATTTGTAATTTGTTATTTAAAATTTTGTCTACAAATTGTGTTGTACAAGTACAAGTTCGTTATAAAATGTTGTAGATTTTTTTAATTGTCTTACAAATTATATAGTAGATTACAGGATTTCGATACATAATTCGATCAAATAATATACTAAACCTAACTTTATTAAAACATTAAATAAAAAAATAAAAAAAAAAATAAAAAAATCGGCGGTTGGAACCGCCGGTTAACCTTAACCGGCGGTTAACCAACCGCCGGTTACTCTAACCGTCAACCGGGGGCGGCTAACCGGCAACCGCCCCCGGCCGGTTAGACGGCGGTTAGTCCTTAGACTAACCGCCAACCGCCGGTTCCCAACCGCCGGTTACGGTTAACCAGCGGTTGGGCATGTCTACCTGCTTTGAGCCTCGATAACAGTTTCTCCCCAATTGTGCTACAAAATACAATAATAATTTGAATATTTTACGCAAAAGCTTAATTAAGGTTTTGTGATTTCTTAATGAACTTTAGTATTTTCCATTAGTAATGCTTTTATCTGGGTATATACGAAAAAATAGTTTGCATTAATAACAAAGATACATGAATAGATAGCCCAATGAGTCTTAGCGGTACATCGTCAACCGGAAAAACAAAGGCTCACATAGGAGCACAAAACAATCCCACAATGGGAACAAACACTCCCACATCGGGAAAAAAGGGACCACAAGGGACAAAATAATCGACAGAAAACATAACACCATTATCTACGACCAAGAACAAAATAACCTATAATCGACTGAAGGATCCACAAGGGAGAAAAGACTCCCGACCCGAAGGTCGGAGAGACGAGGTCCCACTGCGGGGAGACTCGAGGCTGGGACGGCAAAGGTGTTGGTGCGGGGGAGGTTGGAGGTGGGGCGGCCGACGGGGCTGGAGGCTGGACGCGGAGCGGCGTGGCCAGCGGTTGGAGGCGATCGGTGTGGCTGGTGGTGGGAGTCGTTTCATAATTTGTGATGACTTCGAAAATAAAGATTGTTTATGCCAGAAGTCAGAGTAGTTTCATAGACGATAATGAAATTCGTACTGCATTTGGTCGAAATGCGTGAACCTCGATAACACTGGGTGGACATAATACAATCTTTCCTTAATCTATGGTCTTGACCTGAATGGACTGAAAAGTACTCTGAGCAGTCGAGGCCGGGACGATATCGGAGACCACCAAGATGGTGTCTCCCTCACCGACGAGCCCTTCGTTCCTCAAAAGGTCGACGGACTTACGTATGTCGGAATCCATGTCGTCCGATAGGCCCATGAGCAATGGAGTCACTCCCCACTGGAGGTTGAGCGCCATCCTCGTGGCGTCGTCGTCCGTGAACGCGAACACGGGCGGGTTCGGACGGTTCCTCGAGACGAGCGACGCCATCTCCCCGAGCCTGGTGTAGACGAATATCGCGTCCAGTCCGAGGTTGTTGGCTGCAAAATGATGCGAAGAAAAAAAAATATTGGTTATCTTCGTTAAAAATTCGAAAGTTCTGATTTTTTTCTAAAACGGAACGTCGACGAGACATGCGTAAATGGCGAATAATTCGGAGATAAAACGTGACGTCATAATTCGTTTACTTGTGGATGATGGAAACTTCAACGGCCAACTAACGGAATCACAATTTAAGGACACTAATTTAAAAATCGAAGCAATTTAAAGACGCAATTAGGTCTCCATAGGAGCTTGCTATATAGGAACACGGACTTCAAAACTGGAGCAATTTAAGGACACAATTAGGTTTCAATTCACGTTCGTGTAAATTGCTTAGGGTGTGTTTGGTTCAAAGCAATTATTGAGGAAATGAAAAGAAATGGAAAAATTAAGTTTAAAGCAAAACATGAAAACTATGGAGGATGAAGAAAAAGCTAGTGGCCAAAACCAAAACACACCCTTAGTGTTCCTAAATAACAAGCTCCTAATTTCGCTGTCCTGAATGCGTCACTCTCCAATTTACGCGGCGGAAAAAAGCAGCTAAGCCTAAAACGGATCCCTACACCGCTCAACTTACCCATCTCCACGGCGCAGTCACATATCTGCTCGCCGATTCGGTCCGAGAACGACGACCGCCGTGGACCGCGTCTCGGCGCGACGCTCCTCGGGCTCTCTTCCCGACTCCAGAGCTCCATCCGACCGCTCGTCGTTCGTAGCACGGCGAGCGCCTTTTGCCCGTAAGGGCCGATGGCCGACTCGCCGGAAAGCATAAGCGCGTCGGAATACTGCCTTACGGCCTCGGAAACGTCGGCCACCTCGGCCCTCGTCGGCGTCGGATACTCGACCATCGATTCCAATAGCTGGGAAGCCACCACGACTGGCTTCTTGAGGTTTCTGCAGATGCACGTGATCCTTTCCTGGACCGTTGGGATTTCCTCGAGAGGTACTTCCACGCCGAGGTCTCCTCGGGCTATCATGATTCCGTCCGAGGCCTCGACGATTTCTTCCAAGTTTTGGAGCGCCTCCAAGCTCTCGATCTTCGCCAGGACTTTGCATGCCCTATCATATTGTTGGAAAATTATATAAAACTAAGAAAAAATGATGCACTCATTTCAGGGTTTACCTTTAGGAAAAGTGATCACTTAACACATATATCATGATTTGATCTCAAAAGCCGATTAATGTGAAGGTTCGATCGTATTAACGCTAGTTTTACTTGGAGGATTTGGTCGAGAGGTAGTTCTTGAGGTGGGAGACGGCGTCGGCGTCGTTGACGAACGACAACGCGAAGAAATCGACGCCTTCGGAGATTCCGAAATCGACGTCCGACCAATCCTGTAATTTTGAATCCACGCCTTAACATCTTCGCGCGGTAATAATTAGGAAATTGGGGCGAACGAATTTGTCGAAAAAAGTGGCGTAAAAACCTTCGGCGAAAGAGTCGGGAGCTCGCTATTCTTCTCGAGAAGCCTTCCGTTCCTCCAAAAGCTAAGCTTTGCTCGTGGTAAGAACAGGCCGGGATCGGTACATTCGCAGCGCAGATCATTGCCGACCTTTTCTACGACCTCGAAAGTCGCCATTCCGCCGTCGATTACGATTTCGTCTCCCACGTTAACGCCTGAAGGGACGACACCGTAAATAAAAACGCATCGATAGATAAAAACTCGAACTTTGAATCGATTTTTTTATCCTAAGCCCACCTTCGGCGAATCCTTCGTAATTTGCTTGGACTGTGAAAGGTCGAGAACCGTGGAACTCTTCGGTAGTGAAGAACCATATAGAACCATCCTAAGAAGGCAGAAATTACAGGGTAAGTCTAACAAAGGAAGTGTAATAAGCTGAGAATAGAAAGCTTCGCTTAGGTACCTCGGCTTTAACGGTTGAGGAAGAACCATGGTCGACGACGTGAATCTGACTGCCTTCGGTGTCGATCATCACTGAGACGCAATAACCCTTCTCTTCATTCAGCTTCTTGATCTTTCTAATGACGTCTCTGTGCCAATCTCTGGTGTTATGGCACATGTTTAGCCTGGCAACGTTCATACCATTTGCGGCTAATTTCTCCAAATCGTCGATTGAAGAGCAGGCCGGCCCTATTGTGCAGACGAGCTTCGTCTTCCTTAAGCCGAGGAACCCTTTCTCTCTCAGTTCTTGCTCGGAAACTACGTCGAGTCGAAGCGAACAACTCTTTGGTTCAAGTGAGATTTCTTGCATCACGGCTTGTGTAATAGTTCTTGGAAAGCTGGGCTTTGACTTGCTGAAGTGAAGTCCATGGCTAGAAAGTGGGAGGCCTTTCGATGGGTCGAGAAAGCTCTGTTTCTTGTGAATCCCATGGAATTTCAGGGCAAAACCGTTCAACAAAGCCATGACCTTTTTTTTGCAAGAATGGTCTACTTCGGAAATGGAGGAAATAAAGGGGTTCTTAGCAAAGATCTCAGACTTAAGAAGGGTTCTCGTTAGAAACGAGAGATGTCTGCTTTCTGACAAGATTTACGGATTTTACAAAGGCGAATAGCAGCTCAGCTTTTTTGTGCCACTTGAACTTTACAAGTTGCACGCTTTCAGAACGAGTGCTACAAACAATGGTGAAACGGTATATTATTCTTGCTTCAGTTGGACTTTTGTGGGGCTTTAGCTGTTTTCATGTATCAAGAAATTCTAAACAAAAAAGACTTTATTATTATGAAATGAGGGGTACAATCACTCGAGGACGGCGGCGCGTGCCTTTCAAACGAACGATCAACTAACACTTTCTGGCTTTACTGGTCACTTACAACACTGTACATAGGGGTTGAGTTTTATTCGCCAGACTGAATTTAATAACAAAACGTGGGACTGCCGTTCATGTTGGTGACAGTTCACACATTTATTTTCTTCTCAAGTCAGTTACTCATTGCATATCGGTAAAGAGAAAAATAAAGGAAACATTATTATAATAATTCTATTTAATAAAAATAGTTGTCAACTTAACCTGGCACCAATGCTGGCGTGGAAAGAACTTGACATTATGATATTGATCTAAAACCCCAACGTCTTTGGGCTGATTCTATTGGGCCTTAATGTTCTAATGGGCCTCTTACCCTGTGGTTAAATGGGCTTTTAAAATAGTCAGATTTCAGATTACTTGCCCAAGTTTACTTGCCAATTATTATAACATCATCAAATATGATTTTAGAATTAGACCGTTGATACTAATAAACAAGAAATCACTACGAACTAATCTTTTTTCCAATTGAGGCCTGATTCAGTTCAAATTTTCTCGGACCAAGCTTAACGTCATTACCAAATTCTTCTCAACACACTGGGATTCGCTGACTTCCTACGCTCATCCAATCCCATTTCTGTGCATATATATAATATAACCCAAACCTTGTCCCTTCATTCCCCGACAGAATCCCCGACACACAAAAAAAAAAAGACGTGATGAGTTCACAGCAGAAAAAGAGCAAAGGCAGGCAAAAGATAAAGATGGAGAAAATTCCCGACCAAACTAGCCTACAAGTGACCTTCTCCAAGCGCAAGGCCGGCCTATTCAAGAAGGCCAGCGAGCTATGCACCCTCTGCGGCGCCGAAGCCGCGGTGGTCCTTTTCTCGCCGGGAAACAAGTCCTACTGCTTCGGCCACCCCAACGTGGACGCCATCATTCAGAGGTACCAAGGCGGCGGCGGCGGCGGCGGCGGCGGAGGAGGAGACGCCGACCCCATCGACCGGCGGTGCGACGCCATCATCGAAGCTCACAGGGCTTCGAACATCCAGGGGCTCAACTCCGAGCTGACGAGGATCGATGCCATGGTGGCGGCCGAGAAAAGGCAGGAAGAAGAGCTGGAGGTGATGAAGAAGGCCGGCCGAGCTCAGAGGTGGTTTCCGAAGCCGATGGAGGAGCTGAGCTACGCCGAGCTCTGTTCTCTGAGGGAGTCCGTGCTCAAGTTCAAGCAAGACATGGAGCAGAAAGTCCGAGAAGCCACGGAGAAAGATGCTGTCGTCAATGCTCCTTCAAATGTTATTACATCTGCTGCTAACTGTAATAACTACTCAGCATCAGTTTCTGATCAATATCCCTTTAGAACAGCATCGTTTAATCCTTTCCAAGTAGTTCCTGTGAGACTTGGTGATCGCAGCAGCACTCGGGGCGGGTCGATGTTCGATGTTAACAGCAGCTCTTCTCAAGTTCCAAAGTACGATGATGATGTCAGATTCTTGCCACCATTTGCACCTAAAGTTGGGCTCAGTAACTTCTACAGTGGGCAGTTTGAATCTGGAGAGAGCAGCAAACAGCATCATCATCATCATCATTACGATGATGATCAACAGATGAATATGATCGGTGGCTTTGGACAGCAGCAGCAGCAGCAAATCGGTGGTTCCAACTATGATAATCATCCTTATAATAATAACCTGGCTTCTATCTATGGAGGGCATCAATATGGTGTCGATGACATGAATAATAATGGTGGTGGCTCATCGATGGCGGCGTATAACATGGCCGGCGGCGCCTCTTCTTCTAACAATGATCAGCTTCGTTTTGATCCGATGAAAAACAATATTAATGGATATGGCGGCGGCGGCGTTGATGGGAATGATGGAGGATTTGGTGCTATATAAATGGGAGGTTTTAATATTATATTTTCTTGTTTTTTCGATGTCTATGCTATGTCCGTACGTAGGTGATTTTCTCAGACTTCTCTATTTCACTGCTCTTACCTTGTTGATTTACCCGTGAAGATGATATGTGTAAGCGAAATAATATCATAATGTGTAATAAAATATATGCTTTTACTAAGGGAATTTAATTATGTTTCTTTTCGTTGTTGGATCACATGATCAGTCTCATCTCGTTCGATTATAGTGTTATATCTGGATGATACCAAGATCACGAAGATCTCATCATCTTAATTAATATTTATTCATAGGAGGACCGTTTAAAATCTCCGCTAATGATAATAATTCAGCATATTCCATGTTCATATGAAGTCAATAATGCTTTTTTTTTCCCATCATTGTTTCCATGGGAAATAACAAATTTCGACAGGATTTTAAGGTCTTATTATCCAAGCTTATGTAATATTGACAGTCTATTGTCCAATTATTCATAATCACTGGCCCAATCAAGAAATGAATTACAACTAAATTAGGTTTTGACTGATTAATTATAGTACGTAACGTACTTACGAGAGGTTTAAAATGCTGCAAAATAGTACATGATTATAGAGAGACTAACAAGTAACAACCTTACAATTACAAAGAACACTTCTTTCCATTATTACTATTTTTTTTTTCACATAGAAAATTTAATTATTCTCAACCCTGCCAAGAAGAAAAAACACGCACGTCTAATATTTTTCACACCAAGAAAATTGAAAATTTCAAACCAAGGCCAGCCAGTTATCTTCATTCTGCTGCAGCACCATCATCGTCGTCGTTAATTAGCTCATTCTGTATCTCGGGAAGGGTATCAAGATCAGTTCGAGCATTCGTCTCCTCCTCCAGAGGATTACTTATTGAATCCGATATATCAATAGCATCGTTTTCAGCTTCACCATGACGTTCTTCGCCTGTAGATTCTGAGTTTTCTTCGACTGTATCACCGTTGGTATCTGATCTTTCGCCCTCAGTGGCATCATTCTTTTCAGCGATGTCTTTCGAGGACTCTGATGTAGAGATATTTTCTGCTCCATCATCTCGGTTTTCAAGCTGACTCGTGGAGTTAGAAACAAGACTTTTATCTTCATGGTGTAAGCTAGAATGATTCATCTTCTCCGAAGCAGTAACGTCAGAGAAAGATACTTCTTTTGATGTAGTCGTCCCATTGACATTCTCTGTGACATTCAGCGAGGATAGGTCGAGATTTTCTATTGCAACACTCGTGGAGTTGTTTCTCACAACGCTGTCTTCAGAGACTTGCGCTGTAGTGGTTCCATTTGGAGGTGAGCTAATCTCTGAGTTACCAAACGAAAGATCGCCGTTTTCACTGGTCGTGACATTCGATTCATGATGATCATCGCTAACCGTTTCCACATTCAAATCTTTCCCATTCTCAGACTTATCTGTATCTTCACCATCACTCCCATTATTATCATCCACTTCTAACGTGTCTTTAGGGTGTTCGATTTCATTCTTGGTCTGAGTGGCTTGGCTCACGGCGCTAGAGGCATCATCAGCCTTGTAATGTTCTTCGCGTGCCTCATGGGCACTTTTATCTGCTCCGTCAGAATCAGATTCTTCAGCTGAATCTTCCTTCTCTAGTTGATGTTTCTCAGCGTCCGAATTTGTTTCTTCAAAAACATTATCACCGTTTTCTTCTTTCTCGTTCTCATCATCCACAAAAAACTCCTCTTCTCGATCGAGTTCTGCATCAGATTTCTCTTGTCCGTGCTCATCTGTTTCCTCGTTTTCTCCTTGTGTCACATCATCAACATTATGTTCCATTTTGTTTTCTTCGTCATCTTCTTCGAGCTTACTCTCATCTTCTTCATCAGCCTCATCATGCCTCTCAGTTTTATCATTGATTTCCTCAACTAGGGGACGTATGTCCTTCCTTCCAAGTCTTATAAGTTCGTCGCCGACACCTCCTTCAAGCGAGGCCTTTTCGTCATCAGTCTCATCGTATTCCTTTTTCTTGTCATGGGAATGTCTGACTTGGTATATCAACCAAAAGCACACGGCAAGCAAGAGGCATATCTGAAGAACATGCCTCATCTTGAGCCTCTTGGACCTGTTGTTCCTACCAGGGGATTGTCTATACATGATGGTTTCTTTTCACCTAAAACAGCATTACATTTCCCAAAATCATACAAAGGAGGAAATAATCGATGAACCAGTCTCATATCCAAAAGATAGAAGTCCCAGAATATATGGCATAGTTATGATGAACCTGGAAAACAACAATGTACAATGACATAATTTTCATGGCCAAGCAGGCAATAATAGCAATGATGGAGTTGAGTCGGTCAACGGTTTGGTGTGGTGGAGGAAGGAGACATTGAATACATCATAAATTATATCACCCTCGACGCGCATTGAATGAACTAGCCAGCATACAAGAGTTGCAATAGCTTTACACCTACTAAACCAACGTGTGGTGATGTAATACAAACTAAAATAAGCTCAGCTAAAATTAGAAATTTTGAGAGGTCATACTTATCAAGAAAATCGGTCACACTCTACCTTCTTCAAGGGTTCTTTTTCTAACCTAAGCTACCATTAGCAGAGCAAAACTAAAAATTACAGCATTGCGAGCAAGAAATTAGAAAGCAGGAACAGAATTACAAATCACAGCCTGAAGACGAGGTTTCAGCCATAAATTCGCAAACTAAGCAGCTGCCGTAAAAAATCGAACTCACTTCAACACCACCAAGAATTAAATCAATAAGCCATGCCATAAAGCCATTAGTAATTTGATCATTCGAGTTAATTTCAACGAAGGCCCACCGAAAAACATTAATTCAGCAGTGCTACAGCAGACCAAATCCCCGCAATCCTTACTAGGGACAAAAAAAAAGCAGAAACAAACGAGAGCAAATAAAAAGGTGAAAAGATACCGACCTACCTGGGAAAATTACTGAGGGCTCTGTAATTCGAACCACCTTCACTTGAGTACAGCAGAAAAATAAAGGATAAAAAGGAAAAAAGGAAAAAACAGTTCCACACTAGGTTCAGTTCAGCTCAGCCTGTATAACAGAAGAAATCGAATGTTTTCACCCGTAGTACGCGATAGACAATCGACTCACTAGTCAAGCAAGCACTCAGTTGAGCAGCGTTGTGGTGTTTGACAGCTCTCTGATCTGCGAATTTTCGGGAAATCACAGTTGTTCGCTTCGCTGACCGTTTCTGAATGAACATAAAGGGCAAGCAGTTAAAGATCGGGGAACGGGTTACGGGTTATGGGTTATTTATTCGGGTCGTACTATCAAACAAAAATACAACGGATCGTCCCCGGTTTGGTACCGTACTTTGTCATACAATTAAAGCCATTCTCGCAATTTATATTGACTATAATACTCAATAGTACTGCGTTGCTCAACTGTATTATTGAAGTCAAAGCTTCTTAGTACGTAGACGAGATAATTTCCTAGCCCACAATAGTTGAAGATAATAAGTTCGGAAAATCATCGTGTTGCTTAAAAGTTAGAAGTTACAATGCACGTAATATTACAACCAAATTACAAAGTTATATAAAAAAAATTCTTCATCCAAGAAAACACTCAACTCTCTTGTCAAGTTTTTCACTTTCTTTCCCTCAGGAATAGTTGCGAAAACGTCCCAATCGAGATAAATCCCACCAGCAAGGCCAAAGTTTGGAATATTTGCAATAAAGGCACACTTGCCATAAAGAAAGAAGTCAATTAGTTCAACAAGATTAGTCATGATCAAACTCTGTTTCAATAAATTATAGCATTACTATACTAAGAAGTTGTCCAAAATCAGTGGAGTCTGTTTCATTACAACATGCGAATCAACAGCTAATACATTTCTTTCCTTCCTGGTAAAGATATTCTTGCTTGAACAGAAGATTAATCTTTTGGTTCTCTTCACATTCATATGCCATACCTGTATATAGTCCTCTCTTAACCATCATGATGAACCATCTTTAAGATGACGATAAATCCGTTACACAACTGCTTAATTTCGGTAGGAATTTTCGCCATTATAATCTCGGCACAACGTTCTTCGGCATCAGTCATTTCGACGGGGGATTTCAACAAGGATTTCTTCGTAACGTGGTCGCCAAACCATGTAAATACTTCAGATGATGGAACAAGCCGAAGCATAACGCTCGAAAGAGATTCAGGTTAACGTGTATATTATCGATCTTACCCCCATACTTCAAGTCTTACGATTTCAGCCCTTCATTTCTTCAGGTTCGGGTTTTGCTTCGAAGGACACTTTCTTGTTCGGCCAGTTCGACATGCAAATTAAGCTTATACCAGGGAACTCGGCGGGAACAGTGGTGGCCTACTATGTAAGAAGTCCTGCGAACATATTGTGACAACGTTTTGCTTCTTTTCCATTCGTAAGCTGAGATAATCCCACAATTTCTTGCAGTTAACTTCGGAGGACCCGAACAGAGACGAGGTAGACTTTGAGTTCCTCGGGAATGTACCCGGGCAACCTTACACCCTACAGACAAACGTATACGTGCATGGATTCGACGACAGAGAACAGAGGATCAAGCTATGGTTCGACCCAACGAAAGATTTCCACACTTACTCCATACTATGGAACGTCCACCAAATCGTGTAAGCTTCTAAGATCGCACTCGAAGTAGATAACTAAAAGAAAAGAGAACCCGCTCGATTATTTACTTGTGCTCTTGCAGATTCCTGGTGGATTGGGTTCCTATTAGGACATACAGAAACCATGCAGACAAGAATGTCCCATTCCCGACAACGCAGCCCATGAGGGTTCAAGCGAGCATATGGAACGGAGAGGATTGGGCCACAAATGGGGGCAGAGACAAGATAGATTGGTCCGAAGCGCCTTTTGTGGCGTCGTTTAGGAACCACAAGATTGATGCTTGTGTTTGGAAGAGAAACCCTAGGTTTTGTGCGGGCAGCAGCCCGACGAATTGGTGGAACAGTGAATGGTCGAGCAGCCTAACGTGGGCGCAGAGGAGGTTGTTCAGATGGGTTAGGAAGTATTATCTCACCTATGATTATTGCCAGGATTCTCCGAGGTTTAACGATAGCCTCCCCAAGGAGTGCTCTCTGACCAAGTATTGATCTGTAAAATAAAATCGAATGTTTACAGATCATGGGTTGGCATACTGTAATAATGAGAGGTTGAATGTTAGGCGCTGGGCATGCACGGATTGATTCAGAACATGTTACTGGACTATATATTATGTAAGGGAATACTAAGGTACAGAAATGGTGAAAATATTCAATCACAAGAACACCAGCCACACTGAATATTCCCTCTCTAATTTATAGTCGAATTGTGTACGAACATAGCAAATAAGAACGAAACAGACTGCTTACCGTTCTTAAACATCTCCAACAAAAATGTAGCTGAACGCCGGTCAATTCCTGGAGATCATACTACTTCACAGCCCACAGGCATCAACACTCAAATTGCAATGAGCCAGATGCTTAAGCCAAGCAATTGATACCCACGAAAAAAACCTAATTTTACTAATGTAAACCGAAACTACGAAACAATTAGCTCAAAATACCAGAAATCATACCAACATTAGTATCTCTAAAGCTCTCCGGAAATTTCAGAGCGTCGAACTGCGGCAAATCACAGCCGTACGGCTTCCACCTCCACCTGACGACATTCGATTTGTTGTTCTCGATACAGTACCATTCAGCGAACATCTCCTTGCACGTATGGTCGATCGTAGATCCATCGTCCGTTCGAATAGTTGCAGTCGACGTTAGCATTTCCCAATACCTCGCCGTAGTTTGAGAAAGTTGCTCCCCCGTCGCTTCTGAAGAGAGAGGCGAGGCAGACGAGAGATAAGACAAGGCGTGCCGTGACC
Source organism: Craterostigma plantagineum (assembly GCA_027422505.1). Lineage (NCBI taxonomy): Eukaryota > Viridiplantae > Streptophyta > Magnoliopsida > Lamiales > Linderniaceae > Craterostigma > Craterostigma plantagineum. Next base: position 291,553 of record JAPQWV010000204.1, read on the forward strand.
GTCGAACTTGGGTGTGGTGTGGTGGTGATCTTTCGCGGCCATGGTTCTTTTTTTTCTTTAACTGCTTTATTCGTAATTTATTTTACCATGTTTCCCTTCTTGAATATTTTATACGTGAATGGTAAACTATAATTGGGTCCAAATAAACTTGGGCCCACAAAGATACATAATAAAAAAATAACTATTAATTGATTAATTAACTAGGATCCAACAAAATGTGTCAGTGAAGAATGTTTGGTACACTGATGTCTATTTGAACAAAAAGAGATTTTTGTCCTGTTTTTTTACGTGAAGTGAAGTGAACCAAAATAATCTAATTTGAAAAAAACTACAAAAGAACAAAAAACCCGACTTTTTTCGGGTACTCAGATTCAATGCAGTGGTTTGAGGTGAAAAACCTGGCATGCTGATTCCTTGTTTGCATCTTGTTCAAACTTTTTCTTAACAGCTGCATTCTCTTCTAAGCCCGATTGAACGAAGAAGTTCACCCACCAAGACGAGCTGCGCATTTTGGCCTACACACGAAGAGAAGGTAAGGCCCAGAATATGATTTCCCAAGTTTTTGCTGCTCATTGAGAGAACAAGATGATTGATTTCTTTCTCTCTATGTAATCTAACTTCAAGCGCTATTATCTAATAACCAATCTTTGATGCGTAAGAGAAAGGGAGAAAAACAAGAATGAGAAACTTACAGGTCGTCCAAATTTGGATAGCTCGGGCACTTTCGCTCTCTGATTACCTGGGTAACCTACATAATAGACAATGATTAGACATCAAGAATATATAGCTTGACTACTCTATGAAACCAACACAATATGTTTGTAGATTAGATTAGGTTGAATAGCAATTGACAGCCATGAAAATGTACCTGATAATATAACCAAGCCATCAGAGGCAACCCTTGCTAGATCTGGGACAGTCTTGTTGAGGTATTTAGGTGAAAGGTAGTCCAAAACATCAGACACTATAACCAGAGAGAAAGACTTGGGACGGTAAGGAAGTGGAAACTTTATATCGGCGACGCGCACGATGCCTTTGTGCACGAGGCTCTTGCAGCTGGCGTCAGCATCGTCCATCTCATAGGGCTCTACGCCCCATGCTTCGGTGTTACCCCCTTCCTTTAATAGCTGAGAGGCAACCGAGCAGGTCTCTGGGCCTACGTGCAAAACTTTTCGCATGCTGTCCCCGTATGCTTTCTTGAGTATGGGTATTAATCTTCGAGCTTCCAACGTGCATGAAACCCCACCTGTGTGTATCAACGTTGAGAATCAAATGGCCTGCTAATTAGCACTTCTAGTAATAGCAGCATAGTCTAGATGCTCACCGTCAAGTCTATTTAAGGCAGCTATATCATTCCTGCCACCTGCCGCAAGAAATGAAATGAATTTACCGGAAATGGTTTCAGTTTGAGCTAATTATCAGAAAGAATGATTTATAAATGCAATCTCATGCTAGAAAATTTCAATCTTCGGCCCAATCAATTAAGTAGAAGCATTTAACTCGGAAACGAAAAGGTGGACTGTCGAGACTCGAGAATGAGAAATTTTTTTATCAACATTAAAAGTATGCAAGAACTCTGTAAGTAATCAATAACGGACCTGAATTATGATATAGATAACCAACTATCAGCAGAGCTCCCTGAAAGATCCAGAAAGTACGAAATCAGATTCATCCCTAGCTAATCAGAAAGAACATGCCTGTGTGAGTGCATTCTTCTAGGTAACTCAGCACAAATCTGGATTATTTTAGAGTATTCTGAACGATATATAAGGCCGTGTGTTATGAAGCAAGCACACGTCTTGGATGTGCACTATGCAAGATAACAGTAGAATCTGAAAACTACCACAGCAAGTGCTACGGATAACAGAGAGGAAGGGCGAGATTTGGGGTTCGATAAACCGGAAAAATGGAGGCTCCCACTCTCTGCAAATCTACGAGAAGTATTGGGCCTTCGGGACATTGTTTCACAGCTACAACAACCTGCCACACAACACAAACACGTCGTATATATATGACATTGATTACATATATTTAACTTAACACTTTACAAACATAGAACAAGTTTTCCAAATATGTTTCCAATCGGTTTAATGAATCCATGCATCTGTACCAATGAAATACGTATTCCATAAAAAAGCCCTTATGCATCAACCACAAGATAGAAAATAATTTCTGATTGCAAATTTGAATATCGCAAGGAAACCTTCAACACTGCAAATGCAAAGTCAGTTAGGAGATCATGCGATTACGAGGATCAATCGACATTAGCCACAACAATCTGACAAACAAACAGTGCGATGAAAACAGCCGAACCAGCTATTGAATGAGTAAAATCGTGCGAATAAACGTAAGATCATCACAAGATCCCCAACGCAAAGCGAGAAAAGAATGCAATCCCATGAGGAAAGTAGGCAACCATGATAGGAAACCAGAAGTGAAGATAAATCCAAAATTCCAGAAACGGAGCAACGCAGATTCTCTCGTAAAAGACGTAACGCATCACCTGAGAATTATTAAATTCGTAGCTCGATAACTCCAATCCGCATCAATGATCTGTCCCCCGTGAGCTTGAACAATATATTTATCTTTGTCTTTTAATTAATATTGCAATTTTTCCTCTTTCTGATTGAAGTTGTTCGTCCTCGGCTTGAGACCTTTTTGGGCCGTTTATAATTTAGCTAAAATGGGCCAATCACATAAGATGCTGGGCCCAATAAAAACGAAAAGGACTATTTCTTAGGTTTATTACAACGAACTCAAAGAACCTTCCATGGAATAAACAGCCGTTGTTGCAGTTAAACGGTCAACAAATTCATGAAGCTCCTTCATAAACTTAAGGTATGAGTAACAACTCAAAGGCCTAGTAAGTTCATTTGTAATGCTTATGTTTTTTATCCTTTCTCCTTCTCCTTTGGTCTCTAGACTCCTCCTTTGATTTGTGTTTCTTGGAGTGTCATTGGCTCGCGCTTCTCTTCGCACTCTTTTTGTCATCTTCACGGGATTCCTCATCTGAAGAATTGGTAGTCCTCAACGAAGGCTTCTCTGGGCTAAACTTAGCACGAGCTGTCCATCGATTCTCATCGATGTTTTCAGGCGACGGGTTTTTGTCTGAATCTGGACAAGAATGAGGGTATGGACCCGTGTCATCCATTCTTGATCCAACAGCTCCCTTACCTCTCTTTATCCTGTTTTCAGAAAAAAAAAAAGTACGATTATATAGATATTAAAAAGACCATGACGTAAAGCTATGCAGAGGTGATTCGCAAGGACAATATGGTACATAAAGCGAACTATAGAAAAGCTAACCTTGAATGTAAAAATTTCTCGACTTCATCATCTCTCAAACCATCATCATCCATTGCGATGATAGCCTCAGCAGTTCTTCTGTTTGGCGGGTGAGAAATGCTTGCACTTATTTGGTCTTCGCTGCATTTTCTAATACTGAAGTACCTGGACAACAAACAACGTCATCCAACAAACCAAGTACCTCAGAAACCACGATGCTTACTTTACTACAACAAGCCATCATCATTATGAATCATCTGGAAAGAAAAATAATTTATTTCATCGTACGTACATAAGGAAAGAGTTATGAAGAAAACACTCACTACTAACTAAAGTAGGGAAAAATCAAGCACGCCCGAATTGGTTCCAATCTCATACTTATGGAGGGGAGTGAGGCACACGGTCCCATGCTGCTGCTGCTGCTCTGCTCTAAATTTGAAGAAGTAAAGAACGGTCTCGGAACGAGAAACAGGCCAGTAAATGGCCAAGCACAAGACTCTCTTGGCCTCATCCAGACAAAGCAGCGAATCGAACGTGAAATTGACATCGTCTATAGAGAAATCTCCTTCTTCGGTAACCCTAGACGACCAGTTCACTTCCAACCACTTCGCGTTCGAGACATCGTAAGCGCGAACAAGATTGGGAAACTTGCGGCCATGAAGATAGAGGATGCCACCAACAAGAACAGCATCGCTTACTCTTTCCCGATACGGGAAATCGGGGTCTATACATTCCCACCTACCACCACCACCACCCTTCTGACGAATCGTCGGGGATAGAAGGCATAGAGGGAAGGCGAGGGAAGGCGACTACCACCATACAATAGAAGCAGAATTCGGTTGTTACGCGGGTCAGGGATTACTGGACGATTAACTTCACAATTGACCAGGTCTGGAGGCAAAGGGCCAAGCGACTTCCAGCCTGCTGCTGCGCTATTATTGGAGGCAAGATGGATAACCCGAGGCGGAGAATTATATCCAAAACTGTATACATCCCCATGTAGGAAGGTGAAAACTCTTGCATTTGGACCATCAGCAGGAAATGGCGCAGGGCCCCAAGCCCAACCATCATCACGTCCAACGTCATCCTTCAAATCTTTGGAGGGGTCGTAACGCAAATGAGATGCACCCGCGTGAAAATGCGAATAAGGAGAGGAGGAGGATTCACCAGCAAGCACTAGGGATTGGTTCTTCGTCTGTTCTTCTCCGTAGAAGACCCGCAAGACGAAGATTGATTGACCCGCAACCACCACAGAACCAATCCCTGAGACCAGGGGCAGTGAAGGAAAGAAATCGTGATATATTTTGTTCAGTTTCAGATCCACTATGTGGAAGTCTTCCTTCCTATACGCGACCTCAACCACGTTGCCATCCGCGTTTCTGTACCTTAGCTTATCATCGCTCAGCGACCGCACCAGAATCTTTCTTTCATTACCTTCATTAGCAGTACTACTTTGGGACTTCTCCCCGAGTCCCATTTCAACTCTTTTCATCTGCAAACAAACATTCATACGATACGACAAAATCAATAACACTCTTTAATTAATTAGTGCTTATAATATACACACAAAAGAAAAATGAACGTGCTGCATTTCCTCCAGCTCAAAGAACTCAGTTTCCCTAATATTTTTTTACCAATAAAAACTCGCGACGGGTTAGCACAGAAAAAATTACCTCATGACGTTGCCACTCACGTACATCACTAGGTTTACGTGTTTCACCATCCCTTTTGACTCCCGAATCACTAGTTCACATGGAGGATAGGAAAAAGTGGGCTTCAAAATTTTCTGAAAGAACGTCAAAATAAGCTAACGCACTATATAACTATACCGACCCAGTAGCCCTTGAATCTTCCTTAACATTTTCTTCCGTCGCCTGTCTCGGCCGATAAATCGGCGTCGCGGAGAGATCTCGGGCTATCTCGGATCGATGAGGGCGATATATCTGCTTAACGGGAGCAAAACTGTGAAATCGGAGGAAGATGTGAGGAAGAAGTTGATAGGGTGAAGAAGATGATCGGCGCTGAAGCGAAAATATAGATGGAAAACCTAATTTAATTCATTTTGGGCTTATCTTTTATTGGGCTCAGTGTTTATTGGGTTTATTATTGATGGTAAAAATATATATTTATTGTAAAGCCCATTGCGATGACGTTACTATTAGATACAAAATACCTGCAATAATATCAAGATATATATATATATATATACACACATATATATGCTTATATATATATGCTTTTTAATGTAAATATTACGTGATGAATTGATTATATTATTTGTTAAATACGGGTTATGAAAAACCTATCTGACGTATGTATGATTGTTTCAAAAAAGTCATATTATCAGTTCCATTTTGTGAGTGGTAGTGCGCATGAAACTATATGTCCCACAAATTATGTCCCCTACAAATTATGTCCCCCTCTATGTTCCAAATGATCAGATCCGTTGAATTTTAAATTCTATAGTTCATAAAATTTCTTTTTTATTTATTAATTCTTTTAATACTATATCCCACCAGATCACAAAATCATCATTATTTCATGTGATTGATATACATATCATATATTTTTCGATAATCAGACACGAAATGAGACAGAGATTGTGGGACAGATGATTTCAACCGGTGGTATTGGACCCCTAATTACAGATAATTTACAAAAATATTCGGCGAGTTCGATTGGTTACGTTACATATATGGATGGCAACGGGCCGGGTATGGGTCGGGTTTGGCAGGACCCGAGATCGGACCCGATTACTTATAGGCGGACCCGGGACCCAACCCGCCCCGCGGCCGCCTCGGGTCTGGACCCGCCCCGGCCCGGGATGGACCCGAACGAACCGGGTCTGACCCGCCAAACCCGAATATATTGTTTTTTTTTTTATTTTTTTCTATTCGTTTTATTTTTTAAAAGATAAAATAAAGCAAATGCATTGCTTGAGACTCAAACCCACAACCTAACCTTTGTAATATCAAACCTCTACTATTAGACCAACCAAGTTTTTTGTTCACAATATTAACATTAACATTATATAACTTAATTACAAAATAAATTATAATATATTTGTTTTCGGGGCGGATTTCGGGCCGGGTCTCGGGGCGGGTTTGGCAAGACCCGAGACCCGCCCTGGACCCGGCCGGGTAGAAAAATTCAAATCCATTGCCCGCCCCATACCCGATTTTTTTAAAAATACCCGGCCCATTAGGGGCGGGTCCGGACCCGGCCCATTGTCATCCCTAGTTACATAGTTTTCTTTCTGGTTATTCACTCTTTTGTGGTTTGTGTTTCTTATTTCTTGTTGGTTTATCACTTAAATATTGGATTATTAGACTGGAACAACCATTTCTCATATACTTCCTACATGATGCAGTAGTAGATGAATTAGAAATTCAGATAACTTAAGAAAAGTTTGTTTAAAAGAATTAGGAATCGTTCACCTTATGTATAAACAATAAATCGTAATAACGAAGGGTATGTGAATGTAGACTAAGAGCATCTCCAACCTGCTGCATGAAAATACAGTTAACTATGCACAATATCACAGCTACTACAGTGCTTTTATTCCAACACATAAACGCTATTTTCTACACTAATTCTCGCTCCAACCCATTAACTTTATTTTCTACTCTAAAAGTCAAATTCTATATCAAACTTTATATTATAAGTATTAAAAAGTCAATAAATTATAATAACTAAATTTAAAATTAACTAATTGTAAACTTAGCATATTATTTAAATTATAAGTTTATTAAATTAAAACAAAAATATAAATAAATAATAGAAAATTAATATTGTTTTGCTTTAATTATTATAAGAATATCAAATATTTAACTATAATTAAAATATTTTTATTAAATAAATTTATAATTAAACAGAAAGTACAACATAATTTTTGTGTTGAAAATTGTGTGTACTCTACATCTACATTATCTCTGTTAAGGTCTTCCTCAATGATAAACCCAAAAAGGTAGGTTTTTTGTGTGCCACGTCAGCGTCACCTCAAAGGTAAAACCTCTACCTCAAAAATAAAATTTCTCCCCAACCACAAAACCCAAAAAGTAGGTTTTTTGGGACCCTCTTTAATTTCATTTAATTTTACTTAATTAACCAATTTTGTTTATCTAATTTTCGAAATAATTTATAAATAATTATATTTCATATTATTTAATTTTTTATATTTAATAAAAAAATTCGTTACATAATAAAAAATATTAATTATTTATTTGAAATATAAAAGAAATAAACATTTTTAACACATTAAAATTTTATTTGTAAAAAATAAAAAATAACAAATATTAATAAACAAATGCTAATATAGGATAAATAAAGTATTAAAAACCATCACATCACATAATGTATTATTTATATATTAATTTTATTTCCAATATCTATTTTCTCATATTCTTTTATAAATATATATTAAAAGCTGACACGCACACCCAAAAAACCCAAGTTTATTCTACTAAACCTCTCAAAAAACCTACAATACATCACAATGCAAAAAACCTCTATTTTACAGGTTTTTTCTCTCTCCTACTCATAAAAAAACCTGCGTTGAGGAAGGCCTAATCAACACAAAATATTAATGTTAGATATAGAGTCTCGTTGGAATAAAGACGTATTTTATTTTACAAAAATAAAGTACCTGTTGGAAATACTCTAAGACTTCGAAAATTATCAAAACCGCAGGAAGATAATCGTTTAAACAGTGCAGCGAAATCCAAGAGTGGAAAGTGACATATGGGAAATACACTACAGCAATTACATCATCCAAGACCAACAGCCCATCTCCTTCGAGGATTTTATTTCACCCTCTTTGATTTGTTTAGATGATGAAATCATTGGCTGTGATTACGCATACAAATTTATATCGCAGCTCAGCGATAGATCAAGAGCCTATGTGTTTGATATTTACGGACGGCTGATTCTTTTCTTAAGCAGATAAAGAACCGATGGAACTCAATACAAACGAAGGTGTGTATTTCTTACAGATTTTTGTTGGGACAAACTCAAAGCTTGATGGGGAAAATGAACCGAACTCAAGACTCATTTGCCAACTAGAAGAACGACCTTTCACGGACAACCCAATCGTTATTACAATCGAACTGTCGACAATCGTGAAGCTCCATCATCTTAACGTACAATACGTGTGGTACAAGTCAAGGCCCAGTGAGTTCATTTGCAATGCTTATGCTTTTTATCCTTTCTCCGTCTCCTTTGGTCTCTAGACTTCTCTTTTGATTTGTGTTTCTTCGTACTCTTCTTCTCATCTTCTTCATGGGATTCCTTGTCAGAAGAATCACCCGTCTTCAAAGGAGAAGGCTTTTCTGGGCCAAGCTTAACACGAGCTGTCCATCGATTCTCATCGATGTTTTCAGACGACGGGTTTTTGTCTGAATCTGGACAAGAATGAGGGTACGAACCCGTGTCATCCATTCTTGATCCAACAGCTCCCTTACCTCTCTTTATCCTGTTTTCAGAAAAAAAAAAAAGTATGATTATATAGATATTAAAAAGACCATGACGTAAAGCTATGCAGAGGTGATTCGCAAGGACAATATGGTACATAAAGCGAACTATAGAAAAGCTAACCTTGAATGTAAAAATTTCTCGACTTCATCATCTCTCAAACCATCATCATCCATTGCGATGATAGCCTCAGCAGTTCTTCTGTTTGGCGGGTGAGAAATGCTTGCACTTATTTGGTCTTCGCTGCATTTTCTATTACTGAAGTACCTGAACAACAAACAACGTCATCCAACAAACCAAGTACCTCAGAAACCACGATGCTTACTTTACTACAACAAGCCATCATCATTATGAATCATCTGGAAAGAAAAATAATTTATTTCATCGTCCGTACATAAGGAAAGAGTTAAGAAGAAAACACTCACTACTAACTAAAGTAGGGAAAAATCAAGCACGCCCGAATTGGTTCCAATCTCATACTTATGGAGGGGAGTGAGGCACACGGTCCCATGCTGCTGCTGCTGCTCTGCTCTAAATTTGAAGAAGTAAAGAACGGTCTCGGAACGAGAAACAGGCGAGTAAATGGCCAAGCACAAGACTCTCTTGGCCTCATCCAGACAAAGCAGCGAATCGAACGTGAAATCGACATCGTCTATAGAGAAATCTCCTTCTTCGGTAACCCTAGTCGACCACTTCACTTCCAACCACTTTGCGTTCGAGACATCGTAAGCGCGAACAAGATTGGGAAACTTGCGGCCATGAAGATAGAGGATGCCACCAACAAGAACAACATCGCTTACTCTTTCCCGATACGGGAAATCGGGGTCTATACATTCCCACCTACCACCACCACCCTTCTGACGAATCGTCGGGGGATAGAAGGCATAGAGGGAAGGCGAGGGAAGGCGACTACCACCATACAATAGAAGCAGAATTCGGTTGTTACGCGGGTCAGGGATTACTGGACGATTAACTTCACAATCGACCAGGTCTGGAGGCAAAGGGCCAAGCGACTTCCAGCCTGCTGATGCGCTATTATTGGAGGCAAGATGGATAACCCGAGGCGACGGAGAAATATATCCAAAACTGTATACATCCCCATGTAGGAAGGTGAAAACTCTTGCACTTGGACCATCAGCAGGAAATGGCGCAGGGCCCCAAGCCCAACCATCATCACGTCCAACGTCATCCTTCAAATCTTTGGAGGGGTCGTAACGCAAATGAGATGCACCCGCGTGAAAATGCGAATAAGGAGAGGAGGAGGATTCACCAGCAAGCACTAGGGATTGGTTCTTCGTCTGTTCTTCTCCGTAGAAGACCCGCAAGACGAAGATTGATTGACCCGCAACCACCACAGAACCAATCCCTGAGACCAGGGGCAGTGAAGGAAAGAAATCGTGATATATTTTGTTCAGTTTCAGATCCACTATGTGGAAGTCTTCCTTCCTATACGTGACCTCAACCACGTTGCCATCCGCGTTTCTGTACCTTAGCTTATCATCGCTCAGCGACCGCACCAGAATCTTTCTTTCATTACCTTCATTAGCAGTACTACTTTGGGACTTCTCCCCGAGTCCCATTTCAACTCTTTTCATCTGCAAACAAACATTCATACGATACGACAAAATCAATAACAGTCTTTAATCAATTAGTGCTTATAATATACACACAAAAGAAAAAATGAACGTGCTGCATTTCCTCCAGCTCAAAGAACTCAGCTTCCCTAATATTTTTTTACCAATAAAAACTCGTGACGGGTTAGCAGAGAAAAAACTTACCTCATGAGGTTTCCACTCAAGTACACCACTAGGTTTACGTGTTTCACCATCCCTTTTGACTCTCGAATCACTAGTTCACATGGAGGATAGGAAAAAGTGGGCTTCAAATTTTTTGAAAGAACGTCAGTCAAAATAAGCTAACGTACTATATAACTATACCGACCCAGTAGCCCTTGAATCTTCCTTAACATTTTCTTCCGTCGCCTTCCTGACCTTTTCTTCATGCTTCTTCTCCTTCTTCACTTTTCTTCGCCGTCTTCTCCGCTCGGCTTTCTTTTCTCGTCTCTCCTCGTCCGCAGTCAGCTCTTCAAAAATTAAAAGATCAAGAGGAAAAGGGAATCTAAGTTCATTAGTACTACATGTTTATGTTGGATAAGCTCAATTGTGAAGGCAGAAAAAAAAAAAAAAAAGAAAAAGGAATGTGAAACAAGAAAAGAGGCCAAGGGACAAGCGTGATATGACAGCCAACTTAGTCAAGTTTGATTCCTTGGCTCCCATTCTTTATCACCAGGACGGCTAGGCCGTGAACAGCCAACCATCGTACTGTAAAAATTGGATTTTGTTCTAGGATTTTTCTTCTTCGTAGGCCATTTGTGGCATGCGGGAAGAGCTCGTGCAGCTGCAGCAGGATTTGAAAAAGGAATTGGAGAGATCGAGCTTAATATAAGCCGAAATAAAGATATGATATGATTGCCATACAAGTCAAAAAGAAATCTACACGCATGATATGTTTTTTAAATGCTTAGTTGTCTTTGTGTGTGATTTGTATCTATTTATATGCATGCATCATACGTGATTGAAAGTAAGAGAGATAGAAACAAAAGAATGAGTTGGCCGAAATTTTATTCTCTTCATCCCTCTCTTGTACGTGAGCAATAAGCTAAGTAATAAAAACTTTGCTCAAGAAAACACTTCTCCTCCACTAGTTCTTCTCCTCATTCGATCACATATAAAAAATAAAATAACAAAATGGTATCAGAGCCGATGGTGTCAAAAGAGCCGAAGGTGTTAACGGGGCCAACAGAGCCGATGATGTCGTCAGAGCCGACGGTGCCAATGGAGTCGAGGTGGATAGGAGATGTCCACATGTTAGTCCCACAACTCACCGATAGTAACTATGCAAAGTGGAGCGTAGAAATGAAGGCTTTGCTTGAAGAGCAAGAATTATGGAAAATCGTCGAAAACGGAGATACCCCACCCGATACAACGGGGTATACAAGGTTGCAACGGAAGACGTTGCGAGCCGCCGCCGCCATAGAAAACGATATCGTGCTCCTCTTCATCTACGAGGCGTTAGATTTTACCAGTTTCGGAGTGATAGGCGCAACGAAAAAAGCCAAGGAAGCCTGGGATCTGTTGGAGAAAGCGTATAAAGACGCTGATCACACCAACCAAGTTCGGCAACAAAATCAAGGCGAACTTGAGATGGCGAAAGAAGACGACGTTATCAAGTTTTCAAAAGACGAGGAGAAGATAGAAGACGACGGCGAACGTGAAGATGATGCCCTTGCCGTGTCGATAAAGCGTGATAGAGATTACGCTAAGGATCCACCATCAGTGGTGGAAAAGAAAAAAGATGAACCACCGCCTATCGCCGAGAAGGAAAAAGAAGGCGGAGCGTCAAAGAAAGACGCCGGTGAAGCCACAAAGAAGGAAGAAAAACCTCCAAAGGCCGAGGAGGCCGTAAAAGAAGAGAAAACGACCGAAGCAGTCGTTGAAGTGATAAAAGAAAATATCACTCATGAAGTATCCACCACCGCTCCACCAACGGAACATTCCTACGAGGCGGAGCCCTCAAAGCTCGAGAAAGAGGAAGTGGTCGAAGAAACGCCGCCACGACAACCACCTGAGAAAGTCGAGGAGATCGACGTGAAGACATCCGAGAATGTCGATGAGATGAAAAACACGATTGACGATGCCATGCACACGTCGTCGGAGGAAGTTTATAACCACGTGGCGAATGAGAAAGCCATAGAGACACGAGAAACAGTGTCCGAGAAAGGCGTCAAGGCAGTTGAAGAGACATCCACGCATGTTGAAGAAGCCATGCGAAGAGATAACCAGAAGCGCGGCGTGAAAGAGACAACCGGCGCAGCCACGACGAAGGTCCTGCGACATGTTGATCGCGAAGTCGCTAAAGTGAGGACGGGAGAACCTACATATGCCAGTTCTAATAAAGAAAAATATTTAGACGAAGAAACGAAGCGCCAGAAAGAGAAGGAAGTGAACGAGTGGATCAAGGCGAGAGACAGCCTTGAGGCCTACATATGAATAATTTGAAAACTCGAAGCAACGAGAAGTACAAGCTTGCCGGAAAATTAGAGGCAGACGAGAAAGATGAGATCGCGACGACGACCAAGGAGGTCCCCAAGCTGATGGGCGATAACCAAAATATGAAGGAAAAAGATGCGACTAACTTAACCACGAAGGAGACCTTCGAGATGCTGACGAAGGCCAAGCCACCGGAGGCGAAATATCTAGTCGCCATACCGAAGAATCTTGAGTACGACAAAATCCACAGAAAAATCGCGGAGGAACTGTTCGAAAACAAAAACACGTTAGAAGAAACCAGCCAAAAGGCGAAGCTGGTCCAAGAAGAAAGTTTAGTGGTAGATTCTCCGAGCTGCGTGGTGACAGACGAGTACGATGAGATGGCAAATATGGCGAGGATTACAAAAGCAATTATTGACGGCAAGTGGCGAGCCGCGACATACGATAGACGAAAAAGAGTTAAGTTTAAGGAGGATTGAAAGACCGAAAGAAGATTGAGCTTAAGGGGGGAATTTGTTGGATAAGCTCAATTGTGAAGGCAGAAAAAAAAAAAAAAAAGAAAAAGGAATGTGAAACATGAAAAGAGGCCAAGGGACAAGCGTGATATGACAGCCAACTTAGTCAATATAAGCCGAAATAAAGATATGATATGATTGCCATACAAGTCAAAAAGAAATCTACACGCATGATATGTTTTTTGAATGCTTAGTTGTCTTTGTGTGTGATTTGTATCTATTTATATGCATGCATCATACGTGATTGAAAGTAAGAGAAATAGAAACAAAAGAATGAGTTGGCCGAAATTTTATTCTCTTCATCTCTCTCTTGTACGTGAGCAATAAGCTAAGTAAAAAAAACTTTGCTCAAGAAAACACTTCTCCTCCACTAGTTCTTCTCCTCATTCGATCACATATAAAAAATAAAATAACAGTTTAGCTATTATCCCATTTTGCTCCTGAGCTGTTTAGCTCTTCAAAACTAGAATTTATTCACACAAAAAAAATAATAACAACATGATAACCAAACTTTTTAATTCCAAATTACTGAAAGTTAGTTGTTTTAATCATAATACCTCTCAATAATTCGGCACCACTTTTTGCTTCCTCTACACGAGTACTGAAGGCCTGATTCATGGTTAGCCTTCGCGGCAATATATCGGCTTAACGGGAGCAAAACTGTGAAATCGGAGGAAGATGTGAGGAAGAAGATGATAAGGTGAAGAAGATAAGATGATCGGCGCTGAAGCGAAAATATAGATGGAAAACCTAATTTAATTCATGTTGGGCTTATCTTTTATTGGGCTCAGCGTTTATTGGGTTTACTATTTATGGTAAAAATATTTATTTATTTAAAGCCCATAGTGATGACGTTACTATTAGATACAAATACCTGCAATAATATCAAGATATACATATATGCTTTTTAATGTAAATATTACGTGATTAATTGATTACATTATTTGTTAAATATGGGTTATGAAAAAGGGGTTTTTAATTAAATAATAATAAAAAAACAATCATTAATAAAATAAACATCAAATGAAAAGTATTAATAAAACAGCAATTTTCGTACTCCGGGAGTACGAGTTACTAACTTGTATTCGTTACTACTCCACGCTGGCCTGCTGACCATGACATGACTTTTCAAGTAACTCGTATTCCTGGAATACGAGTTACTCTTTTCTTTTCTTTTTTCTTTTTAATTTTAACTTATTTTATATTATTAATAATAAAATCCACCAAATCACAAAATCATTGTTATCTCATGTAATATACATAATAAAAATCCATAAACGCATCTAAATTACTGTTTGTTTCGCGACGATTAAAATGACATGCATATCTTATATTTTTCGAATATCGGAAATATATTTTTTATTTTTTATTTATGTTATGTAGATATAGTGGTGCATTATTTCATCTAGTTTTGCTCTGTTTAGTATGAGAGTCTCTTTAAAGTTTCTTACATAATATGTAGTTTTTGCGGGTCCCTTTCTTGGTGTATGTGTCTGTTACAGTTCTGCTTTGCCAAACAAATGAAGATGATGAATTACAGTCCAACAAATTATTATCGGAAAATAAAAAATATATTTCCGATATTCGAAGATATAAGATATGAATGTCATTTTAATCGTCGCGAAACAAACAATAATTTAGATGCGTTTATGGATTTTTAGTATGTATGTTAGATGAGATAACGATGATTTTATGATTTGGTGGATTTTATTATTAATAATATAAAATAAGTTAAAATTAAAATAAAAAAAGAAAAGAAAAGAGTAACTCGTATTCCAGGAATACGAGTTACTTGAAAAGCCATGTCATGGTCAGCAGGTCAGCGTGGAGTAGTAACTCGTATTCCTGGAATACGAGTTAGTAACTCGTACTCCCAGAGTACGAAAATTGTTGTTTTATTAATACTTTTCATTTGATGTTTATTTTATTAATAGTTGTTTTTTTATTATTATTTAATTAAAAACCCCTATGAAATACCTATTTGACGTATGTATGATTGTTTCGGAAAAAAAAAGTCATATTATTAGTTCTATTTTGTGAGTGGTATTGGACCCCTAATTACAGATAATTTACAAAAATATTCGGTGAGTTCGATTGTTACATTACACATTTTTCTTTCTGGTTGTTCACTCTTTTGTGGTTTTGTGTTTCTTATTTCTTGTTGGTTTATCACTTAAATATTGGATTATTAGACTCTGCAACAACCATTTCTTATATACTTCCTACATGATGCAGTCGTAGATGAATTAGAAATTCAGATAACTTAAGAAAAGTTTGTTTAAAAGAATTAGGAATCGTTCAAATAAACAATAAATCGTAATAACGAGGGGTATGTGAATGTAGACTAAGACTTCGAATTATCGAAACGGCGGGAAGATAATCGTTTAACAGTGCACTGCGAAATAAATCCAAGGGTGGAAAGTGACATATGGGAAATACACTGCGACAATTACATCATCCAAGACCAACAGCCCACCTTCTTCGAGGATTTTATTTCACCCTCTTTGATTTGTTTAGATGATGAAATCCTTGGTGTGATTACAGATTTATACCGCAGCTCAACGATAGATCAAGAACCTATGTGTTTGATATTTACGGACGGCTGATTCTTTTCTAAGCAGATGAAGAACCAATGGAACTCAATGCAAACGAAGGTGTGTATTTCTTACAGATTTTTGTTGGGATAAACTCAAACCTTGATGGGGAAAATGAACTGAACTCAGACCCATTTGCCTTGCCAACTACAAGAACGGCCTTTCATGGACAACCCAATCGTTATTACAATCGAACTGTCCACAATCGTGAAGCTCCATCACCTTAACGTACAATACATGTGGTACAAGTCAAGGGCTAGTGAGTTCATTTGTAATGCTCATGTTTTTTTCTCCTTTCTCCTTTTTCCTTTGGTCTCTAGACTCCTCCTTTGATTTGGGCTTCTTCTTCGTACTCTTCTTCTCATCTTCTTCATGGAATTCCTCGTCAGAAGAATGACTCGTCTTCAACAGAAAAGGGTTTTCTGGGCCAAGCTTAACACGAGCTGTCCATCGATTCTCATCGATTTTTTCAGACGACAGGTTTTTGTCTGAATCTGGACAAGAATGAGGGTACGAACCCGTGTCATCCATTCTTGATCCAACAGCTCCTTTACCTCTCTTTATCCTGTTTCCAGAAAAAAAAAGTACGATTACATAGATATTAGAAAGACAATGACGTAAAGCCATGTAGAGGTGATTCGAAGGACAATACGATACACAAAGCAAACTATATAAATACTAACCTTGAATGCAAAAATTTCTCGACTTCATCATCTCTCAAACCATCATCATCCATTGAGATGATAGCCTCAGGGGTTCTTTTCTTTGGCGGGCGAGAAACGCTTGCACATTTGGTCTTTGCTGCATTTTCTAATACTGTTCTGGCGAGAGTCATAACCATCCTTATGGCCTTGACTCATCATGGTGGTACCGTGGTTCTTGACACTCTGAAGCCTTTTCAAGCTCCAGTTGTTTATCCCTTACTATCTCGTTTACTTCAACAACGCGATTAGCTGTAAACAGATGGAAATGGGCATTGTTATGCAAAGGCAAAAACCTACGTAAAGCAAACTGTCAAAAGATCGGTAGTCAATTATATATAGGATCCATGAAGTTAGGTTCAAGCGAATCACGTTCATGTCAATGAAGCTTGTCCGAAGTGTAGCACAAGCTTAACACATCAACTACTGAATTATGTGATGTAGATACAGATGCATGTGATATTTTCTTATTTCTATTAGATGTAACACTAGTTTCAAGTTTCAACCATAATGCCATCTTACATCTATACACTCACTCTATTAGAGGACTAGTACGAAAAGAACCTTCAAAAATCAAACAAATCCAGTACAAAAACTAACCTTGGTGTACACCACGGACAGTTGCTGTCAGAAAACGAGAATTAAGCCTACTCCGAACTGCGGGCGCTCGAAGATAAGCGAGTGCACCTTCCTTCTGAGCTTGGCGGCGCAACTCATCTGCGTCTTTCAAAAGAATTGCAGCTATTTTGTTCTCTGTCTCCAAATCCATGTTTGAACCTGAGCAGCAAAGTTTAATTTTTTTCACGAGGTAAACCACTTCTGCAAATTAGAAAACAACTTGAGTTTGCATCGGATTCGAAGTAGCCCAACGCATTCAGGGAAAATCATGTATGCTCTACATGATAAAACAGTTAGGAAAACAGATGTAACTCCAAGGCCCGGAAATGGACTCTACGAAAGAAGAAACAGAGAAGCACGCAAGTGATATGAGACCATAATCTACATCTTCGAAACGAAATGGAGGCTCCCATTCTCTGCGAATCTACGAAACACTCAGAGACCGTTAAAACGAACGCAACAGAATAAGGCGGGAAGCCCTACGAGAGGGGGAGGAGTTCTCTAAGAAACATGCCCCCTCGGACGAGGCGGGAAAATATGCCCCTCAGGCAGAGGCAGGGAAAATACGCCCCTCGGGCAGAGGCAGGGAAAATACGTCCCTCGGGCAGGGCCAGGGAGAACATACACTCGAGACAGGGGCACGCCACCTCGGGAAGAAGTAAAGATCGTGGCCACGCCACTCCATACACACGTATTCGACCAAACGTGGGAAAACCGCCCAAGGTCGAGCTGAGAAGCGTTAAACGCGGAGGAAACCGCTAGATGGCGCAGAACGTGGGAGGTAACCGTCGAAAGTCAAATACGCCCATCAGAACCCTATAAACACCGCCGAAAACCGCACAGTCCAGGTAACTACTTCTATCGGCCCTTATTGATACTATACCATCTTTACTACTCACTCCAACATCCTTAAGCACTTCACGCCATTTCTGCATCCTTTTTCTTACTACTTTACACCTGAAAACGGAAACTACCCTCTTGACTAAGGCAAGAGGGAAAATGCCCCCAACCCTAACCCTGTTTCAACAGCTTACAAGTCCAAGTTCGCGGCGAAGTTCAGGCGGAAAGAGGAAGAAGGCAGCTCGTGACCCACGGCGGTAGATCGTTCGTTTTCCGACCGCATCAAATTGGCGCCGTCTGTGGGAACGTTTAGTTCTTGAAAAAATTCATTTGACGCTGGTCGGAACCGATCAAACACCGGCAAAGGGTGACGCGTTGAATACAGAGAACGTGTTAAGGAGCACAAAATACGCTTCAACGAAGTTTAAAACGCCAGACACGGCTATGGGCGAACATGCCGTCGAGATGCCATTGCCAACGTCTAGATGGAGATTATCATCAAGGAAATCGATGAACAGTTAGCATCGAGACTAGGGAAGAGAAGACAAATGCATTTTCAACAGTTACGATGGAAAATCGCGACAAGACGAACGCCGCCAAAACACATCAAAATCAAGGTACGAGTGGTGGTTCGTTTACACCCAGTCAAAATACTTAGTCCACGATGGGATCAAATAGAAGTTCTAGCATAATAGAGAGATAAAAGGAAAACAACCGAGGCCGACTCAATTAGGGATGGCCGACATCAGCACTCCCTGCACGCCCACCCTTCGGGACCTCAACCTCCGGGCCAGCATCTTCAAGTGAGTCGTCGAGGGGAAGGGAACCAAACGCCTCGTCTACATTTAGGAAGTCAAATGGATACTCGGACTCGGAAAAACCCTGTGCTCGAATCTGGGCCAAACACCCCTTGAAGCCATGGTCGAAGTAGACACACGCCTTCTCAGCCACTTCGTCCGCTGGCACATACTTACTAGCGATTTTCTCCTCGAGCTGAGCTATGACTCCCTCGCACTCTAGGGACTTCTCCTGGCTTATCTTGAGCTCCTCCTCCAGCTTGGAGATTTTCACCTTTAAAGAGTTTTCTCGAGCTTTATATTCGTCAACCTCCAGAACATGCTTTTCGGCCTTAGCTTCCAAGGTCGAATTGGCACGCTGCAACTTCGCGTTGGAGTCTCGAAGTGTGAGGAGGCGCTCTACAGTCTCGCCCATCAAGGAGTAGGCCTGCAAAAAGGAAATTATGCGGGGAAATTCTAAGATAACTAGATTGGAAAACGCTCCAAGCAAACCTGTCCTTGAGTCACGGCTAGAGTTTCGAGGAGTTCCTTGATCTTAAGGTGTTCGAGGTAGCTTTGATCACTGCAAGAAGAAAAGTTTCGAAGGAAGTTCAAGGAGCTCAGACCGTCCGCCTCATGGAAAAAATTAGGTTGATCCATGTTCGCCAGAGAAGAAGAGATCTCCGGGCCTTCAGGAGAGGTCGGGGGAGTTCGCGACTCAACAGACACTTTTTGCTTCTTAGCCGAAGAACCTCGTCGGGTGGAAATAGGCCCCCTCTTTACAGGAACCTTAGGCCGGGAGGTAGGCGCAACAGAAGGAGAGGGAGCTTCGACCTTCCCTTTTGCCTTCAGACGCTCCCGAGCAGCCATCAAAGTAGCCTTGTCCATCCTAGCGTCTGTAGAGGAAAACGGAAATAAGCAGGAGAAAAAACAACGATATCTCAGATCCATCAGAGAAAACGGAGGACGAAAATGGGAGATATCAAAGAATCGAAAAAATATACCTAAGTCCTCTATCTCGGGTAAGCCCTTCGAACAGAAACCAAAACAACACAGCAAATCATCCTTTATCAGCTGGGGAATTAGATAACGTCTCGACCCAACGGCAGCGAAAAGCTGATCCACCAAGTCCTCGGACTCGGGAGAAAGATGATACTTGGCTCGGGCGGTGTCGGCCCAAGCGTCAGAAGGAAGGAGACTCTCCCGACTACCAATAGGAGGTTTCACGTAAAAATACCTTCCCATCCACCCCTTCCGAGGGGACGACTTTCCTCTAAGAAGTTCCCCAATACGACGAGGTAGGAAAAAGAACTTTCCAGTTTCTTTTCTATGGATTTTCACAAGCAAGGTGAGAAGGGGTATCGACAGTGAAAAGCGATAATATGAAAGCAGAACCCCCACGGACAGAAGAAGACTATAGGAGGTAGGGGCGATTTGGTTCGGGCAGATCTGATAATATTCACAGAGATTTAGTATGAAACTGGGAATGGGAAAACGAAGACCATTTTCCACCTGATCCATGAAGTAAGCTTGAAATCCCTCGGGAGGAGAACTCGCCTTGTCTGATAGGCTAGGAACCCTAATCTCATACGTACTTGGCATCCCCGCCTTCACTCGAAGGGCAGGAACCTTGGATGCCTGAAGGATAGAAATCTTCACCTGATGCCACGGTGCGCCTGAAGCCGCGCGAGAACGCTCGGCCTGAGCAACCCATTCTGAGATCGCGAACTTATAAGCCTTGCCACTGTCAAACGAGCTACGAATAGGCGCGGTGGAAGGATCAAGAGGACCTCGCCGGGAGGGATCGGGGCGAGTATTGGCTAAAGAAGATACCCCGACCACCTCTTCACACGCGTTAACAAAACCGTCCCCATAGTGGGGAGGATCTGGCGAGGCGTTAGGGATCGAAGCTACAGAGGACGCAGACATTATTGGGAACGAGATTAGGAACGAGAACTTACAGATAAGAGAATCCCAGGGACGCCTGAAACCGAGCAAACAGTACGACTCTCCTCAGCCGACCACGAGCAGAATTTTCGCCTGGGTAGGAAGATACTCGGCCGAAGTGAGAAGATGACGGCTAGGGTTGTAAAGAAGGGTTTCCAAGAACAAGGGAGTATTTATAGGCCAGCTCAAAATGATCATGACCGTCGAAGCTACCTCTGATCGGGCGCTTGATAGAGCGCCACTTCAGCTCTAAAACTTTTGGAGGGAAAATCGGAGGCCATTAAGGCCCGATTCCGAGGTGGGCTCATTAGGAGACTCTTGAAGCAAGGCCCGAATGCGGTTACACCGAATAAGATCCGAAGGAGCTAGGAGGCAAAAGCAGGATATGATGGAGCTCGACAGTACATGAAAAATTTCTGAAAAAGATACACATACAGGATTCGGCTTCCCGGCATAGAACTCTCCCCATAGAGGCACATAAGTGAAGACCTTTAAAGAAGCTGAGGATTCCTCCTCGTGAGGCCGCTAATCCCTCTCTAAGAGGCCGAAGTCTCTCCGCATGGGGCCGAAGTCCCTCCGCATGAGGCCGAAGGTACACAATATTTATTACGTGTTGCGATATTTCTCCATAGGCATAAAGCCCTCCCCATGGAGGCACAGAAGTGAAGGCCTTTAAAGAAGCTGAGGATCCCTCCCCATGAGGTCGAGAATCCCTCTCTAAGAGGCCGAAGTCCCTCCACGGGAGGCCGAAGTCCCGGACTTGAGGCGACCACCATCGAACCCTTCGATAAGGCTATCGACTTTGAGAACCAGATTTCGCCGGCGCCAAGGAACTCCCTATCAAAACTCGCCAAGTCAAAGTCGCTCCTGTAAAATGGGAGGTACTCCTGATTCCATCATGTTATTTCGAAAATTGTTATTCTCTTTTGCAGATCACTTCCAAGGAAATTGACGATACCCCGAGGTTCTCCTAATAGACTACATACACCGAGAACTCGCTCGTTTACAAAATGAAAGCGCCGATCAAAAACTTCGCCCAATAAACTAGATCAAAGACCTTGGCCAAGGAAGAGAAATCCCTCCCTGTGAGGCAGAAAAACCCTCTCTAAGAGGCAGAAAATCCCTCTCTAAGAGGCAGAAATCCCTCCATGTGAGGCAGAAAAGTCCCTCTCTGAGAGGCAGAAAAAGCCCTCGGACGAGGCATGCTCGCGGACAGAGCAAGGAATGAAGACAAAGTCCTCGGATGAGGCATGCTCGTGGACAGAGCAAGGAATCCCTCTCTAAGAGGCAGAAAATCCCTCCCTATGAGGCAGAAAAATCCCTCTCTAAGAGGCAGAAAAAGCCCTCGGATGAGGCACGCTCGCGGACGGAGCAAGGAATGAAGACAAAACCCTCGGATGAGGCGCTAAAGTCCCACAGCCCGAGAGCATTTTGCCACGACGTTTATCCCCTCGAAACAAACACCTCTGAGCGTTTCGTCACCACTTTTACGTCCAAAATTCACTACACTCTTTTGGACTATTTAAGAGGGAGACTATTGTTACCCTCGGGTTTCACCGGGTCCAGACGAAACACTCAGAGACCGTTAAAACGAACGCAACAGAATAAGGCGGGAAGCCCTACGAGAGGGGGAGGAGTTCTCTAAGAAACATGCCCCCTCGGACGAGGCGGGAAAATATGCCCCTCAGGCAGAGGCAGGGAAAATACGCCCCTCAGGCAGAGGCAGGGAAAATACGTCCCTCGGGCAGGGCCAGGGAGAACATACACTCGAGACAGGGGCACGCCACCTCGGGAAGAAGTAAAGATCGTGGCCACGCCACTCCATACACACGTATTCGACCAAACGTGGGAAAACCGCCCAAGGTCGAGCTGAGAAGCGTTAAACGCGGAGGAAACCGCTAGATGGCGCAGAACGTGGGAGGTAACCGTCGAAAGTCAAATACGCCCATCAGAACCCTATAAACACCGCCGAAAACCGCACAGTCCAGGTAACTACTTCTATCGGCCCTTATTGATACTATACCATCTTTACTACTCACTCCAACATCCTTAAGCACTTCACGCCATTTCTGCATCCTTTTTCTTACTACTTTACTCCTGAAAACGGAAACTACCCTCTTGACTAAGGCAAGAGGGAAAATGCCCCCAACCCTAACCCTGTTTCAACAGCTTACAAGTCCAAGTTCGCGGCGAAGTTCAGGCGGAAAGAGGAAGAAGGCAGCTCGTGACCCAACGGCGGTAGATCGTTCGTTTTCCGACCGCATCAGCATTCAGGGAAAATCATGTATGCTCTACATGATAAAACAGTTAGGAAAACAGATGTAACTCCAAGGCCCGGAAATGGACTCTACGAAAGAAGAAACAGAGAAGCACGCAAGTGATATGAGACCATAATCTACATCTTCGAAACGAAATGGAGGCTCCCATTCTCTGCGAATCTACGAGAAGAATTGGGCCTTCGCGACATAGTTTTACAGCTACAACAACCTGCCGCACAACACAAATACGTCGTATACATATGACATTGATTACATATATTAACTTAACACTATAAAACAGAGAACAAGGTTTCTAAATATGTCCAATCGGTTTAATGAATCCATGCATCTGTAGCAAACGAAATACGTATTCCATCAAAAAGCCCTTATACATCAACCCCAGCATAGAAAATAATTTCTGATCGCATGGCATTTGAATATCGCAAGGACATCACAATTCTTATTGCCGACAGAGCATTTCAAGCTTCAATACTGCAAATGCAAAGTCAGCTAGGGAGATTATGTGAGTACGTGGATCAATCGACATTAGAGCCACAACAACTGACAGACAAACAATGCGATGAAAACAGCCGAACCAGCTCTTGAATGAGTAAAATCGTGCGAATAAACGTAAGATCATCACCAGATCTCCAACGCAAAGCGATAAAAGAATGCAATCCCATGAGGAAAGTAGGGCAACCATGATACGAAAGCGGAGGTGAAAAGATAAATCAAAATCATTCCAGAAACGGAGATTCTCGTAAAAGACGTAACGCATCACCTGAGAATTATTAAACTTGTAGCTCGATAACTCAACGTGCGATCAATGACCTGCCCGCGTGAGCTTGAACATTAATATCTCTACTTCTTTTTTTTTTTCCTATATTTTTTAATTAATTGCAATTATTCCTCTTCTGATTGAAGATCCCGAGTTGATATGTCTGCTCGGGACCTTTTTGGGCCGTTTGTCAATTAGCATACTTGGGCCTATTAAAATACATATTGGCCCCAATACAAACAAAGGTGTGTATTTCTTACAGATTTTTGTTGGGACAAACTCAAAGCTTGATGGGAAAAATGAACCGAACTCAAGACTCATTTGCCAACTAGAAGAACGACCTTTCATGGACAACCCAATCGTTATTACAATCGAACTGTCAACAATCGTGAAGGCCTAGTGAGTTCATTTGTAATGCTTATGCTTCTTATCCTTTCTCCGTCTCCTTTGGTCTCTAGACTTACTCTTTTGATTTGTGTTTCTTCGTACTCTTCTTCTCATCTTCTTCATGGGATTCCTCGTCAGAAGAAATCACTCGTCTTCAACGGAGAAGGCTTTTCTGGGCCAAGCTTAACACGAGCTGTCCATCGATTCTCGTCGATGCTTACAGACGACGGGTTTTTGTCTGAATCTGTACAAGAATGAGACGAGGGTATGGACTCGTGTCATCCATTCTTGATCCAACAGCTCCCTAAGCTCTCTTTATCCTGTTTTCAGAAAAACAAAAGAAAAAAGAACTACGATTACATATATATTAGAAAGACCATGACGTAAAGCTATGTAGAGGTGATTTGAAAGGACAATATGGTACATAAAGCAAACTATATAAAAACTAACCTTGAATGCAAAAATTTCTCTAAATTCTCATCTCTTAAACCATCATCATCCATTGAGATGATAGCCTCAGCGGTTCTTTTCTTCGGCGGGTGAGAAATGCTTGCACTTATTTGGTCTTCGCTGCATTTTCTAATACTGAAACTGAAGTACCTGAACAAGAAACAACATCATCCAACAAACTAAGTACCTCAGAAACCACGATGCTTACTTTACTACAACAAGCCATCATCAGTTATGAATCATCTGGAAAGAGAAATAATTTATTTCATCGTACGTACGTAAGGAAAGAGTTAAGAAGAAAACACTCACTACTAACTAAAGTAGGGAAAAATCAAGCACGCCCGAATTGGTTCCAAGCTCATACTTATGGAGGGGAGTGAGGCACACGGTCCCATGCTGCTGCTGCTGCTCTGCTCTAAATTTGAAGAAGTAAAGAACGGTCTCGGAACGAGAAACAGGCCAGTAAATGGCCAAGCACAAGACTCTCTTGGCCTCATCCAGACAAAGCAGCGAATCGAACGTGAAATTGACATCGTCTATAGAGAAATCTCCTTCTTCGGTAACCCTAGACGACCAGTTCACTTCCAACCACTTCGCGTTCGAGACATCGTAAGCGCGAACAAGATTGGGAAACTTGCGGCCATGAAGATAGAGGATGCCACCAACAAGAACAGCATCGCTTACTCTTTCCCGATACGGGAAATCGGGGTCTATACATTCCCACCTACCACCACCACCACCCTTCTGACGAATCGTCGGGGGATAGAAGGCATAGAGAGAAGGCGAGGGAAGGCGACTACCACCATACAATAGAAGCAGAATTCGGTTGTTACGCGGGTCAGGGATTACTGGACGATTAACTTCACAATTGACCAGGTCTGGAGGCAAAGGGCCAAGCGACTTCCAGCCTGCTGCTGCGCTATTATTGGAGGCAAGATGGATAACCCGAGGCGGAGAATTATATCCAAAACTGTATACATCCCCATGTAGGAAGGTGAAAACTCTTGCATTTGGACCATCAGCAGGAAATGGCGCAGGGCCCCAAGCCCAACCATCATCACGTCCAACGTCATCCTTCAAATCTTTGGAGGGGTCGTAACGCAAATGAGATGCACCCGCGTGAAAATGCGAATAAGGAGAGGAGGAGGATTCACCAGCAAGCACTAGGGATTGGTTCTTCGTCTGTTCTTCTCCGTAGAAGACCCGCAAGACGAAGATTGATTGACCCGCAACCACCACAGAACCAATCCCTGAGACCAGGGGCAGTGAAGGAAAGAAATCGTGATATATTTTGTTCAGTTTCAGATCCACTATGTGGAAGTCTTCCTTCCTATACGTGACCTCAACCACGTTGCCATCCGCGTTTCTGTACCTTAGCTTATCATCGCTCAGCGACCGCACCAGAATCTTTCTTTCATTACCTTCATTAGCAGTACGACTTTGGGACTTCTCCCCGAGTCCCATTTCAACTCTTTTCATCTGCAAACAAACATTCATACGATACGACAAAATCAATAACGATCTTTAATTAATTAGTGCTTATAATATACACGCAAAATAACAAATGAACGTGCTGCATTTCCTCCAGCTCAAAGAACTCAGCTTCCCTAATATTTTTTTACCAATAAAAACTCGTGACAGGGTTAGCACAGAATAAAACTTACCTCGTGAGGTTGCCACTCAAGTACACCACTAGGTTTACGTGTTTCACCATCCCTTTTGACTCCCGAATCACTAGTTCACATGGAGGATAGGAAAAGTGGGCTTCAAAATTTTCTGAAAGAACGTCAAAATAAGATAACGTACTATATAACTATACCGACCCAGTAGCTCTTGCATCTTCCTTAACATTTTCTTCGTTCGCCTTCCTGACCTTCTCTTCATGCTTCTTCTCCTTCTTCACTTTTTTTTGCCTTCTCCGCTCGGCTTTCTTTTCTTGTCTCTCCTCGCCCGCAGTCAGCTCTTCAAAAGTTAAAAAAATCAAGAGGAAAAGACTATCTAACTTTAGCTCTTCAAAAATTAAAAGATCAAGAGGAAAAGGCAATCTAACTTGATTATTACAACAAGTTTAGCTATCTTCCCATTTTGCTCCTGAGCTGTTAGCTCTTCAAAACTAGAATTTATTCCCAAAAAAGAACAATACAACATGATAACCAAAATTTTCATTCCAAATTACTGAAAGTTAGTTGTTTTAATCATAATACCTTTCGATAATTCGGCACCACTTTTTGCTTCCTCTACACGAGTACTGAATGCCTGATTCATGGTTAGCCTTCGCGGCAACATCTCGGCCGTAACTGCCGAGTTGGAATGGGATAGCCACTAACCGTGGCGGAGATCAGCGGATACTGACTTGTCTCGGCCGATAAATCGGCGTCGCGGAGAGATCTCGGGCTATCTCGGATCGATGAGGGCGATATATCGGCTTAACGGGACCAAAACTGTGAAATCGGAGTTAGATGTGAGGAAGAAGATGATAAGGCGAAGAAGGTGATCGGCGCTGAACCGAGAAAATAGATGGAAAACCTAATTTAATTCATGATGGGATTATCTCTTATTAGGCTTAGTGTTTATTGGGTTTATTATTGATGGTAAAAATATTTATTTATTATAAAGCCCATCGCTATTTATTTGTTGGCGCGCCGACGGTTTGAGGTTCACTTGCTGTGTTTTCTTATTTCTTGTTGGTTTATCACTTAAATTGGATTATTAGACTCTGCAACAACCATTTCTTATATACTTCCTACATGATGCAGTCGTAGATGAATTAAATTCAGATAACTTAAGAAAAGTTTGTCTAAAAGAATTAGGAATCGTTCACCATACGTATAAACAATAAATCGTAATAACGAAGGGTATGTGAATGTAGACTAAGACTTCGAATTATCGAAACGACTGGAAGAGAATCGTTTAACAGTGCACTGCGAAATCCAAGTGTTGGGGTTGAGCGGTAATATTTAATTCCGTGCCAGCAGTAGTTGTATTTGGACTCCGCGATAATTTATCGGAATATTAATAAAAATTGGAATGACACATGAAGAACACCGACATTTTACGTGGTTTGGCCAATACCGCCTACATCCGTGGAGAGACAATAG
The DNA here is from genome assembly GCA_027422505.1 of Craterostigma plantagineum. Classification (NCBI taxonomy): domain Eukaryota; kingdom Viridiplantae; phylum Streptophyta; class Magnoliopsida; order Lamiales; family Linderniaceae; genus Craterostigma; species Craterostigma plantagineum. The sequence goes on from JAPQWV010000204.1 coordinate 319,318, forward strand.
TTTTACTATAACTTGAGAATATTATACCGTACAAAATAACGTTCTTGTTTAAACCCAGACCCGAGACTCCTTACCCACACGGGTAATGTTTTGTACCCACTCTCAATTACTCAGTAAAAACTACACCCGCTCTCACTCTTATCCACCCGGACAAGGTTTCATACCTAAGTCATTGGATGGAATTCTTAAAGGTGAGCGAGAATCTTTCTTAGTTCAGTGGGGCTCGAAAGCACAGCCGAAGTTACAAGGCAACAATTTGAATTGCCTCTCTTGAATAAGAGCCTTCCATCGCAATACAATACAGAAGAGCAGAAGGAGAAATAGGATTCCTACAGAGTAATCTTTTTTATTATATAGGTAACAACTCCCGGACTGGCAACTGCCTAGCATTCAAGGCTCTTTTTCTTTAGTTAGGGTCGTTAGTTAGGACCATTGGCAATCAAGGATTTATTCTCTTTAGTCTTCTCTCTCTCTCTCTCTCTCTCTCTCTCTCTCTCTCTCTCTCTCTCAGATTTTAGGGTGAATTACAATGAAAACCTACAAGCCTATTTATAGGCACTGAAGAAGCAAAATTCGTCATTGCTTAGGTCATAAGAGGAAGAATTCGATTTGCTCTCTTATGCTCCATTTTCCATGTTGAAAAGTCAACGATTCTCCCACCTTTTCAACATTTGCATCTTCTTTAGAGAGCACTCTGCGAATCCGAGAATGAGAGTCACCCGTTCGTAAATACCACGAACGTCCATTGGCTTTCCTCTGTAGCACCTACACATAATCCGAATCAAGGATTCCAGTCCTACCCCACTTGATTCAATCAGCGCCCAATCTTATGTGCAGCTATGTTGAACCGACTCGACCCATCGATTTCCGAAGAGGGACTTCGATGCAACCCCTTATCCACCAGGATTTCCCTTCTCACCATCGCCTGCCTTTATACAACGCTCGAGCGATTTTCATGAACCCATCGAAGTCTGGGTATTATATACCATGCTCACATTCAGACGGTACAAACTTCCTCGCTCTTCTCACTTTTGGTAGGACCATTTCCGCCATGTGTGATTTTCTAGACTCCCCCTGCTATGAAACCCCATAGCCCTTGGAATTTGCCTGGCTTAAGAAGATTAAATTCAACGCAACATGAGGGCAAGTCACAGTACCCAAAATGCGCACCGCTCCACCAACCATTTTGATCTCCCCGTTCCAACACACCGAACATCACAACGATATCCATCGGCCCAGGGAGATCGAAAAAAACCGTTCGCATTTTTCGGAACGCATCAAAATATTCTCTTGGAGCAAACCCGAATTTAATATCCTTCTTCCTGAAAACGAGCATCATCATTAGAGACTGTGAGAACGTCTCCAAGATGAACCGTGTGCTACGCGCATGTGGAATTTTCCTGGCCGCTTGTCCTTCCTCCAAGTCGGACCATTTCTCCTGATGTGTTCCGGCTCACCACACTTATAGCATCACATGCCCTTCCCGTCACTTGGATTTGGACCTGCTGATGTCTCCAAATGCCCTGGCGTGTCACCTTCCTCTACGATTCTCTCAGTGTATAGCCAATGCCTGACTATCACCATAATTTGGCCGCTTCCTCACCAAAACAGACTCCACCATCCACTGCCTTCACTGGCTCGTACCGGATGATTGTGACCAAATTATCATCCGAATCAGGAAGAGAGGTAAGAAGTAAACGGGCCTTACTTCTTTCTCTTTCGACATATCTTGACCCCAAAATTTCCGTCATTTACTCCGAGTTTTCCTCGTCTCTCATCAAAGCTTATATCCCTAGCCTTCACAAACGAGCATCATTCACTCTTCTCTACCACAGAGTGAAACCTCCCGCACCAGCGCATTGTCGCACTTTGCTGTCCTCCGTCGCTATTATCCTTGCATAGATTCAACAGTCCGGCCCAAATAGTACTGATCAGATAATTCCCAGGAAAGACTAGCGACTTGCCTCACAGCACTATTGCCATAATTCGCCAAAACTCCACCGCCGCACAAGCTCCGCCTCACCGAGCATCCCATCAACGTCCATCTTGTACCATCATTTCTTCAGCACAATGCATCACCTCGTTGAACCTCGCTCTGACACTAGCTCCCCCCGATCGATAATCCCTTGTGATATCTTTTATGATGTGGAAGTTCAGACACAGCTGCAACCACAAAGCATACTCAGAATACCAGTAGGGTTTGGCTCTGATATCACTTGTTGGGGTTGAGGGGTAATATTTAATTCCGCGCCAGCAATATTTGTATTTGGACCCCGCGACAATTTATCAGGATATTAATAAAAATCGGAATGACACAGGAAGAACACCGAGATTTTACGCGGTTTGGCCAATGCCGCCTACATCCACGGAGAGACAATAGTTTTACTATAATTCGATAATATTACACCGTACAAAATAACGCTCGTGTTTAAACCGATAACCCGAGACTCCTTACCCATCTGGGTAATGTTTTTGTACCCACACTCAATTACTCAGTAAAAACTCCACCCGCTCTCACCCTTATCCATCCGGACAAGATTTGCTTTTTTTTCTTTTTCCCTCTCTCTCTCTCTCTCTCTCTCTTTCTGGTTTTAGGGTGAATTACAATGAAAACCTACAAGCCTATTTATAGGACTGAAGAAGCAAAATTCGTCACTGCTTAGGTCATAAGAGGAAGAATTCGATTTGCTCTCTTATGCTCCATTTAGGTCATAAGAGGAAGAATTCGATTTGCTCTCTTATGCTCCATTTTCCATGTTAAAAAGTCAGCACCAAGACCAACAGCCCATCTTCTTCGAGGATTTTATTTCACCCTCTTTGATTTGTTTAGATGATGAAATCCTTGGTGTGATTACGCATACAAATTTATATCTCAGCTCAACGATAGATCAAGAGCCTATGTGTTTGATATTTACGGACGGCTGATTCTTTTCTTAAGCAGATGAAGAACCGATGGAACTCAATACAAACGAAGGTGCGTATTTCTTACAGATTTTTGTTGGGACAAACTCGAAGTCGAAGCTTGATGGGAAAAATGAACCGAACTCAAGACTCATTTGCCAACTAGAAGAACGACCTTTCATGGACAACCCAATCGTTATTACAATCGAACTGTCAACAATCGTGAAGGCCTAGTGAGTTCATTTGTAATGCTTATGCTTCTTATCCTTTCTCCGTCTCCTTTGGTTTCTAGACTTACTCTTTTGATTTGTGTTTCTTCGTACTCTTCTTCTCATCTTCTTCATGGGATTCCTCGTCAGAAGAATCACTCGTCTTCAACGGAGAAGGCTTTTCTGGGCCAAGCTTAACACGAGCTGTCCATCGATTCTCGTCGATGTTTACAGACGACGGGTTTTTGTCTGAATCTGGACAAGAATGAGGGCATGGACCCGTGTCATCCATTCTTGATCCAACAGCTCCTTACCTCTCTTTATCCTGTTTTCAGAAAAAAAAAAGTAAAGTACGATTACATAGATATTAGAAAGAGCATGACGTAAAGTTATGTAGAGGTGATTCGAAAGGTCAATATTGTACATAAAGCAAACTATATAAAAACTAACCTTGAATGTAAAAATTTCTCGACTTCATCATCTCTCAAACCATCATCATCCATTGAGATGATAGCCTCAGCGGTTCTTTTCTTTGGCGGGTGAGAAATGCTTGCACTTATTTGGTCTTTGCTGCATTTTCTAATACTGTTCTGGCGAGAGTCATAACCATCTTATGTCTTTGACTCATGGTGCTTTCATTTCTTGATCCTCTGAGCCTTTTTTTCAGCTCTAGTTGTTTTCCCCTTATTCGCCACATCTCGTTTACTTCAACGACGCGATTAGCTGTAACACAGATGAAAAGGCAAACGTAAAGCGAACTGTCAAAAGATCGGTAGTCAACAATCTATATGATCCATGAAGTCAAGGTCAAGTGAATCCCCATTCGGGTCAATGAAGCTTGTCCGAAGTGTCAAAAGCACAAGCTTAAAACATCAACTACTGATTTATGTGATGTAGATACAGATGCATGTGATCTTTTCTTATTTCTTTTAGAGGACTCATACGAAAAGAACCTTAAAAATTCCAGTACAAAAACTAACCTTGTTGTACAGCACGGACAGTTGCTGTCAGAAAACGAGAATTAGGCCTACTCCGAACAGCAGGCTTTCGAAGATATGCGAGTGCACCTTCCTTCTGAGCTTGGCGGCGCAACTCATCTGCCACTTTCAAAAGAATTGCAGCTATTCTGTTCTCTGTCTCCAAATCCATGTTTGAACCTTAGCAGCAGAGTCTTTTTCTTTTTTTTTTTCACGAGAACAAACCACTTCTGCAAATTAGAAAACAACTTGAGTTTGCATCGGATTCGAAGTAGCCCAACGCATTCAGAGAAAATCATGTTAAAGATTTGCTCTACATGATGAAACAGTTAGGAAAACAGAAATGTAACTCCAAGGCCCGGAAATGGACTCTACGAAAGAAGAAACAGAGAAGCGCGCAAGTGATTTGAGACCATAATCTACATCTTCGAAACGAAAACTGACAAGACCTGCAATTACAGGGAGGGATCTAATTCTACAGTTAAATAGCCCGACAAACAGCAGCGTGATAACCCCGATAAATCAAGCAAGTTGATCAATTGACCCACCAAGAAGATTTAATAATTCTAGGGTTCTTGAAGCAACGAAAGTCGGGGGATTCTCACCTGAAAAAGAACAAAATTCGATACTCGCAGGCGGCAGACCCTACTCCAGAAATCGCACAATTCGAGGAAATTGAATCTCCTGCCGAATCGATGGTTTCCTCAGCCACCCGACAACTCGATTTTGCAAGGACGATCGAATGAAATGGGCGTAAGACCGAGGGTTGAAGAAAGCTACATCGTTGAAGGAAAGAATAAATAAGCCCAATGCGATAATTGTCCACATCTGCCATTGTATCTACTACGACCCATAACGTTAAACATTCAAATTTAATGTACTTAACTAAGATTGAACTAAAATAACCATTTTTAGGCTTTGTACTATGTTCTTTTCAGTTAGTTTGTCCAAATTGAATAAAACTGACTTCCTTATAGAGATGTACAAACACGACTACCCGACAGATAAAAATTGGATGCTGTCATCATTTGTGTTTATAATAACTGCAAAAGGTACATGAGCTAAATAGCCTAAATGAGTCTCTCCGTTACAACATTCGATTATGGTAACGATAAAAAACAACCAAAACAGCATCGAAAGAAAATAAAGTCCACGATCTTCAACGTTTCAACAGACTGCGAAATAGTTTATTAGCATGATAGAATAACAGAACAGAAGCTGCAATAGTAAAGTTTTTGTCGAAAACAAATGCAACTCAACCCCATTTGTTCCCTTCACCTCACCCCTTCAATACATCGTAGAATTGCATAGGTTTCTTCTTAGAGTGGGCACATAGTTCCTGAATATTGAATTTGGGCGATAGACAGAACACAGAAATTACTAAATAAACGACAATCGACGACGATGAATTAGTATAGTAATATAATACCTCCACGGCAGCAGCCAAGCGTAGAACGGTGGCTTCAGCCCAAGGACGGCCTACGATTTGCAGGCCGATTGGAAGTCCTTGGTTATCATATCCAACCTGCATGCAATCATTGCAAATAAAAAATGATATTGAATTTCTGCGTATCGTCGAAAAAAATCACTTACGGGTACTGATATTGCTGGAAACCCAAGAAGATTCGCAGTTGCAGAAAACCGCATCAGATTTCCTTGAAAAAGAAAAAAAAGCGGTCGGAGTTACTTACGAAGCAGAGTTCTATTACATTACAGAGCTGTTTGAGATTGCAAGAGGGATAAGACTGATGATTGGAGACTATTTACCAGTAACTTCCAAATCTGTTTCCCCATATTTAAGTGCAGCTGGAGGTATTAAAGGAGCTGTCATCCTATATAATATTCACCCATGTTTCATTACATATACATTACAGTTAGGTATAAGCATCAACTCTTTGGAGATATTAAGAAACTTCTATCCATGAAGATATACATCAACAAGAATTATTACCCTGTGGTTGGAGTGACAATGACATCGACCTTCTTGAAAATCTCCATATGATAATGCATAAGCCTTCTCCTATAGTGTGGAACATTTCAATGACAGCACAAGGTAAGAAGAAGAAGAAGCTTACCAGCCACCAACTTAGTTGATCATAGAGTTACGAGGTATCATTACCATTATGTAAGACTTGCAATGATAAGAAACGCGCCCATGATAGTTCCAAGTTTACTTACCTAAGGCTTTGAGCAGACACGTAGTCTGCAGCAGAAAATGAACGAAATAGGCAAAGGTTTGTCCTCGTGTCTGGTGTAAATTTCACCCTTCTCCTGTAATAAGAGCATCCACGGTTACCATTTGCAGATTTTGAATTTCCAGGAAAATGAAAACGACGAGAAACAACCAAAGCGAAATCGATGTACAAGGGAAGGGAACAGACCCGTCCTCGTAAAGAGGATTTAATCCAGAAGCTGCTTCGGAGCCAATCGAAACGAGATGAGCCAAACGCATCTCATCAAGTTCTGGTATAACGATCTCCACTGTCTTCTCCAGCATTAAGTTCCAGAAGAAAAAGATGAAAAAGTTGGCAAACAACAGAAATTTCTGCTCGGACAACAACAGATGCGTTTCTTGCAATTCAAATCATACCATGCAGCCATGAGTTTCTGACAAGCGATTAAGAATGGCCTCGCACTTCTCAGATATTTCGGAAGAAAACACGTCATTGAACCACTGCAAGGGGAAGATCGCATTTGTTTTACTGACATAACGAGTTAGAAGTTGATGATGATGACTAAACAAGCCTAGTAGTTACCTCAGTGTACTTCCCCATTCTTAATGATCCCAGGACATTGGAATTCTCAACAGAAGTTAAATTAGGCAACAAGGGAGAGGCTGCAGAAGTTATATGAAGTAAGCTGTTAAGGTTTTATTAAAGTTCTATAAGTCCAACACTCAGAGAAAAGTAGTCAGCTCAATGGATCATCAAAGATGAATGGAGAAGTGAATTTCGTAGAGCGAATTCTGGTGATTACAAGCTTCAGTGCGATTCTGTCTTCAACTGAGGATCCCAAAATTGCAGCATACCTGATAAGACCGAAAGAACAATCAGAAATTTTGGACTGTTTTGTAATTAAGGTCTATAGACGACGATGCAAAAACTGCTGGTAGCAGATTCAAGATTCTTACACCAGAATCGCATCCTCAACGTTTGATGCAATAGTTCCAATTATCTCCACTGTTCCCGAGTCGCATATGGACCTGCCAAAGAAAAAATTAAACCACCGAAGCTCGTATTGAGTTCACTTGAAAAGTGACTATTCTTTGCATGCATACTTAGTTTGAAATGGTAAGTAAACACAAAAAAACATATGGAGGTCATGTACCTACCCTCTCATATCAGTTCTTCCATAGGTTGACTTAAGTCCAACAACGCCACAGAGTGACGAAGGAATACGGATCGAACCTGTCCTTTGAAAAGTGATAAACTCAGACAAGAGATCTATAGTTCTGAGAAAGCTTGGAAACGTAGAAGCTTCAGTGTGATGCAATAACAACCTCCACCATCTGTTCCTAATGCAGCCGAACATAAACCAGAAGAAACAATAGCTGCCGGGCCTGAAGATGATCCGCCCGTGTACCTTGATGGGTCGTGAGGATTTCTCGCAGTTCTGCTCGCCAGAACAAAATTCAAAACAGTACCTTATTATAGACATTGATGATCAATATCCCAACCAAGCTGAGATAAAGAGGCGGATAAAAGCAGTAACTCGAAATAATTTATTTAAGACATATCACACTCGGGATAGAGTAACATACCCGTAATTCGGGTTGTTTCCAGTAGTTCCCAGGCCCAACTCGTGCATATTTGCCTTCCCAACTAAGACAACACCGCAACTGCGTAATCTCTCAACAGAAGCAGCGTCCTCTTCGACTGGACGCTCCTCGTGTAAGAAGGTTGTTCCTCCTGTACAGAGGTGGCCATTCTCTTCTGTTGCATTTCCAAAAGAACGTTAATCTCATATGTAATAAAAACATGTACCTCTCGAGGGATGAGGAAACAAATCGATATCGTCCTTAATGGCCATAAAAATTCCGTCGAGGACTGACAATGGGTTCCCTGCAAGACAAAAATTTATGAATCGAATTCGATGTCAAAAAAATACACCGGTATAATAGAAACTACACCATCTTCAAATCTTTGAGTGGAAGCCTCGGCTTGCTTCCTTATAAGCTCGGGTTCATAAGAAATCAGCAATGGCGCCGGAGGCTTCTTATTGTTGAACTCATCCATGGCTGAGATGAAACGTTCAGCGACCTGAATAAGTAATATTGCTAAGAACGCATTAGCCAAATCAATATAAAAAAAAAAAGACGAAGGCACGATGCTAATTCCACTTACAACAGAGGGGGTGGTAAGCTTTGATCTGTATGCATATGCATAATCCCGAATTTTCCAGTATCTGAAAGATGAAGCTTCAGCACTCCAATGCTTAGAAGGGTCGTAATCTGTAAGACTCTTTAATGCTGCTTCGACTCTGTCTTGCGGTTTCCCATCTTCTTCCACAAGAACAACAGCAGGTTCTGGTTCTGGAATAAAAACATATCTCAATCTATTCATAACTCACTACAATCGAAAACTTAACAAGTAAACAAATAGGGCAGAATCGAGAGGTTTATTCTGATAGATCGAAAAACGAGCGATGAAGTAAACCTTGAGGGGGAAACTCTGGCTTGAACATTGGAGCCTCAGGTATCACAGTATTCCTCAGCTTCTGCCATTGAGAACCAATTTAGGTCCACCATAAATGAATTGCACGACCAAGTGACGATGTATAACTTGGAGTTTCAGATATTAAAAGAAGTTCAAATGATAAAACACACCTCAACCATGTTATTCTGCTTTTTCAAACGAGATAGAAGTAGAGGGCCAACAATATTTGATTCAAGCAATTTTACAAACAGTTTCAGCAAGAAACCGGTCAAATGTGGGGCTGCGATCACCCAAAAAAAAAAAAAAAACGATCAGCGTCAAACTGAAACCATACGAGAAAACACAATCATTACATCCTCAGACCTTCGATTGTTTCACTGTCATACTTCACCGCAGCTAAATCGACTTCATCCGCAGGAATCATCAGTTTCTTCTTCCCCATCGTCTCTCGTCAACTAAAAGGCACCGACCAGGAACTTACAAAATGAGCTTAGCAGAAAAAGATTAATTCAACGTAATACCATCGATAGGCATTGCTCACGCTTTCCACTACATATCAATTAAAGCTGGCGGAATATGTAGAGGAAATACTACACGCAAAACAAACGACACACACATGGCGACACTTATTTAATAATTTTTTCATCCTCGGCGAGCTGTTAATGCTAAAGTGCACGTCGTCCATATCGAGGACTTCTAATTTTCTCGGCGAGGTTGAGTTTTTGGACGATATCGTAAAATGCATGGACAAGTTGTTAACGTCAATCAAATAATAGGACGAGAAATAATGGTACCAATTGTCTCCAACCCATCAAAATTTTGAAACCTTTTCAAACCGAAGTACAAAAGAGTTTAAAATAACACGCTCAAATCAAAGGATATTATCACTTCTCATCTACTTCTTAACTTCCTCGTAGTCAGCCTCAGGAGCCTGGTCAGCACCGCCCTCCTGCGAAGAACCGCCGCCCTGGGAAGGGCCCGACATGTGTTGCCCAATCTTAGACACCGCTTTGTTCGCAGCGTCAGTCTTCGCCTTGATATCATCGATGTTTTCGGACGACATTGCGGTTCTCAGGTCAGAAACGGCGCCCTCAATTTCCGAGGCGACTTCCTTGGGAATCTTGTCCCTGTATTCGTTCAAGCTCTTCTCGACGCTGTAGATCGTCGTGTCGGCGTGGTTCCTCACGTCGATCAGAGTTTTCCTTTCCTGATCCTTTTGGGCGTGCATCTCGGCTTCCCTGACCATCTTTTCGATCTCGTCCTCGGAGAGACCGCCCGAGGAACGGATGGTGATTTGCTGTTCTTTGCCTGTGGTTTTGTCCTTTGCAGAGACGGTGACGATTCCGTTGGCATCGATGTCGAACGTAACTTCGATCTGTGGCATGCCTCGAGGGGCAGGCGGGATGCCCATGAGTTCGAATTCCCCGAGGAGCTTGTTGCCTGAAGCCATCTCTCGTTCTCCTTGCAATACCTTGATACCCACTTGTGTTTGATTGTCAGCAGCAGTTGAGAACGTCTGAGGAAAGACAGTTACTACGTTAGTGCTTGATTCAATCCCGAGAATCATGCATGACGCGTTTCAGAGATGAAACTGAGAGGTAGCAGATCTTACCTGACTTTTCTTGGTAGGAATTGTGGTGTTTCTATTGATCAGCCTAGTAAAGATTCCACCCAAAGTCTCAATACCCAGTGAAAGTGGAGTGACGTCAAGGAGAAGCAGTTCTTTGACGTCTCCACGGAGAATGCCACCTTGAATAGCAGCTCCCAGAGCGACGGCCTCGTCTGGGTTCACGCCTTTGCTGGGAGACTTGCCAAAGATTTCAGATACGACTTCTTGAACCTTCGGGACACGGGTCATTCCGCCGACTAGGAGCACTTCGTCGACCTCCTTAATAGATATGCCGGCGTCCTTCAAACAACTCTTGCAAGGAGCCTTGGTCCTCTCGATCAGACTGTTCACCAGAGCCTCAAACTTGGATCTGGTCAATATTATGTTCAGATGCTTTGCACCAGAAGCATCGGCTGTAATAAAGGGCAAGTTTATCTCGGTCTGAGATGTAGAAGACAGCTCTATTTTAGCCTTCTCTGCTGCTTCTCGTAGCCTCTGGAGCGCGAGTCGATCTTTCGACAGATCGATTCCTTCAGTCCTCTTAAACTCCCCCACCAAGAATTCCAGCAAAGCGTTATCGAAGTCCTCTCCTCCCAAAAACGTGTCACCATTTGTGGCTTTCACCTGTGAGGCTTAGGAATTAGAACATCAAAGCAGTCAATGTGCTTCATGAAGTGCATAATATCTTCGGCATACCTCAAAGACTCCATTTGAAATCTCCAAAATGGACACGTCAAATGTACCACCTCCCAGATCAAAAACAGCAACAAGGCCTTCTTTGTTGTTCAAGCCATAAGAAAGTGCAGCAGCAGTAGGCTCGTTGATGATTCTTTGAACATCGAGACCAGCTATTCTGCCAGCATCTTTGGTGGCTTGTCTCTGGGCATCATTAAAATATGCCGGAACTGTCACCACAGCCTTGTTCACTGTCTTCCCAAGATAAGCCTCGGCGGTCTCCTTCATTTTTGTCAGAACAAAGGCACCAACTTGACTGGGAGAGTACTGTTGACCATTGGCTTCAACCCATGCATCCCCATTAGGGGCCCGAACGATTTTGTATGGAACCATCTTCATTTCCTTTTGTGTCTGAGGATCATCAAAGCGTCTACCTATCAGGCGCTTGGTTCCAAAGAGGGTATTTGTAGGGTTAGTCACGGCTTGTCGCTTAGCAGGCGTACCAACCAATAGTTCGCCTTTCTGGCTGAAGGCAACTACTGATGGTGTTGTCCGAGCTCCCTCCGAGTTCTCAATTACTTTCGGGTTCTGAAAAGAGTTACTTTGTTTCAATGTACTCATACGAAAACTAACTCAAGTTAGCACAAATACATGCAGAAAGGTAAGCAACAATAGAAACCAGAACTGTACCTTTCCCTCCATGACTGAGACACAAGAGTTTGTCGTACCCAAATCGATACCTATTACGTCGTTGCCAGCTGGCTTTGTGCTACACCAAAAAGGATAACATAAGATCTCAAAGCAACTGATAATCACATAGAAAGTCAAGATAGACAAGAACTTACCTGAATGCCCTCGCGACAGCCCCCCACTTGTTGCCTGCGGCCCATGAGGGCTTTGTGTTCCCAGTTAACTGCACAAAAGATAACCCGTCAGCAATAGAACTCAGATGTGGATAACAGTCGTCATTCGACAATAACACAGCGCCAACAAATTAAAATACGAGATCTAGAGTTAGACTGTATTACAACATTCATTGCTATTAATAGAACATTACCATTTGACTGAACCTATACAATAGTTGTCAAAGATCACTTCCTTCCGTTTGTCACAACAAATACAACATGAAACAGAACACTGCACACTTAACAAATCTCACAAACACATTTACATAGGTGAAAACAAGGGGAAAATCGCCACATCCCAGAAAACACCAAGTAGAACTATCAAACGACCTTCCACGGTCTCCGTTCCAAGGTCAAGAGAGCATGGAAATTGAACGTGAACACAAAGACAAGTAATTAAGAAACGCCTCAATAGTTACATCGCAGGTTTCGAGAGAAAACAGTTGAATACCGTATTACAGGCTGGAACACGCCTACGGAGAGATCTGAGAAGCACGGCGGTGGCCATCGGTGATATTAGATGCAAACAGCTTTTCCCAAATAAGAATTCAGCACCGCCGGTAAGGGTTTTTCAAAGTTTGGACTTCTGCGTACAGTGCGTAGCTAGGGTTTTGGCAGACTAATGGTAGCGAACGTAGATTATATTGAGAGCTCAGAATGTTCTAGTAATAATGTTAACGTTAGTTATTAACTAACTGGAATTCACTAATAATATACACACAAAATGCATTTTATTATACCACGAAGAAACAAAAATGTGTTATCCTATTCCTAACTCCACAATCTCAACGAAAAAAAAAATCATATATCGGCCGCATCGATCTTTGCCTTAAATCATCGATATCTCTTCTCCAGACAGGCTCACAAGGAGCAATGCATCACGAAAACAAAATAACAGCCGACCGAAAACCTCGAACTTGAACCAAAATTTCCGACAGAAAATCTTTTCTTTACGAAACTTTTCTCTCGAGGTATTCATTCAAAGAATTTCTCGATGGTGGAGACGAGTGGGAGACTTTGCTGCTCCTTACGGATGCTTGTCTTTCGACAGATCAATTGGTTCTGTCTCTCTCATCAAAGTCTCCTCCACCCAAGGATGGGCCACCATTAGTGGACAAACATGACAAAAGGAATATGTAATGCAGCTCACATGTATGATAGCTAGCTGAGGACCAAAACATTACCTCAAAGACACCATTAGAGATCTCCGCAATCGGAACATCAGAAAGACACCTCATTGTAGTTCATGCCATAGTGCTCTGGGCTCGTTGGTAATCCTCTGAACATCGTTGGTAGCTTGTCTCTGTGCATCGTTGAAGTAAGCTGGGACAGTGATGGCAGCCTTGTTGATGGACTTTCCGAGGTAAGTCTCCTTGATCTGTCAAGATGAAAGGCCCGATATGACTTGGGGAGTGAGTACTGCTGTCCCCGTTAGGATCCCTCACGATCTTGTATGGAACCATTTTCATCTCCTTCTGAGACATAGGGTCGTCAAAACGCCTACCAATCATCGTCTCCTTTCTGACCGAAAGCAACTACCAAAGGGGTCGTTTCAAGCTCCCCCAGCGTCTCAATAACCTTAGGATTCATGCGTTCCTAAACTAAAAGCCTACCACTAAAATTAGCAGTGACATAATTACAAGGAAGAAATGAAGTGGTGCCTTTCTTTCCATGACAGCAACACAAGAATTAGTGGTACCCAAGTCAATACCAGTGACCTGGAATTCTAAAAGATAGCCATGTATAGCTCACAAACCTTTAAGAAAAATTGGATAGACACTATACCAGTATTGCCTAGCAATACCTAATCAAATGTTATCAAACACTACCAATATCAAGCAACGTACTAATTTACGGGGAAAAACGGAGCAAACACAGCAGTACAGATTACAAAGTAGCCTGATAGGACTTAGGAGACACTGAATCGGAGAAGAAAGACAAGCTAAATCAATCAAGCCGAAGCAATTCAGTAACATGATCGCGCCTTGTCACATGAAAAAACGAAATAAACTGATCATATTAAAAAAAGCGATAATAAACAAGGAAAATACGGAAGCACAAAATTCTGAACGCCGAAACAGAGGCGGATGGAAAATCACGGCGACGGAGAGTAACCTACCGCGCAGCTGTCGCCATTGGCAACTAAAATCATTCGAGCTAGTCTTCAAATGGATTTCCACAACAAAATGGCGGAACTCCGTGCTCAGCAGAGAGAGAGAGGAGGAAACGTCACGAAATTGACGGAGAGTTGACCGATCGGCGGTTCGTTAGTTCCATAAAGCTGATGGGCTACGTACAAAATTTATGTATGGGCCGACGTTTGGCCCACTTTAGAAGGATCGATCAAAGTCAAAATTAGGGTTATCGCTATCTCCAGTTCTCCATCGTTTCTTCCACTCTCTTACAGAGAAACCCAAAAAAAAAGCACGAAATAAGAGAGAGAGGGAAACGGAAAAGAACTGAAATTTAAAGCAAACACAGGCAACAAACGGCGTTGATGCTGTCCAAGTTCATGCCGGGATTGCTTTATTAAAGAGAAAAGACATCCAATCGCCGCTAAAGGTTCCGTCATCAGCTAGTCGCCGGTAATATTTTCTTTCTTTTCCTCTGTCCAGTGTATCTTCTCAGCTGCAAAGATAGTAATTCGTCATGCAGCTGATTTTATTCGATCACTGATATGACACTTAATTCCTGGTATCTGTTGAGGATATGGTGCTTTGAGTTACTTCTTGCTTATAATGTTGGATTTGTCCTATCCTACTCTTGTTTCTCTAGCTGTGTAGCAAAAAATCTTGGTTTCTGGTAAATGTTTGTTAAATAGGAATATCCCGTTAATCTATAATCCATCTAACGATTGTCCTCATGCGATAAGCCCACATGGAGTTGAGCGAAGCTCCACAGATGCTTCCACCTCCACCTGGGAGTTTTATCGACCGCGAAGAACTTATTCAACATGTTGGTGAGTTTGCGGTCGCCCAAGGATACATAGTCACCATCAAGCAGTCTAAGAAGGAGAAGGTTGTAGTCCTAGGTTGTGACAGAGGAGGTGTTTACCGTGATAGGCGTAAGCCCGCCGAGGAAGGGTCTTCTGAACGCCAGCGAAAAAGAAAAGCAGGTTCTAGACTTACGAACTGTCCGTTTGAGCTTGTGGGTAAGAAAGAGGATGGCTTATGGGTTCTTACGGTGAAAAATGGATCTCACAATCATGAACCGATGAAGGACATATCTGAACACCCTTCTGCTTATCGGTTCAATGAGAAAGAAGTGATGCTGATTAAGGAGATGACTGAAGCAGGGTTGAAGCCTAGGCAAATACTTAAGAGACTGAGACAGACCAATCCTGAACTTTTATCCACACCAAAACATGTTTACAACGTCAAAGCTAAGCTCCGTCAGGGAAATCTTACAGGTATATCTTCGTCTTTTTCATTTTTCAGTTTATTGTACTTTTTCAGCTTGTCGTTCTGTTCTGATTCGTTCTCCTGTTGGCTTGAAAACTGCGTTGTTCGATATGCTAATTGCAGTGAGAAGATTGAAGACATTAAGACCTACAGTCGGGGCTGAGGGAATATCTGAGCTTTCATCGAGTTCAGAGCCGTCATGGAAGAAGCGGTATCCGCTGGTAAATTCTCATGTTTGATTCAGAATTTTGTTCTTCAAAATTACATTTGTCGATTCTTCTCCTCTCCTAGAGATGTGCCTCTTTACTCGCTTGTAATCTTATCGAATAGTTTCTATGTGTCTTCTGACAAGTTGAAATTTTCGCGGATGCTTGCAACATAGTTTTAATTGGTGGAAAAGGAGCGTACTAGTTTGGTCGAGTGGTTGTGCTAAAGATCAGGTAAACGTAGTAATTTAATCAAGCATTTACCTTTTAAGCTTTCAATGTTGCAGAAATATCCGAATCTGATTGGTGGAAGGTTCGTCGATTCACAATCATCAATCTTTATAGATGTTCTAAACCCTGTGAGTGGAGAAATTTACTCATTCAATCAACGGCTGCTATTTAAACGTGTTCATGACTATGCTGACAGTTAGAATCGATCGCAGGCTACCCAGCAAGTGGTTGCTCAAGTTCCTTTATCCACAAGCGAGGAACTCAAAGCAGCAGTGTGCGCTGCGAAAAGGGCATTTAAATCCTGGAGAAACACACCAATTAATGCTCGTCAGCGCATCATGTTCAAGCTTCAAGAGCTCATCCATCGAGACATAGTAAGCAACTAAGTATATCACGTTCACTTTTTGACTGCTTTAGTTGTCTAAGACTTAGTGACTAACTGGATCACCATAATTGATTTTTAGGATAAGATTGCCGGCATCATAACAACGGAGCATGGTAAGACATTGAAGGAATCATTTAATGACGTCAACCGTGGGATTGGTGAGCTCTTTCACTTCGATTTGCAACTTTTGGATGGTTTGGCCATATGACACTTAAGTAGCAAAGTTGGTGCTTGAGTGTTTTCGTATATCTGACAGAGCTGGTTGAACATGCTTGCGGCGTATCGAATTTGCATATGGGCAATTTCTTTTCAAATATATCAAATGGAATTGATAGCTATACCATCCATGAACCCCTTGGCGTGTGTGCGGGAATATGCTCCTTCAACTTGCCAGCCATGCTTCCGCTGCTGGTAAGTGTAGCATATCCCATGCCTATCACACTGCTTTCTTTATTTGCCGTTTTTATTTATTTTCTTGACTAAAATAGTAAATTGCTTCGTTAATGCAGATGTTTCCAATTGCTGTAACTTGTGGCAATACCTTTATATTGAAACCATCTGAGAAAGCACCTGGTAATATATAATGTTTCATCTGACCCGTGAACTTAATAGCTTCAGTAATTTGACTCAGTTATAGAGTTTAATTATTTTGGATTTTTTCTGGATTTCATCTACGTTTCAGGTGCATGTGTGCATCTTGCTGAATTAGCGATGGAGGCTGGTTTACCAAATGGTGTGCTGAATGTTATCCACGGAAATAATGTAAGTTTAGTTTGCAACATTTAGATATTACTTATGGCATAATCTTTTTATTTTTCTGTTTTATCTTA
The DNA here is from genome assembly GCA_027422505.1 of Craterostigma plantagineum. Classification (NCBI taxonomy): domain Eukaryota; kingdom Viridiplantae; phylum Streptophyta; class Magnoliopsida; order Lamiales; family Linderniaceae; genus Craterostigma; species Craterostigma plantagineum. Next base: position 336,302 of record JAPQWV010000204.1, read on the forward strand.
TTTTGCGCGTTTTAGGACATTATCGATGCCATCTGCGATGATGATGAAATCAAAGCTGTGTCTTATGTTGGTTCTGATGCAGTGAGTTTTTCTGCATAACCGCTGTTTACTAGCTTGTGTATTTTAGCTCTCAAATTCTAAGTACCAATGTGAAAGTCATCCTCGCCTTTTAACATTTCAAAATTTCAGCCAGGGATGTATATACATGCAAGGGCATCTGCCAGCAGCAAACGTGTTCAGGTGTTTATTGACTATAAAGTCGAAAACTTTAAATAATTTGTCTTTGGTACCATAAATAATTTCTTTTCAGATAAATGTTGGCGCCAAGACTCATGCAGTCGTCATGCCAGACGCCAACGTTGATGCCACCATAAACGCATTGATTTCTGCTGGTTTCGGTTCTGCTGTTCAAAAGTGTTCGGCCATCAGCACTGTTGTCTTTGTTGGAGGATCACTGTCATGGTATTCTCTGATTCGTTTTCCCTTCTAAGTTGAATATTATAATTCCTATTTGCATACGCCAATTTCCTCATTCGTCAGGGAAGATAAGCTTGTCGAACGTGCTATGTTGCTCAAAGTCGATGCTGGGGCTGAACCTGGCGTTGACATCGGCCCAGTGATCAGTAAGCAGGTCGGTGACAAATATTCTCGTTGCTCTCATATTATCAAAGTAAATAACAACGTTTCATCAGATAAGTTGCAGCTTTTTGCTGTGTGGATTATTTGGTATATCAGGTTAAGGAAAGGTTGTCTAGAGTGGTTCAGACTTTTGTTGATAACGGCGCTAAGTTGATCCTTGATGGTCGAAAGGTTGTGGTAAGTCCCGAAAACGTCCCTCTCCCGCCTTTCTATACTCTTTTCATTTGTTGTCGCAAGAATTCAGAAGACATGAATAACAACTGTTAATGCTTCTTCGACTCTCTCTCTCTCTCTCTCTCTCTCTCTCTCTCTCTCACACACACACACACACACTCATTCTTGGCCATGTTAACGCGACGGTAATTTTCATTTGTTTGATTTGTACCTGTAAAAAAGGTTCCAAAATTCGAGCTGGGGAACTTTGTAGGTCCGACGATCTTGGCCAATGTCACCGAGGAGATGGACTGTTACAAGGTATGATGTTTATTATGCTATTCTCGGTTAATCTCTGGATATTATCGATCGATGGTGCCTCCATTTATGACAGGAAGAGATACTTGGTCCAGTTCTTCTTTGCATGCAGGTTAGTCCTTTTTAGTGAAACCTATCGACGTTTTTCCTTCAACGTATCTTTTTTCTTCCCCTTTTCCATGGCTTCCTCTTGCTCAGGCTGGTAACTTGGAAGATGCAATAGGCATTATCAACAGAAACAAGTATGACTAAGTCGAATTCTCTTATTACACAATTGATTGAACGTGGCTAAAACACATTTTCTCTATTGGATGCAGACATGGGAACGGAGCTTTGATCTTTACATCTTCGCCCGCTGCCGCAAGGAAGTTTCAGATCGAAGTCGAGTCAGGGCAGGTAAAAGCAATTTTAGGTACGTTTTTCATGTTTATAATTTTCTGTCCTAAATTCCTATTTTCCCTGGATTCAGGTCGGCGTAAACGTAGCAATTCCAGCACCGTTACCTCTGTTCTCATTTACTGGCTCCAAAGCAGCATTTACCCGAGATATCAAGTTTTTCGGTAAATGAAAAAACACAAACTTTTTTCGGAGCTTTTGCACCATAACTAAATATTCCGTTCTTGCATGAGTTACAGCTAAGACGGGCCTTCAATTCTACACTCAGATCAAAACCGTGACTCAGCAGTGGAAGGACTACTCAAATGCAGATTTATTACCTTCTTGCACGAACGCAGATTACGCTCGAGACATCGTCGAAGAGCAGAACGCATTGCAGTCCATGGAATTTGGGAGCAGCGACGCGCCGTTAGGGTTGAACTTGAGGGATTTCTCGAACGGAGAAGGTGAAGAATCTCTGCCTTTGCATCACGATATTCCCGACCACGGAGATGATCATCCTCTCATTGACGGAAGGCCTGAGGATATTGCCGATGGAGATGGGATATCTCAAGAATTAGATGGATCTCAGTGGACCTTGCATTTCTAACACTTACGCTTGTCTTCCCATTCCTTGTTTGTGAGAAATTGAAACTGTGCAAGAATTTGTTTTTAGTTCTTGAGCTATAGAGAAAAGGCAATGCAATGAAGAGGGTGAACATACGGACACACAGAAAATTATTGAATGGGTCGGGTCGGGTCGGGTCGGACCATCAAGTTTCTGCAACCCCTCGTAAAACCTTATAAAAACGTCATTAAAAAAATCGAAAAACAATGTATATGAAGAAAGATTATGGGTGGTTCGGTACGGTATACTGTACCAAAACTGTGATACCGTATACCATACAGAAATTTCGGTATCGAACAAAATCATACCAATACCATACCAAAATTTCGGTATACCTTAAATTTCGGTATACCTTAAATTTCGGTATGGTATCGATATCGTACCTTTTATACAATTAATACGGAGGATTTTTTTTCTCATGCGTGTCTCATAACTCGTTAATTCGTTGTTTTCGAATTTTTAGTACCATACAGAAATTTCGGTATCGAACAAAATCATACCAATACCATACCAAAATTTCGGTATACCTTAAATTTCGATACGGTATCATACCAAAATTTCGGTACGGTAGTCGTACCTTTTATACCATTAACACGGAGGATTTTTTTCCCATGCGTGTCTCATAACTCGTTAATTCGTTGTTTTCGAATTTTTAGTAAATTCAAACTCCTTAGGCCACAATAAGATGGATTATTAATATCATATTTTCCAAAATAAAAAGATAATTCATAAAATAACCTTAAATAATTTACATATTTTAGTCGATCTCCTCAGTAAGACAAAGTACACAACCACAAAATACAACGTTATATTCAGATTAATTAAAACGAACGGCTATTAAAAAAATTAGTGAAGATTAACAAAAAATAATTGCATCAAGTTTACAAAAAAATTAGTGAAGATTAACAACAAACTATGATGGGCGTCAAGGGTATAGTTAATAATTTATGGGCTAAATAAATTAATGAAGTTCCTTATAATATTTGTATCCATTTTATATTTTTTGAAATAATATAATATATGTAGGTGTGTATACCAAAATTATATAGTAGTATACAGTGTTGTAAAACTCGCTCTAGGCGGCCGCCTATTCGGGCACCAAGCGCCCCGATAATCCTATAATCGGGGCTCTTATTCGGTCTGGCCGAGTAATCGGCGCCTAAGCCGAGTAATCGGCGCCTAGACCGGTTTTTAAGGAACTAATCGGCGCCTAAAATAATAAAAAAAAAACTGAAAATTTTATTAAATCAAACCCTCAAAGACAATTACACAAGTCTTCTCTCCACCCCATCGCACGCCTTGCAGCCACCGTCCGCCGTCGCACTCCTTGCCTCAGATGCGCCTAGAATGTGCTCGGTGAGGCGGTCGCCGTGCGCGGCTGATGGTGGTCGCCTGGTCTGGAACTAGTTAATTTTAGTTTTGATCTGGTCGAAGAAGATGAACAGGAACCCTAATTTAACTAGTCTATGCTTGGGCTTATTTTTCAGTGGGCCTCATGAAATAAGATTACTAAAGAAAACACTAATAGTTATATACGTTATATTACCTAAAAAAACTGAATTTCTTTGACAAATACTATATTTATTTGACAATGAAAAATTAATATCCGGTTTTAATTAGTTGTTGGGACTCTACTATTTAACTCAATATGCTTTGATAAAAACTATATTGTATAATACCACATTTTTATTTAATCAAATTTGTTGGAAAAAAAACATTTATACTTGTAAAAATTCTAAAAAACTAAATATATTTATAACAATTCTTTATAGTATATATGTATCACATCACGTAATTCAATTTATTTATATATTACAATTTTGCTTATTTATGTGTGAGTAATATTATTTATGCCTTGTCTACTCTGTTTCTGTTATCATGTGGTAGTGTAATGCCATGTATAAACTTTCATGTGAACTACTTGAGGTGGGTTAACTTAAACTTTGAAATGTTCGAATATTTTAATGAAAAACAAGTGAACCGCGTAATTTCCGCCTAGGCCCCGCCTAGGCCCCGCCTAGGCATCTAGGCGCTAGGCCCTCCCGAACCGCCCGACTAGCGCCTAGCGATTTTTACAACAATGGTAGTATATATTAAATATATATAATATTAAAAATTTTAGTATTTCGGTATTTCGGTATAATCGGTATACTTAATTTTTAAAATTTTTCAAACAATTACCGTACCGAAAATTTTCGTTACGGTATCATACCTTACCAAAAACTTCGGTATACCAAAATTTTCGATATTCTCGGTACGTACGATATGATAAGGACGGTATATCGGCATTTCGGTATATTTCCCCCGCCCTAAGAAAGATGTTCAGCCACCTAAATAGTAAGCGTTTGGATTTCGGGGTTTCGCTTCTTTATATGTTGTTTCTGCGTCTATTTCATGCAAATGTCCGTGTTTGATTTCTCTCCAGTTGAAATAATGCATGATATTAAAATAATATTAGTAGTCCCTCCGTAAAGATTCGGTCCGGGTCGGTGGCGATTGCCGGGCCTCGGGTCGAATCATCCTTCCAGAAAAAAGATAATTAGAAAAACAAAAACAAAAAAAAATGAAATAAAATATTAATAACTGTCACACAACCCACCAACGGTTTGCTCTTCTCCAAGAGACGCGGGGAAAAAAAAATAACTACCATCGTCGTCGCCTATATAAGTAAGCGGCACCACAGCACAACGCAGACGTCAAGAAAGCTCTGCTGCAGATACTGATCAACAAGAAAAACAATGGCTGATAAGGGTCGCAGAGAAAAGTCCGAAGGTGGTTTGTGGGGCAAGTGCGCAACTCTGCTGATGGTTTGCTTCACGATTCTGTTTTTTGGCCTGCCGCCGCCGTTTGGGCCCGGCCCGATCGGGCCGCCTCCGACCGTGGTGTTGCTTCTGATCCTCCCCGTCGTGGTGGCCGGCATTCTCTTCTATATCTGGCGTTTGTCGAAGGAGCACCACGAAGAAGATGATGGCCGTCAGCCACAGTAGCTTTGGATTTCATTCTCAGGTTTTTTCTCCTTTCTGTCTCTGTGTTTTCTACTGGGATGACGATGGTCTTCGTTCGTGTAAGTGTACTCTCTGAGACGATTTCTCCTCAGTTGATGAAATAAATGAATGACGTTCGAATATCTCCTTCGTATCGTTCTTTCACACTTAGAGAGCTGTGTATTTAGCTATCACCCACTGCATTTAGAAGGAATGGCTATGTCTATTAGCAGTCATCTTCATGAGACTTGCCCATTTACTTCATTAAGCTGTGGGGGAAAATGAATATCAATATCAAGAACCAAGCGAGTTAACACCAAACGTTACGGAAATATTTTAGTACAGAATGAATTCACATACGATTTCGCCATTCTTCGTAGTTAGATTATGCCACTGATGCGCTGCAGTCGATTTCACATTACGTTCAGAGATGCGTGAAACGTGATAACATCATTTCGCCTACCTGTGATTGTTTCGAAAGGATTTGGGCGGATCAAGTTCGAATTTTTCTTTAATATTGTTCCTAGTTCTCTATGAGTTCTGTGCTGCATAGGTGAGAGTTGTATTGTGAAGAAGATTTTGAAGTTAGCTGCTGCCGTCCAAAGATTCTTGAATACCAATAGGCATTATAACAACAAAAGTGCCTGAAATTGAATATCAAGAAAACAAGGAAAATCTATGCTCTCACTTCACTATAGTTAGCCACCACTATCAAGAAAACAAGGAGCAACCTTTTTCAGGCGAAACCGAGTAAGAAGACCTCTGTTTGAGAGTCGACGGCGTCAACTATTCGGCGCCACCACGTCGGAGCGATCGTAAAGCTCGTGTTGCAAAATGTGATAATTATTATTGTGATATTATTTCTGGTTTGACCGTTCGTTAATTTCTTTTTCCCTGAAAAAAAAAAAAAAGAAAAGCAGCTATAAATAGAAATCACGCTCGCCTTATCCAAGAAAAAATATCTGGAGACACAATATACACAGTAGATCTCGTCAACGAAGATCATGAACGTGGACGAAGAGGTCGAACGTCTCAAGGAAGAGATCAAACGTCTTGGAGAACTACAACCTGATGGCTCTTACAAGGTGATCCCTTTTCGCATTGTCTTTTCTTAGTTCTAATTTTTTGAAAGAGATGGAGGTTGAAATAACTCGATCTAGTCCAGACCCATGTCGATCTTGTCTGTGTAATAGAGATTCTTGATCCGTGGAGAAAGTTTCACGAGCAAAACGAACCAATCTAAGAGGAAAGTTTCATACTTTGATGGCTTGAAATCGCTCATGTGTATATCATTATCTTGGATCTAATTGAAATTAGGATATCATCAAAGCATTTGTGAAGATGAGATCTATCACATATCAGTCGTTTTAGCTTTACTTTTCATCTTACATGATCTGCGATCCTACGCAGGTCACATTTGGGGTGATGTTTCATGACGATAGGTGTGCGAACATCTTCGAAGCTCTAGTCGGGACTTTACGTGCTGCGAAGAAGCGCAAGATTCTAACGTACGATGGCGAGCTTCTTTTGCAAGGAGTTCATGATAATGTTCAAATTGTTCTTAAACCAGAATCTGCATCAAGTGGATGATTGATGATAAGGAGGAAGGACATATAAACAGTTGAACTTTGGTTAGTAGTAACTGAGGCAATTGTTGTGCCAATTGCGTAAGTGTTTTTCATATTTGAGCTTTGTGAACTCTGTTTGCCTATCACTATGGCGTTTTCAGCCTCTTCTTCTCACAATCTTTTTATCATACTTCTTCATTGTCCTTGTTTGGTTGTAATGGAAATTTCTTTTGAACAAATGGATTGCTATTCAAAAAGACTTTTAGCCTCATTCACATGTTAGTTTAACTGAACTTTGATCTCAGAAAACTGTGTATAAATCTTGGATTTTACATATAAACGTCTGAGAAAATGGAGAATCATTTGCATCAAAATTAATTCTCTCTATTCGTCTTCTTCCACGTCCCTTTGATCCGTGATGTTGGGCCTGTAACCATCGCATTCTCTCAAATTGGGCCTAATTTCTCGACCCAAAATAAAACAAATATTAATAAGCCCAAGGCCCAACAACTAATCACGTGATAGCCACGTGCAACCGCCAATCGTCCCTTCCATCCACAGCGATTTTCAAACCACCTCAGTTCGTTTGTTAGTTACAGTCGACGCGCTAAACGAAACAACCTCAAAACATAAAACAGTCCTTCGCTCAATTCATTTCAGAACTCTCCATGCAAGAGAGAAAGATGGAAAATTACGAGATGCTAGAGCAAATAGGGAAAGGCGCATACGCAAAAGTCTACAGAGCAAAGGTGAAATCCACGGGCCAAATCGTCGCCGTGAAGAAGACCCACCTCTTGCCCGACGACGACGACAAGAAAAAAGGCGGCCTACTAAAAGCCACCCTCCGAGAAATCGCCATCCTCGAAGCTATTCCCCACTCTATCTACATCGTTCACTTGATCAGCGCAGTAGAGGCCGACGACACTACTTACCTCGTCTTCGAATACCTCGACACAGACTTGAAGAGGTTCATCGGGCAGAAGCCCGGCCCGCTGCCCGCCGAGACGGTGAGGGTCTTTCTGTATCAGCTGTTGAAAGGGGTGGCCGATTGCCACGAGCACTTCATCGCACACAGAGATCTGAAGCCTCAGAATCTTCTGTTGGACGTGAAACTGGGCTTGCTGAAGGTCGCAGATTTCGGTTTAGGGAGACAGATTTTGGATCCTGCGAATAGGGTTTATACCCACAACGTCGTTTCCTTGTCTTACCGCCCGCCTGAGGTTGTCTTTTTCTTTCTTCTCGTTCTTTTTCTTGGATTATCTCTGTGCGTTGACTTCATAATCTTATGTTGGGATCCGTGACCGTATGGACCCAAAAATTTTAGCCTTGATTGGATTAATTAAGGCGTTAAACTTAATACAGCGGAAATAGAAACGTACCTGAGAATTCCATAGCGTTCTTAATAAGAACCGGGTATGTGGATCTTCCAAGTACACGTACGTGAAACCTTTAGATTGGGGAAGATGGGTACCCCAAATATCCTTAGACGGCAGTCGCTAGGGTTTTACGAGAGCGACGTCTGTGTGTTTCGTTGTACAGCACTTAGGGACCACACCCATATTTATAGATGTCATAATGGGCTGGCCCGTTAGTAAGCCCATCAGATACTTACGTTCCAGCCCCCAGGAATTCTACACAATTATTAATTAACCCCACACATCTTATTTAATTGCGACAGACCCCCTTAAATTTAATTGATCACCGAATGGGTCCTTTAACTTAATTACAATATTTGGCATACGACTAGTACCACAATACATGTACGTCTACATGTCCGAACGTTAATCGTGCTAGAAATACGTAGTCGAATAGTCCCAACCTAACAATCTCCCACTGGACTATAAGACGTTGTATTTATCAAATAAGCACCCTTCGTCGTATACTAAATATCGTACCGAATATAGCTATAACCGAAGTGTCGCATATGAAATCAATCTCGTCCATCAATATTGTCGATGCAAGAACTAAAGGGGTAGTCGTTATACATATATCGTAACTCAACCCACAATAATCACGAACACCAACTCCATCGAACGACATAGATCAAGTGTGGACGTGTAGCATGGAAATTACATGCTCAGTTGATCATGCATGCCTATTTCCAACTGGTCCTACTTTAGTGAGATCAGAGTTCAGAGATAAACTAATGGATACCCGAAAACCCAAATGTCATGACATAAACATGTATTAAAGAAACTTTATTAAATAATCATTAAACACAGAATTTACAGAATCCACGATAAGACATAAACTTAATTCGTTACACCCATACGAGCAACATGCTCATGAAATATAGCGGGCGCTAACGCTTTAGTAAGTGGATCTGCTATCATAAAATCTGTTCCTATATGCTCAATGATTATATATCCACTCTGAACTCGTTCTTTCACAACTAGGAACTTAATGTCTATGTGCTTAGACCTGGAAGAGCTCCTGTTGTTATTGGAATACAGGACCGCCGAATTGTTGTCACAGAATAGCTTTATTGGTCGTTCAACAGAATTGACAACTTTAAGTCCTGTCACTAAATTGCGCAGCCAAACAGCCTGGTTGGAGGCCTCGTAGCAAGCTACAAATTCTGCCTCCATTGTAAATGAAGCGATAAGTGTCTGTTTGACACTTTTCCACGAAATCGCTCCCCCAGCCAGCATAAAAACGTAACCAGATGTCGATTTGCGGCTGTCCAGACATCCCGCAAAGTCAGAGTCACAATACCCAATGATCTCCAAATACTCTGACTTTCTGTATGTGAGCATATAATCTTTCGTCTTTTGAAGATATCGAAAGACCCTTTTGGCTGCTACCCAATGTTCTCTACCCGGATTGCTTTGGTATCGACCAAGCATTCCTACGATGAACGCCAAATCAGGTCTGGTGCAAACCTGTGCGTACATTAAACTTCCCACTGCCGATGCATATGGTATATCCTTCATGTGCTTGGATTCCAAAATGTTATCCGGACACTGTTTGAGGCTGAACTTATCACCTTTTGAGACTGGAGTGTCATGTGGACGACAATTTTCCATGCTAAACCTTTGCAGTACCTTTTCGATGTAGCCCTTTTGTGATAACCCAAGAGTTCCCCGTGAGCGATCACGGTGAATCTGGATCCCTAATACAAAAGAAGCTTCCCCAAGATCTTTCATGTCAAAATGACCCGAAAGAAATCTCTTGGTGTCCCGAAGTAAATTAACATCGCTGCTAGCTAGTAAAATGTCGTCTACGTACAAGACCAAAAAGATAAACCTGCTCCCACTGAATTTGTGATACACACAGTCCTCAACAGAGTTAGCCTCAAAACCGAAAGAGGTGATAGTCTGGTGAAACTTGTGGTACCATTGACGAGAAGCCTGCTTGAGTCCGTAGATGGATTTCTTTAGTTTACAGACCAGTGGGCTAGATTTGTCCGAAGCTAAGCCCTCTGGCTGCAACATATATATAGTTTCCTCGAGATCTCCATTGAGGAAAGCTGTCTTTACGTCCATTTGATGCAACTCAAGGTCAAAATGTGCCACAAGCGCCATAATAATTCTAAAAGAGTCTTTCGATGAAACTGGAGAGAAAGTCTCTTTATAATCTATGCCTTCCCTCTGAGTAAATCCTTTCGCGACAAGACGTGCTTTATATCTCTCAATGTTACCCAATGAATCCCGTTTGGTTTTAAATACCCATTTGCAACCAATCGGTTTCACGCCTTCAGGTAACGAGACGAGATCCCAAACGTCGTTGTCCTTCATGGATTGGATTTCCTCATTTATGGCATTGGTCCATTCGCGAGCCTTAGAGCTTTCCATTGCTTCTTGATAAGTAAAGGGATCATCTCCCACTAAATCAATGGTATCCTCATGCTCGTGAAGAAATAAAACGTAATCATCCGGAATTGCATTTCTCCTTTCTCGCGTTGACCTCCGTAGAGGCGCTGGTTCGATCTGAGGTTCATGAGTTTGTACTTGATGATCAGCTTCAGTTTCACCTTCATAAGGCTGATCGTGATGAACAGCTACAGGTGAAGTATGCTGATCCATTGGAGGAACGATTTCATCTTCGTCTATATCTCGAGGTCGGATAACCATAGGGACGAAAATTTCGTCCTGACCGACCTGAGCTGTATGAAGAGGAATTTCTGAACCCTCTTCTTCGAATAGAAAATCGTTTCGATTATCCTTATCCTCCCCAAACTCAAGATCCTCAAAGAACCTGGCATTTCCTGTCTCGAGAAATGTTCTTGATGTGGGATCATAAAATTTATAGCCTCGTGATTTTTCCGGATAACCTACGAAGTAGCTACTAACAGTCCTTGAGTCCAATTTATTCTCGCCCGGCCTGTAAGGTCGTGCCTCAATAGGACATCCCCAAACTCGTAAATGCCTAAGAACGGGCCTTTTACCCATCCATAACTCGTAAGGGGTACTGTTCGTAGCTTTAGTAGGGACTCTATTAAGAATGTAGGTTGCGGTTCTTAATGCGTCGCCCCAGAGAGAGTGAGGTAAAGTCGTACGAGCAATCATACTTCTCACCATATCCTGAAGGGTTCTGTTTCGTCTCTCAGCAACACCGTTCATATTTGGACTTCCAGGCATGGTGTACTGAGGGACGATCCCACACTCCTCTAGAAACTTAGCAAACGGTCCTGGACGTTGTTCACCTGATCCGTCATACCTCCCGTAGTATTCTCCTCCACGGTCGGATCTGACGGCCTTAATCGTTTTGCCGTGTCGATTTTCGACTTCGGCTTTAAACGCCTTAAAAATATCAAGTGCTTCAGACTTCTCATGAATTAGGTACAAATACCCGTAACGAGAGTAATCGTCGATGAACGTGATAAAATAGCGTTGTCCATTCCAAGAAGCCGTAGGGAATGGACCACACACATCCGTGAATCAGTTCTAAGACTTCCTTAGCTCTCTCAGCATTTAATTTTATTTGTTGTTTTACCCTTTATACACTCGATACATAAATGATCTCCGGATTTATCAAGTGTTTCCAGAATTCCATCAGACACAAGCTTATCAATTCTCCTTTCGGATATATGACTCAAACGCTTATGCCAAAAACCAAATGAATTCTCGGATGGTAACTTGCGCTTAATTCCTCTAGTTTCGACATTATGGGACTCTCCATAGTTTACTGTATCAAGTAGATACAGATTATCATGTTCAGATAAGTTACTGGTGCCAATAGCCGAAGATTTAAAATGAATAACACACTTTCTGTTACCAAATGAACAAATATAACCTTCTTTGTCCAAAACAGAAACCGAAATCAAATTCCGTCTAAACGACGGAACGACGAAAGTGTTATTCAGATCCAAAAAGAACCCAGAACTCAACAATAATCTAAATGTCCCGACGCCTTGAACTTCAACTGCTTCTCCAGCCCCCGTATAGATGAATCTTTCGGCATCACTGGGCTTTCGGCAGTTTAGGCAGTCCTTCATAGACATACTTATATGTGTTGTAGCACCAGAATCAACCCACCAAGTATGTCTCTGTACGGAAATCAAATTGATTTCAGCGCTTACAAAAATCAAATTTTTCTTTAGGCGCCAAGCATGATATTTGGCTTTCTTTATATGAGAAGTTTTCTTGCAGAAGAAGCATCGGATTAATTTTTCTTTATGCTCTTTGTCAGAGCCCTTAGGCTTATTCTGTTTAACCGCAGTTTCCTTAAGTACTTTATTTTTCCAAGCATCAACTATTGTACCATTAGCTGTTGATATTATATTCACGGCAGAGTTCGTAGTCGCAACACCGACCATCTCAGCTTAAAAGAGAACGATGATTGAATTAACTCACAATTTTTTAGCTTTAATAATGATTAAAAAATTAAATAATAACAACCCATCTTCAGCTTAATCGTTGTGCAAAAGAGCCTAACGAAGGTTAGGTAGTCAATCCACGAGTGATCAAACTGGTGCAACGATCAAGCGTTCGTACCCTATTCCAGCCAAGTAGTCGCCTTCCGAAGGGCCGATCAACTACTCGCAATGGAAAGACCTTCAGGTACTTCAGCTTACCGTCACAGACGTACACAAGCCACTGCCAGATAATCGCCTTCCGAAGGGCCGGTCGAAATATCCGCATGCGTCATGTTACGCCACCGTCCCGACTATTAGATTTATAAAATCTCCCCAGCAGAGGTCACGAAGGTGACTATACTGCTTCAATAAAATATCTCTAATAATCGATATGCTAAAATAAGCATCTTTATGCCGTTATTAAATTTAATAATCACTGTCTGTTAAAAGTCGCAATTTTTCCGAATACTTCTGACTTTAAAAGCACCCCGAATAGTCACGGAAAATAGCCAACTAATAACACATTTATTGGATCTAATAAAATTAAATTAGTCCAAATCTGAAGTGGGCTTAAAATTATTGTGGCCCATTTGCTAAAACCTAGGCAGCCCAAGAAGCAAAACATAAAAGGCCCATTTTTTTTTTTCGTTTAACCTGATTGGGCCCAAAGCTAAACTAGGCCCATTTAGAAAAATCCTAAAGCAACCTAACCTCTCTAATGGCACAGCAATACGCCAAGGGTAGTATTATTGTACACGAAAATCTAGGCAACATATATAACTTAATGATAACATGAACCTAGGCCATACATGTTATTAACGCACATATAAAAGAGAAAGTGAAGTGGGCCCACTGTTAGCCCATTATTAACCCTAAGCTGCCAAAGGAAATTTAGTAGGCCGAAAATTGAATCCATTATAAACCTTAGGGCTGTTTTCCTTTACAGCCAATAAACGTTCTAATAAGCCCATTTATTAAAACCTGAGAAAACCTAATGAATTAGGCACCAAATGGCTGAACGAGATCGATCCCAAATATTGCAGCCGCAAGCAACCTAAACAACCACCTGCTTTACAGCTCAGGCAACCGCGCGACAATCACCATCAGCCCCTAATCGGCACTACACTGCGCGGCCGGTCGCGCAGCCTGGTAGCGCCCAACGACATGCCGTCGAAACTTGAGAGCAGCAGCGCCCAACGGCGTCGTCCCGCTCGTCGACCGGCAGCATTGTTGCGGAGCAACAAAACGCAGCGCCCAACGGCGCCGCCTGTCGTAACTATTGCAGTCATACAGCCACGCACGCCCAACGGCGCCTCACAGTGCAAATTCCCAAATTCTTAAACCCAAATTAATCCAAAGCAAGGTGGCTCTGATACCACTTGTTGGGATCCGTGACCGTATGGACCCAAAAATTTTAGCCTTGATTGGATTAATTAAGGCGTTAAACTTAATACAGCGGAAATAGAAACGTACCTGAGAATTCCATAGCGTTCTTAATAAGAACCGGGTATGTGGATCTTCCAAGTACACGTACGTGAAACCTTTAGATTGGGGAAGATGGGTACCCCAAATATCCTTAGACGGCAGTCGCTAGGGTTTTACGAGAGCGACGTCTGTGTGTTTCGTTGTACAGCACTTAGGGACCACACCCATATTTATAGATGTCATAATGGGCTGGCCCGTTAGTAAGCCCATCAGATACTTACGTTCCAGCCCCCAGGAATTCTACACAATTATTAATTAACCCCACACATCTTATTTAATTGCGACAGACCCCCTTAAATTTAATTGATCACCGAATGGGTCCTTTAACTTAATTACAATATTTGGCATACGACTAGTACCACAATACATGTACGTCTACATGTCAGAACGTTAATCGTGCTAGAAATACGTAGTCGAATAGTCCCAACCTAACATCTTAATCCTCAGATTCTTCTTGGGGCAGTTCATTACAGTATATCGGTTGATATGTGGTCGGTGGGCTGCATTTTCGCAGAGATGGCGACTGGAAAAATTCTGTTCAGTGGAGATTCTGAGTTTCAGCAGCTTTTGGAGATTTTCAAGGTGCTGGGAACGCCTAAGGAGGAAAAATGGCCGGCGGTTATTTCGCTAAGAGACTGGCATATCTACCCTGAATGGGAGCCTAAAGACTTGGCAAGCTTCGTACCTTCGCTCGAACCTAAAGGCGTCGATCTCTTGTCGAAGATGCTTACGTATAATCCCGAAAGTAGGGTTTCTGCGGCGGAGGCTTTGGACCATCCTTACTTCGACAGCCTCGACAAGTCTCAGTTCTGACGTATGGATTGTTTCTGTGCTTTACAGTTTTCTTTTATCTCGTCGAAGTATTCGTTGATCTCATACGAAGCTCGAACGAACGATGAACTCTCTTTTCTTCCTTTCTTTGCCAAATGATCATTTAACGACTATTCATTCTCTCGTAGCTGTTTTGTTTCAACGGCAAAGGTTGAAACTTTTTCTTACAGTACATTGATTCATCGTACGTTGAAAAGGGTGCTGATAAGTGGTTTGGATCAAGAAAATATATACCACTGAATTGCATAATATTGTGGCCAAAGAGAAATAGTAGCAGATGATCAGTATTCTATCTTACATTTTTCTTTCCACACAGTTCAAATAAACACATCAATCACCAAATGAATAAGAAATGATCAACCAATTGGGCCCTTACACTGCAAAGAGATAATCTTTCGCTAAGACTTAACCGAACCATTCGCGATGCTCTTACCAATGATATTCGGATTACCGTTGGAATCCAAGCCATAGACATGTCCCATCTTAGCACGTTTCGTCTCGAGGTACCTCTTGTTTTCCTTAGTGATGGGAGTCACGAGTGGGACCCTCTCAGCCACGGTCAAGCCATAGCCCTTGAGTCCACTGTACTTTGCTGGGTTGTTCGTCATCAGCTTCATTGTCCTAACGCCGAGATCTCTAAGTATCTGTGCTCCGATCCCATACTCCCTCGAATCCACGGGCAAGCCCAGCTCTTCGTTGGCCTCCACAGTATCGCGCCCATCGTCTTGGAGATTGTAGGCCCGAAGCTTATGCCCCAGGCCAATCCCTCTGCCCTCGTGCCCGCGTAAATAGACCAAAACGCCCCTGCCCGCCGCCTCTATCTCTTGCATTGCGAGGGAGAGCTGGTTCCCGCAATCGCACCTTGCTGAGCCAAATATGTCCCCCGTTAGACATTCTGAGTGCACTCGTACGAGAATGTCTTGCCCATCACCAATATTTCCCTGTGATGTCAGAACTACGTTCAGTATATTGTATTTTCAAGAAAAGAAAAATGACTGTTATGTTGGTTAGTTCATCGCACTCTTCTCACCTTAACCATAGCTATGTGTTCGATTCCATCCAAGATTGACCTGTAGCAGTGAGCGGTGAACGGGCCCCACATAGTAGGCAGACGAGCTGCAGAGGAGTGTTCGACTAATCTATCTCTTTTCCTCCTATACCTGGCGAAAGAAAACAACTTGTTTCAGCCCTTTTTAATCCATGAACTGAACGATATTCGATATAGCCTGTTATAGGTTTATTTTTACCTGATTAAATCGGCGATGGAGATGACTTTCAAGTTCTCCTTCTCTGCGAACTGACGAAGCCTGGGCAGTCTAGCCATAGAACCATCGTCGTCAACGATCTCACATAAAACTCCCGCGGGTTCTAACCCAGCCAAAACCGAAAGATCAACAGCAGCTTCTGTGTGTCCAGCCCTTTTTAAAACGCCGCCTTCTCTGTACATCAATGGGAAAATGTGTCCCGGGCGATTGAAATCGTCGGGCTTCGAATCTTGGGATGCAAGGGAGAGTATTGTCTTGGCCCTGTCGCTCGCCGAAACGCCCGTGGTTGTCCCTTCTTTTGCATCCTAAGGCGAAAATTTCAGAAAGGTGAGACCTTTTTCGTTCTTGTCTGTAGATTTATATGTCAGAAACGAATTAACCCACTTACCACGGAGACAGTAAATGCAGTTCTGAGTTTATCCTCGTTTTCCTTGTGATTGACCATCAAGGGAAGCTTCAGCCTCTCCAAGTCTTCTTCTTTCATGCTAACGCAGACTATCCCAGTTCCATGCTTCACGAAGAAAGCCATGGCCTCGGGCGTGGCCTTCGAGGCAGCCATGATTAAATCTCCTTCGTTTTCTCTGTCTTCGTCGTCTACGACCACGACCATCTACAGCAATCGATCTCAGCAAATAAGCAATCAACCTTCGAAAAGACGTATCTTTTATAAGACAAATGAAAAAAGACACAAACCTTTCCATTACGAATGTCTTCGATGGCTTCCTGGATCGAAGAAAAGCCTCGCGATGGCCTGTCCAAATCGAACTCGTCGTTGTCGACTGGGAACCCACTTGTCGTGGGGGCCAAGTCAGCGGAGAGCGAACCTAACTTTACGATATCAGATTGCATTTCAACTCCAGCCGATAAACCAGTGATGATCGCATTGCTGGCAACAGTTGAGCCATTGGGATGAGAGAAGAGCTCGTTTTCTCCAGAGACCAAGGCAGATCTGATCTTGATATTGGGTTTGGCGTTGAACCCTACTTTAGAATTGGTCAGCTTTGAGAATTCTACGATGTCGAACAGGCCGAATTTTTTCAGCGTCCTGTAAGAGAGAGGAAAGGTTGAGTTGAATGTCATTAGTTCATTACAAGAAACAGATAGAGACAGAATGTGTCTTGCGAGCTTTGAGGTGATGCCAAATTAGATTACGATTGCTGCACAAGTATATAGCAGGTGAAATCATCCAATCATGGAATAGATCCTTAGTCAGTGGATAGGCAAATCAGAGGAACAAAATAAGCTAAGAAAGGCCAAAGTCTATAGAACGAGTTACATAAGTGAAGCAACTTTTCGTTCTAGAGCCGTATTAACTCCTCAACTTCAAGTTAAAATTGACCAATCGTTAATCTCTCAGTAAAATTTCCAGATCTTGTAAAAAAATGTAGCATTTCAATCGTAAACCACACTCAGAAGAAACAGAAAGAGCAAACCCGTGAATCTATATAACCTTGGAGCTAGAAAACGAATTGAGGTACACCGATCAAAAGCCGAGGTTCAGCAGATACGATTTACGATTTATAAAGGCATATGTTGGTTCAGAGACAGCTCAATTAACATGAAACAGGGAAAGAATGAAATACACACTGCATCTATTCGTACGCATATCAAATAACAATAGACAGAGATAGATTTACCTTGAGCGAGCAAGAGATGTCGATGAGCAGGAAAAATTGATTGAACCCATTTTCTCAATAGCCAAAAAAGGAAACTTTAGTGTCTTTGGGATCTTTCTTCGCAGAAAAATCAAGAAAAACCACTGAAACGTAATGCCCAGAATAGGGCAAGACGCAAGAGGCTGTGCTTTATTTATAATAACAAAAAAAAATTCAAAGTCTCCTTTTAAAGAGATGAGGATAGGAGCAGGAAAGAGCGTGAAGAAACTGATTTAGGATTAGACCAAACGAATTGTCCTTCTTGGACCAGGAAAAAAAAAAGACAACGTTCTTGATTATCTTGGTCAATGGCGAGGGCGAGCTTATATATAATCAATCACGAGTGGTATCGCTTTAATTCAAGTCATATTTAAAACATTTATCCAATTTCGTTTCTTTTTTTGCGGTCCAAACCAACTTGAATTCCTTCTCAACTTGAGGGTATTTTAATATTAATATATGAGAATTGCAAGGTCATTGATGATGGTGGGTGGAGACGCGGACCACAAAAAGAGTGTGGTAATAGAAAAAGTATAGAAATGGCCAACGCGTTATATTTAATATCACCCAAGTAAAAAGGCCAAGAATATTCAATATTATATAATTTACAAGCAAAGTTTCATTTTTTTTTAAATCATAATAACCATTGCATCCCATCCATCTCTTTTAGATTAGATCATCAAGGGTGAAGGAAGATGATGGTTAGAGGAGGAAAGGGCAAAAGACAGATGACGACGAATTAGTGCCAAAGTGCAAACTTGGACGGATGGATTTTCTTATATCCACAAAAATACAGTACAAACCGAATATTATGTTCAAATTGAAATGTTGCAAATCATAAATAGATACATATTAAGAAAAAAAATATTGAAATTTCCCAACTTCATATTATTACAAAAATGAAATTCAGAATCAAATAGCTTGTGGGACTTGTCCAGCCAACAGCCTCGAAAAAACGAAACCAGCGGCCAAAGCAGCTCCGAAAATGGTGTGCAGCCTCACACAAAAGTATTTTCCCATAAATATCTTCGCTTTGTCCTAAAACCAACAAATTAAATCATAGAACATTAGTTAACAAACTTAACCAACTTAAAATGATGAAGAAAATTTTAGTATGCATGCACTACACCCCACCTTGTGGTTCTTCTGCACGAAGTCTACAACTATAGGTTTCCCATGGGTATTGTCATGGCACCAAAAACCTAACATAATAGAAAGAAAATAATTATATCATACAAAATAATATAATTTTTTTTTTTGAGAAATGAAAGCAGATTTGTGGATCTGCTTACTGCACTGGCGAAAGGAATGGCCTTTGTATATCCTAAGGCAAATAGAACGAAGTAGAGGCCGATAATAGACCACTTTACTACGTGGGATCCCTTTTCAGTGCCAAGTCTCACCTGTAATAGCATTAAATTACAATCATATTAAATAAAATAAGATGAAAAGATTTTCATTTTTGTTGAATGCTAAATGGTTACTATTAGTTGTAAGGATGTGTCAAACTCACCAAAGGTGACATTTTTCCAACTGCCTTGTCTCCCTCTATCTGAAATCAATATATAAGATTAATTGTTCTAATTAGCCAATTAGATAACGAAAGCTCAATCAAAGATTTCGGAAGGATACAAACCTGATGGAAATGACTGCAAAAGAGAATCAAAGATGTGGTCAATCCCACAAGAACAGATGCCCATGTAATAGTGCTTGTGATGGGCAACTCCCTGCAATAATCATAGGTCGAAAAAATATCATCATCAGTTGCATATACAATAGTCTATCAAGAATGGAACTATTTAGGGTTTTATAGTAACATTAGTAATTTTTTCAATCATTACTTTGCTCCACTGTTAAGCAGATAGAAGCCAAGGGTCGACAGTGGACCATAGGCCAAGAAGAGCAATGGCTCTCCTACGCCGTAGTAGCTCAAACGAAACGGCGGACACTGTCAACAAGAAGACAGAGAATACGTTAATACTTGGGTTGTAATAAAAATTTGAACTTTACACAGAACTGAAAGAAAGGTTCGTTTTTTATTACCTGGTAAAGGAAGAAGCAAAAGCATGCGTTGACTAAGAACACCAAAGACCGAGTGTTCTTCGCTGCTAGCGCAATAGTAGAGAAGCCGGCGAAGCCAATGGCAAGTAGGGACCAAGCAATGATGTTGATAGCATTGCGACTACAGATTTGAGAAAAAAGAAAAAAAGAAACAAAAAAAATTACTCTCGGATGATGATCTGTCAATTATGGATTTTTATGTGTTTATTACGCAAGATAATCTGTTATTTATCTACCTGCCGAAAAGATTAACAACTGATTCCTTCTTATCTTTATCAGCTCCAGTATCAAAATCATAGACATCGTTGCTGTAGACGAAAGAAAACAACCATAGATCAGATCATATCATACGACGAAGTTCACTGTGATAAAAGACCAAAAGAAGAAGGAATTAATGTTTAAGAAGTTCTGACCTTAAGTTAACCCAAGCGTTAACTATTACGTATAAGAAGCCAACATCCCAAAATAACGGCCCCAATAGAAGATTCCCGTCTGCCAATAAGCTGCTGCACTTGCAACCTAAATTAGGAACGAAGAGAACTAAATATCAGAAAAATATGTCCGAAAAACAAGCTCAAGAATCCATGGAGAAGCTGAAAAAAGGATGCAACTTACCGTTACCGGGATCAAAGCCACGGTATACATAGGCAACTTTGCTGCTCTCCAAATCAAAGTAGCCCTCGACAACTCCTCTCCTTGCTTCGCAGTTACAGCGCCGTTGAGGTTGTTGTCGGAGGTTGACACGCTGTCTCGTTTTACAGCTTCATCTGCTGTCGGAAAGTTAGAGTACTCGGCGGCAGCTGATCTTATTACAAGCCCACGACGGTGGTGGTCTTGGAGTTTAGTTCTCGAAGACGAAGTAATTGCAGTCTTTGTCAGAGCATTAGTGGCTTGAAATAACCCTTTCGCTTGCCGCGATGATACGCTGCTGCTCTGAACTTTAGCAGAAAGGCGGCGGCGGTTGATCATGCTTATGCCATAGCCGCCGCCGTTTATCTTGCATACTACGGTGGTTGATGCCATTCTCAAGTTATTTATTTATTAGTTCTTGAAAAGCAAGGAGATTTTGAGTATGTAGTAATTGTTGTTTAGATTGAAGATCCAAGAATGGATATTTATATCCTTAGGAGGTTGTGGTCGGGGTAAGTCACGGGTCAATGGCCGTTGTCTTTTACTTCTGTTTTTCTTTTTGGGTTATTTTTTTATTTTTAACTTGTGAAGTGATCGATACTATCTGACTTTCGTCGAAGGTGAAACTGCTAGCCATGTTAGACTATGTATCATATCAATAAGAAAGACTTGGACTTTCGCGTTAGAAAATGAAGCTAATAAAATAATGTTATAAAAATAGCGTTGACGTCCTAGAGTTAGACTTCGAAGAAGTCGTAATGAGTGACCCAACTCTTTATCACGACCATGCTATGTTATTTATTATAATTATATCCATGAAGACCTGAAAAAAAAGCACGTGGATCAATAGAGGCCAAGCTTAATCAGTTATAAATATGTAAATTATATCATTGTTTATACTTGACGAAACCCATCGATAAACCAAAACAAAACCCAACAGCACGAAATTGAATCAGAGTTTATTGTTATTCCATTCCGAAATTGTCTTCTATAAGCAAAATTGTTTATTCCGGTCAAAATTGGCTGATGAAGTCGAAGTTCAGAAAATCAATTCCATATTCCGTGGCGTTCGTAAATAACATACTCGGATTAGTCTTGTAATTCCTTAAATATACATATATACAATGATTAGATACGTTCTATATTTTTCTAACCATAGTTTTTCTTCTAGGATCTAATCATAGTTCATACGTTCTTTGTTCAGAACTAATTGAATTGATTTCGAACCTTACTACTATCTCTAATTCTTTCTTTCGTCTCAAGTCCAGGCTTTGGCCCAATAATAGTTGATTAACGACATCGGCCCAACTTGCACAAATATAGATAAATGGAATATTGTAATTAATTTCTTTAACCGACGAACGACAAACGTCGCTGTTGAAGTGTTGATTATTAAAGTAAAGATTGAGAAGTTGGAACATTGTGAAATGCAATTGGCTTGATGATGGTAACGTTCTCCTACCCAAAAACATATCGAAGATTGAATTATCTAGCTTTCGAACATAAATAAAAAAACGTACTCATCGCATTCGTGTATTGCTTCTTATTTCGTTACTATTCATTAGTCAACATAATGACGTCACGATAACTGACATCATGGATATTTTCAACAAGATATAATATTATAAAGGTTATCCGAATATACATATTCTGAGATTATATTCCTTGATCAGTCGTATTAAAAAAAAATATAGTTGTGACCTATCTTATAATCAAATTAAAAAAAGAGACAAATCTTGTACGTACGATCTGACCTAATCCCAATCTATCCATGGATCGAACATAAAGAGATCATCATTACATTACCTTACCACCATTATCAGCACAAAGTACAACAAAACACTTTCTTCCTCCTTAGTCTTGAACCACCGTGCTATATCCTATCCGTCGCCGTCCACCCATGCAAGCCAAGGCCATGTCTCTCTCAAATTCCTTCCTCACAAAGCCGCCGCCGTCGACTCCGAGCAGGACCTTTTCATTTCCCACCAAACCCACCACCGCCAGACCAATCTCAGCCGCCAAATCCTCCAACCAATCATCGACCTCCGCCGCCTCCGCCGCCACCTCCACTCCCACAAGCTGGAGCATCGAGAGCTGGAAATCGAAGCAGGCGTTTCAGCTCCCCGAGTATCCCGACCAAAACGACCTCGTATCGGTCCTCAAGACCCTCGAATCGTTCCCGCCGATCGTCTTCGCCGGAGAGGCGAGGAAACTCGAGGAAAAACTCGGACAGGCCGCCCTGGGCAACGCGTTCCTCCTCATGGGCGGCGACTGCGCCGAGAGCTTCAAAGAGTTCAGCGCAAATAACATCAGGGATACTTTTAGGGTTCTTCTTCAGATGGGCGTCGTGCTTATGTTCGGCGGTCAGATGCCCGTCGTTAAGGTAATTTACACGAGGTTAATTTGCGATTGGCGTATGATTGTTACATCCTACCACCCATTGTCTGCTATTCTAGCGTCTCTTTTCATTTCTCTGTTTCTGTTCTGCCGTTTACTGTATATCTTCCCTCAAAGCAGAGAGATTTATTGAATCATTCATTAGGTGGGAAGAATGGCAGGCCAATTCGCCAAGCCAAGGTCCGACCCATTCGAAGAGAAAGACGGCGTGAAACTGCCAAGTTATCGCGGAGACAACGTCAACGGCGACGCCTTCGATGAGAAATCAAGAATTCCCGACCCTCAAAGGATGGTCAGGGCATATACCCAATCCGTAGCCACTCTTAACCTCCTCAGAGCCTTTGCCACCGGCGGCTACGCTGCTATGCAAAGGGTCAGCCAATGGAATCTTGATTTCACTCAGCACAGCGAACAGGGCGATAGGTTTATTCCTTCGATCTCCTTACATCGTATCCTTCTTGTCTGATTCGTACAGACTATTTACGTTAGAAGTTAATTTTCTTGCAAAAAAAATACATATGAAGGTATCGTGAGCTGGCGCACCGTGTCGATGAGGCGCTAGGGTTCATGGATGCTTCTGGCCTGACGGCCGATCACCCGGTCATGACCACGACTGATTTTTGGACATCGCACGAGTGCTTGTTATTGCCTTACGAGCAAGCGATGACGAGGATGGACTCGACTTCTGGCCTGTACTACGACTGCTCGGCCCACATGCTGTGGGTCGGGGAACGCACGAGGCAGCTCGACGGGGCCCACGTCGAGTTCTTGAGAGGTGTCTCGAACCCCCTCGGGATTAAGGTTGTTCGGAAAAATTCCCGAGTTTTTTATTATATTTTAGGCATCGTTATGTAATTTACGGGGTGGAGTAGCTTCATAGGGACATCAAATTTAGGGGTTGACATTTTAGGGATTAACTTTCAAAGTTAAGTAATATAAGGACATTATACTCCGGAATCCTGAATTTTGCCCCGAATTTTCGGGTTTCGGAGTAATCTAGGGTTCTGAATTTGGGACAAAATCAAGGGTTCGAGCATATAATGTCCCTAAATTGCTTAAGTGTAATAACAATTACTTCTTATGTCCAGGTTAGCGATAAGATGAATCCAAACGAGCTAGTGAAGCTAATCGACATCCTAAATCCCGAGAATAAGCCGGGGAGGATAACGGTGATCGCACGGATGGGAGCCGAGAACATGAGAGTGAAGCTTCCCGGGCTGATCAAAGCGGTCCGCGGGGCGGGTCAAGTAGTCACATGGGTCAGCGACCCTATGCACGGAAACACCATCAAGGCTCCATGCGGGCTCAAAACTCGCTCGTTCGACGCAATTAGGGTATCCATTTATTACGCTTGATTAAATTTTTTAATTTTTTTTAAAAATTTTCTTGCCGATGCTGATGGCTAATAATATATTTTCTTGAGTGGAGGCCGAGTTGAGGGCTTTCTTCGACGTGCACGAGCAACAAGGAAGCTTCCCGGGCGGAGTGCATTTGGAGATGACGGGGCAGAACGTTACCGAGTGCGTTGGTGGGTCCCGCACCATCACGTACAATGACTTGAGCTCGAGGTACCACACTCACTGCGACCCGAGGCTCAATGCTTCTCAGTCCCTTGAGCTGGCGTTCATCATTGCTGAACGGCTCAGAAAGAGAAGGATTGGATCCTCCCTGAAGCTGTAAGAGATCTGATTTTATTATATATGCATATATATATACCTATACATGGATCGCTTGTGTTGGTAATATGGTACGGTATGATATGATTTTGTTATACCTATGTGATATATCTATCGTGGTTTCGTTGAGTTGGACAATATCCATTTGTGTAATGCATATGGATGCCTGTGTGGAAATACGTATATTTAGTGCTTCTCTAACTCTCTTACATTCTTGACTCCTACATTCTTGTAGTGGTGCCAATTTGACACATACATAAGAGGTCAATTTATTGAAATTGCTTCAAGAAAAGAGCGCATTTTCAATGGCTCTCGGTATTGGTAATCTTGAAAGCCTAACAAAAAATTGAACTTTTTACATAAAAATAAATAAGGCAGCTTCAATAGTAGGCGATAATTATTATTGAGATATATCGTCATATTTAATGAAGTGTCTTAACAATAGAGAGAAAAAGAAACCAACCTATCAAAGCTATTTATTTATTCAAGATGACTAATTTCTTTCCTTGGATTGCATCAATTCGCGGTCCAAATGGCTCGCGACGTTCTTGAAGGCAAGCTCGGTGCATGGTATAGTAAGCCCTCCCATAGGATAAACGAAATCATACTCTTCCTCGGAACACTTCAAAAGATCTCGAAACGATGGATGGCTTAAGTACGAGATTGGAACTACGAATCGATTCTTCTGAATACTTTCTCGTTCTCCGACGTATATAGCTAAGTGAACCTTCGGAACACATTTATATAATCCCGACACTGAAGAAGAAGAAGAAGAAGAATGCGACGAAGATGGGCGACGAGCTATGTGCTTAGTGTGATGTAAAAGAGCATGAAATCTCATTAATCCAATGATTTATCGGATGTAATAAGAAGTCTCTTAACAAGTGAGGCAATAAGAATGGAATATGGTTTTAAGAATAATGCTTTAGATCGATGTGATTGATTTCCCAGGATGTAAAGCAAGTGACGTCGTTTATATAGAGCTTGGTATTTTAATTTTTCTATTGCTTGGTATTATTTATTATTATTTTCGGACAATGTAAGGATCGATGCAAATAAAATGTAGGGTCTGGCATATTAAGTTCTGCATGCATTATTTAGATCAGGCACGCCATGATCCATGTTCGCCCCAACTTGTTTGGATTTTCATCGATTTATAATTTATGATACGTCTACCCATGGTTTTGCCCCAAATTAAATAAATGACCGCAATTGCTCACAGATTGAAATGTCATTGTTCAAGAAAAGGAAAATGTTGTTACGATACTTCCTCTTTATCATATAGCTACAAATATCTCCTGAATTGTTGCAATCAACTTTTTCCATTCTTATCTTATTAACTCTACGGTTTTTTGGGCACATACACTACACGCACACAAATATTGCTAGATTGGATAAAACTAACCAAGGCACAAAACCAGCTTAGGTCTTATGTAGTATCAAATCAAGTTATCAATAATAATTCATCTTTTATTTTTTGCAGTGAAGTAAAATCAAACGATATTATTGCTGGACTCCATACATAAGAACACAAATTTTGCATGGGTTGATTTGCTATTTCTTTTTAAAGAAACATTCAAAGTTATTGTTTCTTCCTACTTTTGGACACGAAGGTCCAACAGTTGCATTGCCCAGACATCTGAGTAAGGACCAAGAAATTACATTATTACTATCATTTAATAAAAGGGTTGCTAAATATTTTATATTACAAATTGCAAGACAAGAAAACAAATATTAATATAGACATTTTCATGGCCCTCCCAACACACACACACCACTATGTTATGTCTATTATTGCATGGCTAGCTGCCCACATGTGCAGCAGTTAAACTCAAAAGACTTGGATGACATTATAATGTTTGAAGTTAAATCTTATAATATTAGTAGAGACGTATCAATTTCTCGATATTGCAACTCGTATTCAATCTAAGAGTGTTACAATGAAGTAGGGTAAGATTAAAAAAAATGAAATTCATTGATTATATTATATCGAATTTACATTTGATCTAAAAGTCCTAAAGGATCAAAACAAACCCTAATTCTCAAAATCCCAATCCTCAAACTCCAAGAAACGTTAAGCCGAGTAGAATCTTTGATCTCATAAGGAGAGGGGTGACATAAATCAAGAAGACGAAGATCCACTTAACATAGCCGTAAGACTCATGAAATAATCCTCGGAGCACGGAATAGTGAGCCCTCCCATTGGGTGATTGTACCCAAACTCTTCTGCCGCCAAATGGAGAAGTTGTTGAAATAAAGGGCTGTTCAAGTAAGAAATGGGCA
Organism: Craterostigma plantagineum; assembly: GCA_027422505.1. Taxonomy (NCBI): domain Eukaryota; kingdom Viridiplantae; phylum Streptophyta; class Magnoliopsida; order Lamiales; family Linderniaceae; genus Craterostigma; species Craterostigma plantagineum. The sequence continues at coordinate 363,047 of JAPQWV010000204.1, forward strand.
TTACATATCTCTTGCAGGATTCTCCCACATATACTGCTAAATGGCCCTTTGGGACATCGGCGCATGTACTCGAAAATCCCACGAAATTCTTCGGCGAAATTGTTCGACGCAGCTTGTTCTTCGCGTTGGCTAGCTTCATTCCCATAATGTTTGACTAACTTGACGAGGTACTTGTAAAAGGAAATGTGTGTTTTTTTGGTTGACTTAAATGTTGTTGTCTGTGTCTCTCTATCTTCGGTAATAAGAACCGCGTGTATATATAGATGGAGGTGTTACTGTTAATAGTTTAGAGAGAGAGAGAGAGAGAGAGAGAGAGAGAGAGAGAGTAAATACGAAAAGTTGGTAAAGACATATCAGGTGGAAAATCAAAAGGCGATATTCAAATCACATGGCTTTGACTAATCTGTAGCACAACATATTATGCCCTACCACTCAACAAAGAGAAAGTACCACTTGGAAGCTGTAATAAGGCCATTGTGTGTATGAGACTGAGTAAATATTAGTGTTCTTACTGCTGTTCGTCGCATACAACCACAACCACTCATTTAAACCAATTTATTTAAATTTTTAGTGGTACAGTGATGTCTTGGCCATGATTGTAAACTAGATAAAAGGGATCGACTAGACTTTTGATTTGCTGCTATAAAGAAGACTCAAGCATTGAACTTGGACTTGGATTGTCTTCGCTTAACTAGGCTCTTAATCATGTTCATTTCAGTATTTTCTGAGCTTATCTATAATAATTAGTAGGTTTAAACATATGGATTCATTCATTTCTTTAATGTATGAACAGTTTGAAAATAGTAACTATATCTCCTCTCTTTTTTGGAGAAAAAAAAAGTGACGAGATTGATTAGTTTCATGTAATTTAATCCACTTGTTTGGCTATATATATCCAAACCTGAAATGTTCTCTTATCTGTTAACTGAACATCAACAAAGATTTTGAACTAAATACGCCCAATTAAGTAGATCAGTCGATTTCAGACCAAATAAGTAGGTCTTTCGTCAGTGGTGGGTGTTAGAGATCAATCACAAGGATTAATCAGATATGTATAAAAAAATCAATGAGGTAACACATGCTCATGCGCGATGTTCTGATCAAGGATAATATTTGAATTATTAGATTGGATTATATTTTAGAAGGCAAATGCATGCTAAACCATTAACTGTCACTTAGGTCCCTTCTGTTATGTTTTCTACGTACCATCACATGGCCGTTGTACGATCGGATATTATATCATCCTGGCTTCTCTAGGATTATCTTAACTACTTTAATACTAGTGGAAGAATATTAACATTACAATGTAAGATAAAAATAATCCAGAAAAAGGTTGACGCTGCCAAAGGTTACATGTCAATTATATTTTCATAGAATTTGTGCTGTTTGTTGGGATAAGTGGTAGGGCCTTCTGCACTTGAACATATAAGCAAGTCTAAATTCTTGATTATGAGTTGGCAAAAACAATATCATGTGAATCATCATGTGCCTTTGCCCCTCACTCCAAATCATTGCTATATATTTTATTTTATAGAAATTAAATAAAATAATATTCTTTGTGAAGCCGATTTGTTCGTTGTAAAGCATGGTTGATTCATATAAATCATTTCTTTTCTTTTTACAGAATATAAATGAAAAGAAATGAACCCTAAAAGGGCCTGCCTTGAAAATGGGCTTTTCCCAAGGCCCATATTTCAGCTAGAGGCCCGCCCAATAGTAAGTTAGTCCGACAAGGAATATTTTAGTAGTGTGGTATATATATACACTTCCATTGCTGTAAGAAAGCCTAAAACCCTCATTGCCCTACGACGACCGCCGGCGTGCAATTTCCTCCGCCACCAGCGGCCAAGTTAACGTTATCCTCTCATACGCCGGTCTACGACATGCCGAAGCACTTCAGGCCTGCGGTAAGTTCATTATTAGGAGTTACTGTATTTCGATTGACTATGGCGAAATTGTGATAATTCGTATTCGTTCTTTGTTCGTTTTTTTATTCTTTTCTGTCAGGGAAAGAAGAAGGAAGGCAACGCTGCTAAGTATGTTACGAGAACTCAAGCGGTGAAGTACCTTCAAGTCAGTCTCCCGGTGTTTAGGTGGTTTTTTTTTTCTTTTTAATCTCTTTGCTTTGATTCCTTGTTTTTTTTGGTTTGGAATTTGCGTTTTAAGGTCTCAACTTTCATTTCTATGGGATCGATGGTTCTGTTTTTCAAGTACGTTATATTTTAATTTTGCTCGTGATGTTATGGAACCTACATATGCAATAAGATAATTTTTCTTTGGTGCAAGCATGCGATGAGTTCTATTATTATCACCTGAGATAGTTCTCAATTTATTTCTTAGCGTTGGTATAATTAATTTTCTTTGGTGCATTTTAACTTTCTGTGTATGTTTTATTTCTTGATTTAAAGTTTTAATCTTTGACCGACGGATTCATGACGTATTTGGATGTGACTATTTGGAGTGGGACTTATTGCAATGTTTTGTGTTCCAGAAAATTATGCATCCTCAAGGGTGTATTCCCTCGGGAACCAAAGAAGAAGGTGAAGGGCAATCACCATTCTTATTATCACATGAAAGACATAATGTTCTTGAAACACGAGCCTTTGTTAGAGAAATTGCGAGATATGAGGGCATATGAGAAGAAGGTAAAGAAAGCCATGTCGAAAAAGAATAGGGATCTTGCGGAGAGGTTGCTGACACGGAAGCCTACTTACACTCTTGATATGCTTATTAAAGAGAGGTAACATTTTTGTTGGCTCTTTTGATGTTCTTTACTAATGCATGGTTTGTGAGCTCACATTACATCCCATGCTTGCTCTGTAGGTATCCAAAATTTGTTGATGCACTGAGGGATCTTGATGATTGTCTTAGCATGGTACATCTATTTGCTGCATTGCCTGCTGTAGACAGGGCTGTAGACGGAGAGAAAATACCTGTAGATCGCGTTCATAGTTGCCGAAGGTTACTTATGATTAATTTTGCTACATAATTTTGTATTATGTTACACAATTGTTTTCTTGATAATTGTAGGTTGAGCCATGAGTGGCAGGCATTTATTTCCCGTACCCATAAACTTCGGAAGACATTCATTTCTGTGAAAGGCATATACTATCAGGTTAAGAGTAGCCTGGGGAGTTTAGCTTGAAGCAATAGTTGCAATTGTTGTGTTTGTTGCTCTATTCCCTTTTTTAATATCCTTGCAGGCGGTGGTTGAGGGTCAAACAATTACATGGCTAACTCCTCATGCGTTGCAGCAAGTATTGCCTGATGTAGATTACAGAGTCATGCTAACTTTCTTGGAGTTTTATGAGGTTGGATCTTGAATACACATCATGATTGTGATTTCTAAGTTCTGTCTCCAATTGGGATGTTTCTTGATGATATTTCTTGAATTAATGAACTGTGAAAAATATATTTGGTTAACACTGATTGGCATTAGGTTTTCTCGATAGATTTCTTAGTCAGCTTTGCTGTACAAAGTTTCATCATGCTATGAGCGATGATGATTTAAAGTTATTCAGTTACGATTTCACTAATGACAACATGACAAGCTCCCTTAGTGTCCTGTTATTCATCTCTGTTAGTACAGAATGTTAATGGAGTTGAATGTGTTGTATTATTGACTTTCGTTTGTTCACTTTTCTCTTTTTCCCTTTTCTATTATCCGCAGACGCTTCTTGGATTTGTCAATTACAAAGTTTATCAATCAATAAATGTGAAGTATCCACCAATTCTTGACCATAGACTGGAAGCTTTGGCTGCAGGTATCTGTAACTTTAATCACAACACATTTGTTCTTCTTTGTCAATAATTCACGTGTCAAAGCTCGAACAGTATTACCTGCACTTCTTACTATCTAGAGTGCATTGGCTGATTATTTTGCAACTCTTTGCAGACCTTTATGCCTTGTCAAGATATTTTGAAGCTAGTGCTCACAGAGAAGTTATATCATCGGGAACTGAGAAGAGTGAAGATAAACAAGAGTCTGAACTTCGGCTTGCCCAACTTCAGCAACAGCTTCCTTTGAATGATGATTCGATTCGCCTCGTCAATGATGCTAGTGATGAGGATGACGAAGATGAGGAAACACGGGAATGTAAAACCCTCTTTAAGAACATGCGATTCTTCTTGAGCCGTGAGGTTAGATACAGTGCCTGTTTTTTCCTATATACCTTAGTATGCTTGTTATACCTGGATCTGATTTGGTTTTCTGGTTAATGTTTTTTGCTTAGGTACCGAGAGAGTCGTTGCTTTTCATCATCCCTGCGTTTGGTGGCAAAGTATCTTGGGAAGGTGAAGGAGCTCCCTTTGAGGAATCTGATCAGAGCATTACTCATGAGGTTTACTTCTCTCTCTATGTCCCTGTCTTCTGTGCAAATTCCCAGTCTTATTTATGTGAAATGGCCTAGACATTTAAGCATGTTGCATGTTCATGTAGTTACGATGGTTTGAATTCTTTTGACTCTTTGAACTTGGATCGAGTATCCACAAGGAATTTGTTGGAGTAGACATTGAGATTCAGCTGCATTTTTTGTGCAGGTAGTTGATAGACCTACCCTAGGTCGCCGCTTCCTTTCGAGAGAATATGTTCAGCCACAGTGGGTTTATGATTGTGTAAATGCACGGATCATATTGCCTACTGAGAAATATGCAATTGGATGGTAATACTATTATAACATATTTTTCTTTGAGCTTTTCCATTAGTATATTGTAGATACTAGACTGTTTATTTCGTTATGTTTCTAAGCCTTTATTTACACTCTTAATTGTTCGTGGATTTCAACAGTATTCCCCCACCACACTTGTCCCCGTTCGTTGACAATGAAGCCGAAGGCCATGTTCCCGAGTATGCTGAAGCTATTGAACGACTGAAAGCTGCTGAAAGAAAACAAGTCCTACCATTGCCTGGTATGGGTAAAGAAGACTTAGATGATCCTCAGAGCTTACTAGGCATTATTGATAGAGCAGAAGCCATTGATGAGGCAAAGAAAAAGCAGAAGGTATTGTCTCTCTATGCACACCAACGTATTCTAAGCTCACACTTTATGGAAGCTTGCTCACCGCTCTACATGCTTGCCTGAAAAAATTTCAAGCTTTTTGTATCCAACTCAACACACTTGATATTCAACCCGTCCAACCACTTAGTTGGTATTTCAGTTATGTCATACTTGGTATGTATCGTGCATAGTCATAAGTCATAGACTGTAATCTTGGAGAGATATATGGTGATAGTGTTTGAAGAAATGAACCTAGAATTTGTTATTCCCTTTTGTATTTTTATTTTGCATTTGCTGCTACAACTAATCTTTTGCCTATTCAGACGTCGATGGTAGAGAAACAATACCTCGAAGAGTTGAGACTTGAAGTTCAGAATCTATCTGGGAAGGAAAAAGAAGACGAGCTTCGAAATGTTCCATCTGGTGACAAAGAGGATGACGATGAAGAAACAGCTCCGCATATGCAGCAACGTGCGACAGATGAGGCTAATATGGCGAAGACTGTAATGCCTCGTAAAAAGAGAAAGATTCTTGAAGCAATGGAGGTAAAAGCTTTTCCCCATCTGTTTACCTCGTTTTGGTGGCATTCTTCGTGTAACATCTTATGTGGTCAGTAGAAAAGAGATTCTAATATGAATGCGATTTTTATGCAGATGAGCCAAGAGAAAAAACGCGCCAGCATTCAACGCTTGAAAGAGAGGAAGAAAAAGATAGATGAAGCTAAGAAATCTATCTAGACTCTCTACTTGTCAGCGTCGGGTTACTCAAAGGAAGTTGTATCGTAATTCGTAGTTTTAAGCAGTTGCAAGCTTGTAACTGTGTTTTGTGACTTTGCTGGGGACACTTGGATATCTTCGCTCACGCTTTGTGTTCTTTCGTTTCAACACAAAGTCTTCTCTATATGCGAATAGTTGAATACGAAGTTCAGCTCGGTGGCGGAGCAACGTGAAGCCCAGTGGTTCATTGAGAAAAAAAAGAATAATTCATTTAATAATATAGGGTAGTTATTTAATATTAGGGTTAAATTTGAAAAAAGAAATTATACTAATATAAGGTGTATTGATCGGACTCCACTAACATAGCTTTTTTCTGCTGTCGCAGCTCTCTATCTGTCCCCAACATGTAAATTACCAAGGATTAATAAACATATATACACGTTAACCCGTCGTACCGTAGATCCTGAATGTACTTTAGGATCGGTTCTTAACCCATTAATCGTCAATTAGTACGTTTTCGCATCTATGCGTGCGGTTAGTATATAATTATATTTATGTTACTTTTGATATTCATTATTTGCAATGTATAATATATAAATATACTTTTTAACTGTATAAACAAAAATAATGTGTATGGATAGAAGTAAAATAAATAAAAATTTAAACGTCATATAAACGTTATTAAAGTAATCTATAATCTATAATATATAAAAGTAAGATTCGGACTGTCCTGCACCGCCACGTCATCAAGAGAAGTCTCCTCCTTGCTTGACACGCCAGCGACACAGGTGACAATTACCATCTTGCCCTCATAAGAAATTGCCAGTTTGCCACCTATCATTATTCCCAACTCCCAAGTGACTGTTCATTTTCATCTTCCTACCAATGTGATCCGATTTTTTTTTTGGGAGATGAAAGGCCAATTCCTAGCATGTAAACGAAGAGTCCCGTAAAATTCCAGTGGTGTTAGTTAGTCCAAACCCTTCTCATATCTAATCCCAATCTTCAAGATTTCTTGTTGAAATCCACATACGCAAAAGGGTTTTCGGCCGTTCATGATTCTCCTCTCCTAGAATCCGATTACTGCACAACGGTGCCGTCGGCGTCGCTCTGATGAGCGTTACTGCGACGGTGAAGGTTAAGATTTCTCCCTTCGTCGCCACATTGTCGGTGAACCCAACGTTCGTCTTGGGTTGTGCGCTTGGGCCGACGCCCAATCGATAAAGGTTTTCTTGCACTTCGTCATGGAAAAAAAATGGTACTTCAAGATATGTTTGCCTCCGGCAGAAAGCGGGCCTCCCACTCGGCGTTGTGCACCGCCCTCACGACGTCGGTGGCCCTCTGCCACAGCGTCGCCGACTCGCTTTTTTCCGTCTGCCTGGGGTTCACTCTGATCGATGCCGCCGGCGTACCAAAGGTCATGGAGTGTTTACTTGGCCAGATGGGAGCTGTTACATAGGTTCTTGGTCGAGCGATAGTAAGAATTCTTCTTGTAAGAATCAGGTGTTAAACGGTACGTTCTATCCTGGGAAAGGTGGGGTTAGTAGGAGAGAGGGTTTTAAAGGCTACTTCATTCATAGATTAGCAACTCCTTTGATGGTTGCTGAAGAGGAAAGTGGTAGTGGTGTGGGGAAGAAAATGTCCTCTTCTGTAGATGGTGGTAATGGTGAGAGATCGTTTCCTAGGATATGTATTTTGGAATCTTGGGAATCTGAAGGTGAAGCTGGTGATATTACATGTGATATAATGGATGACTTAGAGGCTTCAATGCCGTATAGGGATGGCTTTGTCTTGGACAGAGAAGGGATTAAGCAGTTTAGGAAGAATCCATGTTTTAGCGGTGGAGAGGTGAAAAAAAAACCGGGCAGACGATTTCTAAAGGGCATAAGAACTATGATCTGATGCTTAATCTTCAGCTTGGGATAAGGTAATTTCCAGTTTAGAGTATATTTATTACAGTTTGATCGTTTATTCCTTTTCACGTTATTACAAAGTTGTTATGTTTAATGTTTTGTAGGTACTCTGTCGAGAAACATGCTTCAGTAGTAAGAGATCTTAAGCTCGGCGATTTCGATCCAAAAGAGAAGTTTTGGACTCGGTTTCCACCCGAAGGATCAAAGCTCACTCCTCCCCACCAATCCCAAGACTTTCGATGGAAAGATTACTGCCCTGTGGTGTTTAGGTGAAATTTGATCCTTTGCTTTCTTGATAAATCAATTACCAGGCTGGTTGGATAATTCTTGAGTTGTTGCTTATTACAAAAATATTGTTTCAAATAAAAAAAGCAGACATCTAATGGAGCTGTTTCAAGTAGATCCCGCCGATTACATGTTGGCCGTTTGTGGAAATGAGACTCTGAGGGAACTTCCATCGTTAGTGACAATGTTCTTCGGCGTACATTGCGTCAAACCAGTTGGTGGAGTCAAGGTTTTACATCTATTAGTGTTTATATTTATTACAGAAACGAAATCTATGTTTGATCGCTGAAATATGTTTGTCTTTGTAAATTCAGACACGATTTATAGTGATGGGAAATTTATTTTGCTCGGAGTATCGAATACGTAGGAGATTCGACCTCAAAGGATTGTCCCACGGTCGCACTACAGATAAACCCGAGGGAGAAATCGACGAAACCACTACACTTAAAGACCTATATTGTTCTAAATAGAAAAAAAGCATACATCTAAGGGAGCTGTTTCAAGTAGATCCCGCCGATTACATGTTGGCCGTTTGTGGAAATGAGGCTCTGAGGGAACTTCCATCGCCTGGAAAAAGTGGAAGCTTCTTCTACCTTACACAAGACGATAGGTTTATGATCAAAACTGTCAAGAAATCTGAAGTCAAGGTTAGTTTATTTGCTCGATTTTGAGCATAAATCAAAATTTGTGACTTTGGATAGTTTTCTTTCTTAAGGTTCTCATAAAGATGCTTCCCATTTATTACCAACACGTTTGTCGTTACGAAAATTCGTTAGTGACAAAGTTCTTCGGCGTACATTGCGTCAAACCAGTTGGTGGAGTCAAGGTTTTACATTTATTACAGTGTTTATATTTATTACAGAAACGAAATCTATGTTTGATCGCTGAAATATGTTTGTCTTTGTAAATTCAGACACGATTATAGTGATGGAAATTTATTTTGCTCGGAGTAACGAATACATAGGTGATTCGACCTCAAAGGATCGTCCCACGGGGGAGAAATCGACGAAACCACTACACTTAAAGACCTCGAGCTCAATTTTGTATTTCGATTGCAGAAAAACTGGTATCAAGAACTTATGAAGTAAGTTCAAAAAATGGTACTTCAAGATATGTTTGCCTCCGGCAAGTCGGCCTCACGACGTCGGTGGCCCTCTGCCACGGCGTCGCCGACTCGCTTTTTTTCGTCTGCCTGTGGTTCACTCTGATCGTTATGTACGACGCCGCCGGCGTGAGGCGACACAGGTATGCAGCCCGAGGTAGGGGAAAAACGTGGTTTTGTTTTTCTTCATTACTCATTCATCTTCTTCTTCGACTGATTTATTAGGGTTTTGAACTTCTGTTTGGTTTTGAATCTGATTGTTGGGGTTCTATTCGAAGGACACCCAATAAGCCAAAGGAAGCTAAAAGAGCTCGTCGGCCACACGCCGTTGCAAGTCTTCGGCGGCACTTTGGTCGGAATTGTCGTGGCTTGGATGTGTTGTCTCGGCCTCATTTATCATACGATAATGTGTAATGAATGTCGAAAAATAAGAAAAATTGCAGATGTGTAGAGTTAACATAGCGTTGATGAATGTTGTCTCCGTCAACAGGCCAACCAAAACAAGATACGATTTACTAGATATCCCCTTAGCAATTTGCCACCTGCTATTATTTTTCTGCTATTGTCAACTCAGTCCTTGAGTATCGATGCCACCTTTTGTTACGGTTTAAGATTATATGTATGCAATAAGATTAGTGGTGTTGTGCATGAATGGGCGAGTGGATATGATTTTTTCCCGAATTGAACGAAGGCTCACTAAATCGAGACAGTAAAGTTCATAAGTGTTGAAGAGGAATGATTCGACCACAAGATTACGCCTTTAGACAACTTTCTTAGGTCATTCACGGGTGAATTGCATGAAGTGAATGCCAAATTGGATCTCTTTTGGGGCGGTCGAGCGGGTAGCTCACTTCAATTATCTGATAGACAACCTTATTATCATACACATTTTTAAAACTCCAGATATTACTTCCTGTTAAATAAATGAACGGAAGCGAGTAGACCCGTGCATCGCACGGGGCAACAACTAGTTAATTAACAAAGAGAAATTACAATTAAATGACAGACCAAATGTGACAGCTTATAGCCACCGCACACCCTTTATATAATAGAATAAATGTTTTGACCAATATCCGATCTTCTATTTTGACCTTTTATATAGGTGGATGGAGGTATATTATGTGTGATGATCATGGACGAATTCATATTTATCTTGATCAATAAAATTAATTAACTAGCTAAACATACGGCATAGAGTATACTTGCAGTTCCATTTTCTGCAGAACTTGGCCAAGTTGAAGCGGGGTCCCGATATAGATGTAAACAAAATAGTAAACTTGTAACCTAAATGTTGGAACTAATGTCGAGGTAACACCTAAACCAACACTAATCGCACAACGGAATTTGTGAAGTACTTAGTGACGAAAACGATAAACTCGAGAAGTAAATTTTGCAGCAAGTTGTAAAAACTTGCTGCGTGCCTCAGGGCGGAAATACACTATAATAAATGGATTACAAAATCAAGCCTAGAAAAAGAAACTAATCAAATAATCCTACCAAACTACAAAGTCTTTCTACTTTTGCAAACTGAAATACAAGGCTAAAAAGAACACTAGCTCAAACTCGCTCAAGGTTCGTCCGATCCACTATGTTCTACCGACTCAATTGGTGTCTAAACCCACTGTAATACCCGTAAATTTTAATACGGGATTAGGATGTAATTAAATTTTTATGAGTTCGAATTATAAATTTGAAGTTCGAGTTGATCGAAACTCGAGTGAGAAAATTCGGTCCAAATAATATTCGACTTAAATAGTTTTGGCCCAACTCAATAGAACTTAATAAATAAAGTAGGTCAAATTAATGTTAGAGCCCAATTGAATTAGTTAGGGCCCAAGTCGAATTTAGTACTAGCTCACCAATTTACTTAGAAAGGCCCAAAGTCTTAAAAATGACCCAAATGAATAAATTAAAGCCCAAAGTATTCAAGTAAGATAAAGCTTGACCACGTTACTTAGGCTTGAGGGAAATTTGATTCACAACCTTGCTTGTCATGTCATCCTCATTTTTCGATGTGGTTGAATATATCCATAAGTCATTAGAGAAAACTATCATTTGAGGAAAGGAGAGAACGAATGAACAAAAATAAGAATTAATAAGAGAGAGTTTCCAACGAACAAAGGACCTCAGACAAATTCGAAGAAGTTGAAGTAAAGAAGGTAAAGAGCTTTATTTTTGTAACTTCCGTACACTCAAATAGTCCTATGCTCATACGACTCCTTAACTTGAGGGATTAGATGTTAGTTAGTTTTAATAATAAGAAGATCCAAGTAGGATAGGTATAACTAAGAACTGAGCATTTTAGGTAGTCCAACAAATTCGATAATCTAAATTCTGGAATGAGGTATCCCTTATGCTTAACATTTTACTTATATCGATATTACTTGTTTTTACATGTAATGACCCTAGAGTAATTTCGGTATTTATCATGTTTTAGAAAACCCTAGGTTCATTTTATGATTATAAGTATTCAAGTAACGTGTTCTGATAATTCCGAGGCTTAAACATGTTCACATGGAATTGGTGTTTCTGGGACCGTACCGTTTTCTGGAATCAATATAAATTTTGAAGCTGATTATAGTGATAAGAATTCTGATAATTTTAGGGTACTTCAATGTTCTTAAGAAATTTGAAGGGATATCGGACGATTTAAGATGTACAGTAGAAATGATTTCGATATTATAGAAGATGTCGAGAGGTGTGATGAGGAAATTTCGAGATGAATTATAAAAGATGTCGAGAGGTGTGATGAGGAAATTTTGAGATGTATTTAGGAAAAATATCGAATGAAATATCGGTAGGTATAAGATCTTGACATGGGAAGTATTTCGATATTCTTATGTGGTTTCGACATTTTCAATAAATAGTGGTCTCGACATTTGTTATTTAGTAAGATGTCGATATTGTAGGATATTTCTCGACATTTGTTATTTAGTAAGATGCCGAGATTTAGTAACTTCATGTTGAGATGTCGAGACATATATAAATGTCGAGCCACATATATGTCTCGACTTCTTTTCGTATATATATATATATATATATATATATATATATATATGATAGTGATAGGAAATGATGTGTGTTGAGCTGCATAAGTGATAGAAGTCGAGTTGCATGGTTGATAGTACTAGGAAAATGTCGAGACATAAACATGTAATAAGAAGATATCGATATGTGAAAGGACCTCGACATTTTAGGTCTCGACATTCATCACTCGACATTTATATTTCGACATTTTAATAATATCTCGATATTGTTCTAGCTAGTAATAGGTCTCGATATTTTAGGAGGCTTTCGACATTTTAAAGAATAGACTTCGATATTTTTATAAACTCGACATTTGCTTTGGAAGTCTCGACATTTTTCAGAACTCGACATTATATAAATTTCGACATTTAGCATAGAATGAGTCTCGATATTTTTAGAGGTCTCGACTTTTATATGTAACTCGACATCTTCCTATAACTATTGCATATCGACATTTATATTAGTAAGATCTCGATAAGTAAAGACTTTGATATTTATAAAGCTCGACATTTCTTATTAGGCTAGGTCTCGATATTTTTAGGATATTAATGTGGTTTGGATATCTTTAGGAATATTATTATTTTTAGGTTTCAATAATTTTAGGGTTTTCGAGAATTAGCACATATACTAATAATATTATTATATTCAGAGGATCCATCGTTAGGGACTTCAGCGGATCTCGTATTTGACTGTAGCAGGAGGACAGGTAGGTGGATCATCCATCTACAATACGTAAACACAAATGTGTTTTATGTGCTCTTATGTGATTCGATGATTTTTGTGGTTTACGTGATTTATGTGTTTACGTGATTTACGAACATTTCATGCGAATCATGTTTATATGAAATTCTGTGTATATGCATGACACGTGCATATCATGTCAGGGAGAGATATGAATTCCACCGTATTGAGACGGTGATGATTCGACATATTGTTAAGTGGGGTAGATTGAGAATATTTTGTGACCAGTTGGGCTCACAGGATTCCTGGCGGAGACAGACGTGATCGATCTGTCTACTCGAACGTGGTCGGTTCGAGGTGCACACCGCCAGAAGGGATACGGGTGTTACCACCCATGATATATATATACATATATATGGATTCGGGCGTGTTATCGCTCATGATTTACGGATACGGGTGTTACCACCCATGATATATATATACATATATATGGATTCGGGCGTGTTATCGCTCATGATTTACGGATACGGGTGTTATCACCCATGATATACATATATGGATTCGAGCGTTATCGCTCATGATTTATGGATACGGGTTTAATGACCCATGACATTGGATTCGGGTGGAATCACGTGACCACCCATGATATTTATTGCGCGCGTGAGCCTAACTAGGGCCCTGTACCGTGTGATGTGAAATAGGAATGTGGGAAAAGAGAGAGTGTGCATTATATCATGTTGTGAGATATGGGGAATGGGATTGAGTGCACACTTGCATACATGCATTTTATTCACCTACTGGGCAAATCGCTCAGTGTTTACGTGTTGTAGGTACTGAGTCTGACGCTGCTACGCGTCAAGGCTGAGGCGGCTGGTGGCGGTGCTCCACGGACTTTTGAGGGCGGGGCGGTACATCGATGCGACCTGTGGAGCGACGTTAGGATTTTTAATATTTTTATATCTTGGGGCTACGGCCCGTGTATATTAATATATTTTATTTTAGAAAAGTTTTAATTAGACGGGTCTTCCGCGACTTACGTTGCGAAAATCCGCCAATAATCTTAATTAGAAAAGTAGGGTCGCCACAGGTGGTATCAGAGCTTCGGTTGCAGGTTCTGTAGACTGTCCATGTACTGCCGCTCAAAAGCCTGGAGAACCAGCCTGGCCTGTAAGTTTTAAGATTTGACGTGACTACTTGGTTGTTGATTTGTGTTATATGATTTGGTGATTGCATTAAACTATGTGATTATGTGTAACTATGTGACTTATGTGGAATTTTCGGGCATGAGTTATATTTTGAAAATCCTTGTGTCTGAACTTATATGTATGTGAAGGTGTCTGTACATATTTTTATCATGTGAAGACACGAAGGTTCCCAGAAGAGAATTGGGCTTCGAATAAACAGTATCATTTTTTTTATATAGAAGTGGAAATTTCGGGTATTTGAGTTTTTGTCCTTTCTAGTTTAATCTCGGGCACTAAGCGTTAGTATTTAAAGGCACAATCTTGGGTAGCTTAACTTGTATGTGACCTAGCTTTGATTTTGGGTAGTTCAGTTTGATTTTCGAATAGAAAATAAACTTTTGTACCTTAGTTAATTTCGCCGAACTAGGTTTTGCCGAGTATTGATTTTGATAGAATTTTCTGATAAAGCTGGAATATTTTGAGGAAGATAATCATTTAATTATAATACTGCATTTTTATTCAAGTACGCCAAGAGTGCGCAGCGGAAGCGTGGTAGAAATAGGATTGGTATGCCTAGAGAACGCGGAAAATAGACTGATGAGTCTAGTCGTCGTAGAGCAAAACTCGAGCTCCCTACCATTGAATTTCGGGGACGAAATTCTTTTAAGGGGGGGAGATTGTAATACCCGTAAATTTTAATACGGGATTAGGATGTAATTAAATTTTTATGAGTTCGAATTATAAATTTGAAGTTCGAGTTGATCGAAACTCGAGTGAGAAAATTCGGTCCAAATAATATTCGACTTAAATAGTTTTGGCCCAACTCAATAGAACTTAATAAATAAAGTAGGTCAAATTAATGTTAGAGCCCAATTGAATTAGTTAGGGCCCAAGTCGAATTTAGTACTAGCTCACCAATTTACTTAGAAAGGCCCAAAGTCTTAAAAATGACCCAAATGAATAAATTAAAGCCCAAAGTATTCAAGTAAGATAAAGCTTGACCACGTTACTTAGGCTTGAGGGAAATTTGATTCACAACCTTGCTTGTCATGTCATCCTCATTTTTCGATGTGGTTGAATATATCCATAAGTCATTAGAGAAAACTATCATTTGAGGAAAGGAGAGAACGAATGAACAAAAATAAGAATTAATAAGAGAGAGTTTCCAACGAACAAAGGACCTCAGACAAATTCGAAGAAGTTGAAGTAAAGAAGGTAAAGAGCTTTATTTTTGTAACTTCCGTACACTCAAATAGTCCTATGCTCATACGACTCCTTAACTTGAGGGATTAGATGTTAGTTAGTTTTAATAATAAGAAGATCCAAGTAGGATAGGTATAACTAAGAACTGAGCATTTTAGGTAGTCCAACAAATTCGATAATCTAAATTCTGGAATGAGGTATCCCTTATGCTTAACATTTTACTTATATCGATATTACTTGTTTTTACATGTAATGACCCTAGAGTAATTTCGGTATTTATCATGTTTTAGAAAACCCTAGGTTCATTTTATGATTATAAGTATTCAAGTAACGTGTTCTGATAATTCCGAGGCTTAAACATGTTCACATGGAATTGGTGTTTCTGGGACCGTACCGTTTTCTGGAATCAATATAAATTTTGAAGCTGATTATAGTGATAAGAATTCTGATAATTTTAGGGTACTTCAATGTTCTTAAGAAATTTGAAGGGATATCGGACGATTTAAGATGTACAGTAGAAATGATTTCGATATTATAGAAGATGTCGAGAGGTGTGATGAGGAAATTTCGAGATGAATTATAAAAGATGTCGAGAGGTGTGATGAGGAAATTTTGAGATGTATTTAGGAAAAATATCGAATGAAATATCGGTAGGTATAAGATCTTGACATGGGAAGTATTTCGATATTCTTATGTGGTTTCGACATTTTCAATAAATAGTGGTCTCGACATTTGTTATTTAGTAAGATGTCGATATTGTAGGATATTTCTCGACATTTGTTATTTAGTAAGATGCCGAGATTTAGTAACTTCATGTTGAGATGTCGAGACATATATAAATGTCGAGCCACATATATGTCTCGACTTCTTTTCGTATATATATATATATATATATATATATATATATATGATAGTGATAGGAAATGATGTGTGTTGAGCTGCATAAGTGATAGAAGTCGAGTTGCATGGTTGATAGTACTAGGAAAATGTCGAGACATAAACATGTAATAAGAAGATATCGATATGTGAAAGGACCTCGACATTTTAGGTCTCGACATTCATCACTCGACATTTATATTTCGACATTTTAATAATATCTCGATATTGTTCTAGCTAGTAATAGGTCTCGATATTTTAGGAGGCTTTCGACATTTTAAAGAATAGACTTCGATATTTTTATAAACTCGACATTTGCTTTGGAAGTCTCGACATTTTTCAGAACTCGACATTATATAAATTTCGACATTTAGCATAGAATGAGTCTCGATATTTTTAGAGGTCTCGACTTTTATATGTAACTCGACATCTTCCTATAACTATTGCATATCGACATTTATATTAGTAAGATCTCGATAAGTAAAGACTTTGATATTTATAAAGCTCGACATTTCTTATTAGGCTAGGTCTCGATATTTTTAGGATATTAATGTGGTTTGGATATCTTTAGGAATATTATTATTTTTAGGTTTCAATAATTTTAGGGTTTTCGAGAATTAGCACATATACTAATAATATTATTATATTCAGAGGATCCATCGTTAGGGACTTCAGCGGATCTCGTATTTGACTGTAGCAGGAGGACAGGTAGGTGGATCATCCATCTACAATACGTAAACACAAATGTGTTTTATGTGCTCTTATGTGATTCGATGATTTTTGTGGTTTACGTGATTTATGTGTTTACGTGATTTACGAACATTTCATGCGAATCATGTTTATATGAAATTCTGTGTATATGCATGACACGTGCATATCATGTCAGGGAGAGATATGAATTCCACCGTATTGAGACGGTGATGATTCGACATATTGTTAAGTGGGGTAGATTGAGAATATTTTGTGACCAGTTGGGCTCACAGGATTCCTGGCGGAGACAGACGTGATCGATCTGTCTACTCGAACGTGGTCGGTTCGAGGTGCACACCGCCAGAAGGGATACGGGTGTTACCACCCATGATATATATATACATATATATGGATTCGGGCGTGTTATCGCTCATGATTTACGGATACGGGTGTTACCACCCATGATATATATATACATATATATGGATTCGGGCGTGTTATCGCTCATGATTTACGGATACGGGTGTTATCACCCATGATATACATATATGGATTCGAGCGTTATCGCTCATGATTTATGGATACGGGTTTAATGACCCATGACATTGGATTCGGGTGGAATCACGTGACCACCCATGATATTTATTGCGCGCGTGAGCCTAACTAGGGCCCTGTACCGTGTGATGTGAAATAGGAATGTGGGAAAAGAGAGAGTGTGCATTATATCATGTTGTGAGATATGGGGAATGGGATTGAGTGCACACTTGCATACATGCATTTTATTCACCTACTGGGCAAATCGCTCAGTGTTTACGTGTTGTAGGTACTGAGTCTGACGCTGCTACGCGTCAAGGCTGAGGCGGCTGGTGGCGGTGCTCCACGGACTTTTGAGGGCGGGGCGGTACATCGATGCGACCTGTGGAGCGACGTTAGGATTTTTAATATTTTTATATCTTGGGGCTACGGCCCGTGTATATTAATATATTTTATTTTAGAAAAGTTTTAATTAGACGGGTCTTCCGCGACTTACGTTGCGAAAATCCGCCAATAATCTTAATTAGAAAAGTAGGGTCGCCACACCCACCGTCAATTTAAGTAAGTTTAAAATCCTCAAGTTACTTCAATTTGAGTTTGGAACCCTAATTTTTGTTTTTTCTGGCATGTCGGAATTGATGTGGAGCAATATGTATCTCTTTGAAAACACAAAGTATGGATATTTTCTACTATTAGACATGATCAAATTCAAAGTGTGGAAAATGTTAGTAAATGAGTTTATTATGCTTGTTTTCTTAAGTTTAGGCTGTTTGGAATTTGTTCCATCAAATGTAAAAGTGTGGTTATGCAAATTTACGAAGTATGGACTTTTGTCGAGCTTAACCTTTTTGTTGGATCGTAAGTGCAAGCCTAACGTGGTTGCTTTCAAACTTGTGAATGATAATAGTTAATCTTAGCAAATGATTGGACTTCTTTGTGGTGTCGGTCACACCGAATTATTTGATACCTAACTGTTTATGATGCCTGTAGAAAATTTAGTACTAGCTTGTTTATCCCGACTTTGTGCGACGAGATGACACGAACGTGATGGTGTTTATTACTTCAATATAATATATGGATATATTATTTGTTGTGCAATATCTTGTTTGTTTATTATTTATCATCATGGTTCGCCTTAATGGGAACGGACGTCGAACTGGCATGAGGTTTCCAGTTCCATTGCATAATAACGGAAAGATTGCGGCGTTATGCTTTTTTTCTTTTCGTTTAAAGAACTAATTTCTTCTTGTCCGTTTTCATATTAATTTAATTGATATCAATATCCTTTAACTAATTATTTTTACAGTTCAGATTACTTTAGATACATTTATATAAAATAAATATAATAATGCGCTATAACAATCTGTATATGATTGTTAATTATGCAATAATTTTAAAAACCGATTTATCTCTACTTAATCACTTTTTTATCAGACAATATTAGTTATATTAAATCACAATACTTTGAAGGGACCAGTTTTATTCAATTTGGACAAAAAACTAAAAAGAACAATACAAAGCCTAAAAATCGTTATTTTAGTTCAATCTAAGTTAATATATTAAATTTGAATGTTTAACGTTATGGGTCGTAATAGATATAAAATGGCAGATGTGGACAATTATCGCATTGGGCTTATTTATTATTTCCTTGAACGATGTAGCATTCTTCACCTTCACCCCTCGGTCTTAAGCCCATTTACACGAAGAACTGTAGAATCGACAGCTATTCTGAGAATTGAATTGCGTTTTTAGGGTTGACGAGACGACTAGATTTCATTCGATCGTCCTTGCAAAATCGAGTTGGCGGGTGGCTGAGGAAACCATCGATTGGGCAGGAGATTCAATTTTCTCGAATTGTGTGATTCTGGAGTAGGGTCTGCCGTCTGCGAGTATCGAAATTTGTTATTTTTCAGGTGAGAATCCCCGTACTTATGTGGTTCAATGTGAGTCTTGTCGTGTGTGTATCCGTGTTA
This sequence comes from Craterostigma plantagineum, assembly GCA_027422505.1. NCBI lineage: Eukaryota > Viridiplantae > Streptophyta > Magnoliopsida > Lamiales > Linderniaceae > Craterostigma > Craterostigma plantagineum. The sequence continues at coordinate 382,228 of JAPQWV010000204.1, forward strand.
TGTATTCGTATTAGTTTTATATTTTTTATTTTGTTTCCTGGGTCAGCCCATAACAAGTCCTATTAGTTCCGCCCGTAAAAACGCCATTCCATTCGAAAATTGCCTCGCTTCAATCATCTCTGTCTCGGAATGGTTGTTCCGGTAGTTTTGACGGCGTTCCTGCAAACCATGCTTATCACGGGTCACTGCAGGGACGGACCTACAGGGCCATTGCCCCTAGGCCGAAATGTTTATAAGCTAGTATTATGTGCTCTAAAATTATATAATGTGCTTGGTCTAGTGGCAATAGTCAGTATAGTCTTACCGTTGATGTGGGTTTGAATTCGAAGAAGTGCATTGTTTCTTTTTAATTTTTCTGAAGTCTTTTATTTGTTGTGACATAATACTTGTTTGTTTATTTCTTATGAATCATTGGTCAGGCTTATATATGAGTTTTTTGTTTTGTTTTTGTTGTTCGTATCTTCAGAAACTTTTCAAATGGGTGATCGCGAATCGGAGAGGTTCGGAATAACTAGATCAGTTATTGAGAGGTTTGCTGAGCGTAAAGAGTATGTGAATGCCCTAAATCATATTGAACGTATAATGCCCCAGTTGAAAGATCGGGCTTGCGTATGTGAATTGCTTGAGCTAAAAGCTCATTGTCTCAGTGCCGCCAACGACAATAAAGGTAGTTGTTCTCCCATCTAGACTATGTTGTTACAATTAATCATAATTTAATTTTCTTGATGTAGGGGCATTTTCGTCTCTCCTGGAGTGCTTCACGGGAAATGAGTATGATTTCATATATGCCAAATCTGGTTATATATTCGGGTACTTTTAAGTGTCTATACTTTTTTAATCTCCTACTAAGAATTACTTTGTATCAAATTGAAAAATCCAGTGACGTTCACATTTCTGTATTTGTATTTTGTAGGGTTGAGTTATACAAAGGAGGGCTACTCGATAAGGCTCTTGATTCATTTAATGAAGCTTTAGGTAAATCAGAGGAGGGGCAATTGAAAGAAGATATCCGGGATTTCGTTACTCGTTTAGAGGAGGAAAAAAAGTCTGCTGAAATAAAGAGAGGTATGATGAATAAATCAACTAAACTTTCATTTATATATATAAAAAAACGTTAGATTATATTATTCTCTTTAAGAGTAAGTGTTTTGATTTCAAAGAGCTAACTGTGCAGCTAAGCAGGAAAAAGAAGCTCTTAAAGTTGGGAAAGGTATGATGAATAAAATAGCTCAACACTAAACATATGCACTATTGAAAAAGTTGGATTGTCTTTCTTTCTTTATCATAACGTTTAAATTTTTTTTTAGAGCTGATCGCGGAGGAGGATAAAAAAAAGAAGAACGAAACCAAAAGGCGGGGAAAAGAGAGGAAGGAGAGGAATAAGCATGATGAAAAGGTCGTGAAGGCGGTGGAAGAAATCGTTGAGGAAGTTGCAGGAGCTACTAGGTCAGTTTTATTTATATAATTCATTAACTTATTTTAGTGTACTTCTGGAATATTTTAAAATAGCTAACTTTCCCCTCCATGTGAAGTAGTGTGGAAGTTAAAAAGGATGATGGAGCTCTTACACCTGATGCACTTGAGTGGCAACCTAAAGAGGTAAATTTTAATGTTTTAACAGCTTGCTTTATATGTGTGCTTTGGGAAAATAAATAATACCTAGAGGCTAGATGGGAGTTATTGTTGGTGAAAAAAAAATACGAGAGTACGAGAAGCAAAGAGAGCTAGCTGGAAAAGCAAGTTGGCACTCATTTTTCTTTATGCATTATTATTTTATATCTGCAATAAGCAAACATGTACCTCTCTTAGATACTCCCTGCGCTCCTTATCGTTTTCCCCATTTCCTCAAAAGCTCTCACAAATTTGGTTAAATGCGGCAAACTACAAGGGACAGGGGTACTTCTTCTAACATACATGGAGGTCAACGTGAGGGGTGTATTCGTTAAACTAGTTGAATACTATGTTTCTGAAAGTTCAGAGAGGAAAACCAAACCAGTTTTCTCAAGAATTTTCAAATGTTAAATAGTTATTTTGGAGGTCCTAACTTTCAATGAAGTTCCAAATTGGAGGCGCGAATGTGCTTCTTATCATGTTTATGCACTTGTCTTTATTTATATTTTTTGCAGTTTAGTGCTCAATATAAAGTCATCCTAAATTCCAAGCCTGGGATGTATTGTTACGTGGGAGCTCTTGAATGCGGGGGGACGAAGTTAGACAAGTCCTTTGTGCAGGCTTCACAGCATCAGGTCAGCGAATGCAGCGAGTTGATAGCATTGTGTCGCCGGCACGATAGCCTGCTGATTGTGGAGAACTTGGTAGCATCCCCTGACGACGTGGCGAATTTTCTGGTCACCGAAGCGGTTCGCCCAGTTGATGAATACTTCGCTTCGATTTTTAAGGAGTTAGAGCTTAAGGATGAGCCGGCGGGGATGTGGTGGCATTATCATATCTCCGAAAAGTTTTTGACTATCTTCAGGTGAATTGTTTTCTTCGCTTATTTATGAAATTTTGAACTTATATTAAAGCTTTACATATGGTGAATTGTTTTCTTCGCTTATTTATGAAATTTTCAACTTATATTAAAGCTTTACATATATATTTTCAACATATATACTTGCAGGGATGTCGCTAAAGGATTACTATTTCTATTTGAGAAGACCCCGTATGTCGTTGGGATCTGTCCTTTAACACCTTTGTTACAATTGGTGGTAGGGGACGGATCCTACCTACTTTAGATCCGAAGAAGAAAGAAAAAGACGACATCCTGGAGTTGGTAAAATTAATGAAATTGGTCATACATCCTATCGATACCGATCTCCTTCCGATGGAATTGCGGCGATTTTTTGATTTCGTTCCTAAGAATTTGTAAGTTTCTTATTATAACATGAATATCTCGTATATTTTTAGATATTACTTACATATTCATGCATTATATGTAATTATATGTAATTATATAATATTATTATCATTTTATTATCATTACTGTTATTTATATTTTTAGGAAAGTTCCACCATCATTCCTTGTCGATCATCCGTATTTCTGGACTGTTGGAGAAAGAATCGACTTTGCGTCGAAGTTCAAGAATCTTGTAAAAGGAGATCATAGGATAATGAAAGAGATTCAGTACGCTTTAAGCCTTGACGGAGCTTTTAAAGATTGGGATGCTAGACTGGAAGGTGTTTATCAGAGCATATATCACAAGCCTCAAGACCAAAACACCACGCCTCGCTATAGGCAAGAAATCGATATAGGAAGATATTTTTGTGCCGTATACTCCCATATCAACGAGAGGGAGTACAAGTCTCAGCGCAACGGAAAGAAGGTTCGTCTTTCAAAAGAAAAAGGAGGGTTTACACAATTATATAAAGTATCATATTTATTTATTTATATAATATGTTTGATTGTGTTTTCTTATTTTATTTGACAGAAGACTGAGGAGGAGATCGAGAGAGATTTGGTTGGTTTCTTTCCCGATTTCTACGTTGCAATATTTGAAGCTCTTTGTAATTGGGTGATATCCAAGTAAGTGCGATTGATTTGACTTTGCAAACTTTAAAAAAAGTTAAGTACAAACCTTTAAAACGAAAACGATTCTTTATTATTCTTTTTCTATCAGTGGGCTCTATGCGGAGCATTTGAAGCTTGTCTCGAGCAGCTATTTTCGAAAGGATCAACTGTGATTACTTTTGAAGGAATTCGGAAAAGGTGTGAGGTATGTTTTGAGTCAAGATGCTTACAAGTTCTCTCGACTAGAATCTTTCAAAGACTTATCTGGTTTTCCAATATAAAACGATTTCAAGGCCTAAGAATCCCTTTTGCTTTTCTTACCAGTTCAGCTCGTCCCTGGTGGCTCGCGCATGTGAAGAATGAAGCTTGTCTTGTCCTGATTCAAGTTCATACTATGTATATCTGATTTTGAACCAGCTTGATGGAAAGTTAATTGTACGTGCCGCTAGTAGCATACTCTTGAGAATTTTATGGTTGTGAGCCTATAGCTTGTTGTCACATCTAATCTTACTAAGATTCAGAACTAGCCTGATGTAAGTTACTGGTACATTGTGATGAATTGGGCTGATTTTAACTTTGTAGCATATTCTCTTGAGAATCGAATCTGTTCTGATTATGTTGCTTACTCATTTAATCTTACTGGGATTCAGAACTAGCCTGATGGAAGTTACAGGTAAATTGAGATGAATTGAGCTGATTCAAGTCTTCCGCTGCTGGCATACTCTTGAAAAATTGAATCTATTGTGTAGTTACGGGTGTCCAAAATTCGTCATTTCCCCCTTTTTCTTTTCAACTGAAAAACCCTCATTTAAGCAGTCTAAATCTGTTATTCCATCAAATTGTGAACTTGTGCCGGAGATCGAGTCATTTTATAGTTGTCGTTCTCAATACAATCGTTTTGGCTGAAGAGAGGGTTGGGTTTTCAATGGAGACAACCCCGTCGCAGTCGTCTGCGGCGGGTGACGTGACTCCGCAGGCTCATGCGCCGATGCCGGTATCTAATGCGCCGCCGCCATTCCTGGTGAAGACCCACGACATGGTGGATGATCTGAGCACGGATAAGTTAGTGTCTTGGAGCCCGATGAATAACAGCTTTGTGGTTTGGGACTCGGCTGAGCTTTGCCAAGGAGATCTTGCCCAAGTATTTCAAGCACAACAATTCTCCAGCTTTGTCAGGCAGCTTAATACTTAGGTATGTTTCTTTGTGTTTCTTGTTAGTTTTTTCTTTTTTTAATCTAATTTGGTTTTGTATGTTATTTGCAACTTGTTGAGGTCTCTGTGTCAGGAGATACAGGGTTTTAGAAAAGGTCGATCCCGACCATTGGGAGTTTGCGAACGAGGGATTTTACAACTACTCAAGACCATCACCCGACGAAAATCCGCCCAAGACATCCTCCCCAACAACAGCAACCGACCACACAGACCTCGACCGTCGTCGAGGTCGGGAAATCCGGGATCGAGGAGGAAGTCAGCAACTGAAACGCGGGATAAGAACGTCCTCATGCAGGAGCTCGTCAGGTTAAGACAGCAGCAGCAAACCACTGACGTACAATTGCAAGCAACCGTTCATCGCCTCCAAGGGATGGAGAATCGTCAGCACCAAATGATGCCCTTCCTCGCCAAGGCGGTCAACATCCCCGGATTTCTTGCTAGTTCATCCCGCAGACTAGTGACAGCAGTAGGCTCATAACTCAAGCGGACAAGAAAAGGAGGATCAAGCAAGATGGCGATTTTGGCTAACCCCATGGATGGTCAGATAAGTCATATATTGTCTAGATACACAGCTTGTCTATGAAACGACCACTGCCTAAAAGTGAAGCTTAAGGGTCCGTTTGGCATGCGGCCACGAATCAGGCCTACCGATTCACAATGTCTTGGCAAATGGTTATGCTATAGACCATCAGCACCCGCCGGATGATCCGACGGCTACCACAGCCTCTACTGCTGCTGATAAAGCATGAAAATCATCGGTCAAGAATTGTCAAGGTTTTGGTCAAAATGTCGAGGTCATCGACGTCTTCACGCCCTCGCAGTGCTCCACGAAGAAGAAGAGGATGAAGGCAACTGATATCATTTACCTGATCACTTCTCCTATACTTGTTTAATATGTGTATGTACATATGTTCCTTATGTTATGAATCTATGTCATTCATAGCGTCTCAGAATGAAAAGTGCTTTTTCTATAGCGTCTAAGTACACACTGAATCCACATCGGTTGGGTAAAAAAAGGTGATGGCTTTGTGGTATATGACTGTATAGTCTCCTCCATGTAGCTCTATTGGAGTAGAATCAATGGTTTCATCAATCCAATTGATAATGCGAGCAAGAATCTTCTTTTCTAAGGAGTTGCAATATCAGAAATGAGTGAATAAAGAAGAGAAAACTGAGGTGTAATGCAACCAACCGAACTTCCACGGACCGAGTATATTTGTAACTTATCTGTTAATATGATTTTATTATGAATATAGATAGTAGGTGGAAGTTGATGGATGCCATTTAATGAATTGATTACGTTAGTTGTATACTTGCTTCTATAAATATGCTTTGTTCAATGTAATATTGGATGTAGAACAATAATAATAATAATGATGTTTTTACATACTATATCTATAATAATAAAACTCATTAAATTAAATATTATATAATACGTTATCAGCACGAGACTCTACTATCTGAAGACTATCGCGAACACCATCCCACGTACGAGGTATAAATTATTCATTTGTATTTATATATACATATAACCTATACACGTAATTATAGATATATTTAACAACGCTTATATATGTGTACATAGACATATTATGTGTATATATCTATATATATATTTATTTATATGTGTACGTCTATAATCTATATATATATATATATATATATATACCAAAACGTCATAGCGCGAGTGGTTTCGCGGAATATCGTCACTTGAGAGGTCCAGATTTCGAATCCCCGTCGTGGCGAGTGAAGATTTTTTAATGACTTTTACGAAAATATATTAACATATTTTTTTATTTATATATTGTTAATTGATATATTAACTTATTATGATTTTAATTTTTATAGAATCGTGTTTTTTTATACAAAAATGGATCTTTTGCTTATAACCTTGTTTACGGTGATCATTACCACTATGTGGATAATATTTTACGAAATTTTCCATAATATTATTATTAATTGTAATGTTTTATTACTATTACTAATATATTGTATTTTGAGGATGCTGTCCGATCTGATCATCGGACATTTGCTTATGAGTTATGAGTATTATTATTAAGTGGGCACTTCTTTTGACGTTGGCAATGTTTTTCATAAGAAGTTTTTTTCAAAGGAAGATACTGAAGAAGATACTGACAACGATACTAAAGAAGATTAGATATGCGTGTAATATTTTGTTATATGCTCATTGTTAAATTTTTGTTTTTGTATTTTATAGTAATATGACGAATTTGGCGAGCCTTGAGTTTGTTGCACTCGATATCACTAGCCGAAATTATTTATCTTGGGCATTAGATGCCGAAATTCATTTGAAAGCGAAAGGTCTGGGTGATACCATCAAACCGACCAATACGACATCCGAGCAGGACAAGGCCAAGGCAATGATTTTTCTTCGCCACCACATTCACGAAAGTTTGAAAATTGAATACTTAACAGTGAAAGACCCGAAAGACTTGTGAAAAAATTTGGAAGATCGATATAACCACCGTAAAACTGTTATTCTCCCAAACGCAAGGTATGAATGGGTGAATTTACGCTTGCAAGATTTTAAATCGGTAAGCGAATATAATTCTGCTGTTTATAGAATTACTTATACACTGAAATTACGTGGAGAAACTACTACCGATGCAATTATGTTGGAGAAAACGTTCACCACATTTCATCCATCAAATGTTATTCTACAGCAGCAGTATCGAGAGAGAAAATTTGGAAAGTACTCAGATCTCATTTCTTGTTTACTGTTGGCTGAGCAAAACAATGAGTTGCTGATGAAAAATCATGAGTCCCGACCGACTGGTGCTGCTGCAATCCCTGAAGTGAATGCAGTTAATGCTAATAATGATAATAGTCGAGATAATGGTCGTGGACGTGGTCGTGGTGGATATCGCGGCCGTGGACATGGATTTGGTCAAGGTCGTGGTCGTGGCCGAAGTTATCATGGTTATCAATATTTTCGTGGTGGTTATAATAATTATCGTGGTGGTCATCAAAATCTCCAGAAGAAGAAAGACAGTAAAAATGAGCAGAAGCAAACTGAACAAAAAGTGAAAGACGAACAATGTTACCGTTGCGGTGGTTTGGGCCATTGGTCCCCCAGTTGCCGTATGCCTAAACACCTTGTTGAGCTGTATCAAGAATCAAAGGGCAAAGGAAAGAAAATTGGAATGAACTTCGTTCAGGGAGAAATTGCTTCAGCTTTTGGTGTTAATGATGAAGGTGTTAATTTCGATGTCGATGATTTCCTGAACCTCTCAAATGAACAAGTTTGACCTGCTATAGTTTTATAAATTATATGCATAATTATTGTGTGCTTTGGTGTGTATCATTTGAATGCTATGTTTGCTAAAATTATTATTGTTTGAATGTTATTCTTGTGTTTGCTATGTATCGTTTGTTTTCAATAATATGTATTAACTTTGGAAAAAAATAATATGTATTAATAATTATGTGTTTGTTCATAAAGGATTTTATATGATGGACACGCGCATGTGCAATGGAAAATTATGTCTTGCAGACTGTGCAACCACTAATACAATTCTGAAAAATGAGAAATATTTCGAGCATATTGATATGAAAAAAGCCAGTGTCATAACTATCTGGGAGCACAAATATAATTGAAGGCTCCGAAAGAGCTAATATATTGTTGCCCAAGGGAACAAGGCTGATTATTGAAAATGCCTTATACTCCCCTAAGTCTCAAAGGAATTTATTAAGTTTTAAAGCGATTCGAAAAAACGGATATCATGTTGAGACTGCACAAAAGGGAGATATTGAATATTTGCACATTACAAAAGTGATTTTGAATAAAAGAATAATTCTGGAAATATTACCGTCTTTTGATTCCGGGCTATACTACACATATCTTAGAACAACTGAATCATATGCTATCCAAAATTTTAACAATGACAGTACATTTAATGTTTGGCATGACCGGTTGGGCCATCCCATTACAATTATGATGCGAAAAATAATTGAAAATTCACGCGGACATTTATTGAGGAACCAGAAGATTCTTCAATCAAATGAATTAGCATGTGTTGCTTGCTCTAAAGGGAAGTTAATTATTCGACCATCACAAATGAAAGTAAAAACTGAATCTATTGCATTTTTGGAGCGTATACATGGCGATATTTGTGGGTCGATACATCAATCATGTGGACCATTTAAATATTTCATGGTATTAATTGATGCATCAAGTAAATGGTCACATGCTTGTTTATTATCTACTAGAAACGTGGCATTTGCAAGATTACTTGCTCACCTGATTAGATTAAGAGCACGCTTCCCGGATTATCCGATAAAGAAAATACGTCTTGATAATGCTGGTGAATTTACTTCCAAGGCATTTAATGATTATTGTATGTCTATTGGTATTGATATCGAGCATCCTGTGCCACATGTTCGTACGCAAAACGGTCTTGCGGAATTGTTGATTAAACGCCTGCAATTAATTGCAAGGCCATTATTGATGAAATCGAAACTTCCATCGTCTTGTTGGGGACATGCCATATTACATGCAACAGCATTAATCCGCATTAGGCCAATAAATTATCACGAAATCTCCCCATTGCAAATGGTTTATGGTCAGGAACCAGATATTTCCCATCTAAGAATATTTGGATGTGCGGTATATGTTTCAATTGCGCCACCACAACGCACAAAGATGGGACTTCAAAGGAGGTTAGGAATATATGTCGGATTTGAATCTCTATCAATTATAAAATATTTAGAACCCTTAACTGGAGATCGATTTACTGCCAGATTTGCCGACTGTCACTTTGATGAAACAAATTTTCCGACATTAGGGGGAGAAAAAAGACAGAAACAAATATTAGTTGGAATGAATTATCGCTAAATCATTATGATCCTCGAACTAAAGAATGTGAACTGAAAGTTCATAAAATAATTCATCTACAAAGCTTAGCGAACCAATTGCCAGACAGTTTTGCTGACCCAAAAGAGTGACAAAGTCACATATTCCAGCTGTTAATGCTCCTGTTAGAATTGATATTCCTGTAGAACAAACAAAGAATAGTATTTAGCCTAAACCACAGCTGAAGCGTGGTAGGCCCTCGGGTTTCAAAAATAAATATCCTCGAAAAAAAAAGGAGCAAATAATAATAATGGTCCAATCGAGGATTTATCGACTAGAGAAGAGTCGATGGGCATAAATGATGATAAGAATGAAGGTTAGGTACCTGAACAAATTGAAAATAATGATAATGAAGAGATCTCAATCAATTACGCCCAAAATGGAATTAGATGGAACCGAGATAAAGTCAACGTTGACGATAAGTTCTCATTTGACGTAGCGCTACATGAAATGAATGACATTAATGAGAATGAGGATCATGAACCAAGATCTGTATACGAATGCAGATTAAGAAATGATTGGTCAAAATGGAAAGATGCAATCGAGGCAGAATTAAAATCACTTGAGAAGCGAAAAGTTTTAGGACCTTTAGTCCGCATCCCAGAAAATGTAAAACCGGTTGGATATAAATGGGTTTTCATCAGAAAGAAAAATGAAAACGATGAAATTATGAGATACAAAGCACGGCTTGTCGCACAAGGTTTCTCGCAGAGACCTGGTATTGATTATGAGGAGACATATTCTCCCGTGGTGGAAGCAACAACTTTTCGTTACATAATTAGTCTGACAGTACGTGAAGGACTCGATATGCGTCTAATGGATGTTGTCACTGCTTATTTATATGGCTCGCTTGACAATGATATTTATATGAAGCTTCCAGAGGGTTTTCGACTACCTGAAAATTCAGGGCCGCGAGATGCGTACTCAATTAAACTAAATAAATCGCTTTATGGATTAAAGCAATCCGGACGTATGTGGTATAATCGACTAAGTGAATACTTATTGAAAGAGGGGTATAAAAATGATCAAATTGACCCTGCATATTTACGAGAAGATATAAAACTGAGTTTGTTATCATTGCAGTATATGTTGATGATATCAATATAATTGGAACTTCTGAAGAGTTATCAAAAGCCGTTGGTTGTTTGAAAAGGGATCTGAAATGAAGGATCTCGGTAAAACTAAATTTTGTCTCGGACTGTAAATAGAATACTTAAAGAATGGGATATTTGTACATCAGGAAACTTATACAAAAAGGGTATTGAAAAGATCTTATACGGATGAAGCTCATCCGTTAGATACTCCAATGATTGTCCGGTCGTTAGACGTGAATAAAGACCCGTCTAGACCATGCGAATATAATGAAGAAGTGCTTGGTCCTGAAGTACCATATCTCAGTGCTATTGGAGCACTAATGTATCTTACGGATCATACCCGACCATATATAGCATTTGCTGTAAATTTATTGGCAAGATATAGTTCTTCGCCGACTCATAGACATTGGAATGGAGTTAAACGAATTTTTCGATACCTTCGGGATCAACTGATATGAGATTATTTTATTCTAATGAGATGAAAGATGACTTAATTGGTCATGCAGATGCTGGATATCTATCCGATCCATATAATGCTCGATCGCAAACCGGTTATTTATTTACAAACGGTGGAACTGCCATTTCATGGCGATCAGTTAAGCAAAGTTTAACGGCTACGTCATCTAATCATGCGGAAATTCTAGCTATTCATGAAGCTAGCGAGAATGTGTTTGGTTGCGATCGGTGATTCAGCATATACAACAAACTTGCGGTATATTTTCGGAGAAACTACCTCCGACAATATTATATGAAGATAATGCGGCATGCATTGTCCAATTAAAGGACGGAATATATCAAAGGAGATAGAACAATCACCAAAATTTTTCTTTACACACGATTTAGAGAAAAAATGGTGATATTGATGTACAACAAGTGCGATCTAGCGAAAATCTCGCAGATTTATTTACTAAAGCACTTCCTCCTATAATTTTTAGAAAACTTGTATATTCAATTAGAGTTCGAAGACTTCGAGATTTTAAATAATATTATTATCAGGGGGAGTAACTATGGCTGTACTCTTTTTTCCTTCTCTGTGGTTTTTCCCATTTGGTTTTCCCAGTAAGGTTTTTAACGAGGCAGCTATACCTTCGAAGAACCTTTCATTAAATAGATATCCAAGCGGGAGTATTATGAATATAGGTAGGGGTGGGCATCGGGTCGGGTAGTCGGGTATCGGGTAGTTCGGGTTCGGGTAGTTCGGGTTCGGGTTAAGATTTTCACTACCCGAACCCGACCCGATTTACGGCGGGTACCCGCTTGTCGGGTATGTATCGGGTTCGGGTACCCGACATCGGGTAGTCGGGTACCCGATTTTTTAATTGGGATATGACTAAAAATATTATAATTCAATAATATTAAAATATCCATATGATATTTGGATATTTTGTTTTCAATAAATGTAATATATACATATTTTATATGTTTGTTTATAAAATTTTGAGAATATATTTTAAATTTTTATGATGATATATGCATTGATATAAAATATCAGTTGTTGATTATACACTTAAAATAAGAAATTAGTCGAAATATTATTTAAACTTTAACATCACTCAAATTATATATTGATATCTAAATATGTAATTATATATATTTTTAATGTATGTACAAAATTAATAATTTTAAAAAAAAAAATTGTCGGGTACCCGATCGGGTTATTCGGGTAATAAATTACTACCCGATACCCGATCCGATTAATAAATTCGGGTATCGGGTAACCCGATACCCGACAAATAACCCGAATTACCCGACCCGAACTACCCGAACCCGATCGGGTTCGGGTAAAACCCGAATACCCGAACCCGAACGCCCACCCCTAAATATAGGTAGTAGGTGGAAGTTGATGGATGCCATTTAATGAATTGATTACGTTAGTTGTATACTTGCTTCTATAAATATGCTTTGTTCAATGTAATATTGGATGTAGAACAACAACAATAATAATCATATTGTACGTTGATGTTTTTACATACTATATCTATAATAATAAAACTCATTAAATTAAATATTATATAATAGATTTTTTTGCGAAACAATCATACATACGGTCAAATAGGTTTTCCATAACCCATATTTAACAAATATACAATCAATTCATCACGTTATATTTACATTAAAAAGCATAATACATATCTTGATATTACTCCACGTATTTTGTATCTAATGATAACGTCATCGCGATGGGCTTTATAATCTAGACGTTATAAATAAATATTGTTACCATCAATAATAAACCCAATAAACACTAAGCCCAATGAAAGATAGTCAGACAATCCCATTCAGCTGCTCATGGACCAGTGGCTGTCCAGATGAATCTCCATTGTTCAAGAATAAGGGTCGTTTGCCTGTGTTGTTGCTGTTGTGTTTGATATCAAAGAAGAGTCTGATTCCGCCATTGAAGAGGAGAACCTTGAAGCTGAGTTTTGTGGTTCTTGATTCTTGATGAACGCAGCTTAAGAGGATTGCTCTGATACCATAACAAATTGAGAGCTTTTGCGTAAAGTGAAGCAGAATGTAAATAAAATGATTCTTCGATAATTAGAACTTTGTACAGTACAATGTATTTATAGAGGAAGAACTTAACGGCTATTTTAACTAACTAGCCCATCTAACTAATAAAAACGCTAACGGGCCCGATAAGGAAAAAACGTTGGACAAAAAATGTATTTAAAGATAACATCAACAGACATTTAAATGCTTCAAAGCAGGAAAGTGTGCGAGCTGGGATCTTTGCTTGGTTCAAGTCCTTGGCTGATTTCTCTCGTGAACAACTTCGTGTCTGGAATTTAATACGTCAACATGGAGAAACTCACGCAATGGCATGCCAACTACCCCAAGCCACAAAAGAGTAGGGGTGGGCAATCGGGGTCGGGTTTCGGGTACCCGACCCGACCCGATGGCGTGAAGTCGGGTTTAATCGGGTATCGGGTTTGAAACCCGATACCCGATATAATTTTTCGGGTCGGGTTCGGGTAGCAATAAGCTACCCGAGAAACCCGATCGGGTACCCGACCCGATCAATGTTATGAACTAAAAAAAAAAAATTACTGAAATGAATAACTAAGTCGCGAGGTCAGTGAAGAAGGCTGAAATACAGATAGATACACACACCTCAATTTGGTCCTCAGTCCTCACCTCACCTCGTCGCCGTCGCCATCGCGTTCTCCAACTGTCCGGCCGCATCACGTCGTCCTCGTCGTCGTGCCGCTCTCTCAGGCCGCCGTCAGCCGCGCCATCATCCTCACTTCACAAATCTCGCTAACAATCCTCACCTCATAAGTCATAAATCTGGTATATCGTCGTCGCCTCGCTCTCAAGGCAACCCGTCAGCCGCGCCGCCTCTGCTGCCGCCCACATCTCAGGCCGCTCCGTGTCGGGCAGATTCCGTTAGGTATGTGTATGTTAACCCTAATTTTTGCATCTGAGGCCGCTCCGTCGCCGTTGGGTTTTAAATAAAAAATAAAAATAAAAACAAGTATCAAAACCTGAACCCGACCCGAACCCGATAATCGGGTTCCGGGTACCCGATTGTCGGGTACCCGATTTTCGTCGGGTCGGGGTCGGGTTTCAATTTTGATACCCGCAAATGTCGGGTACCCGACCCGAAAAACCCGAAACCCGACAAACCGAACCCACCCCTACGATCCATGAGTATGTAAAGGAGTTCCACTCCATTCTACTTCACGTGAGGGATATGTCCGAGGCCGACAAGCTCTTGGAATCTTGCCCATACCATGCCAGCCTGGCTCATGCACAAGCCATCCCGCCTTGTCTTTTAGTCTATGTCATTGCCCTTATCCGAGCCGACTGCACCATGTCGTCCCGGCACCATGTTTCGCCCAATTCCGACTTGGCTCGCCCAGCTTCGCCTCACGTCGCGTGCCGTTTGCTGCCTGCCTGCCTCGGCTGGCCGCACGCCCTTGTGTGGCTTAGCTAGGCATGGGCAAGATTCCAAATGGCATGTGCATGGCTTGGGCAATGATCAGATCTAGATCCGACCAACACATGTGCTAGATCTAGATCCAGATCTAGATCCAGATCTAGATCTAAGCACATGCAAGACACCTTGCCAACACATGGGGCGAATGGACCATGGCCAAGCACTATAAATAGGCTCCAAGCCAAGCCACCCAAGACATGTTGAGTTGACGAAAATAAGAAGGCATTAATGAAAGCCTTGAGCGAAAATAGCAGCCATAAAGTGTCCCTTGAATCTTGATGTCTTGTGTCGAGTTGTCCTAGTTAAGCAAGTAGCTCTTGTTGAGTGAGCTTGACGTGTAATTACAAGTGGTGTGAACAAGTTAGGTCGAGTGAGCCGGGTGAAGGCGAGCGAGATCAAGGCTTGTACTTGTATTTTACTAAAACAGGGTTTTTACCAAGTCGAGTTTATCACTTGGGTTTTCCCTTAAATCGTGTGTCTTGGTTGTTCTCGGCTTTTGGTGTGAGTTCGGTTCAACAAACACAACGAACGCTTCGAACGAACGTAACTTGGTGCAATCGAGAAGAAACGTATTCTAGGCGCAATCCCGCATTCCGCATAATCGCTGAGTTGGGCTGAGCGTCTGGCCGAGCTTAGGGGCAAGCCAAGGTCACGACGTTGCCATCACACTGGTCTTAGATTGCGAAAAATTTCTAAGTCCTAGAGAGGTGTGACAAAGTTGGTATCAAAAGAGTGAATAACCAAAAAAAATCTGTGTAATGTAACCACTCGAACTCACCGAATATTTTGTAAATTATCTGTAATTAAGGGTCCAATACTACTCACAAAATAGAACTAATAAGGACTTATTTTTCGAAACAATCATACATACGTCAAATAGGTTTTTTCCTAACCCATATTTAACAAATAATATAATCAATTCATCACGTAATATATACATTAAAAAGCATATAATATTTAACCAATAATATAATCAATTCATCACGTAATATTTTCATTAAAAAGCATATATATATTGATATCATTGTAGGTATATTATATCTAATAATAACGTCATCGCGATGGGCTTTATAATCTGGACGTTATAAATAAATATTGTTACCATCAATAATAAACCCAATAGACACTAAGCCCACTGAAAGATAATCAGACAATCCCATCATGAATTAAATTAGGTTTTGCATCTATTTTCTCGGTTCAGCGCCGATCACCTTCTTCGCCTTATCATCTTCTTCCGCACATCTAACTCCGATTTCACAGTTTTGCTCCCGTCGCCCTCATCGATCCGAGATAGCCCGAGACAAGTCAGTATCCGCTGCAACCCGCATATCCGCTGCAACCCGCATCTCCGCCACAGTTACGGCCGAGATGTTTCCGCGAAGGCTAACCATGAATCAGGCCTTCAGTACTCGTGTAGAGGAAGCAAAAAGTGGTGCCGAATTATCGAGAGGTATGATGATTAAAACAACTAACTTCAGTAATTTGGAATAAAAATTTTGGTTATCATGTTGTATTGTTCTTTTTTGGGAATAAATTCTATTTTTTAAGAGCTAACAGCTCAGGAGCAACATGGGAAAATAGCTAAACATGTAGTAATAATGAAGTTAGATAGTCTTTTCCTCTTGATTTTTTAATTTTTGAAGAGCTGACTGCGGGCGAGGAGAGAGAAGAAAAGAAAGCCGAGCCGAGAAGAAGGCAAAAAAAAGTGAAGGAGAAGAAGCATGAAGAGAAGGTCAGGAAGGCGACGGAAGAAAATGTTAAGGAAGATTCAAGGGCTACTGGGTCGGTATAGTTATATAGTACGTTAGCTTATTTTGACGTTCTTTCAGAAAATTTTGAAGCCCACTTTTTCCTATCCTCCATGTGAACTAGTGATTCGGGAGTCAAAAGGGATGGTGAAACACATAAACCTAGTGGTGTTCTTGAGTGGCAACCTCATGAGGTAAGTTTTGCTGTGCTAACCCGTCACGAGTTTTTATTGGTAACAAAATATTAGGGAAGCTGAGTTCTTTGAGCTGGAGGAAATGCAGCACGTTCATTTTTTCTTTTGTGTGTATATTATAAGCACTAATTACTTAAAGAGTGTTATTGATTTTGTCGTATCGTATGAATGTTTGTTTGCAGGTGAAAAGAGTTGAAATGGGACTCGGGGAGAAGTCCCAAAGTCGTACTGCTAATGAAGGTAATGAAAGAAAAATTCTGGTGCGGTCGCTGAGCGATGATAAGCTAAGGTACAGAAACGCGGATGGCAACGTGGTTGAGGTCGCGTATAGGAAGGAAGACTTCCACGTAGTGGATCTGAAACTGAACAAAATATATCACGATTTCTTTCCTTCACTGCCCCTGGTCTCAGGGATTGGTTCTGTGGTGGTTGCGGGTCAATCAATCTTCGTCTTGCGGGTCTTCTACGGAGAAGAACAGAAGAAGAACCAATCCCTAGTGCATGCTGGTGAATCCTCCTCCTCTCATTATTCGCATTTTCACGCGGGTGCATCTCATTTGCGTTACGACCCCTGCAAAGATTTGAAGGATGATGTTGGACGTGATGATGGTTGGGCTTGGGGCGCTGCGCCGTTTCCTGCTGATGGTCCAAATGCAAGAATTTTCACCTTCCTACATGGGGATGTATACAGTTTTGGATATATTTCTCCGTCGCCTCGGGTTATCCATCTTGCCTCCAATAATAGCGCAGCAGCAGGCTGGAAGTCGCTTGGCCCTGTACCTCCAGACCTGGTCGATTGTGAAGTTAATCATCCAGTAATCCCCGACCCGCGTAACAACCGAATTCTGCTTCACTTGTATGGTGGTAGTCTTCCCTCGCCTTCCCTCTATGCTTTCTATCCCCCGACGACTCGTCAGAAGGGTGGTGGTGGTGGTGCGTGGGAATGTATAGACCCCGATTTCCCGTACCGGGAAAGAGTAAGCGATGCTGTTCTTGTTGGTGGCATCCTCTATCTTCATGGCCGCAAGTTTCCCAATCTTGTTCGCGCTTACGATGTCTCGAACGCAAAGTGGTTGGAAGTGAACTGGTCGTCTAGGGTTACCGAAGAAGGAGATTTCTCTATAGACGATGTCAATTTCACGTTCGATTCGCTGCTTTGTCTGGATGAGGGCAACAGAGTCTTGTGCTTGGCCATTTACTCGCCTGTTTCTCGTTCCGAGACCGTTCTTTACTTCTTCAAATTTAGAGCAGAGCAGCAGCAGCAGCATGGGACCGTGTGCCTCACTCCCCTCCATAAGTATGAGCTTGGAACCAATTCGGGCGTGCTTGATTTTTCCCTACTTTAGTTAGTAGTGAGTGTTTTCTTCTTAACTCTTTCCTTACGTACGTACGATGAAATAAATTATTTCTCTTTCCAGATGATTCATAATTGATGATGGCTTTTTGTAGTAAAGTAGGCATCGTGGTTTCTGAGGTACTTAGTTTGTTGGATGATGTTGTTTCTTGTTCAGGTACTTCAGTTTCGTTGCTGACCGATCTGAACCAGGACGATCCGTTGGTTCCGGACATTGCGCACATGTACAAGACTGGTCGTGCCCAGTACGAGTCCACTGGTCGAGCTGGACTCCAATGTCTGCCATGGGATGAATATATTATCATCGTGTTTATGTCTTCTTTCTTAGTCCATGCTTTCTTCTCTCCCCGGTTCAGACAGAATAACTGAATTATTGTCGTGTTATTGCTTTGATGATTTCTCAATGTTTTCCAATGTCGAACTCGTTAGATATTCATGTGTTATTGATTGATGCCCATTCAATGATATTTACATTTTTTGCTTGAATTGCATAAGGGTGAGCAAAACCGGATATCCGTATATAAGAAGTGTATAAAAAATGGTTGTTCCAGTCTAATAATCCAATATCTATCTGATAAACCAACGAGAAATAAGAAACACATAAAGTGAACCTCAAACCGTCGGCGCGCCAACAAGTTACAAATTACTCATTGCAAATCTCAATCACCGAAAGTATCATTCGACAACCAATGAGATATCTCTCATTCATCGAGAAAAAGGCATGTAAACATTTAACTCAAACATATGAATCTCAGTCATCTTTTTTGGCTATTACATTCTCGATATACCACTTATATAAGTATCCCTAATCCCATCCCTCGGTGAAATTTTCGGCTCCCAGCCCAAATCCCTCAGCTTCGAACTATCCATGAGCTTTCTCGGTGTCCCGCCGGGTTTGCTCGAATCCTAAACAAGCTCGCCTTTATAATCCAGTACTTCCTTAATCACCTCCACAAGATCCTTAATAATAGTGACCTACTTGCCACTCAAGATCCATAATAATAGTCACCTCCTTGCCACTGCCCAAGTTTACATGTCGTCCACTATAATTCTCCATTAAAAAGATCACAGCTTATGCAGATCGTCATAACAGATTGAGAGTTTTTGTGTAAAGTGACAAACAGAATGTAAATAAAATGATTCCTCGATAAGTAGAACTGTGAACAATACAATGTATTCATAGAGAAAAGAACTTAGCTGCCAGGGATAGGATAATGTTTATAGTATTGGGCTTGGCAACCTGGGAGAAGGTGTCTATGTAGTCTATTCCCTCCATTTGATCATACCCGTTTGCCACTAGGCGTGCCTTGTGTTTCTCCATTAGGCCATTGGAGTTGAGCTTCGGTTTGTATACCCATCGACAACCCACTGAATTCTTGCCTGTAGGCAAGGGGAACAATGGTCCAACTCTGGTTATTTTCGAGCGCTGCAAACTCAGCCTTCACTGCTGCCATCCACTTGCTGACCCTGAAGCATCTGCAAAGCTCCTTGGGTCTTTTGTCATGGATACATTGCAGATCAAGGCGTTATAGTGGTCTGAGAAGTTGTCATAGGTTAGGACCTTGGACAAAGGGTATAATATTTTCTTATCAACTAAAGTACTTCAATGATAGTCCTGCAGATAAGAGGACTTGTTTGCCTGCCTATGTGTCCTCTTCTGCACTGGTTGGTCTGGCTGCAGCTCAGACAATTCAGTCTGCTGTTCTTGATTTGGAACAGGTGCAGAAACTTCTGCATACTCAGGCTGTGGATCCTCAGTGCCTTGTTCCTCGAAATGGTCAGTGAATTCTTCATGGGTGCTGCAGTACATGGCCTGGGCAAGACAAAGGCAGGGACGGGGTTCTGTGGAATAGAACCAGGAGAGGTCTTTTCCTGTTTTAAAGGAAAAATGGCTTCTTCAAACCTGACATCCCTGGAGATAAAGATATGTCATGTGTTTAGGTCCATTACTTTGTACCCTTTATTTCCATTGGGATAGCATTGGGACGGGGTTCCAAAATTTATCTTTGTACCCTAAAAAGATGAAAATGCGGATCAAATTTATCTTCCGAATCTCTTTCCCTAAGTTC
The DNA here is from genome assembly GCA_027422505.1 of Craterostigma plantagineum. Classification (NCBI taxonomy): domain Eukaryota; kingdom Viridiplantae; phylum Streptophyta; class Magnoliopsida; order Lamiales; family Linderniaceae; genus Craterostigma; species Craterostigma plantagineum. The sequence continues at coordinate 402,220 of JAPQWV010000204.1, forward strand.
ACGTATTTATGTTCTCTCACCTTACAAAATTTAATTATTGCTCCCCTTAACAGAAATATAGGAGTTTCTTCTCTTTCAAAAAAAAAAAAATTTCTCACCTTCAAATATAGCTCAATTTAAAAAAAATGGTATTTATCAGTTGACCACGGAATATGCGATATCAATTTCAGAACTTGGAAGTTAAAGTCTTTTTGAAGCATGCATAACTATAATGTAACCTATTATTTACAGAGTAGGATGCATAAGTTACAAGGATGCATAAGGAGTTTACCTACGTTTGGTTGCTCGCATCGCTAACCAGTCGTGTCTGTGGAGCTGCCCGAGATACCATACACGCTGGGAAGTGTAGTTGTTCGCATCTCTTACTAGTCATGCATGTGGAGTAACCCGAGATAACATGCATGCTGGGAGGTGTGGTTGCTCGCATCTCTTACCAATCATGTATGTGGAGCAACACGAGATACCATGCATCCTGGGATGTTGTAGTTGTTCACTAGGTGTTTTCGAAGAATTTTCAAAGTTATGTGTATCGAGTTTGTAAAATGAGGAGTTCGAAGATGTGTTGCGCTGTTTTCTTTCGCACAATTGATAAATTCGTGTAAGGGTGAAAATTTTAGGTCGGGCGAAGGTTGATTTTCACTGTGCCTAATCGGATGAAACCAAAATCGGGCGAAGTTGATTCGATCGACCTAACTCCTCGATGTTGTAGTTTGAGCGATTTTAAAGCAAAGTTTGGAAAGCTTTCAGCTTAACTTGGTCGATATTGAACTGATTTGTTTAAAATCAAAATTTAGGAGTTTACCACTTTTAGCCGAAATTGAGTATCGGGTAGAAATTCGGGCGATTTGTGGAAATTGAAAGAGGGGAGGTTGTGATGCCCGGGGCCGATGAGGGCGGGGAGTGATCGCCGGTGCCAGAGAGGTGCACGGACAAGGAGCGGCTTCTAGGCGAAGGGGTACATGAATGAACCGATCCAACACCCGAATGAGAGGGGATCCTGAGACTGACAATGTATGGGTCTGTCAGGCTAAGAATTGTATAAGAGAATTGATAGTGCTACTCATATCACCAAGGTCGACCTACCTTTTCGGGAGTCCATCCGAAAGAACTTCAAAGTTAAGCGTGCTTGACTTGAAGCAATCTTGGGATGGGTGACCCCCTGGGAAGTTTGCCCAGGGTGCGTGTGAGCGAGGACGAAGCACGTTGAAAGGTTAAGTGGTGGTACAGTGGGGCCAGACTATCAGTCGGAGTGTGGTGGGCCCAACCCCACAGGTCCCGGTAGGGACGGATGCTACAGTGACACCCGGTATGGGACGGGATGTTACAGAGGTAACTCGTCCGAGATTGGATGATTTGTTTGAACTTAAAATTCGGGAACTTAAAATTCGGGAATTTCTACCGGTAGCAAGGAACTCACGTTTAAGCTAAAATACATCAAGTAAACTCGATAATAACCATCAAGATACACCTAATCGACGAGTTTTTTTGAAAATGATTTGTGTGAGGCAAAATCTGATAATCGATGAAGAAAGCATCGCTTTCTCTCGCGACGCTGAACCTTAAGTCAAAAATTCGCCTGCAAAATTGATTATGTTTGTCGGAACAATAACGATGTTTGTTTGCTCAATTCATGCCTATAAACAGACATGACTCGAATACCATTTATCTAAGAATTACTCGTCTTGTATCATCTCATTTTCGGCATTGTAGCTAACAACAGATAGACTGGTTGCAACAGCAAGACCGTGATAATGAGACCGAAGAACATGCGGAGTTAAGACGTTATTTTGAACGGAATTTGGATAGGCTAGCGCTCGAGCTTTCTCTTCTTTGGTGTTTATTCGCAGTTTTACTAGCTTTTGTGTGTTGGGTTCTCACAAGGTGTACTTGTGTATAACCGTCCTTATGAAGTTAAACTATAGTTTCTTCTGTTACGTTTATTTGCAGTTTTACTCGCTTTTGTGTGCTGGGTCCTCACAAGCTGTACTTGGGTGTAACCGTCTATATGAAGTAAAACTATTGCACCTAATCGGCCTCTTGATTCTGCGCTGTGAGTTTCGCACTTTGTGGGTCTTGTTTTCGAATGGTTATTTTCGAAAGCTGATTATCGAAGCTAGATTTCGAGACAAACTTAAGCCCTAATGTAAACACTTAATCGACGATTTTTGAAAGAGGACGTTTACAAAAGTTAGAAATTGTAAAAATCGATCGATTAGCGAGATAACCCGTGAAATCTGAAAAGATTTCTCATTTTAAACGCTGTGGAATAAGCAAAAACATATAAGGGTGAGGGAGTTATACCGTTTGAGCCGAAAACATGAGGTTTTAAGAGGAATTTTGGTTTGGCTTTTTGAAAAAGGTTTTCGCAAATTGGTTTTCGGTAGTGGTCTGATTTTCGAAAGAATTTTTCAGTATAAGTTTGTGAAAACCCATTTTGAAAATTTTGCGAAAGGCCCATTTTGCAAAAATGCAAAAAGCCCATTTTGAAAGACCAACAGAGAAATTTTCTTAAGAACTTTCGCGTAAGAACTTTACTTCCCCTTACAAACTAAAAAAAATCACTCCCTGGGAATTAGAACATTTTCCCCTTAATTATTTATTTTTGCAAAAGTTATTTTCACAAAATTAACTATTTTGCCAATTGTAATTTCATTCATAAAATTTCTCCCCCTTAAATTTTTAGGAACCTTATTTAGCATGTCTACTAGGATGAAAATGTATCTCAACTTAAATAAAAAGCAGTTATCCTAGATATTGTGGCGACCCTCACTTTCTAATACTAATTAGCGGCGGATTTTCGCAACGTAAGTCGCGGAAGACCCGTCTAACAAAATCTTTTTCCTAAAATATAATATTGTGACAAAACATAACCTATATCGTCATAACTTTACAGAGACCGGATCCCCCAAAATATTCATAATAACAAAACATCCTAACATCGCTCCACAGGTCGTCATCCATGTACAGCCTCGCCCTCAAAAGATCGTGGAGTACCGCCGTCAGCCTGCCTTAATCGTGACGTTTCTCAACGTCCGACTTTATCGTACCTACAACACATAAAAACATGGGATGAGCTATAAAGCTCAGTAAGTGGGAATGATGCATGCCGTGCACGTGTCATATTTGCAAAGGCATCCGCGCCAATGCATTCAGACCCTCTCAGGATCAACTCAATCTCACATCTCTCTGGGCCCGCGACTAACTTACTATGCACCATTTTCAGAGCTCAAATCCAATAAGGACAAATGGTCCAGCAATCCACAAATGGTGACGAACCACAAAGTACTAGTCACACATTTCGGCCCAATCAGCACTGGGATGCATGACAGTCCGCCATTCGGCCCAATGGGTACTTGCTGTTCCGCGGACGCTCACGCTGGTAGCCCACTCCGAGGTCGCCAACACCAGAGATACCCTCGGTGTCGCTTCCTCCCTCGGATCGCCTCCTCCAGGTCGCACCTACCGCAATTCAGGGCATCTGCCCAAATAATAAATATATATCCGACGACGTACCGGGTCGTCATGGTGTCATAGAAGTAGTCCTGACTCAACTGTGAGTCGACATCAGATGCCTATATCGGCAAATATCTATCGCTTTCAAGCGATCTTATACCATGATTTCTCTCCTCTCATAATGCTCACGCAAGTCGTGTATGCATGTGCTCATGCTCATGTGAATCGTATCAAAATTTATGCCATGTCATCACATATAGCACATAATTCACGCCACATGATAATTCATATAAACAGTTATTCACGTAATTCATGCTCGTACAAATAATTTATGTGTTGTAGTTGAAATTCTCACTTACCTGTCGTCCGTAGATTACCCGCTAGTAATCCTGTGAGATTCCTAGTTCTCGACCCTTAAGCCTAAAGAGTTACAATCGTCAGTGTCAGTGTTTGTAAAGCGATCGCCTAGGCGCGCCTAGGCGACCGCTTCCTCTAGTCGACCCCGAAATCGCCTGAGCATAGCTCAGGCGATGCGAAATCACTCAGGCGGTCGACTCGGACGCCTAGGCGACCGCCTTGGCCAAGGCGATAGGCGATCGCCTCGGTCGACTCTCGAAATTCCCACTTACCTGTCGTCCGTAGATTACCCGCTAGTAATCATGTGAGATTCCTAGTTCTCGACCCTTAAGCCTAAAGAGTTACAATCGTCAGTGTACTAGCAAAATTAACTGACTATCTAAAATTATCATGCTCGAAACTACATTTGAAAAGTAGTCTTTTGAAAAGAGTTCGCTAAGTCAAGTTAACTCATAAAATACCAAGCTAGGCCGAAGGTTTTAAATCCCAAAATAACCTTTAAACTTTAAAATATAGGTTGACCCGAATATATTAGTCAACATACGAATATAATTTACTTTAAAACTGATTTGGGCCGAAAAATAATGTTGTTTAAACTATTGGGCCTCAAATAGGGCAAAAGCCCAAAGAATTTAAATCGTCGGTCAAACTCGCACAAATCCGATCAACGCCCAAATCTTAAATCGCCCGATCCCACTTTCAAAAGATGGTCAACCCGAACACTTGCGGGTCAACGCTCGAATTCACGAGACTTTCGCCGCGTTCGCATAATCGTCCGATTAGACGCGCAAAGCCCGATTTAAGTTCGCGAATCGCCCGATTGGACGCGCGAAGTCCGATTTAAGTCCGCGAATCGACAGATTAGTCTCACAGGAATCACCCCGCGAAAGCCAATCGGCCCACGAAACCTAAAGTCGGCCCGCGACGCCCTTCACAGGAATCACCCTACAAAAGTCAATCGGCCCGCGGAACCTGAAATCGGCCCGCGACGCCTCTCACAGGAATCACCCTTCAAGTCGGCTCGCGAAAGACTGTAGCCCGCGAGAATCCAAATTTTGGCCCGCGAAATATGTTTTACTCACACATCGGAACAACCCCTTTTGGCCCGCGAAACACTTTCGCGACCCGAAACCCATTCGGCCGATTTTCCTATTAGTTCGAATTCTATTTCACTCATAACTTACAAAATAAAACGGCCCGCGAATTAAAATCAATCAAAACTCAAAATCGCTCAAAACCTAGGACCGGTCGAAGCCATCAAAACTTCATATATTATCCAAGAATATCCTAAACCCATAAAATCGTACGCCCAAACATTTATCAGACCTTTATAGACATCATATCCTTTCGGAAATAATAGACTCACATTCTTAACTTGACAACAACCACAAGTAAAGATCTATTATTGAAAAATCCGAGTTTCCTAAATTCTAAACGTCCGAAAATAGCTTATGTACCAACTCCGTATTGACCCGCGAAATAACAATTCTATCTCACAAAACGAGAACCCCTCGACCCGTGGACTAATTTCAGCCCACCCTAACTCACACTATGCGAACGTCTCTAACCCGTGCCTTTTGTCCCGAAATTGCTCCCCAATTCACTAACTACCACAAACTCTTGAACTAATTTCTATCCCGATAAATCCTCCAACTCGTGAAACTCCCAAGCCCGTGGACTAAAGTTCTAAATTTCACTCGAACTCTACTAATTCCCACTCGTTAAACACATAAGACCCGACGCCTTCAAATCTTCATACCCTCAACTAAACATCAGAACTTAGTATCATCAAAATGCATAATTATACAGATTTAAAACCATACTTTGGACTCTAAACGTAGCAATTAAACCCCTAAAAATTCCTACTTCTACTCGTAATACTCAACCCCCTAAACATTCGAACCCCCAAAATCTTCAAGTAAATTCCCAGAACCTCATATCATCCAAGCACACGAGAATACAGATTTAAACCCGTATTTTGGGTTTCAAAACGAGCAGGGAAGCACATAGGGGGATTACACACTCGAACATGGACACTGAGGTTCGAACCACTGAAGACCGTTCCAATCTGAGTATTTAAGAGCCTACCTCACTTCCTTAAGCTAGGTTAAATGGTTTGGGTTGCGATGAGCTTGCCAAAATCCTTGGTTTCTCGTTCGTCGACTTCATTTCTTCTTTCTTCTTTCTTCCTTTCTTCTGGGTTTCTTCTCCTTTCTGCTTTTCTTTTCGCTGTTTCACGTTTGGCCCAGTTTCTTATTCGGCCTTAATCCGTTCGGATATTAACTTCATTAATTCGTACATCTATCGGATTAATTATATCCTAATTTTCCGTATTAGAGTTACGGATATTACAGATATCACTAACATATTAGGTACATTATTCATTTGAGCACATACGCGTATTGAAATACAGTGAATTACGAACATGTAATTTTATGCATATTTAGAATTTTACCAAATTTGACAGGTGGTTCTAGCTGCCCGCGTTCCAATCCTTGATCATGTATCTGGAGCAGCTTCAGGTACCAAACATGAGGGATGTGGCTGGCTGCTCGTTGCATACCAGTCATGGGTGTGGAGCAGCTCTCTAAGTAACTACCCATGCTGGAATTCTTGCAAAACACTATCGGAACTTTGGTACCCATTTTTGAATGGGTCATCCCTTATTAGCAGGAAATGAGTTAAGCACAGAAGGTGTCAAATTTGGTCCTATATAATCCATTAGTGTAGCTTTATGGTATCCATTTAGGATCAATTTGAGACGGTATGACATTTCAGCACAGGTGAAGGCGTGTTTCAAAAAATTTTCTCCGAAGCCAGTCGCCCAAGGTGTTTCTCAGACTTAGCGTGGACTGAATATTTCAAGAAGGCATAAGAACACATATAACTATAGTCATTTTTAGTAATTGAAATGTTCTCCCTACGGGAAGTGTTCACACTATTCACCTCAAAATGATGATTTTTCTTGGAACTTTGCTTACTAGAATGATTAACATTTTTGGACGGGTAAGTAATTCCACATCTATCATTCTTCAAAAAATGAGATGTTTTTGGGGCTTGAGAAGTTCGTTTGCTTGAGGTTGGAACTTCTTCATTATAAGCTTTTGCGTCTTTATTTTTGGAAGACAATGTCGGTTTTCCTTCTCATTCCTAATTTTCTTTATTTGTTCCTTTGCAATTATTAGAGCTTTATTTTTACTTAACTTTTCACCTTCACTCAATGTTGACTTTTATTAGTAAAAGTTTTCTTTGTTTTAATTTTAGGAACAAAAGCGTCAATGTGAGTTCCCTTAACCTCCGGAATTTCCCAACAAGTAGGTTTATTAGAATGTAAACAGTTTTCCATGTTAGGTGCTGAAGAGGAATTTTGGTCATTAATTTTCGCAATAATTTGCTCATAAGTAATAATTCTAGAGTGATACGTGCTGAAAGTAGATGGGCTAAAGAATAAAAAAACCAAAGGCTCAATAAGCCCACAAAGAAAGAAGCCCACGATAAATCAAAAAATATCTGAACAAGGAATTTGCAAGGACCTCCAGATATAAGCAGTGACCGAGCAGAGAGGAAGTCCCTTTTGAAATTCCCAGACGAAAAGACAGCAAAAAAGAAAAAAGACAGCCACAAAGACACGTGTGGACCCACAACAGGACGATGCCACTGTTCGAAAAGCTGGCTGTCACAGAGGGTATTCACTCTACAGCTTTCTACTGTTCACAATGCCACGGATGTCACGTTCCCGAAATCGTGGGAGTCCACATAGAAGAAGCCGTGGGGAGCTGCTATAAAAAGGAGGCATTCACTCATTTTTCAAGGAGAGACATCATTAAGAATAAGAAATAACAACAACCTATTCTCGTTTTCTTGGAATTTATTAATTTCCTTCCTCAATACTTAAAGCATGATGAGTGACAGTGAGGATTAAAGAGTGTGCAATCAATCCATTGTGTGAAAAGAAAGTTCCGTAGCGCCCGTGGACGTAGGATCCCAGAGGATCCGAACCACGTACATTCCCGTGTCTTTCCGTTTCACGACCCCTTGTACGTTCCTTGAGAAGAACACCTTATGAGCACCCCGAAAACGCTTAAAGTATAATCTACCGCTACAAAAATTCCTGGACCACATGTTTATAAATTTCGTTGATTGGGAGAGCCCCATATCATAGTGAAATATCTATTGTGGTGTTTTAGAGTAATCTCATATTGTTGAGAAAGTACTCCCCACTCAGTTCGTACAACATCCTGCTCAAGTACTTGACGCGTCAATTCCTCCATTTCTCTAGTTTGAGTTTCCATACTATTTTTTTTAAATTAGTTGTTTTCTTAAAAAAATGGCTTTTGAAAGTTCAGTTCCAAAGCTTGGTTTTGTCAAAAGATAGCGTGAAATTCGGAAAAAAAAATTATGAGCGTCGTAAATTTTTGGTGTGCCCCAAAAAATTTTGAGATGATTTTGAAAATTTCGTGAGAATTACCAAAATGTTTTCTATGCCAATAACGTCCTAAGTTAATTGTTGGATATATATGATAGTTGACAAGTTTTGTGGATTTGCTTTCGAAAATTTGTCAAAAATGTTGTACCGAAAATTTTGGTGATCGAAAATCGTTTAAGAATTATTTTGAAAGGTGAGTGAAGTTGAAGTCACTGCTTCAATTACGATTAGTGAATTTTTGGGTGTGGAGAAGAGAGAGAGCCGAATTTCAAGTGGACAAAAAGGTCGAATTTTCTCTTAGTTATTGTGCCCGAGTTGTTTGACTGCTGAAAATTGTTTTGAGATAAAAAGGATATTGCCCGAATTTGCACTTCTGAAAGGCGAGTGCCCGAATTTTCCTACTAGATAGTTGCCGTTTTTTTTTAAGCAAGAGCTCCAATTTGTTCTTTGAGCAAGTAATATGAGAGATGAAATTCGCGAGTAAATATTTTTTGTTTTTTTTAACATCAAATTCGGGTGGATTAGTCTAAATTAAGGAAGACCAGTCAAAATCGGGTAGTCCAGTCAAATTTCGGGTGTTGACCAGTCAAAATTCGAGTTGACCAGCAAATTTGGGGTTGACCAGTCAAAATTAGGGTTGACCAGCCGAATTCGGGTTGACCAGTCAAATTCTGGTGTTGACCGGCCAAAATTTCGATGTTGACCGGCCAAATTCGGACTGTCCAGTCAAAATTTGGGTGTTGACCAGCCAAATTGGGGATGACCAAGTAAAAATCTCCTCGGTACTGTAGCAACACGATGAAAATTGCCCGAAAATGAAAAAAAAAAACAATTTTACCCGAAAATCACCCCAAACACATGCATCTACCCTGGAAATTTTCTGGGCAGCAGAATGACGAAGTTCGGAGTCGATTTCTACCCCAACTTATTCAAATTAACTGAAAAATGTTGGATAATCACTTCAAATCACTCGAACAACCTATTTAGTTCTAGAGCTTGCAAAATCAATAAATAAACTTAAAAACTCAAGAAAAGGGCATAAGTTCAAACTAAAAAAATACCCAAAAGTTTAAGAAATCGTTCAAATCCGAACGTGTCTGGGTCCGATACCAATTGTAATTCCTAGTATATCCAACTAAGACGCATTTCTAGCGATTTAACCACGAAAATAATGGGAAGAGTTTAACGTGTGGGCGTGCGTGCATTCTTGAGGAGATGAGGTTGGGAGCTCTTCTCTCTAAAATTATTATCAATTTCTTCACAAACACCACTTTCCTAACGTGTTAGAGTTTTTAGCCCTTATACCACATGTGTTGCTAAATGGTGCTTGGGCTTCTTGAAAGCCCATTACAAATAAGCTCACTGGGCTTTACAAATAAAAGATCAGCTCACTTAAATAAATTACAAAGCTAAGATAAAATTGAACACAATAAATAATTTCTAACAACGTTTATTGTCCAGGACCTCAGTGGGTGTTCTATTGGTTAGATAGGTGGCTGTAAGGACACATTAAGACTAGACCTGTCAATGGGCCGGGCCGGATGGGCTTGCCCGCCGCCCGCCTAAGCCCGCTGTTTAGCGGGGCGGGCCTTCAAAACTGAAGCCCGGCCCGCCCGCCTTAATATTTTTTTTTACATTTTTATTTAAACTTTTAAATTAATGAAGAATTATTTATATAATTATGATATTTTAATATACATTAATTATGTTATAATTAATAATTGCAACATTAATTATTTAATTATAATATTTAAATATATATTAATTATGTATTAACTAATGCATCATTAATTATAAAAGAAATCATTAGTTAATTCCTATATTTAAATAAATATATATTTAATATATAAAAAAACTAATAAATATATATGGCGGGCCAGCCCGCCCCGCCCCGCCTTGCCCGCGGCCCGCCCCAAAGGCCAGAAGGCGGCCCTTAAAAATCCCAACCCAGCCCGCCCCAAAGGCAGGGCGGGGTGGGCCGGCCCGCGGGCCGCGGGCCACAATTCTAATTAAGACCAATTGAGTTTTGTTGAGGGGTCTGTACGCATGGTAGATGAATGCCTTTATTCTTGAACATGGCATCAAGATTGAACTCTCTTGCGTTGCCTGACCTGATCACCTTGACTTTGGAACTGAAATGTGTCTCAACTAAATTAGAAAATTAAGCCATGACAGTCTCTACTTCTGATTTAAATCTTAACATAACAAGCCATGTAAAACAAGAATGGTCATCAACTATAGTAAGAGAGTATCTATGTCCCAAGTGGGGAGGCACATGGAATGACCCTCATACATCACAATGCACTAGACCAAATAGAGAGCAAACAGTTATGTTGTAGTTGGGAAAGATCTTTTCTGTTCACCAATAGGACAGACTTTACAATAAGTATCTTTCGTGACTTCTAAGTGCCTTAAAGAAGGTCTTAATACATTCAAGATTTTATTCGAAGGGTGGGCCAATCTACGGTGCCAAACTTTTGTAGACAATTTATTCAGAAAAACTGGTTTACAGCTAACAAGACTAGAGGCTGCCTTTTCTTCCAAGAAGTATAATCCTTCTACTTGATCACCCTTGCCAATCACTTGGTGAGAAGTGTCATGTATCACAAAACTGTTAGCATTAAAATGGAATTTGCAGTTTTTCTCCCTGGCCAAGAGGTTTACAGACAACAGATTAAAGTCAAACTGTGGAATGAACAAAACTTCATGTAAAGTAATAAACTGGTTGATGTCAATCGAACCTGCTTTGTAACCTTTATAACTGTGCTATCAGGTAAGACCACGCTAGATTCCTTTGTATGATGTAAATTATCAGGAAATCTTTATTTCCACACACATGCTTAGTTGCCCCGGAGTCCACTAACAGTCTTTTGTATGCTAGACTGGGCAGATCAAAAGAAAAGGCACATACCCGAGTTCTTCTCAGGCTGAATGTTGGACTCAATATTGTTTGAGGTGAAGGTGGTGGCACGCTGATTCAATAAGGCTTTCAAACTCCGCACCTTTGCTTGGGTAAGCTGAAGTTGAACCAAATTGTCCTCATTGTGACTGTGCCTAGGGAGCATATGATGATCCTCAGGTGCTACCTTGCCTATAGGGCGTTCCATTTCCAAAAGATTGACCCTAGCTCCCTTGTACCTTGCACTCTGTCCATAACCTGGTGGGAATCCATGGACTTGGTAGCAGGTATCAATAGTATGCCCCTTCTTACCACAACGGGTGCAAACAGGTCTTGCATGATCCTTCTTTGGGTAGTATGTGATCTCCTTGGACGCTTCTTGACCAGTGTTGCCCATCATCATTGCCATGTTACTCAGCTGATCTTGACCTGCCTTGACAGAGCCTGAAACCATGGACCTCTGCCGTTTTTCTTGGACAAAGAGGTTGAACACATTGTTCACATGTGGTAAAGGGGTCCATAAGAAGTATTTGTCCTCTTACCTGTGAGTATGATTCATTCAGTGCCATCAAGAAGGTGAGGACATACTCCTCATCGAAGTAATCCTTCATGGCTTTGATTCCTCCACAAGTGCACGGACAAGATGGCTGATAATTGGTTAGCTCGTCCTATAAAGTCTTCAGCTTGGTAAAGCACACACCTATACTGCAGAACCTTGTTCAAGATTGATGAACTCCCTTTTTAATTTGAAGATCCTGGGCTTGGTTGATTGTCCCAAACCTTTCTTGGAGATCATTCCACAGTTCTTTTGCCGATCAAACTGTATAGGATGCTGGCTGAAATCTCCTACGAGACAGAGTTCATAATCCTAGATATGATGATATTATTGATCCACTTCCACGCTGTTAGCTTATTCTGATCTGCTGTGTTTGGAGGCTGAGATCACCTGTCACAAACCATTCCTTATTTCGGCCAATGAGAGCTATCATCATCGCCCTGCTCCAAGTGGTACAATTGTCGCCATTCAGCTACTCGTGGACCAATGGCTGTCCAGATGAATCTCCATTGTTCAAGAATAAGGGTCGTTTGCCTGTGTTGTTGCTGTTGTGTTTGATATCAAAGAAGAGTTTGATTCCGCCATTGAAGAGGAGAACCTTGAAGCTGAGTTTTGTGGTTCTTGATTCTTGATGAACGCAGCTAAAGATTTTTGTTCTGATACCATAACAAATTGAGAGCTTTTGCATAAAGTGAAGCAGAATGTAAATAAAATGATTCTTCGATAGTTAGAACTTTGTACAGTACAATGTAATTATAGAGGAAGAACTTATCGGCTATTTTAACTAACTAGCCCATCTAACTAATAAAAACGCTAACGGGCCCGATAAGGAAAAAACGCTGGATAAAAAGTGTATTTAAAGATAACATCAACCGACATTTAAATGCTTCAAAGCAGGAAAGTGTGCGAGCTGTGATCTTTGCCTGGTTCAAGTCCTTGGCTGATTTCTCTCGTGAACAACTTCGTGTCTGGAATTTAATACGTCAACATGGAGAAACTCACGCAATGGCATGCCAACTACCCCAAGCCACAAAAGAGTGAATAACCAATAAAAATCTGTGTAACGTAACCACTCGAACTCACCGAATATTTTGTAAATTATATGTAATTTAGGGTCCAATACTACTCACAAAATAATGACTTATTTTTCGAAACAATCATACATACGTCAAATAGGTTTTTTCCTAACCCATATTTAACAAATAATATAATCAATTCATCACGTAATATATACATTAAAAAGCATATAATATTTAACCAATAATATAATCAATTCATCACGTAATATTTTCATTAAAAAGCATATATATATTGATATCATTGTAGGTATATTATATCTAATAATGACGTCATCGCGATGGGCTTTATAATCTGGACGTTATAAATAAATATTGTTACCATCAATAATAAACCCAATAGACACTAAGCCCACTGAAAGATAATCAGACAATCCCATCATGAATTAAATTAGGTTTTGCATCTATTTTCTCGGTTCAGCGCCGATCACCTTCTTCGCCTTATCATCTTCTTCCGCACATCTAACTCCGATTTCACAGTTTTGCTCCCGTCGCCCTCATCGATCCGAGATAGCCCGAGACAAGTCAGTATCCGCTGCAACCCGCATATCCGCTGCAACCCGCATCTCCGCCACAGTTACGGCCGAGATGTTTCCGCGAAGGCTAACCATGAATCAGGCCTTCAGTACTCGTGTAGAGGAAGCAAAAAGTGGTGCCGAATTATCGAGAGGTATGATGATTAAAACAACTAACTTCAGTAATTTGGAATAAAAATTTTGGTTATCATGTTGTATTGTTCTTTTTTGGGAATAAATTCTATTTTTTAAGAGCTAACAGCTCAGGAGCAACATGGGAAAATAGCTAAACATGTAGTAATAATGAAGTTAGATAGTCTTTTCCTCTTGATTTTTTAATTTTTGAAGAGCTGACTGCGGGCGAGGAGAGAGAAGAAAAGAAAGCCGAGCCGAGAAGAAGGCAAAAAAAAGTGAAGGAGAAGAAGCATGAAGAGAAGGTCAGGAAGGCGACGGAAGAAAATGTTAAGGAAGATTCAAGGGCTACTGGGTCGGTATAGTTATATAGTACGTTAGCTTATTTTGACGTTCTTTCAGAAAATTTTGAAGCCCACTTTTTCCTATCCTCCATGTGAACTAGTGATTCGGGAGTCAAAAGGGATGGTGAAACACATAAACCTAGTGGTGTTCTTGAGTGGCAACCTCATGAGGTAAGTTTTGCTGTGCTAACCCGTCACGAGTTTTTATTGGTAACAAAATATTAGGGAAGCTGAGTTCTTTGAGCTGGAGGAAATGCAGCACGTTCATTTTTTCTTTTGTGTGTATATTATAAGCACTAATTACTTAAAGAGTGTTATTGATTTTGTCGTATCGTATGAATGTTTGTTTGCAGGTGAAAAGAGTTGAAATGGGACTCGGGGAGAAGTCCCAAAGTCGTACTGCTAATGAAGGTAATGAAAGAAAAATTCTGGTGCGGTCGCTGAGCGATGATAAGCTAAGGTACAGAAACGCGGATGGCAACGTGGTTGAGGTCGCGTATAGGAAGGAAGACTTCCACATAGTGGATCTGAAACTGAACAAAATATATCACGATTTCTTTCCTTCACTGCCCCTGGTCTCAGGGATTGGTTCTGTGGCGGTTGCGGGTCAATCAATCTTCGTCTTGCGGGTCTTCTACGGAGAAGAACAGAAGAAGAACCAATCCCTAGTGCATGCTGGTGAATCCTCCTCCTCTCATTATTCGCATTTTCACGCGGGTGCATCTCATTTGCGTTACGACCCCTGCAAAGATTTGAAGGATGATGTTGGACGTGATGATGGTTGGGCTTGGGGCGCTGCGCCGTTTCCTGCTGATGGTCCAAATGCAAGAATTTTCACCTTCCTACATGGGGATGTATACAGTTTTGGATATATTTCTCCGTCGCCTCGGGTTATCCATCTTGCCTCCAATAATAGCGCAGCAGCAGGCTGGAAGTCGCTTGGCCCTGTACCTCCAGACCTGGTCGATTGTGAAGTTAATCATCCAGTAATCCCCGACCCGCGTAACAACCGAATTCTGCTTCACTTGTATGGTGGTAGTCTTCCCTCGCCTTCCCTCTATGCTTTCTATCCCCGACGACTCGTCAGAAGGGTGGTGGTGGTGGTGCGTGGGAATGTATAGACCCCGATTTCCCGTACCGGGAAAGAGTAAGCGATGCTGTTCTTGTTGGTGGCATCCTCTATCTTCATGGCCGCAAGTTTCCCAATCTTGTTCGCGCTTACGATGTCTCGAACGCAAAGTGGTTGGAAGTGAACTGGTCGTCTAGGGTTACCGAAGAAGGAGATTTCTCTATAGACGATGTCAATTTCACGTTCGATTCGCTGCTTTGTCTGGATGAGGGCAACAGAGTCTTGTGCTTGGCCATTTACTCGCCTGTTTCTCGTTCCGAGACCGTTCTTTACTTCTTCAAATTTAGAGCAGAGCAGCAGCAGCAGCATGGGACCGTGTGCCTCACTCCCCTCCATAAGTATGAGCTTGGAACCAATTCGGGCGTGCTTGATTTTTCCCTACTTTAGTTAGTAGTGAGTGTTTTCTTCTTAACTCTTTCCTTACGTACGTACGATGAAATAAATTATTTCTCTTTCCAGCTGATTCATGATTGATGATGGCTTGTTGTAGTAAAGTAAGCATCGTGGTTTCTGAGGTACTTAGTTTGTTGGATGATGTTGTTTCTTGTTCAGGTATTTCAGTTTCGTTGCTGACCGATCCAAACCAGGACGATCCGTTGGTTCCGGAGATTGCGCACATGTACAAGACGGGTCGTGCCCAGTACGAGTCCACCGGTCAAGCTGGACTCCAAAGTCTGCCATGGGATGAATATATTATCATCGTGTTTATGTCTTCTTTCTTAGTCCATGCTTTCTTCTCTTCCCGGTTCAGACAGAATAACTGAATTATTGTCGTGTTATTGCTTTGATGATTATGTTTTCCAATGTCGAACTCGTTAGATATTCATGTGTTATTGATTGATGCCCATTGAATGATCTTCACATTTTTTGCATGAATTGCATATAAGGGTGAGCAAAACCGGAAATCCGTATGTAAGAAGTGTAAAAAATGGTTGTTCCAGTCTAATAATCCAATATCTATGTGATAAACCAACGAGAAATAAGAAACACATCAAGTGAACCTCAAACCGTCGGCGCGCCAACAAGTTACAAATTACTCATTGCAAATCTCAATCACAGATTGTATCATTCGACAACCAATGAGATCTCTCATTCATCGAGAAAAAGGCATGTAAACATTTAACTCAAACATATGAATCTCAGTCATCTTTTTTGGCTATTACATTCTCGATATACCACTTATATAAGTATCCCTAATCCCATCCCTCGGTGAAATTTTCGGCTCCCAGCCCAAATCCCTCAACTTCGAACTATCCATGAGCTTTCTCGGTGTCCCGTCGGGTTTGCTCGAATCCTAAACAAGCTCGCCTTTGTAATCCATTACTTCCTTAATCACCTCAACAAGATCCTTAATAGTAGTCACCTACTTGCCACTCTAGATTCTTAATAATAGTCACCTCCTTGCCACTGCCCACATTTACATGTCGTCCACTATAATTCTCCATTAAAAAGATCACATCTTATGCAGATCGTCATAACAGATTGAGAGCTTTTGTGTAAAGTGACAAACAGAATGTAAATAAAATGATTCCTCGATAATTAGACTGTGTACAATACAATAGACATGGGTAATGGTCGTTCTGAACCGGTTCCGTACCGGTTCTACCGGTTCTGGACCTAAAATACCGGTTTTGGTTCTAACCGGTATGGTACCGGACCGGTTCCAGTTCCGGTTCCGGGACTGATATCCCGGAACCAATTCGGAACCGCTAGTGGATCCATTGGATCTTACCGGTTCCGAGCCGGTTCCGTACCGATTCACCCGTTTTTTTTACCCATAAAATTGGAAAAAAAATATACAAACGACATAAGAAAAAAAAATGAAAAAAAGATAAAATACAAAAAATAAAAGAAACACAAAAATAATACTATTAAAATACTACAATATATATTTAAGGGTAGTGTTTGTTGATTTGAAGATGATGAAAAAAATTCCATTTTTATTAATATACCTAAAATTTTACAATAAAAAAATTCAAAAATAAACAAGAAAAAAATAAAAAATAAAAAGAAAAAATACAAAAAAGAAAAAAAACATAAAAATAAACTACTTAAAATTTTACATTACATCTTTATTAAGTAAAACACAAGACGTCTCCTCCTCATCGTCTTCGGAACTTGATGCTTGGAACTCGTCGATCGCATTTTCCGCTCGATTCTTGGACTCGGCGGTGAACCAATCCTTAAGCAATGTAAGCATCGCAAGAGAACTCGGCTTAAGGTTAGTTCGCCTATCTCCAATAATCCGACCGGATGTCGAAAATGCGGATTCTGAAGCGACACTCGACGCTTGCACGGCAAGAACATCTCGAGCGATAGCCGCTAGCGTCGGGTAGAGAGATGCGTTCGACTTCCACCACTGGAGAACGTCAAATCCTTCCGGTGTTTGGAAGTTGTGACTCAAATAAAGTTGAATTTCATTTGAGTTTGCAGGTCCGGTCGCTTTTCCTTTCGACTTTTGCATCTTCAATCGCCTAAGGACATCCTTCGTACCACGGCCACCGCTAGAGGACTCCGTAACTCCCTCGGTCGCATGCTCGGTCGCCGAACCACCACGCACCTGAGAACTATAAAAAGCAAAAAGTTCTTGGAGAGAACGCATAATTGACGTCTTTTGATCGTCAACGCTCTTTCTAAGAAACTTCTCGTAATACTCGAAAAAAATATCGAAAGTGTCACTACCACAACTCGGGTCGAGTAATGCCGCCAAGCCGTGGATAATTGGGATATTTTCCCAATACTTCTTGAACTTTTGCTCCATGTTCTCAATGAAATGGCGCAAACTTTCATTACCGCGATATTCAATAAATTTATAGCACATGCTAAAAAGCAAAGGAATAAATAGTGGCGATGTAGGATATTGAACGCCGGAAAATTTCTCCGTTGCTTCCTTGAATACCGCAAGTAGTGACACACATAAATCGCAAATTTCCCAATCAACATCTAGTAATAGAAGTGATGGGTCGGAAGTCATACCAACTGCGTTGTTGTTCCAAAAATGGGTGACTAAATCCTTATAACGCATAAATGTGCTAAGAAGGTGATATAAGGAGTTCCACTTAGTCGGTACCGGTAAGGGAAACTTCTTATACCTAAGGCCATTCGTCTCGACCGTTTGTTTCCACGAATGCCCGAGACGTCGTTCACGTAGTTGCTTACCAATTAATTTAAATTTTTCTATTACACGACCTAATACTTCATCGAAAGCACATTTTACACATAAGTTAATCACATGGCAAGCACAACTAACATGAAGCAATGGACCGTTCAAAGGCACGCTAAGATGGGAACGAAGGAAATCCATAGCCGCGTTATTAGAGCTTGCATTGTCCAACGTGATAGACATAATTTTATCTTGAATCTCATATTTTTTCGCCACATTCAAGACGTACATCGCAATGGTATGTCCCGAATGCGACGAATCTAGCGGATCTAGCGAAAGAATTCTCTTTTGCATTGTCCACGTCTCATCTATCCAATGGCATGTAACAACTAAATACGATTGGGAAGTAACATTCGTCCAAATATCGGTAGTTAAACTAACCCTACAAGATATGTTCGATAATGTGAAACTAAGTTCGACCTATATTCTTCAAATGTTTCTAACACATACTTCCTAAGTGTCTTGCGACCTACTTGATGGAATCCAGGTTGTATCGAACTTGTAAAGTTGATAAACCCTTCATTTTCCGCAATACAAAATGGTTCTTCACATTGGACGACAAACTTAATTAACGCCTTATTTGAAATCTCCCTAGTGATAACGAAATTCCTACCCGTATGCACATCTATTTGTTGTTGCGTTCGCTCCGTACCTATGGGCTCTAACGTAACCGAATCAAATTTATGAAAACCCGTTAAATGTTTTCTCATAGATCCCGTACCCCCTTGGTTACCACCACCTCTATATTGATATTCCGCACGACATATTTTACAATAAACCTTTGTTGGGGTTGCCGGGTTCGAGCTCGAGGTCGAAATGGTTCCAAACCTTCGACCGCTTTGTTCGGGTGCGCGATGTCGCCGTGGTCGTGGTGGATTCTTGGCTCGGACCGGTTCCGCGTCGTCCTCCGTCGCCTTCCGTCTCCTCGACCTCATTGTCGGGATCGACCTCGTCGGGCATATCGCTCATACCTACATGAAGATAACCAAAAATATCGTCGTTCAGGTGCGAACTTGATGCCATGTTAGTAAAATAAAGTGTGTGTGTGGGTATTTTTCGTGTGTGTGTGTGGGTATTTCGAGTGTGTGTGTTTCGAGTGTGTGGTGTGTGTGTTTCGTGTGTGTGTATCGAGTGTGTGTATGTGTGTATTTTCGTATAATACGAGACGAGAGCGAGAGAGAGTATATGAGATTAGAGAGATTTTGGGAGATTAGATGTGAAAAAATTATGAAATATGATGTGGTATTTATAGAGTTTTAGTTAGGGACTAAAAAAAAATTTGCACTTTGGCCCAAAAGGGCCAAACTGCAAAATAAAAAAAAATGTTGAAAGAGCCGTTTGGGCTCTGTAACGGCTATATAGCCGTTACATATAATTTTTTATTTTTTTTTATTTTTCTAGCCGTTGACAAAGGCTCTTTTTTATTTTATTTTTTTTGCCTTTACCGGATCTTACCGGATCTTAACGGATCCGGTTCCGGTTCCGGCTTATATATAGCCGTTACCGGATTACCGGTTCCGAAACCGGAACCGGTACCGGTAACGGCCGGTTCTATTTTTCCGGAACCAATCCGGTAACGATAATTACCGGATTGGTTCCGGTTTCAAATGGTCAGTGAATTCTTCAGGTATGGTGCTGCAATACATGGCCTGGGCAAGACAAAGGCAGGGACGGAGTTCTGTGGAATAGAACCAGGAGAGGTCTTTTCCTGTTTGATAGGAAAAATGGCTTCTTCAAACCTGACATCCCTGGAGATAAAGATATGTCATGTGTTTAGGTCCACTACTTTGTACCCTTTATTTCCATTGGGATAGCATAGGGACGGGGTTCCATTTCTTTAGTACTCCTCCCCTTCAGAAAGATCGAGCTGGGGAAATCGTCATGTGATGGGTCAAAATGGGGCATTATCTTTGGTAAGAAGATCGCATCGTCAGGAAAAGATGATGGAGTTGATTGCTGGTCACGGTTACTCTACTTCACGGTGTTAGATTCGTCATCTTCGAAGGAAGTTGTCTGGTTCGGCCTCGAAGAAGCTTATTTGGCTCTGAAAGAAGGTAGGCGTGGGGTGTATTTTCCAAAAATTTGTTTGGGATCCTTATGATTAGTTATTCAATTGCATGAGAGCCCGCCTTCAGATTGATTGGCGCGGCGAAAATGGTGGATACAATCTTCTCCTTCAATGGAGTTGAAACATGGTGAATATTCTTCTTCACAGCACCAGGTCCATCATCGCCGAAGGAAGTTGTCTGTTTGGGCCTCGGCGAAGCTTGTCTGGTTCCAGAAGAAGGTGTACGTGGGGTGTGCTTTAAAAATGCCAAGGCGCCTTGGGAATGTTCCATTCAAGTGCAGGTGAGCCCGTATTCAGTGCGGTACGCGCGACGGAAATGGATGGGTGGTCCGACCTATTTGTCTATGCGTGTCCCCTTCTCCCCTCATGGAGATTCATGTTAAAGAGACCGGCATGCTTGTATAGGAGGCTAAGAAGGACACAAACGACATGTCGGTTAGGGTAATAACCAGACGGGGCCACTAAGGCGATCCGTCGACGCAGCTTCACAGACAAAGTCTGAGACGTGGCCTGTGAGAACAGGGCTTGAGAAACGGAGCCACGTTGGCATTTCATTTACATCGTGTTTGAGACTAGCTCGCAGACGATGGGCTGAAACCGTTGTTTTTTTATGTTGCAATGGTATGACTTCCTTTAGATCATCGAAGCATGTAGTTGTAGATCTACGAAAGTTTTGATCTGGTCATAGTCCAGAAAAGAAAAAATGTATGTGCCCTGAAAGGATATAAAAACATGTGGATGGCGAGGACACACTAGACTCGATGTGTTCAAGAATATTCAGTTTTGTGGGGCTGACTACCACTCAGTTCAATATCTCCTGCTTTCAAGTGAAGCAATGATAGATTACGTGGCTCCCTGTGATTTAATGAAGCATTGGTCTGTTGGGAGATCGATGAGTGGGTAAGGCTCGGTTGTGCATGCGGCATTAGACCAAATGAGGCAACTTCCACCTAAGCTAATAAAATTAGCATCAATACCTATGGGGTTGGTCCGAGTAATTTCTGAGTTAAGGGAATTATCTTCCGCTCTTTGGTCTTGTCAAGAATTTCCAAATAGGGGTAGCTTTATGAGTTTGAGATCGTCACTAACACTCGGCTGTGTTCCGGGGTTGGGTTCGGTTTGGTGAACTTAAAAAAACATGAGTTTAGTTGAGTGCTGCTTGATCAGCAAGTTGGAGCATGCCGGTTGAGTTAATTTTCTGGTTTGTCTATGGATGTCATGCCTTTTTGGAAATTTTGAACTCTCGAGAGTTGCTTGTTTTTGGTTGGAGTCCATCTTGGAGGTGGAAGTGTTTGAGAGGGCTTTTTCTTTCTTTTCCCCCTTTTTTGAGTATTTATGTATTATCGTATTAATAATGCAGTAGCATACTATATATTAGACTACGTAGGTATATGTATACATTTATATATATATATATATATTATTTTTTTTGCTCCCCCCAAATCATGCTTCATAAAATTGAATTACTCCCCCTAAAAAGATGAAAATGCGGATCAAATTTATCTTTCGAATCCCTTTCCCTAAGTTCACGTATTTATGTTCGCTCACCTTACAAAATTAATTATTGCTCCCCTTAACAGGAATATAGGAGTTTCTTGTCTTTCAAAAAATTTTTCTTTTCTCCCCCTCAAATATAGCTCAATTAAAAGGAAATGGTATTTATCAGTTGACCACGGAATATGCGTTATCAATTTCAGAACTTGGAAGTTAAAGTCTTTTTGAAGCATGGAAAACTATAATGTACCCTATTATTTACAAAGTAGGTAAATTAAAATTTCAACTTGTGCAGAAGTTACAAGGATGCATACAGAGTTTACCTACGTTTGGTTGCTCGCATCGCTAACCAGTCTTGTCTGTGGAGCTGCCCGATATACCATACACGCTGGGAAGTGTAGTTGTTCGCATCTCTTACTAGTCATGCCTGTGGAGTAACCCGAGATAACATGCATGCTGGGAGGTGTGGTTGCTCGCATCTCTTACCAATCATGTATGTGGAGCAACACGAGATACCATGCATCCTGGGATGTTGTAGTTGTTCACTAGGTGTTTTCGAAGAATTTTCAAAGTTAAGTGTATCGAGTTTGTAAAATGAGGAGTTCGAAGATGTGTTGTGCTGTTTTCTTTCGCACAATTGATAAATTCGTGTAAGGGTGAAAATTTTAGGTCGGGCGAAAGTTGATTTTCACTGTGCCTAATCGGATGAAACCAAAATCGGGCGAAGTTGATTCGATCAACCTAAGTCCTCGATGTTGTAGTTTGAGCGATTTTAAACCAAAGTTTG
Source organism: Craterostigma plantagineum (assembly GCA_027422505.1). Classification (NCBI taxonomy): domain Eukaryota; kingdom Viridiplantae; phylum Streptophyta; class Magnoliopsida; order Lamiales; family Linderniaceae; genus Craterostigma; species Craterostigma plantagineum. The sequence goes on from JAPQWV010000204.1 coordinate 424,619, forward strand.
GAAAGCTTTCAGCTTAACTTAGTCGATATTGAACTGATTTGGATGATTTGTTTGAACTTAAAATTCGGGAACTTAAAATTCGGGAATTTCTACCGATAGCAAGGAACTCACGTTTAAGCTAAAATACATCAAGTAAACTCGATAATAACCATCAATATACACCTAATCGACGAGTTTTTTTTGAAAATGATTTGTGTGAGGCAAAATCTGATAATCGATGAAGAAAGCATCGCTTTCTCTCGCGGCGCTGAACCTTAAGTCAAAAATTCGCCTGCAAAATTGATTATGTTTGTCGGAACAATAACGATGTTTGTTTGCTCAATTCATGCCTATAAACAGACATGACTCGAATACCATTTATCTAAGAATTACTCGTCTTGTATCATCTCATTTTCGGCATTGTAGCTAACAACAGATAGACTGGTTGCAACAGCAAGACCGTGATAATGAGACCGAAGAACATGCGGAGTTAAGACGTTATTTTGAACGGAATTTGGATAGGCTAGCGCTCGAGCTTTCTCTTCTTTGGTGTTTATTCGCAGTTTTACTAGCTTTTGTGTGTTGGGTTCTCACAAGGTGTACTTGTGTATAACCGTCCTTATGAAGTTAAACTATAGTTTCTTCTGTTACGTTTATTTGCAGTTTTACTCGCTTTTGTGTGCTGGGTCCTATCTATATGAAGTAAAACTATTGCACCTAATCCGCCTCTTGATTCTGCGCTGTGAGTGTCGCACTTTGGTAGTGGGTCTTGTTTTCGAATGGTTATTTTCAAAAGCTAATTATCGAAGCCAGATTTTGAGACAAACTTAAGCCCTAAAAGGTGTGAATAATCAAAATTTGACGAAATTTAAAGCAATTTCTACAAGACTCAGCAACATAGTTCGATTATCACCCCAAAAATAATATTAAACCTCGATAAACACCAAATGAAAGCACTTAATCGACGATTTTCGAAAGAGGATGTTTATGAAAGTTAGAAATTGTAACAATCGATCGATTAGCGAAGATAAACTGTGAAATGTGAAAAGATTTCTCATTTTAAACGCTGTGGAATAAGCAAAAACATATAAGGGTGAGGGAGTTATACCGTTTTGAGCCGAAAACCTAAGGTGTCAAGAGGAATTTTGGTTTGGTTTTTGAAAAAGGTTTTCGCAAATTGGTTTTCGGTAGTGGTCTGATTTTCGAAAGAAATTTTCAGTATAAGTTTGTGAAAAGCCCATTTTGAAAATTTTGCGAAAGGCCCATTTTGCAAAAATGCAAACAGCTCATTTTGAAAGACCAACTTTTTTCGCGAGAAATTTTCTTAAGAACTTTCGCTTAAGAACTTTACTTCCCCTTACGAACTAAAAAAAATCGCTCCGTGGGAATTAGAACATTTTCCCCTAAAGTTAATTTATTTTTTGTAAAAGTTATTTCACAAAATTAACTAATTTTGCCAATTGTAATTTCATTCATAAAATTTCTCCCCCTTAAATTTCTAGGAACCTTATTTAGCATGTCTACTAGGATGAAAATGTATCTCAACTCGAATAAGAAACAGTTATCCTTGATATCACTACCATATTAGGTACATTATTCATTTGAGCACATATGCGTATTGAAAATACAGTGAATTACGAACGTGTAATTTTATGCATATTTAGAATTTTACCAAATTTGTCAGGTGGTTCTAGCTGCTCGCGTTCCATTCCTTGATCATGTATCTGGAGCAGCTTCAGGTACCAAACATGAGGAATGTGGCTGGCTGCTCACGTTGCATACCAGTCATGGGTGTGGAGCAGCTCTCTAAGTACCTACCCATGCTGGAATTCTTGCAAAACCCTATCGGAACTTTGATACCCATTTTTGAATGGATCCTCCCTTATTAGCAGGAAATGAGTTAAGCACAGAAGCTGTCAAATTTGGTCCTATATAATCCATTAGTGTGGCTTTAAGGTATTCATTTTGGACTAATTTAACACAATATGACATTTCAGCACAGGTGAATGCGTGTTTCAAAGAGGATTTAAAAATTTTCTCCGAAGCCAATCGCCCAAGGTGTTTCTCAGACTTAGCATGGACCGACTATTTAAAGAAGGCATAAGAACACATAGAATGATAGTCATTTTTAGTAAATGAAATGTTCTCCCTACGGGAAGTGTTCACACTATTCACCTCAAAATGATGATTTTTCTTGGAACTTTGCTTACTAGAATGATTAACAATTTTGGACGGGTAAGCAATTCCACACCTTCATTCTTTAAAGAATGAGATGTTTTTGGGCTCGAAGATCGTTTGCTTGAGGTTAGAACTTCTTCTTTATAAGCTTTCTTTTTAATATGGATAGGAGACGAAAAATCTTGACCTTTTGCGACTTTATATTTGGAAGACAATGTCTGTTTTCCTTCTCATTATTAATTTTCTTTATTTGTTCCTTAGCAATTAGTAGAGCTCTATTTTTACTTAAGTTTTCACCTTCACTCAATATTGACTTTTATTAGTAAAAGTTTTCCTTGTTTTAATTTTAGGAACAAAAGCGTCAATGTGAGTTCCCTTAACCTCCGGAATTTCCCAACAAGAAGTAGGTTTATTAGAATGTAAATAGTTTTCCATGTTAGGTGCTGAAGAGGAATTTTGGTCGTTAATTTTCGCAATAATTTGCTCATAAGTAATAATTCTAGTGTGATACGGGCTGAAAGTAGATGGGCTAAAGAATTAAATAAACAAAAGCCCAATAAGCCCACAAAGAAGGAAGCCCACGATAAATCAAAAAATATCTGAACAAGGAATTTGCAAGGACCTCCAGATAATTTGCAGTGACCGAGCAGAGAGGAAGTCCCTTTTGAAATTCCGAGACGAAAAGACAGCAAAAAAGAAAAAAGACAGCCACAAAGACACGTGTCGACCCACAACAGGACGATGGCACTGTTTGAAAAGCTGGCTGTCACAGAGGGTATTCACTCTACAGCTTTCTACTGTTCACATTGCCACGGAGGTAATATTCCCGAAATCCTGGGACTCCACATAGAAGATGCCGCGGGGAGCTGCTATAAAAAGGAGGCATTCACTCATTTTTCAAGGAGAGACATCATTAAGAATAAGAAATAATAACCACCTATTCTCGTTTTCTTTCAATTTATTAATTTCCTTTCTCAATACTTAAAGCATGATGAGTGACAGTGAGGATTAACGAGTGTGTAATTCAATCCATTGTGTGAAAAGAAAGTTCCGTAGCGCCCCGTGGACGTAGGATCCCAGACGATCCGAACCGCGTACATCCCCGTGTCTTTCCGTTTCACGCCCCCTTGTACGTTCCTTGCGAAGAACACCTTATGAGCACCCCGAAAACGCTTAAAGTATAATCTACCGCTATAAAAATTCCTGGACCACATGTTTATAAATTTCGTTGATTGGGAGAGCTCCATATCATAGTGAAATATCTATTGTGGTGTTTTAGAGTAATCTCATATTGTTGAGAAACTACGCTCCGCTCAGTTCGTACATCCAGCTCAAGTACTTGACGCATCAGTTCCTTCGTTTCTCTAGTTTGAGCATCCATACTTTTTTTTATTAGTTATTTTCTTAAAAAAATGGATTTTGAAAGTTCAGTTCCAAAAGCTTGGTTTTGCGAAAAGATAGGGTGACATTCGGAAAAAAAAAATTATGAGCGTCGTAAATTTTTGGTGTGCCCCAAAAAATTTTGAGATGATTTCGAAAATTTCGTGAGAATTACCAAAACGTTTTCTATAATTTGCCAATAACGTCCTAAGTTAATTGTTGGATATATATGATCGTTAAATCGTTTTGTGGATTTGCTTTCGAAAATTTGTCAAAAATGTTGTACCGAAATTGTTTGTGATCGAAAAGCGTTTAAGAATTATTTTATAAGGTGAGTGATCAAGAAGTTGAAGTCACTGCTTCCATTAGGATAAGTGAATTTTTGGGTGTGGAGAAGAGAGAGAGAGCCGAATTTCAAGTGGACAAAAAGGTCGAATTTCTTCTTAGTTATTGTGCCTGAGTTTCACTAGAAGTCGCAGCCAAAAATTTTGTTTGAGTGCTGAAAATTGTTTTGAGAAAAAAAGGATATTGGCCGAATTTGCACTTCTGAAAGGCGAGTGCCCGAATTTTCCTACTAGATAGTTGCCGTTTTTTTAAACAAGAGCTCCAATTTGTTCTTTGAGCAAGTAATATGAGAGATGAAATTCGCGAGTAAAAAATTTTTTTTTTAACACCAAATTCGGGTGGATTAGTCTAAATTAAGGAAGACCAGTCAAAATCGGGTAGTCCAGTCAAATTTCGGGTGTTGACCAGTCAAAATTCGAGTTGACCAGCAAATTTGGGGTTGACCAGTCAAAATTGGGGTTGACCAGCCGAATTCGGGTTGACCAGTCAAATTCTGGTGTTGACCGGCCAAAATTTCGATGTTGACCAGCCAAATTCGGACTGTCCAGTCAAAATTTGGGTGTTGACCAGCCAAATTGGGGATGACCAAGTAAAAATCTCCTCGGTACTGTAGCAACACGATGAAAATCGCCCGAAAATGAAAAAAAAAAATTTTACCCGCGAATCACACCAAACACATTCATCTACCCTAGAAATTTTCTGGGCAGCAGAATGACGAAGTTCGGAGTCGATTTCTACCCCAATTCATTCAAATTCAATGAAAATGTTGGGTAATCACTTCAAATCACTCGAACAACCTATTTCGTTCTAGAGCTTGCAAAATCAATAAATAAACTTAAAAACTCAAGAACAAGGCATAAGTTCAAACTAAAAAAATACCCAACAATTTAAGAAATCGTTCAAATCCAAACGTGTTTGGGTCCGATACCAATTGTAGTTCCTAGTATATCCAACTAAGACGCATTTCTAGCGATTTAACCACGAAACTAATGGGAAGAGTTTAACGTGCGGGCGTGCGTGCATTCTTGAGGAGATGAGGTTGGGAGCTCTTCTCTCTAAAATTATTATCAATTTCTTCACACACACCACTTCCCTAACGTGTTAGTTTTTAGCCCTTATACCACATGTGTTGCTAAATGGTGCTTGAGCTTCTTGAAAGCCCATTACAAATAAGCTCACTGGACTTTACAAATAAAAGATCAGCTCACTTATACAAAATTACAAAGCTAAGATAAAATTGAGCACAATAAATAATTCCTAACAACGTTTATTGTCCAGGACCTCAGTGGGTGTTCTATTGGTTAGATAGGTGGCTGTAAGGACACAATAAGACCAATATTTAATAGGGATACCAGATTGGAAGTATAAAGACCGGGCCACATTCAAGAGCTGTTGGTGCTTCCTTTCAACAATTGAGTTTTGTTGAGGGGTCTGTACGCATGATAGATGAATGCCTATATTCTTGAACATGGCATCAAGATTGAACTCTCTTGCGTTGCCTGACCTGATCACCTTGACTTTGGAACTGAAATGTGTCTCAACTAAATTAAAAAATTAAGCCATGACAGTCTCTACTTCTGATTTAAATCTTAACATAACAAGCCATGTAAAATATGAATGGTCATCAACTATAGTAAGTGAGTATCTATGTCCCAAGTGGGGAGGCACATCGAATGACCCTCATACATCACAATGCACTAGACCAAATAGAGAGCAAACAGTTATGTTGTAATTGGGAAAGCTCTTTTCTTTTCACCAATAGGACAGACTTTACAATAAGTATCTTTCGTGACTTCTAAGTGCCTTAAAGAAGGTCTTAATACATTCAAGATTTTATTCGAAGGGTGGGCCAATCTACGGTGCCAAACTTTTGTAGACAATTTATTCAGAAAAACTGGTTTACAGCTAACAAGCTAGAGGCTGCCTTTTCTTCCAAGAAGTATAATCCTTTTACTTGATCACCCTTGCCAATCACTTGGTGAGAAGTGTCATGTATCACAAAACTGTTAGCATTAAAATGGAGTTTGCAGTTTTTCTCCCTGGCCAAGAGGTTTACAGACAGCAGATTAAAGTCAAACTGTGGAATGAACAAAACTTCATGTAAAGTAATAAACTAGTTGATGTCAATCGAACCTGCTTTGTAACCTTTATAACTGTGCTATCAGGTAAGACCACGCTAGATTCCTTTGTATGATGTAAATTATCAGGAAATCTTTATTTCCACACACATGCTTAGTTGCCCCGGAGTCCACTAACAGTCTTTTGTATGCTAGACTGGGCAGATCAAAAGAAAAGGCACATACCCGAGTTCTTCTCAGGCTGAATGTTGGACTCAATATTGTTTGAGGTGAAGGTGGTGGCACGCTGATTCAATAAGGCTTTCAAACTCCGCACCTTTGCTTGGGTAAGCTGAAGTTGAACCAAATTGTCCTCATTGTGACTGTGCCTAGGGAGCATATGATGATCCTCAGGTGCTACCTTGCCTATAGGGCGTTCCATTTCCAAAAGATTGACCCTAGCTCCCTTGTACCTTGCACTCTGTCCATAACCTGGTGGGAATCCATGGACTTGGTAGCAGGTATCAATAGTATGCCCCTTCTTACCACAACGGGTGCAAACAGGTCTTGCATGATCCTTCTTTGGGTAGTATGTGATCTCCTTGGACGCTTCTTGACCAGTGTTGCCCATCATCATTGCCATGTTACTCAGCTGATCTTGACCTGCCTTGACAGAGCCTGAAACCATGGACCTCTGCCGTTTTTCTTGGACAAAGAGGTTGAACACATTGTTCACATGTGGTAAAGGGGTCCATAAGAAGTATTTGTCCTCTTACCTGTGAGTATGATTCATTCAGTGCCATCAAGAAGGTGAGGACATACTCCTCATCGAAGTAATCCTTCATGGCTTTGATTCCTCCACAAGTGCACGGACAAGATGGCTGATAATTGGTTAGCTCGTCCTATAAAGTCTTCAGCTTGGTAAAGCACACACCTATACTGCAGAACCTTGTTCAAGATTGATGAACTCCCTTTTTAATTTGAAGATCCTGGGCTTGGTTGATTGTCCCAAACCTTTCTTGGAGATCATTCCACAGTTCTTTTGCCGATCAAACTGTATAGGATGCTGGCTGAAATCTCCTACGAGACAGAGTTCATAATCCTAGATATGATGATATTATTGATCCACTTCCACGCTGTTAGCTTATTCTGATCTGCTGTGTTTGGAGGCTGAGATCACCTGTCACAAACCATTCCTTATTTCGGCCAATGAGAGCTATCATCATCGCCCTGCTCCAAGTGGTACAATTGTCGCCATTCAGCTACTCGTGGACCAATGGCTGTCCAGATGAATCTCCATTGTTCAAGAATAAGGGTCGTTTGCCTGTGTTGTTGCTGTTGTGTTTGATATCAAAGAAGAGTTTGATTCCGCCATTGAAGAGGAGAACCTTGAAGCTGAGTTTTGTGGTTCTTGATTCTTGATGAACGCAGCTAAAGATTTTTGTTCTGATACCATAACAAATTGAGAGCTTTTGCATAAAGTGAAGCAGAATGTAAATAAAATGATTCTTCGATAGTTAGAACTTTGTACAGTACAATGTAATTATAGAGGAAGAACTTATCGGCTATTTTAACTAACTAGCCCATCTAACTAATAAAAACGCTAACGGGCCCGATAAGGAAAAAACGCTGGATAAAAAGTGTATTTAAAGATAACATCAACCGACATTTAAATGCTTCAAAGCAGGAAAGTGTGCGAGCTGTGATCTTTGCCTGGTTCAAGTCCTTGGCTGATTTCTCTCGTGAACAACTTCGTGTCTGGAATTTAATACGTCAACATGGAGAAACTCACGCAATGGCATGCCAACTACCCCAAGCCACAAAAGAGTGAATAACCAATAAAAATCTGTGTAACGTAACCACTCGAACTCACCGAATATTTTGTAAATTATATGTAATTTAGGGTCCAATACTACTCACAAAATAATGACTTATTTTTCGAAACAATCATACATACGTCAAATAGGTTTTTTCCTAACCCATATTTAACAAATAATATAATCAATTCATCACGTAATATATACATTAAAAAGCATATAATATTTAACCAATAATATAATCAATTCATCACGTAATATTTTCATTAAAAAGCATATATATATTGATATCATTGTAGGTATATTATATCTAATAATGACGTCATCGCGATGGGCTTTATAATCTGGACGTTATAAATAAATATTGTTACCATCAATAATAAACCCAATAGACACTAAGCCCACTGAAAGATAATCAGACAATCCCATCATGAATTAAATTAGGTTTTGCATCTATTTTCTCGGTTCAGCGCCGATCACCTTCTTCGCCTTATCATCTTCTTCCGCACATCTAACTCCGATTTCACAGTTTTGCTCCCGTCGCCCTCATCGATCCGAGATAGCCCGAGACAAGTCAGTATCCGCTGCAACCCGCATATCCGCTGCAACCCGCATCTCCGCCACAGTTACGGCCGAGATGTTTCCGCGAAGGCTAACCATGAATCAGGCCTTCAGTACTCGTGTAGAGGAAGCAAAAAGTGGTGCCGAATTATCGAGAGGTATGATGATTAAAACAACTAACTTCAGTAATTTGGAATAAAAATTTTGGTTATCATGTTGTATTGTTCTTTTTTGGGAATAAATTCTATTTTTTAAGAGCTAACAGCTCAGGAGCAACATGGGAAAATAGCTAAACATGTAGTAATAATGAAGTTAGATAGTCTTTTCCTCTTGATTTTTTAATTTTTGAAGAGCTGACTGCGGGCGAGGAGAGAGAAGAAAAGAAAGCCGAGCCGAGAAGAAGGCAAAAAAAAGTGAAGGAGAAGAAGCATGAAGAGAAGGTCAGGAAGGCGACGGAAGAAAATGTTAAGGAAGATTCAAGGGCTACTGGGTCGGTATAGTTATATAGTACGTTAGCTTATTTTGACGTTCTTTCAGAAAATTTTGAAGCCCACTTTTTCCTATCCTCCATGTGAACTAGTGATTCGGGAGTCAAAAGGGATGGTGAAACACATAAACCTAGTGGTGTTCTTGAGTGGCAACCTCATGAGGTAAGTTTTGCTGTGCTAACCCGTCACGAGTTTTTATTGGTAACAAAATATTAGGGAAGCTGAGTTCTTTGAGCTGGAGGAAATGCAGCACGTTCATTTTTTCTTTTGTGTGTATATTATAAGCACTAATTACTTAAAGAGTGTTATTGATTTTGTCGTATCGTATGAATGTTTGTTTGCAGGTGAAAAGAGTTGAAATGGGACTCGGGGAGAAGTCCCAAAGTCGTACTGCTAATGAAGGTAATGAAAGAAAAATTCTGGTGCGGTCGCTGAGCGATGATAAGCTAAGGTACAGAAACGCGGATGGCAACGTGGTTGAGGTCGCGTATAGGAAGGAAGACTTCCACATAGTGGATCTGAAACTGAACAAAATATATCACGATTTCTTTCCTTCACTGCCCCTGGTCTCAGGGATTGGTTCTGTGGTGGTTGCGGGTCAATCAATCTTCGTATTGCGGGTCTTCTACGGAGAAGAACAGAAGAAGAACCAATCCCTAGTGCATGCTGGTGAATCCTCCTCCTCTCATTATTCGCATTTTCACGCGGGTGCATCTCATTTGCGTTACGACCCCTGCAAAGATTTGAAGGATGATGTTGGACGTGATGATGGTTGGGCTTGGGGCGCTGCGCCGTTTCCTGCTGATGGTCCAAATGCAAGAATTTTCACCTTCCTACATGGGGATGTATACAGTTTTGGATATATTTCTCCGTCGCCTCGGGTTATCCATCTTGCCTCCAATAATAGCGCAGCAGCAGGCTGGAAGTCGCTTGGCCCTGTACCTCCAGACCTGGTCGATTGTGAAGTTAATCATCCAGTAATCCCCGACCCGCGTAACAACCGAATTCTGCTTCACTTGTATGGTGGTAGTCTTCCCTCGCCTTCCCTCTATGCTTTCTATCCCCCGACGACTCGTCAGAAGGGTGGTGGTGGTGGTGCGTGGGAATGTATAGACCCCGATTTCCCGTACCGGGAAAGAGTAAGCGATGCTGTTCTTGTTGGTGGCATCCTCTATCTTCATGGCCGCAAGTTTCCCAATCTTGTTCGCGCTTACGATGTCTCGAACGCAAAGTGGTTGGAAGTGAACTGGTCGTCTAGGGTTACCGAAGAAGGAGATTTCTCTATAGACGATGTCAATTTCACGTTCGATTCGCTGCTTTGTCTGGATGAGGGCAACAGAGTCTTGTGCTTGGCCATTTACTCGCCTGTTTCTCGTTCCGAGACCGTTCTTTACTTCTTCAAATTTAGAGCAGAGCAGCAGCAGCAGCATGGGACCGTGTGCCTCACTCCCCTCCATAAGTATGAGCTTGGAACCAATTCGGGCGTGCTTGATTTTTCCCTACTTTAGTTAGTAGTGAGTGTTTTCTTCTTAACTCTTTCCTTACGTACGTACGATGAAATAAATTATTTCTCTTTCCAGCTGATTCATGATTGATGATGGCTTGTTGTAGTAAGTAAGCATCGTGGTTTCTGAGGTACTTAGTTTGTTGGATGATGTTGTTTCTTGTTCAGGTATTTCAGTTTCGTTGCTGACCGATCCAAACCAGGACGATCCGTTGGTTCCGGAGATTGCGCACATGTACAAGACGGGTCGTGCCCAGTACGAGTCCACCGGTCAAGCTGGACTCCAAAGTCTGCCATGGGATGAATATATTATCATCGTGTTTATGTCTTCTTTCTTAGTCCATGCTTTCTTCTCTTCCCGGTTCAGACAGAATAACTGAATTATTGTCGTGTTATTGCTTTGATGATTTCTCAATGTTTTCCAATGTCGAACTCGTTAGATATTCATGTGTTATTGATTGATGCCCATTCAATGATATTTACATTTTTTGCTTGAATTGCATAAGGGTGAGCAAAACCGGATATCCGTATATAAGAAGTGTATAAAAAATGGTTGTTCCAGTCTAATAATCCAATATCTATCTGATAAACCAACGAGAAATAAGAAACACATAAAGTGAACCTCAAACCGTCGGCGCGCCAACAAGTTACAAATTACTCATTGCAAATCTCAATCACCGAAAGTATCATTCGATAACCAATGAGATATCTCTCATTCATCGAGAAAAAGGCATGTAAACATTTAACTCAAACATATGAATCTCAGTCATCTTTTTTGGCTATTACATTCTCGATATACCACTTATATAAGTATCCCTAATCCCATCCCTCGGTGAAATTTTCGGCTCCCAGCCCAAATCCCTCAACTTCAAACTATCCATGAGCTTTCTCGGTGTCCCGCCGGGTTTGCTCGAATCCTAAACAAGCTCGCCTTTATAATCCAGTACTTCCTTAATCACCTCCACAAGATCCTTAATAATAGTGACCTACTTGCCACTCAAGATCCATAATAATAGTCACCTCCTTGCCACTGCCCACGTTTACATGTCGTCCACTATAATTCTCCATTAAAAAGATCACAGCTTATGCAGATCGTCATAACAGATTGAGAGTTTTTGTGTAAAGTGACAAACAGAATGTAAATAAAATGATTCCTCGATAAGTAGAACTGTGAACAATACAATGTATTCATAGAGAAAAGAACTTAGCTGCCAGGGATAGGATAATCTTTATAGTATTGGGCTTCGCAACCTGGGAGAAGGTGTCTATGTAGTCTATTCCCTCCATTTGATCATACCCCTTTGCCACTAGGCGTGCCTTGTGTTACTCCATTAGGCCATTGGAGTTGAGCTTCGGTTTGTATACCCATCGACAGCCCACTGAATTCTTGCATGTAGGCAAGGGGAACAATGGTCCAACTCTGGTTATTTTCGAGCGCTGCAAACTCAGCCTTCACTGCTGCCATCCACTTGCTGACCCTGAAGCATCTGCAAAGCTCCTTGGGTCTTTTGTCATGGATACATTGCAGATCAAGGCGTTATAGTGGTCTGAGAAGTTGTCATAGGTTAGGACCTTGGACAAAGGGTATAATATTTTCTTATCAACTAAAGTACTTCAATGATGGTCCTGCAGATAAGAGGACTTGTTTGCCTGCCTATGTGTCCTCTTCTGCACTGGTTGGTCTGGCTGCAGCTCAGACAATTCAGTCTGCTGTTCTTGATTTGGAACAGGTGCAGAAACTTCTGCATACTCAGGCTGTGGATCCTCAGTGCCTTGTTCCTCGAAATGGTCAGTGAATTCTTCATGGGTGCTGCAGTACATGGCCTGGGCAAGACAAAGGCAGGGACGGGGTTCTGTGGAATAGAACCAGGAGAGGTCTTTTCCTGTTTGAAAGGAAAAATGGCTTCTTCAAACCTGACATCCCTGGAGATAAAGATATGTCATGTGTTTAGGTCCATTACTTTGTACCCTTTATTTCCATTGGGATAGCATTGGGACGGGGTTCCAAAATTTATCTTTGTACCCTAAAAAGATGAAAATGCGGATCAAATTTATCTTTCGAATCTCTTTCCCTAAGTTCACGTATTTATGTTCTCTCACCTTACAAAATTTAATTATTGCTCCCCTTAACAGAAATATAGGAGTTTCTTCTCTTTCAAAAAAAAAATTTCTCACCTTCAAATATAGCTCAATTTAGAAAAAAATGGTATTTATCAGTTGACCACGGAATATGCGATATCAATTTCAGAACTTGGAAGTTAAAGTCTTTTTGAAGCATGCATAACTATAATGTAACCTATTATTTACAGAGTAGGATGCATAAGATACAAGGATGCATAAAGAGTTTACCTACGTTTGGTTGCTCGCATCGCTAACCAGTCGTGTCTGTGGAGCTGCCCGAGATACCATACACGCTGGGAAGTGTAGTTGTTCGCATCTCTTACTAGTCATGCATGTGGAGTAACCCGAGATAACATGCATGCTGGGAGGTGTGGTTGCTCGCATCTCTTACCAATCATGTATGTGGAGCAACACGAGATACCATGCATCCTGGGATGTTGTAGTTGTTCACTAGGTGTTTTCGAAGAATTTTCAAAGTTAAGTGTATCGAGTTTGTAAAATGAGGAGTTCGAAGATGTGTTGTGCTGTTTTCTTTCGCACAATTGATAAATTCGTGTAAGGGTGAAAATTTTAGGTCGGGCGAAGGTTGATTTTCACTGTGCCTAATCGGATGAAACCAAAATCGGGCGAAGTTGATTCGATCGACCTAACTCCTCGATGTTGTAGTTTGAGCGATTTTAAAGCAAAGTTTGGAAAGCTTTCAGCTTAACTTGGTCGATATTGAACTGATTTGTTTAAAATCAAAATTTAGGAGTTTACCACTTTTAGCCGAAATTGAGTATCGGGTAGAAATTCGGGCGATTTGTGGAAATTGAAAGAGGGGAGGTTGTGATGCCCGGGGCCGATGAGGGCGGGGAGTGATCGCCGGTGCCAGAGAGGTGCACGGACAAGGAGCGGCTTCTAGGCGAAGGGGTACATGAATGAACCGATCCGACACCCGAATGAGAGGGGATCCTGAGACTGACAATGTATGGGCCTGTCAGGCTAAGAATTGTATAAGAGAATTGATAGTGCTACTCATATCACCAAGGTCGACCTACCTTTTCGGGAGTCCATCCGAAAGAACTTCAAAGTTAAGCGTGCTTGACTTGAAGCAATCTTGGGATGGGTGACCCCCTGGGAAGTTTGCCCAGGGTGCGTGTGAGCGAGGGCGAAGCACGCTGAAAGGTTAAGTGGTGGTACAGTGGGGCCAGACTATCAGTCGGAGTGTGGTGGGCCCAACCCCACAGGTCCCGGTAGGGACGGATGCTACAGTGACACCCGGTATGGGACGGGATGTTACAGAGGTAACTCGGCCGAGATTGGATGATTTGTTTGAACTTAAAATTCGGGAACTTAAAATTCGGGAATTTCTACCGATAGCAAGGAACTCACGTTTAAGCTAAAATACATCAAGTAAACTCGATAATAACCATCAAGATACACCTAATCGACGAGTTTTTTTGAAAATGATTTGTGTGAGGCAAAATCTGATAATCGATGAAGAAAGCATCGCTTTCTCTCGCGACGCTGAACCTTAAGTCAAAAATTCGCCTGCAAAATTGATTATGTTTGTCGGAACAATAACGATGTTTGTTTGCTCAATTCATGCCTATAAACAGACATGACTCGAATACCATTTATCTAAGAATTACTCGTCTTGTATCATCTCATTTTCGGCATTGTAGCTAACAACAGATAGACTGGTTGCAACAGCAAGACCGTGATAATGAGACCGAAGAACATGCGGAGTTAAGACGTTATTTTGAACGGAATTTGGATAGGCTAGCGCTCGAGCTTTCTCTTCTTTGGTGTTTATTCGCAGTTTTACTAGCTTTTGTGTGTTGGGTTCTCACAAGGTGTACTTGTGTATAACCGTCCTTATGAAGTTAAACTATAGTTTCTTCTGTTACGTTTATTTGCAGTTTTACTCGCTTTTGTGTGCTGGGTCCTCACAAGCTGTACTTCGGTGTAACCGTCTATATGAAGTAAAACTATTGCACCTAATCGGCCTCTTGATTCTGCGCTGTGAGTTTCGCACTTTGTGGGTCTTGTTTTCGAATGGTTATTTTCGAAAGCTGATTATCGAAGCTAGATTTCGAGACAAACTTAAGCCCTAATGTAAACACTTAATCGACGATTTTCGGAAGAGGACGTTTACGAAAGTTAGAAATTGTAAAAATCGATCGATTAGCGAAGATAACCCGTGAAATCTGAAAAGATTTCTCATTTTAAACGCTGTGGAATAAGCAAAAACATATAAGGGTGAGGGAGTTATACCGTTTGAGCCGAAAACATGAGGTTTTAAGAGGAATTTTTCAGTATAAGTTTGTGAAAAGCCCATTTTGAAAATTTTGCGAAAGGCCCATTTTGCAAAAATGCAAAAAGCCCATTTTGAAAGACCAACAGAGAAATTTTCTTAAGAACTTTCGCGTAAGAACTTTACTTCCCCTTACAAACTAAAAAAAATCGCTCCCCGGGAATTAGAACATTTTCCCCTTAATTATTTATTTTTGCAAAAGTTATTTTCACAAAATTAACTATTTTGCCAATTGTAATTTCATTCATAAAATTTATCCCCCTTAAATTTTTAGGAACCTTATTTAGCATGTCTACTAGGATGAAAATGTATCTCAACTTAAATAAAAAGCAGTTATCCTAGATATTGTGGCGACCCTCACTTTCTAATACTAATTAGCGGCGGATTTTCGCAACGTAAGTCGCGGAAGACCCGTCTAACAAAATCTTTTTCCTAAAATATAATATTGCGACAAAACATAACCTATATCGTCATAACTTTACAGAGATCGGATCCCCCAAAATATTCATAATAACAAAACATCCTAACATCGCTCCACAGGTCGTCATCCATGTACAGCCTCGCCCTCAAAAGATCGTGGAGTACCGCCGTCAGCCTGCCTTAATCGTGACGTTTCTCAACGTCCAACTTTATCGTACCTACAACACATAAAAACATGGGATGAGCTATAAAGCTCAGTAAGTGGGAATGATGCATGTCGTGCACGTGTCATATTTGCAAAGGCATCCGCGCCAATGCATTCAGACCCTCTCAGGATCAACTCAATCTCACATCTATCTGGGCCCGCGACTAACTTACTATGCACCATTTTCAGAGCTCAAATCCAATAAGGAGAAATGGTCCAGCAATCCACAAAGGGTGACGAACCACAAAGTACTAGTCACACATTTCGGCCCAATCTGAACTGGGATGCATGATGGTCACACATTTCGGCCCAATCAGCACTGAGATGCATGACAGTCCGCCATTCGGCCCAATGGGTACTTGCTGTTCCGCGGACGCTCACGCTGGTAGCCCACTCCGAGGTCGCCAACACCAGAGATACCCTCGGTGTCGCTTCCTCCCTCGGATCGCCTCCTCCAGGTCGCACCTACCGCAATTCAGGGCATCTGCCCAAATAATAAATATATATCCGACGACGTACCGGGTCGTCATGGTGTCATAGAAGTAGTCCTGACTCAACTGTGAGTCGACATCAGATGCCTATATCGGCAAATATCTATCGCTTTCAAGCGATCTTATACCATGATTTCTCTCCTCTCATAATGCTCACGCAAGTCGTGTATGCATGTGCTCATGCTCATGTGAATCGTATCAAAATTTATGCCATGTCATCACATATAGCACATAATTCACGCCACATAATAATTCATATAAACAGTTATTCACGTAATTCATGCTCGTACAAATAATTTATGTGTTGTAGTTGAAATTCTCACTTACCTGTCGTCCGTAGATTACCCGCTAGTAATCCTGTGAGATTCCTAGTTCTCGACCCTTAAGCCTAAAGAGTTACAATCGTCAGTGACAGTGTTTGTAAAGCGATCGCCTAGGCGCGCCTAGGCGACCGCTTCCTCTAGTCGACCCCGAAATCGCCTGAGCATAGCTCAAGCGATGCGAAATCACTCAGGCGGTCGACTCGGACGCCTAGGCGACCGCCTTGGCCAAGGCGATAGGCGATCGCCTCGGTCGACTCTCGAAATGGTTCGCCGGAACTCCGTCAAAACGGCCGGAAAGGCCATTCCGAGACGGGTCGGCGATTTTACTGCGTAATATAGAGGTAAACGGCGACGATGTGGTGGTGGCTTGAATGGTGGAAGCGACGGCCAGGAAGAACGCAGTGAAGAAGACCTAATTTCTTAAATTGAGATTTTCTTTTAATGGGCTTCTGGGTATAAATTGAGCAATGTAAATAAGCCCAGATATTACTTTCTTATTATTTAATATTTGTATCAGGTACAAAAAAGTCTAAATTCTGTATAAATAATATTATCGGGAAAAAAACGTGATATCAAGTTTATTTAAGTTAAGATAAATCGATTTTTGAAATTATTGCATTAAAATAACAAATAAAGATAAAATTGTTATGACTGATGATTATATTTATTCTATATGTATTTTTAGAATTGATATACAAGTTTTTAAGTAAAATAATTAACTTATTAAATAAAAATTAAATAAGAAGAATTAAATCTCAATTATATTTGTAAAAATTAATATCTAATATAGTTTTGACTATTATAAACATAAATAGTTACACACAAAACTTCTGAAATTTATATATATTTATTTCTAAAATTTATTTAATATTTTTTAAATATTGTTCGCCTAGGCGATTCGCTTTTCGCCTAGGCTCGCCTAGGCAATTTAGGCCTCAAATCGCCTCGGCTCGCTTTTCGCCTTTACAAACACTGGTCAGTGTACTAGCAAAATTAACTGACTATCTAAAATTATCATGCTCGAAACTACATTTGAAAAGTAGTCTTTTGAAAAGAGTTCGCTAAGTCAAGTTAACTCATAAAATACCAAGCTAGGCCGAATGTTTTAAATCCCAAAATAACCTTTAAACTTTAAAATATAGGTTGACCCGAATATATTAGTCAACATACGAATATACTTTACTTTAAAACTGATTTGGGCCGAAAAATAATTTTGTTTAAACTATTGGGCCTCAAGGAGGGCAAAAGCCCAAAGAATTTAAATCGTCGGTCAAACTCGCACAAATCCGATCAACGCCCAAATCTTAAATCGCCCGATCCCACTTTCAAAAGATGGTCAACCCGAACACTTGCGGGTCAACGCTCGAATTCACGAGACTTTCGCCGCGTTCGCATAATCGTCCGATTAGACGCGCAAAGCCCGATTTAAGTTTGCGAATCGCCCGATTGGACGCGCGAAGTCCGATTTAAGTCCGCGAATCGACCGATTAGTCTCACAGGAATCACCCCGCGAAAGCCAATCGGCCCACGAAACCTAAAGTCGGCCCGCGACGCCCTTCACAGGAATCACCCTGCAAAAGTCAATCGGCCCGCGAAACCTGAAATCGGCCCGCGACGCCTCTCACAGGAATCACCCTTCAAGTCGGCCCGCGAAAGACTGTAGCCCGCGAGAATCCGAATTTTGGCCCGCGAAATATGTTTTACTCACACATCGGAACAACCCCTTTTGGCCCGCGAAACACTTTCGCGACCCGAAACCCATTCGACCGATTTTCCTATTAGTTCGAATTCTATTTCACTCATAACTTACAAAATAAAACGGCCCGCGAATTAAAATCAATCAAAACTCAAAATCGCTCAAAACCTAGGACCGGTCGAAACCATCAAAACTTCATATATTATCCAAGAATATCCTAAACCCATAAAATCGTACGCCCAAACATTTATCAGACCTTTATAGACATCATATCCTTTCGGAAATAATAGACTCACATTCTTAACTTGACAACAACCACAAGTAAAGATCTATTATTGAAAAATCCGAGTTTCCTAAATTCTAAACATCCAAAAATAGCTTATGTACCAACTCCGTATTGACCCGCGAAATAACAATTCTATCTCACAAAACGAGAACCCCTCGACCCGTGGACTTATTTCAGCCCACCCTAACCCACACTATGCGAACGTCTCTAACCCCTGCCTTTTGTCCCGAAATTGCTCCCCAATTCACTAACTACCACAACCTCTTGAACTAATTTCTATCCCGATAAATCCTCCAACTCGTGAAACTCCCAAGCCCGTGGACTAAAGTTCTAAATTTCACTCGAACTCTACTAATTCCCACTCGTTAAACACATAAGACCCGACGCCTTCAAATCTTCATACCCTCAACTAAACATCAGAACTTAGTATCATCAAAATGCATAATTATACAGATTTAAAACCATACTTTGGACTCTAAACGTAGCAATTAAACCCCTAAAAATTCCTACTTCTACTCGTAATACTCAACCCCCTAAACATTCGAACCCCCAAAATCTTCAAGTAAATTCCCAGAACCTCATATCATCCAAGCACACGAGAATACAGATTTAAACCCGTATTTTGGGTTTCAAAATGAGCAGGGAAGCACATAAGGGGGATTACACACTCGAACATGGACACTGAGGTTCGAACCACTGAAGACCGTTCCAATCTGAGTATTTAAGAGCCTACCTCACTTCCTTAAGCTAGGTTAAATGGTTTGGGTTGCGATGAGCTTGCCAAAATCCTTGGTCTCTCGTTCGTCGACTTCATTTCTTCTTTCTTCCTTTCTTCTGGGTTTCTTCTCCTTTCTGCTTTTCTTTTCGCTGTTTCACGTTTACTCGCTTAATAATGATCGATCATCCTTAAGCATCGATTGGATTTTTGGTTGTGATGAGCTTCGCCCAAAATCTCTTTTGTTCATCGTTCCCCATTTTTTTTTCTTCTTGCACGTTTTCTTTCCCCCTTTTTCTACCTTCTTCTCTTTGTATTTTATAATGATTATTCGTACATGAGGCTAACAAAAGGGTGAGGAACCCATACGTCTACTTACCTAGTCATCAAGAAATGTCCCATCCTTTTCTCTTTTTGACTCAAGTTTGGGCCAAGATATTTAATTAGTTGGGCCTTAGTGCATTCATTATTCTATTTGCTACTCATTGTATCTCTATTTAAATTGGACCAATTATTATTCTTATATGCATATGCATATATATTTTCTTGGGCCCTCTTAACTAATTTAGATGGGCTCTAGTATTACTTGGTCTAAATTATTTATTAAATTCTGTTGAGTTGGGCCAAGATCAATTGGGTCGAATATTAATTTGGCCCAGTTTCTTATTCGGCCTTAATCCGTTCGGATATTAACTTCATTATTCGTACATCTATCGGATTAATTATATCCTAATTTTCCGTATTAGAGTTACGGGTATTACAGATATCACTAACATATTAGGTACATTATTCATTTGAGCACATACGCGTATTGAAATACAGTGAATTACGAACATGTAATTTTATGCATATTTAGAATTTTACCAAATTTGACAGGTGGTTCTAGCTGCCCGCGTTCCAATCCTTGATCATGTATCTGGAGCAGCTTCAGGTACCAAACATGAGGGATGTGGCTGGCTGCTCACGTTGCATACCAGTCATGGGTGTGGAGCAGCTCTCTAAGTAACTACCCATGCTGGAATTCTTGCAAAACACTATCGGAACTTTGGTACCCATTTTTGAATGGGTCATCCCTTATTAGCAGGAAATGGGTTAAGCACAGAAGGTGTCAAATTTGGTCCTATATAATCCATTAGTGTAGCTTTATGGTATCCATTTAGGATCAATTTGAGACGGTATGACATTTCAGCACAGGTGAAGGCGTGTTTCAAAGAGGATTTAAAAATTTTCTCCGAAGCCAGTCGCCCAAGGTGTTTCTCAGACTTAGCGTGGACTGAATATTTCAAGAAGGCATAAGAACACATATAACTAGTCATTTTTAGTAAATGAAATGTTCTCCCTACGGGAAGTGTTCACACTATTCACCTCAAAATGATGATTTTTCTTGGAACTTTGCTTACTAGAATGATTAACATTTTTGGACGGGTAAGTAATTCCACATCTATCATTCTTCAAAAAATGAGATGTTTTTGGGGCTTGAGAAGTTCGTTTGCTTGAGGTTGGAACTTCTTCATTATAAGCTTTTGCGACTTTATTTTTGGAAGACAATGTCGGTTTTCCTTCTCATTCCTAATTTTCTTTATTTGTTCCTTTGCAATTATTAGAGCTTTATTTTTACTTAACTTTTCACCTTCACTCAATGTTGACTTTTATTAGTAAAAGTTTTCTTTGTTTTAATTTTAGGAACAAAAGCGTCAATGTGAGTTCCCTTAACCTCCGGAATTTCAATGGCGAAAATGATTTCGGCTTGTGGAAGATTAAAATGAAGGCGTTGCTCGTCCAGCAAGGGCTCGAAGAGGCTATCAAAGAGGAGGAGGACATGGAACCCAAGGAGATGGCGCCGGAAATCAAGAAGCACCCAAGCAACACAACTTGTTTCCAAGTCCCTTCTTCGATCACCATTCGAATTTGCAGACATTCGATCCAATTTCTGAAACGCACTTCATCTTGAATCCGTTGATCTTCATTCGAACATGTGATCCCTCCACCCCTTTTTAGCTCAAAGGGTGTTAGAGCTTAGACCCAACTTCAACCATCCCAGAAAACGCTTGGTCGAAGTTGATCTTGAGCTCATACCTTTCGCTTTCTCGATTTTGGCTTCCTTCGTTGATTTTGAGTCCGTCTTGTTCCCAGCTTCATGGCGCCCCTTGCCGAGCCATTTGCAGCTGACCAACCTGTTATTCTTTGATTTAATAACAGCGTTGCAAGTCTCATTAGACGAAGTTACCTCATCGAACACGCTTGTCACAGAGATTTCATCTTCAAGAGTCACGTCTTGAATTTCTGAACTTTTAGGTTCTTTGCACGACTGCTCCACCTCGAGACAAAGCTTCTCCAACCTCGCTTGGTTTTTCTTCACGCATCTGTCCCTCGTCGAGATTCCGTAGCCGTTTAGCACGTAAATACCATTACGCTTGAACCCTTTAAACACCGCTTTCGAGCCCTTTAAGATCTTGATTTTTCCACCATCGGTTTTGGTTGAATATCCAAGGTCGTCCAATGTCCCGACCGAGATTAAGTTTCTTCTCATCTCGGGAACGAATCTCACTTCTTCGAGCACCTTCGCTTTGCCCGAATGCAGCCTCAAGGTCACCGAGCCTATCCCACGAACTCGACATTCCTTCCCATCGCCTAAATGAACCGTTTCATCCTTCACTTCTTTGAAGCCATTGATCCAAGACCTGTTACACGTTATATGAAAGGTACAGCCTGAGTCGAGAATCCATTCATTACCTGCATGCTTCTTAGCCACAAAAAGGATCTCGGCCGACTCGTAACCTTCTTCATCCGCAGTCACGGTGTTTACTCGATCTTGATTCTCAGAGTTTTGAGTTCGTTTAGGACATTCCCTTTTCACATGTCCTTCTTCGTGGCACTCGTAGCACTTGATGGGATTCCTTTGCTTGGACTTTCCCTTTTTCTTTTCACCGTTTGGCCTAAACTTCACGGTTAGAAGCTCGCCCGAATCGTGTGCATTTTCAGATTCCCTTTTGCTATTGAGTTGCCTTGAACTCAACGCCGTTAGAACGTCAGCAAGTTTGAGCACATCCCTCCCATAGAGCAGCGTCTCCTTGAATGTCGAAAATCCCTTAGGTAGTGAGCACAGCAACAGCAACGCCTTATCTTCCTCCTCGATCACCACGTCGGCATTTTCCAGATCAAGGATCATCTTGTTGAATATATCCACTTGATCTTCAATGCGGCCCTCTTGCATTCGAAACGAATATAGGGCTTGCTTTAGATAAAGTCTCTTGGCCAAAGTCTTCACCGTGTAAAGCTCGTCAAGCTTCTTCCATAAACCATCGGGTGTAGACTCCTTCGAGACCGTTCTAAGAACCTTGTCGCCGAGGCTTAAGACGATTGCGCTATGTGCCTTCTCCCTCATTACCTTCTTGATTTCCGGCGCCATCTCCTTGGGTTCCATGTCCTCCTCCTCTTTGATAGCCTCTTCGAGCCCTTGCTGGACGAGCAACGCCTTCATTTTAATCTTCCACAAGCCGAAATCATTTTCGCCATTGAACTTCTCCATGTCAAATCTAGCAGCGGCCATTTCTTCGATCGCGCGTCGATCCACGCTCACCGCACCACTTGTTGAGAATTCGGCCAATCTAGATTCGTATTTGGACGTAGTTTTGTGTATGTGACTTCTCAATATCAAAGGATTCGATATCAAGCTTGATCAAAATGAAAAACAGCAAAAAATATAAAATCTGAACACAATACTTAACGTGGTTCGGCTACAAGTTTAGCCTACGTCCACGGCCCGAACAGAGAACTTTTATTGATTCCACCTTTTGAGATTACAAGATCGGATCTTTCTCTCTAACTTTCGTGTTTACATCAAACTCTCAAGCTCTCTCGTTCACAAGTTACGGGTCGTTCTTCACACACACTTGGCCACACAAAACCAGTTTTGTAGTGTGTTTGGTAACTTCCCCATGTTCCGTAGAAACCGCTTGGGAGCAGTTTGGCCGGTTATTCTCCACTAGATGGGTTGAAAGTTGATCCTCCAAGCTTCAATCGTGACCCTTGAAGCCTCAATCCTCGTCATCAATCGGATAAACATCGAACGAAAGGAGATAAACTGCTTCAGACACTGTTCACGGCCACAAGCACTGCCATTCACGGCCGTGAACACATCGAGAGATTTCATATCAGTCGCTGCCATCACTCACGGCCACTGCCATGAGCAGTCACGGCCGTGAGCCTTATCAGTAACCATCTCACGGCCACAGCTATGTCCTCCACGGCCGTGACGCTGGCGGGCTGAGTTTCTGCCAGCTCCTTCACGGCCGTGATCCAAGCTTCAAGAGGCCGTGAAGCTGCTATGAATCTCCGTTGCTTCGTTCTTTCGCATTCCGAGCTCGTTTCGATCGATCCCGTCTTCGATTTCCCGAGTTTTGGATCACTCAAACTCAACAGGTGGCTGCTAAATATTTGTAATACAAATTGCAACAAATATTAATATAGGCATTTCATGGCCCTCAAACGCACCACTCAGGTAAGTCTATTATTGCATGGCTGGCCACATGCATGTGCCGCAGTTAAAACTAAAAAGACCTGGATATATATATATATATATATATATATATATATACATCGAGGAATTTTATGGTGCTCACCTTATGTGAGCACCTTACATGTGCACCTGTCAATGTGGCACTTATTCGTGCCATGTCGACATGCCACATCAACATTAGATGATACGTAACAATAATTAACACATTCTAGGGATCATTGGTCGACATATCGGACGGTGATGTGGCACGTTTACGCTTTATGTGGCACTTATTATGTGGTTATGATCTATGGGCATAAACATGCCACATCATCGTTCGATATGTTGACCAATGACCCCCTAAAATGTGTTAATTAGTGTTACGTACCAAGTCCGAGTTTTGAGTCTTTATAGCAGCAAATCAATGTCTAGTCGATCCCTTATCTAGTTTACAATCATGGTCAAGACATGGGCTTGCCCATAAATTTAAATAACTTGCCTTAAATGAGTGATAAAAAACCGTCAATTTGGATTTTAATTGGTCCGTCATTTTTACCAACTAACAATGATATATCTTATGTTAATCTAGAATTGTTAGACACCCACGTTCAATCAACACCCACGTCCTGAATTAAGTTCCACATCAAGTTAGTAATAATTATTTAAAAAATAAAAAACCTTTCACAACTCATTGTGAAATACTATTTTTAGTATATTGCCTTCCTTTTTAAATAAATATTAAACTTATGATTAAAATTAAATAATTTATTTTTAATTAATTTTTATTTAATTGCACACACATAGGGTGTGCTATATATACTTGTTATTATTGTATATGTGTGCTTGTTCATATCATCTCCCATATGCAGGTTATTAATCAACAACTATATAACAAAATACTAATTTGATTCGCCAAAAAAAATATAGAAACGTGCAGGAAGACAGCATAATCCAAGCTGTACAAAACTCGGAACTAGTATGTAAGTTAGTGTAGGTGAATTTTGGTATTGTTCAATTCTTTCATAGAAACATTTTGTTCTTTTATTTTATGAAATAGAACTTTTGGCCAACTTAAAATATGTAATAGAATCAATGGCCGATGTAGCTACAGGTGGTGGATCCATAGATATAGTTGCTGAAAATCTTACACACTCAACCGCATCATCAATTGGGGTCGTGACAGTTAAACACTCAGTCATATATATATATATATATATATATATATATATATATATATATAGTTTGAATCACCAAGTAAAAGAGTAGGTACCAGCAAACTCATACACTCACATATATGGATTATCATGCTGACTAGAGACTACTACTTACTTGATAGCAGATGGAAGGGGAGTGTACCACACTGGCGAAAATATATACCCTCCTTTAAGCATGTAATACAGAGGCGAGAAAGTGGCATCTTCGTAGTTGTATATCTTTATTCGCTGCTGCCCAAGGGTCGGTTTGTAACCGCTGGGTTGGGTGTAGTAAATCGAGTTGGGCTTCACCTGCTCACTAGCACGCAAGGCAAACGAATGATTCTTGCCAATGAAGAACGCTAATCCATCCAACGAACGATCCATATGGACCAACTTTCCCCTTCCAAAGTCAAACTTGTGTACATGGAAATAAAAATCCGTGTTCCGCTCTCCACGACCTCGCAGCAGGCACACGTAGTACAGTTGGAATTTGTTTTTGTGATCACCATCATCCGCCGCCGCCGCCACAAGTAAGCTTGCCATTCGATACCCATCATCAATAACAGGCGCGGGGAATGTCTTGCCAATGTCCTTGAAGAGACGGTCTTCGAGAGAAATTAGCCTCGGTCGGGAAAGGTCTTTGAGATCCCAACCCTCGAACTCGGGGTAAGGAGGCACGCCAGCAGAATAACCGAGATCCTTGACGCCGAAGAAGAGCATATTATCGCTGTCTCCGCAAACGACGTCTTCGTACGTATAGTCTGTCTCGATCCACTTTTTCCTCGTGCTGTTGGGACACGGACAGCAGAAGGCGAGTTTATTGTATTCGCCGCAGAGCATAAGAGCACGGCAGTTTAGGTCTCCCTCGGGATCGGAGGTAGAAATGATCACCTTACTCACGCAACCGTCAAATCCCATTTTCGGGTACTCTTCTCTAATCGACTCTAATTTGCGGATACTCGGAAGCTTCAGGTGACGATTGGAGAGCGGATTGTACAGAAACAGGTCTGCGCTGTCGGTATCGAAGAGGACGAGCCACCCGTGAGAAGAACCCACGCATTCCAACATATACGAACCTCCTAGCAGATCAACTTGCAAGCCCTTCCTTTCGATGTCTATGACTTTGTCGTCCGCGAGGGAGTAGAACTTGAAAACGGTGTCGTCAGTTACGGATTGTAAGTCAAACTCTGGAGTTAGCATCAGCCACGGAGGATGAACGTCGCCGTTAATTGCTTTCTTCACCGACGCCGTCGAGGAAGAAGAAGATGAAGAAGCTTTAATAGATGATAACCTCTTTGATGATGGTGCAAACACTATCCTCGTCGTGGATATACTCTTCTTCTTTACGTTGAGGAGATGTGAAGAAGAAGAAGAAGAAAGGGACGACGACGGTTTCTGAAGATATGCCGACGTCGACGACGACATCAAAGAAGAACAAAAGGCCGCCATTGATTGATTGTTCTATTATTTTGTTGACCTAGCTTTTACTGAGAGAGCTATTTCTAAGATAGTTTCGTTTAGCTGTAGGAGGTGGTGTAGCTTGCTTTGTTTGTTTGCTACCATCTTATAAAGCGAAATCGATTATATAATAAGAAGTAAATATACTGATGTACAAAATTATATAGAATCTCAACCGATTATTAGAAAATCGTAATTAATGCAATATAAATAGGGTTAATTAAAGTTTAGGCCCCAATAGCATATTTAAGTTTGGGTTCAGGCCCCACTTGAATTTAATTTAGGCTAAAGGACCTAGTTTTCGAAAAGTTCAGTGAAAACTACCTAAAGGCTGCAAAAAGACATAAATATCCCTGACATATGCGAAATTTACCACAGGATACCTAAATGATCCGTTACAGCTGTCGAGATAATTATAACAGTTATGAACATAAAAAAACACTTCCATTCATTTAGATAACAAATTGTCTGTATTGAGTACAATATCGCATATATTTTGTAATAACTTTATCAATTATAATACCAATACTAATAAACGAATAAATCAGACGAAAATACCTAAATGATGCATATTTAACTCGACATATGCCAAATCGACGAAAAAAATACTTAATATAAATGTGATGATATAAGACCCGAAGATATCTCCACGATTGTGATGATATAAGGTGAAATTATCGTTAATTTGATCATAAGTGTTGATAAATTTCAGATATTAGTGACGTTAATTGTGAGAAAATAAATGTTTTCCGTATAGCAGAAAATACCACGTTTCTTTTAATAAATAACAAATCATGTTGCAAAAGTAACATATCATTCAAAAATAATACCGCTTCCTGCAATAACACATTCCTTACACTCAATCGATCGAAAGAAGAAATTCATGTTCCAAATTTGATCCAATCTCGACGTTACTAACAGCACAAAGTTGTACCGGCTTCAATTTTTAATGGGTCTTCATACTCAAAGAGAATTTTCGAAGTTCATAAAGCACAAAAGCTTCAAACACAATTCGGAAATTTCATTTAATACGGTGAAATCTCGACTTTAATGACCAGATAATGTAAATTCGACACAATTTCATCATGGGCCTTTGTTATCGACAATAATTATTGATGTTAATCATGGAATAATGAAGAATTTTGATGAGATCTAAGCGGACGTTTGCTAATTAAAATGGTTACTGAATAACACTTCATGCTTTCTGGGTAACAATTCTTGGAACAATAATACCATATGTCTTGATGTTTATAACAAATATTTCGGCAAAACGAACATATAGTGAGAAAATAATAACGACCCGTCACCCGTAAATAACACATGTTTAGTGCCCCCAAAATAATGGTTTTAAGCTGAAAAAACATACGTTTAATAAGCTGAAAAATTCATGTTTGAAATTCGATCCAATCTCGACGTTACTAATAGCAAACGTTGTATTGGCTTCGATTTTTCATGGGTCTTCATAATTAAAGAGAATTTTCGAGATTCATAAAGCACGAATGCTCCAAACATACGTTTAATACGGTGAAATCTCGAGTTTAATGACCGAATAATGTAAATTCGACACAATTTCATCATGGGCCTTAGTTATCGACGACAATTATTGATGTTACTCATGGAATAATGAAGAATTTTGATGAGATCTAAGTGGTAAACGTTTGCTAATTAAAATGGTCACTGAATAACACTTCATGCTTTCTGGGTAACAATTCGTGGAACAATAATACAATATGTCTAGATATTCATAACAAATATATCCGCAAAACGTAACATATAATGAGAGATTAATAACGACTCGTTACCCGTAAATAACAGGTTTGCCAATAAAAAGTTGGTCGGTAACATTTTCTTTATTCTGAGTAACAATTCACGCAATTTGGGTAACATTTCGTTAAGAACATTCTAGGAGTTTCTAGAATGTCAGAGATATTAACAGTACAATAACACATTGCCTGCAAATAATACCACATATCTGATAAAAAATAACAATATACGCAATATTTATAACAAATTTGTAGCTACAAGTACCACAGAATAGCTAATCAATGCCACATTACTATTTCGATTAAATTTCGTTCATAAATTCATTTCGTTCGGTTATATAAGATTGAAATTCATAGAAATAGATGATATGATGAAGCTAAATCACAAAATTTCTTTAAAAGACACGTTTTGCGAATGTTGATATCAATATGTGAAAGTTGAGATTAAATATCATGTATAAATATAGCTATTCCTTCACAACATACACTAGTATCTCTTTTAATGAGACATAACATTACGAATTTTATCACAAACGTATTCAAAGTTTAAAATTAAACCACAAATATCATTTTATATGTCGTAAATCTGTATTTGATACATTCTCGAAGTTATTTGTTAAGGAATTTTAATAGGATGGTTCGTTATCGTCACCAGTACCAGATTGCCCGCATTTAATACTACATGTTTGCTATAAAATAACAATGCAAACCTAGCGAATAACGTGTTTACAGATTATGATACCACATAATAGGTTTCCAGTACCACATTACTAATTCGATTAATTTCGTTCATAAATGCACATTGATCGAGATTTACAAGATTAACAACTTGTAAATGTATGATTTGATCCATTTATCACACCAAATTCCTTTAGAAGCCACATTGTTCGATGAAGGTGGATGATAGTGAAACGAGCCAGCAATTTGTAACATATAAACAACGTTCAGTAACATAATTTAAGTAACCGGTAACAGTTAAATAGTTTTTAGTAACACAGCTCGATACCATATTGCCAAAATCCCCAAATCCCGCTCAAATCCACAAATCCCGCCCAAAATTTACCATGTATCGTAAATCCGTTTAAAACCCATATCTTTTGGAGCATTAACATGTTTACAGCTTGGGTTTATTGTTGCGAATGCCACCAATCTCCATAAACACATAACCCTAAACCCCAGTACGATAACGGCAGCAATTTGTAACACATAAACAACGTTCAGTAACATAATTTAAGTAACCGATAACAGTTAAATAGTTTTTAGTAACACAGCTCGATACCATATTGCCAAAATCCCAAATCCAGCCCAAACCCCCAAATCCCGCCCAAAATTTACCATGTATCGTAAATCCCCAAATTCCGCCCAAATCCCCAAATCCCCCAAATCCACAGTAATGTTTATTGTTTATTTAGTAACAACTCATGTACTTTTAGTAACACTTTCGATAGAACAAGTAACACTTATATTTTATTTAGTAACAGTTCCACGTCAAATAAATCGAAACAGGTCTGCTAAAAAACATACCACATCAATACATATGAAAACAAAAGTAGGCCGTAGTATAACACTTCAGATAAAAAAAAAGTAAAGGTTCGATTTCATATAGTAACAGTTCCATGCCAAATTATCGAAACAGCCTGCTAATAAAATACCATATCAATACTTATGAAAAACAAAAGGAGATCAGAATATACCACGTCGGATATTCCAAGTAACTTTTGAGGTAGTAACAATTAAGTGCCCCAAATTATCGTAACAGGTCTGCTAAGAAAAATAAAATAACACATCGATGCTTAAAACAAAAATACATCATAATATACCATCTTAGAAAATCCAAGTAACGTTTCTATTTCATGAAGTAACAGTTCTGTGCCAAAAATTATCGAAACAGGTCCGTTAAGCAAAATACCACAACAATACTTTTGAGAAACAAAATTAGGTCATAATATACCAAAAATGACCAAATCGATTATAAGTTACCTTTTGTATCATGATACACTTTGTTCGTACGTTTATAACACGAAAACATAAATCAGTAACAAGAATGCATAAAATAGTAACACTTATTCCAGATGAATCTATGCCTTCCATACGACCACTTTCACACAACGTACGTTTCAAAATTGATGAGGTGACGATTGTTCAAAATTGACAGAGCCTATGAAATGCCCAAACGATGGGTACCTCGAATACACAAAGATTAGCTGCAATTGCTACGAAAATATAGTTCGATTTGGCCCGTTTTTTCTCAAATTTCAAACCGTATAAAAAGTCATCAAAATTCATACATCGTACTTCAGCAATATCAGATAAATCCTACGTGAACACGTTGAAATTGATTGGTTGATGAGGTAGTCGATTGTGCTTGATTTTGCGAAAACTGGGTTTCGATTAGCCGAATATATATAAAAATGCATAAAAAACAGTTTACTATCGGGAAGTAACATTTTATCAGTTTAAAGTAACGTGTTTGGTTATTACGGTAACAAGTCGTCAGATCTATGTAACGTAAATATCGCGTCGAAATACCACTTCAGAGAACCCTTTACGAAGGGTATTTTAGTAAAAATATAGTTTGGGCCTTTACCTTTGAATTTTTTAAAAAACTGGTCCTTTAAACTAAAGATTATTCTGACAGGGCCTGATCACTAAATTGAAACTTTTCTAGGGCCTGATCCGTAATTGCCCCATATAAATATCTTCGTGGGATTGGGATTGGGGGAGTAAGTGATTTAATGATGATACGCGTGATCAATTCTATTTACACCCAAATAAACTATCCTATAGTTGTTGCTGACTTTTACACATATAATAGGGACATTGACGTTTTTAGTCCCTTATGTTTAACCTATGGGCGTCCGTGGTCCCCGATGTTTCCAAGTTACATTTTTAGTCCGCGATGTTAAATATTTTACTCTATTTTGGTACCTCAGTCAAGTGATTCGTTAGTTTTAACAGAAGAATACACGTGTCATGTTTGTATTCGGTATAAAACTTAACAATAACAAAATATTCACGTCGTTTTTGAAAAGAAAAAGAAAAAAATAAAACTTAACAAAAAAATTAAGAAAATGCGAGACATTCCCTCGCCGTCTCTCTCCTCTCCACTCTCTCTCTCTCTCTCTCTCTCTCTCTCTCTCTCTCTGTGCTGGGCAGCGACGGAAGACAGTCGACGGACGACGTGGAGCACCGAGCCGCGACTCTGACGGTGGAGACGGGCTTCGACGACCTGATTCCGGCGAATTCGAGGCACTGGCGAGGTCGGCGACGGCTTCGAGGGGTGTCGGCTGCGATTGGTGGCCGGCAAACTCAGATCTGCCAGTTTTGGTGACGGATTCCGGTGGTCGGGCGGGCGAACTCAGATCTGCCGGTGGTGGTGACGGATTCCGGCTGCGATTGGTGGCGGGCGAACTCAGATCTGCCGGTGGTGGTGACTGATTCCGGCTTCGATCGGTGGCGGGCGAACTCAGATCTGCCGGTGGTGGCGACTGATTCCGGCCTCGGTGGTCGGGCGAGGGCTGGATTTGCTCGGCTTCGGTGGTGAGTGGTGATGGATTCCGGCCTCGGTGGTGATGGATTCCGGCTTCGGTGGTGACGGATTCCGGCCTCGGTGGTTGGGCGACGGCTGGGTTTGTTCGGCTTCGGTGGTGACGGATTCCGGCAGTGGTGGCACGACGAGCGGATTCCGGCAGTGGTGGCACGCGAGGTCGGCGGTGGCTCGGCTTTATCGTGTTTTCTTTTTTTTTTCTTGAAATTTGTTTTTTATATACTTTATAAATTTGATGAGGAATGTGGAAGCATTACACGTGTATTTTCTGTTAAAACTAACGTCCCACTTGACGGAGGTACTAAAATAGAGTAAAAAGTTTAACATCAGGGACTAAAAATGTAACTCGAAAACATCGGGGACCACGGACGCCCATAGATTAAACATAAGGGACTAAAAATGTCAATGTCCCCATATAATACTATTATCATCTTTTAACTTACTAAATAAATACCTTATTATGAGAAATAAAATTTAAATTTCAAGTTTGACAAAACGATAGTGATTCATTATTTGCACATTGTGAAAATAACGTCAATAAAAACACCCATAAATACTTAATTTTCTTTTTCGATTCTGAAAAACTAGCCTGATATTTGTGACGTACCATCATAATATAATTCTGTCGCATAAGAATTGTTGCATTATATATACGTAACTTTTTATTTCACTAAATCACGTCATAGTTTTTCTATTTAATTAAGACATTAAATTTTCCACAAAAAATGTATAAAAAATAATCGAAGTAAAGATATATTTATACTACATGAATATTTCATATATAATAAAAATATAGATTAATATAAATATATTTAATTTTAGATTTTTTGCGTATTTAATATTTTAGTTTATATACTATTAAAATTAATTTTGTAATAAGAAATCTTTTACTTTTGAATTTATGATTATTTTAAATATTTTGGAAAATATTTTTTTTAAAATATTTATATATTTTTTTCCAATTATATACTATTTTTTGTAATTAAAATTATTTTTTTTATAGAAAATATTTTATTTTTTGCGTACCAACGGGAAAACGTCGAAACCTCGAGGGTACCGGAGGGAATCGAAAAAGCTTTGGGTACCAACGGAAAAACTCGAAACCTCAAGGGTATCAGTGGGAATTTCCCGATATATAATTTCTATTGAAGTTATTGTGTTAATGGAAAATAAACAATGAGTTAATGAAAATAGATTACTAAATGAACAAAATAATAAAACAAAGTATACAAGTTCCCAGGTTTTTTTCACCCCATTGGGTGCCAATAGTAACACGCGATATTGTGAAGAGCATAGAACAACGTTGCCAGCTTCACGTAAACACAGAAATCCACAAAATGATAACATCTTTATCTTATAATTTAATTACCTGTTTTGTCTATGAAAAGATCACAACTCTTCTTCTATAGATACTCCACATTACGAATAAATGTGGGACGATGCATGATTTGATTCCCATACAACGAATCTCCAACGATTTAGTTAAAAATCAAATCTTTAAAATTATAACAAAACGACGTATTTTAAAATAATAAACTAATTATAGAAATTAAATAATATACTAGATTAAATATTAATATTTTTGTTTAATAATTATAATATGAAGTTATTAACTTATTTATGATGTAATGCATAAAAATATTAATTTAAGTGTAAAAAGGAGAATTAATGGATATGGGTAAAAATGAATGTGAAAACTAGAGTCAATGAGTCAAATTAACTGCAATATTGCGTCGTGATTTGGCCATATTCTAAGTCGTGATTAGATAGATTATATAGTTCTTGCACTAATGGTATAAAATGCAATATTGTTACAAATAAGAATTATAACGCACTTGAAATTGGCGTGAGAATTCGTCGCATGCATCGTCAGCGACGTCGCGCGCCACCGCTTTTAATACTTTGAAAACTCCTATTGTTTTAGTTATATAAAAAAGGAATTCTATTTGTTAGAAAAACTTGAATTATCCGATTAGATAAATGCCAATTTATAATCTCAACATTATGGAGAGAATTGCAAAAGTAGTTATCTTTTACAACCTGAATCACAAAAATAGTTAACTTTAAAAACTTGTGCAAAACTAATCAACTTCTCCAATTTTAATTATTTTTATTTTCTCGTGCACCACAAATTATTTAAATTCTAAATCTTCAACATCATTATCTTACATTAGCATATAAATTAGCAATAATTATATTTTAACCCCAGTTGTAAGCCCTCAAAATATTGTTCCAGTTTCCAATATGAATTGCCGTTTCTATTGAACCAAAACCACGCGTCAATCGAGCTGTGGTAACACTGTTTCGATTATTATTTGGAATCGGTTGGAACCGGTGTCGGTTCGAACTCAAACCATTAATTTTATTTTTTATGAATATTATTTTCCATTTGTAATTGAAAAATAAATTGAATTTCTTTTATAATACAAAAATTATTTCGAACTTAGAAATTGAGGGAAATTCAAGAGATATCGGATATAGATTCGAGAGGAAAAAATGTGAAAAACCAAAATAAGTCCCCAATATTTACAAGCAAAGAAAGAAATAAAACAGGCATATGATCTTTGAGTTAAAAGCAATAAATGAACAAATTCCCTAATAAAATATATGTAGGAAATGAAGAAAAAAATTTATAAACAACGGTTCGATTTTGATGTGAACCGAAATCGGTGTCCGTCAGTTCGTTTCTGATATTTTAAGTCGAATGAATAACTCCACGCATATGCAGTAATTAGTCGAACATAAAATATAATTGAATTTGACACGTGATTATGGACGAAGAAGCTTGAAATGCTCAATTTTCTACATATAATAAAATATTATGGTTCTCAGAATAATAGAAAATATTAGATGTGCTATAAGGATAAAAACTTATTAAAAATGAATTGAGGTTAAAAATAAAGTTATTAATAATTTATACGCTAATGTGAGATTATATAATAATGAAAAATTGTAATTTTTAGATAGTATTGTGGTGAAAAGAAAAAATAGCAATAATTAAAATTAAAAAAGTTGATTAGTTTTGCACTAGTTTTAAAAAGTTAACTAGTTTTGCAATTTTAGTTTTAAAACTTAACTATTTTTGCAATTCTCTCCAACATTATGGGCACTTGTATTGTACTCGTACTTCAATATAGCTATTAGATGAAGACAGGTCCGTGAATGTTCTCGAAAAAGAAGAGTTTTTTTGGTTAGTGATTCATTAGGGCTGGGCATTCGGTACAAACCGTGACGAATAACCGAAATTTCGGTTCGATGGTTTGAAGAACCGAATACCAAACCGAATTCAATCAGTTCGGTTCGGTAAAATCGAAATTCTTTCCGATTTTTTCGGTTATTTACCGAAATACCGAAGTTAGAAGGAACAAAAATGAAATTGCCTAAACTGATCTGCTGTTCCACCAGGAACGAGCTGGTCTCGGAACACAATCAACACTAGCAAAGTCTTCACTACTCGACGAAGCCACATGTAAATATTTCAGTTCTTGTATATATATATATATATACTCATTTTAGTTGAAAAGAGAAAAAAAAGAATGAAGTCACAATATAAATAAAAATGTTGTTTGTCATGCATGGTAGGGCAGGGTTCTTGGATGACTAGCTCCGTTCAATGCACTGTTGGATCTGGTGTTGGGCGTCTGGTCGGTGGCGCTCGTAAAACTCGAACAGAGTTTCGGCTTACTACGTCGAAGTCGAGGCACGTACATCGACGCTTTCCGTAAGACGTTATTGCCCCGTATTTCAGTGCCTCGAGTTGTCGCAATACGTCCCGAAGATACGACTTCAGGAATTTCGAAACGTCGCACACCGTAACGAAATTATCGGGCGAATCTACTAAAGACTCGAGCCTTTCTTGCTTTTCTATTACTTTATTATGCCTAAGGAGATACTGTCAACTTTTTAGGAAATGCAGGGAGTGAATTGATTGAATTTTTATTTTGCCAGGGGACCTATATATAGTTTCTGAAAAGCTGCAGGGATCAATTCGCGAAAAGTTATAACTTTCCAGGTTGACCTCCTTTGACTCGGCCGAAATGCAAATAGACACAACATTTGGCCAGGGGTCAATCTGGGAATAGTCACAACTCTTGGACTGATACCCAATACCCCATCATCCAGCCACATCACACGCCCTGTCAGTGCCAAATCAGCGCCACGTCAGTACGCGTGTCAGTGACACGTTATCAGCCGCCACGTCATCATTTTTTTTTATTTTTTTTATTTTTTATTTTTTATTTTATTTGGGCCGGCTTTACCAATTAATTTCTCATTCACCCGATATTGATTTTGAGCAAATTAATATTCGTTAGATTCGTCTCTAAACGTAGATTCGTAATCTTTCAACGATTTCTCGTTTCGACGACCGACGTCTTCTCGATTTAATAAAACCGTTTCAGCTCTTCTCTTAGTGGGCCAATTACCCACACTTTGGCCCAAGGCCCATTGGGCTTAAAACCCAACAATCCTCCACATGAATGGAAATTAATGTAAATGCAATGCATGCTGACTCTTGCAACAAAGTCCCAACGACCCATCACTGCATCAGGACAGGTAGCTTGTGGCTTTGAATCTTCCCTAGTGAAGTACAATCGATTTTACTCGCTGCTTAGTGAACGTGATGTCTTGAACTGGCGGCTTTTTGTGTAAACCAAGACAACAGTATACACACAGTGATGAATCTGGTCTCTTTTCGCTTCTCACGTTGTGTGCGTTTTGGCCGTAGACCATATCTCTGGTTCATAAGTATTTCCATTGAAGCGGGCCCCACTTCACAATTATATAGGTGACCGCTATTAGGACTTAATCCTGGAGTAGCCCAAAATACTCCACCAATTTGGTATAGTCATCATTAAAAGCATACATGCTTACCCTAACCACACATCATCAGGAAATTACTTGGGCAGCTGTCGAGAATGGACTTTATTTAGTTCCAAGTGCACTACTGAACTACTCGCAACTTAGTTGTCTCATTGAACCAAGTTCGTAGGATCTCCACTCATCGAGGTTGAGTTACCACTGTTTTCGTTCTTTGGTGTGTGGATTTTTAGTCACATTCCCCTTACTGCATTTTCTAACTGATCTCTAGCTATGCCTTTTGTGAGCGAATTCGCAATATTTTCCTTTGACTTTACATAGTCGGTGGAAATTATTCCGCTAAAGATAAGCTGTCTTACGGTGTTATGTCTCCGACGAATGTGCCGAGACTTACCGTTATACATACAGTTCTGTGCCCTGCCAATAGCTGCCATGCTATCACAGTGAATCATAATTGGTGGCACAGGTTTGTTCCAACACGGAATGTCTTCCAGAAAATTTCGAAGCCATTCTGCTTCTTCACCGGCTTTATCTAGTGCGATGAACTCCGACTCCATCGTGGATCGAGCTATGCACGTTTGTTTGGAGGACTTCCAAGAAACTGCTCCTCCACCGATGGTAAATATATAACCACTCGTGGATTTGGAGTCTTTACTATCAGATATCCAATTCGCATCGCAGTACCCTTCTACTACCGCGGGATATCTGGAGTATAGTATGTCGTGACTAATAGTGTGTTTCAAATATCTTAGCACTCTTCTTAGTGCTACCCAGTGGCTACTACCCGGGTTACTCGTAAACCTACTCAGTTTACTAATTGAGTACGCTATGTCAGGTCGAGTGCAGTTAGACAAATACATAAGACTGCCAATCACCCGAGCGTATTCGAGTTGCGACACGGCTCTCCTCTATTTTTGGCTAAGTGTACTTTAGTGTCCACAGGTGTCTTAGCCGGAGGATCATCGAAGGCGTTATATTTCTTTAACACGCTCTCAACATAGTGAGATTGTGCAATCACAATTCCTTCGGACATCTTAGAGACATTAATTCCCAAAATGACGTCGGCTAAGCCCATATCCTTCATACTGAAATAATTTTTCAGCATATTTTTGTATTCACGATTATTCTGTGACTGCTTCCCATGATTAACATGTACAACCTCATCGGGTGTGCCTTTTATATAAACGCATTTATCACACTCATTAATCTTAAACCCATTCGACAACATCGTCATGTCGAACTTCTCGTGCCACTGTTTTGGCGCTTGCTTGAGCCTGTAACGTGACTTCACGAGTCGGCACACTTTATTTTCCTGCTCGGGTACAATAAACCCTTCGGGCTGCCTCATATATATTTCTTCCTCGAGTTCCCCATTTAGAAAAGCCGTTTTCACGTCCATCTGGTGTATCTCAAGGTCATACAACGCTGCTATAGCAATCAAGACCCGTATGAATGTAATCCTTGTCACGGGCAGTGTTTGTAAATGCGAAAAGTGAGCCGAGGCGATTCTCGGATTGACTAGAGTAAGCGAGCCTAGGCGAAAAGCGAAGCGCCTAGGCGAACGATTTTTAAAAATAATATTTAATATAATATTTGTTATTTTGAATATGAAAATAATATTAAATCATCCTTACATAGGAAGAACAATGTTCAAAATATCAAAAGAAGAGCAATAATTCAATACAAATCGACAAATAAGAAACCAAGGATATGTTTGACAAGTAAGAACAGTTTAAGGTTCATTCAGACTCGTCAAGTGATACATAATCCTCGTCGAAGTTGCCACCATCTTCCCTCTCAGCTCCTCCTTCCTCTTCGGCTATCTCAACATCATCATCTTCCTCTTGCACATCTTTCTTGAGCGATTTTCAAATACTTTCCGTTGCGAACCCGACATTCTTGTATTGTGAAGAGGGTCATCTGCTCCCGATGCTTCGCTTACAACCCTCCAAGATAAACTCTCTCCCTCAAACACAAATCATCACCCTCGTCGTTATCATCAACACCACCCGTACTTCCAAGTAACCATTCGTTACTTTCATCTATGTCTTGCAAAGAAATAGGATCAACAACATCGCGCATATTATGTCAACGTATCAATGCACGATTATACCACACAAAAGCCAAATTATTAAGCCGTTGTTGAGTGAGCCTATTCCTTCTCTTAGAATGAAACTACTTGCAAATATATGAATTAGTATAAAGTTTCAATTGAAGCTAACAAAAAACACTCCAACTTACATGCTCAAACACGCTCCAACTTCTTTCACATCCGGAAGCACTACAAGTGAGACTTGTTATCTTTATAGCAAATCTTCTCAAGTTTGGACAAGCCGAGCCATAAGACTTCCACCATTGCGCTTTTAACAAAAAAAAGACAACACAAACTTAAAAAAAAAACGTATGAATATGAAAATCAAGCCTAAATCAATCAATGTTACCTGGAGCCCTTTCTTTAAGATATCTTTGAGCCAGTTCACTTCCAAGAAGACCCCCTTTTCTTCGATAAACCTCAAGTTCATCTACTATCTTCATTTGCTCATCT
Source organism: Craterostigma plantagineum (assembly GCA_027422505.1). NCBI lineage: Eukaryota > Viridiplantae > Streptophyta > Magnoliopsida > Lamiales > Linderniaceae > Craterostigma > Craterostigma plantagineum. The sequence goes on from JAPQWV010000204.1 coordinate 463,309, forward strand.
TTACAACGTACCAATTTGGAAATGCAAGCCATTAATCCTTCTTTGATCTCGTTATTTTCTTCAATCCTCACGGAGTCTTTGTAGTAAAACTCGGGGTTTAAGTAGAAACCAGCTGCATGAAGTGGATGATGAAGCTGACTTTCCCATCGTGCATCAATTATTTCAAAAACTCTCTTATATTTTTCCTCTTGACCATTGAAAGATTTTTCAATAGCTTCCATCGCTCTATCCATGGCCTCATAAATGTAACCCATCGCCGGTTTATTCTCTCCATCAACCATTCTCAACACTTTCACGAGTGGACCAAACACCTTAAGAGAGAACTTCATATTCCGTACAAAAGCATGAGATAAAGCAGTTGTGCATGCTTTCTTTGGAGCTTGTTCTTTGAACCACTTGCTAGTCTTGAATTCTTCACTAAGAAATAACTTTCGAAGGTTGTTCAACTGCTCATGGATACGTTGTAGTATGAGGAATGCAGTCGCAAATCGCGTCACTCCAGGCCTAACTAATTCCATTCCTCCCGTGAATCGTCTCATCAAGCTTAAGAGGTCGCCACGATTGTAAATACACCCACTTAGTTGAATAGCCTTCTTCAATGCATTGTTAACTTGTGGTATCTTTCCAATGTCTTCAAGAATCAAGTCAATGCAATGTGCCACACAAGGGGTCCAATACAAGTGTGGTCTCTTTAGCATCAATATTTTTCCTATGAAATGTAAGGAGAAAATTCTAGTTTGTACCTTATATAGATCGTACGAAGAAAGAGTAAATCAATATAGTTAAGAATACGTACCCGCCAAGACATTATTGGAAGCGTTGTCAGTAATCACTTGTATTACATTTTGCTCTCCAACTTCTTCTACCATATCATCCAAGAGCCCACAGATCATTTCACCAGACTTTACATGATCTGAAGCATCAATAGACTTCATAAAGACAGTTCCACTAGGAGAATTCACCAAGAAATTGATTAAAGCCCTCTCTCGTCTATCTTTCCAACCATCAGACATGATCGAACAACCCGTACTAGCCCACTCTTCTTCATTGGATTTTAGAACGTTCTTTGTTTCTTCCACTTCCATCATTAACAAAGGAACCCGCAACGCATATGCACTTGGAGGCTTATACCCATGCCCATATTCAATAACAGCATCAAACATCGCTCCAAAACTTTCATAAGAAGCAGCATTAAATGGGATACCTGCTTCATAGAACCATTTTGCAACCGCAGCATCGGCTTTTCCCTTCATTTCCTTTTTGTAGTGCTCGTTGATGGTTGATTGCTTTGATGATGGATTTTGACTTGGATTCCGAGCAGTTTTGTTTGTAAAACGATCCATTGGACCTCTTATATCCGCTTATTTTTGCTTCTTTGCATTAGTCGTACTTCTCCCACTCCCGACACTCCCACTTGCACCAAACTTCTTTTTAAACATCGAACCAACCTCTCTCACCTCTTCATCTTCTTCATCATCACCTAAGCCATATCCCGAAACCGCGTCATATTCGGGGCATTGGCCCCATGATGCCTCGTTTTCCTTTGCCTTCGACTTACTATCCATGAAGGCTTTTATTTCATCCCGGACATGTGATGGAACCTTATCGCACTTTCTAACACTCGTTGAATTTCTGGTTAAATCTTGCTTAGCCCGATAAATTCCGCCCTTGGTTACTTTCCCACAAAAATTGCAAGTGACATTGTTCTTCACTTTGGGATCATCCAATCTACAATACTTCCATGCCGGATCATTTGAAGTTGAACTCATTGTTTTCTAAATGTAGAACCCCAACCCCAAAATACCCAAAATCAGAAATCAAAAATTAGGTATCAATAGACTTATTTTACAAATTGGAGAAATTGAAGTGTCATAACATAAAATTGGGTATACCCACTCCACTAGGCGGCAGCACCGACGGCGGGCGGCGGTCGGCGAACGGCGGCGGCGGCAAGCGGGCGCACAGGATAGAGAAATTTCAGTTGCTGCTATGAGGGTGGAAGTGGAACGCTGTTTCCTTCTATTAGGGTTAGAAGATTCTTTTTTTATTTTCGGTATAGGATATATTAAATTAAGGGGTTTATTTAAAAAAAGTAAAAAAAATTAAAACTGATTTCGCGTTGCCTGACCTTCGCATGGACTAAGCGAGCGCCTAGTCGGGAGAGGCGATCGCCTGATCGATTTCGCCTCGCCTAAACTATTCCCAGGCGTTTTCGAGGTCGCCTAGAGGAGGCGATTGTTAGGAACAGAAATCAGAAAATCACGGATGAAACCGTTGCCCAAGCCCCAAGGCTAAACCAAAATATTCTAATTGCATAATGATCAATTAAACCCTAACTAGGGTTTACATACATATACGAAATGAGCCATACTAATGGGCCACTAATTATTCAATATCTTAATAATAATAATATAAGAATATAAGTAAAGATTAACTCTCCAGCCCACGAACAGTGGGCTCAATCCCGTCCCCGCCTTCGATAAACTAATATGGGCCTCGGCCCTTGCTCTTGCTCTCTATCAACTCCATCCTCCTTCGAAACAACCTTGTCCTCAAGGTTGAAATCCGGAAATTGGCTCTGGAAACTAGTTTTACTTATCCAAGTAGCATCATCACTCGGCTGCCCCATCCACTTGACCAACAGTTGCTCTTCCTCGACGTTATTTTCTTGTCCCTTTCGCCATGCTATCACCTCCTCAGGTTCCCACAGCGGCTCAACTGGCAACTCCAAACTGTCCGGTAATTCTGCCTCCACGGGGTGGTCTCCCACCACCCGCCGCAGCTGCGACACATGAAAAATGGGATGTATGCGACTGGTGGATGGCAAGGACAACATGTATGCCACTGATCCTATGCGCGCCTCAACCAGCGGTCCGTAGAACTTCGGTGACAACTTATGATAAGGCCGGCGAAATGCAGTAGACTGTCTATGAGGTCTCACCTTCAAGAATACCTTATCGCCTACCTGGAATTCCACCTCTCGACGATGTTTATTAGCCTGCTTGATCATGCTTTGTTGTGCCTTCTCCAAGTTAACCTTCAGGCGCACCATCATGGCATCCCGACTCCCTAGGGCATCAGCAACGGCAGCCACCTTGCTTTTGCTGGGCAAAAATCCGCGGATGGTGGACGGTGGCCTCCCATACACAATCTCGAATGGGGTAATTCGAGCAACCGTTTGGAACGCAGTATTATACCAGTATTCGGCCCACGACAGCCATCTTAACCACTGCTTCGGTTGCTCACAAGTAAAACAACGCAAATAAGTCTCCATCCCACGATTTAACACCTCCGTTTGGCCATCCGTTTCTGGGTGATAAGCCGTACTAAACTTCAACTGTGTCCCTGATAATGAGAACAACTCCTTCCAGGACGCACTAACAAAAAGAGAGTCACGATCGCTGACAATCGAGCGTGGAATCCCATGAAAATGCACTACTTCCTTAGCAAACACTTCTGCCACAGAACGCCGTAATGGGCGGTTTGAGCGCTAAAAAATGGCCGTACTTAGACAAGCGATCCACCACCACCAAAACGGACGTATACCCCTTTGATTTGGGTAAGTAGGTGATAAAATCCATCGAAATATCCTCCCAAATCAATTCCGGAATGGGCAACGATTGTAGCAATCCCGCTGGCGACATCGCTTCATATTTGGCCTTTTGGCAAACCAAGCATTGAGCGACATAATCTTGTATTCGACGAAACATCCCTTCCAATACACATTTAGCGCCAGCCTTCTATAAGTTCGATAGGCCCCTGCATGTCCCCCTTCTGGCGTATCGTGAAACTCCTCTAACAGTCGAGGAATCCACTTGGAGTTGGATGCTAGCACCAAACGACCCTTAAAGAATAATCTACCCCCCAATAGCTCGAAGCCTGCCTTACAAGTGGGTGCACCCTCCAATGCCCGCACAATGGATCGCATAAAGTCGTCCTTATGCTGCTCTTCCGCCACATCAGCCAATCCCAACCACTCAGGGCAACTGACGACCGCCAACGAGGCCTCCTCCCCCCTTCGTGAAAGGGCATCCATCGCGGCGTTCGAAATACCCGTCTTATACTCGATCACAAAATCATACCCGAGTAATTTCGCTACCCAAACCTGCTGCGATGGCGTTGCTATACGCTGGGTGAGGAGGTGTTTGAGGCTTCGATGATCCGTACGCACCACAAACCGCCGCCCAATCAAATATGGCTGCCAGTGTTGAACAGCCAAGGCCAATCCCATCATTTCTCGCTCGTAGGCTGATTTGGAAAGTGTGCGATCTGCTAAGGATTTGCTGAAATATGCTATTGGTCGCTGTTCTTGCATGAGGACCGCCCCTATGCCCGTGACCGAAGCATCACACTCCACCACGAACTCGCGATCAAACTGAGGCATAGCTAACACAGGTGCCTCGGTCAATGCCTTCTTAAGGCGCTGAAATGCTTCCTCGGCATCTGGTGGCCATACGAAGTGAATAGAAGCCTCTTTCTTCAGAAGGGCTGTGAGAGGGCGGGATATGAGACCATATTCTCCGACAAATCTCCTATAGTATCCCGTTAACCCCAAGAACCCCCGAACCTCGCGGACCGAATGAGGCTTCGGCCAATCCACCACTGCGCTAACTTTAGCTGGGTCCATTGCCACCCCGACATGAGATATAACATGCCCCAAGTACTCCACCTTGAGACATCTGAAGGCACACTTCTTCCAATTAGCTTTGAACTGGTTCTCCGCTAAGATGCGCAGTACTAGGTTCAACTCTTCCCGATGGTTCGCCCAAGATCGGCTGTAAACCAATATGTCGTCAAAGAAAACCAATACAAACTTCCGCAGGTAGGGGCGAAACAAGTCATTCATTGTGGATTGGAATGTCGTTGGGGCATTCGTCAAGCCAAAGGGCATTACAAGAAATTCGTAATGCCCGCTGTGTGTCCTGAATGCAGTCTTGTGGATGTCCAAACCGGCCACTCTGATTTGATGGTAGCCCGAGCGCAAATCTATCTTGGAGAACATAACCGCTCCTGCTAATTCATCCAGCATCTCCTGTATTATTGGGATCGGATACTTGTCTGGCACAGTGGACTTGTTTAACTCACGATAGTCCACATAGAAACGCCAACTGCCATCCTTCTTCTTAACCAATAGGACCAGACTCGAAAATGGGCTCGAGCTCGGCCGTATGATGCCCGCTTGCAACATCTCATCAACTAGCCTCTCAATCTCATCCTTCTGTAAGTGACCATATCTGTAAGGCCGAACAGACACGGGTTTTGCCCCCAGGATTAACTCGATGCGGTGGTCCGTCGCGCGGCGTGGGGGCAACCCCTGTGGCTCCGCAAACACCTCAGCGTGCTGCTTGAGAACATCATCCAAAGCCCCCGACATGGCATCAGATAGCTGTGTTGGTTCACTGTCAAAAACAGCGACCCACAATTCGATCTCGGTGGTCTTGATCAGGGTGCGAAGTCTCACCAAGTTTCGGCACATTGTTGGATCTCCTCGTAACTCCACTCGATCTCCTCCCCACTCGAAACTCATGGTTAGAGTCTCCCAATTCGTGCGGACTTCTCCCAGTGTGGCAAGCCATGCAACTCCCAGGATTAGGTCAACCCCGCCTAAAGTGAATACATAGCAGTCCGCTCTGATATCACACCCCGACAACGAGATAGTAGCTGCCTACACACCCCTTCTACTCATGTCTATGCCCGTCTCCCAACTGTACCCCGAATCTGCCTGTCTTGTCCGGGTTCAGTCGTAGTAAAGAAACTAATGATGAAGAAATGAAATTATGGCTTGCGCCACTATCGATCAGTATCGTCACCGTGCATCATCTCACGACGCCTCGAAGCCTCATAGTGCGGGGGCTGAGGATTCCGGCCATGGAGTAAACTGGAAGATCCCCACTTTCCTCGTCTGAACCCACACGTTCTTCATGCATCTCTTCTTGCCCCATCACCTCACAATTTTCATACTGTTGGAGATCCAACTATTCGTCCTCCTCAGCCAACATCACCCTCAGTTGTTTGAACGGACAATCATGCCCCGGCGTAAAAGGCTTCTTACACTTCAAGCATAGCCCCTTCGCTCTCATGTCTTCCAGTACTCTCGGCGGAAGTCGAGTGAATCGAGATCGGGCTATCGACTCTCCGGACGACCCTGAATTAGTTCCCAAGGATTGTCTGATGGGCTTAGAGAAATTGACGGTCGAGCCTCGCGCATGGCTGCCCCTGTCGTCGCATTACCTCCCCCAGTCGGTCTCGAAAAATTTTCGAATCGTATTCCCAACCCACTGAAGGTCTGACTCCCTCGTCCTCCGGTCTGAAAGGATAGATTATCCTCAATATCCCTGGCTAATTCCATTGCCGTCTCCAGATCATTTGGGCGAAGAAGACGCAATGATCCCCGGATCTCACCCTTCAACCCATTCATGAAATAGCCCAAATAATGTGCATCAGATAGTCCCGGAACTTGACCCGCCAATTGGACGAATACAGAGATGTAATCCTCCACTGTGCCTGTTTGATGGACTCCAGACAGCCGCTCAAACTTGCTATCCTTAAATCTCGTATCAAAACGCGCCACCAACGCCTGTGTGAACTCGTCCCACGAAATCCCAGGCTTTCGCACTTTCATCCACGTCAACCAGTGCAAGGCAGATCCGTCCATGGCAACTCCAGCCGCCGCCACCCTCCTTCCCGACGGTGTGTTGTTTAATTCGAACTGTTGTTCGGCCCGTGCTATCCACCCAATCGGATCTATCCCCTCAAACGACGGCAGAAGCATCAGGATAGCACCCCCAAGCACCTGATTGTCCGCGGGCGGCGTCACCTTGCCCGTGACGGACGTCTCCGTCTCCTCATCTGATGACTTCAGAATCACCTTTGACAACGCAGCCAAGGACGCCGTGATTTCGGCCAATTGCGCACCTTGTGCGTCCAGTTTTTCCCTTACGTCGGCTTGATCGTTCTCCAACTTATCCATTCGATCGCTATTTGATCTCGTCATTCTGGCGGGAACCGGATCCGGCAGGTTGGACCAATTGTTAGGAACAGAAATCAGAAAATCAACGGATGAAACCGTTGCCCAAGCCCCAAGGCTAAAACCAAAATATTCTTATTGCATAATGATCAATTAAACCCTAATTGGGGTTCAAATACATATACTGATGGGCCATACTAATGGGCCACTAATTATTCAATAATTTAATAATAATAATAATATAAGAATATAACTAAAGATTAACTCTCCAGCCCACGAACAGTGGGCTCAAGCTCGTCCCCGCCTTCGATAAACTAATATGGGCCTCGGCCCTTGCTCTTGCTCTCTATCACGATCACCTAGGCTCGCCTAGGCGCTCGCTTTTCAAACACTGGTCACGGGTGAGTAGGTATCGAAGAAATCATACCCCTCCTTTTGGTTAAACCCTTTAACTACTAAACGAGCTTTATATTTTTCGATTGATCCATCGGTCTTAAGCTTCCTTTTAAGGACCCATTTGCATCCTAGAGGCTTGCACCCCTTTGGGAGGTCTACCAGCTCCCATGTATGGTTTTGTATAATGGACTCAATCTCGCTGTTAACAGCTTCTTTCCAGAACGGAGCTTCTGGACTAGACAATGCCTCTTGCAAAGTCCGGGGTTCATCATCTAACATATACGTTAGGAAGTCAGGACCAAATGATTTGGCCACTTTTTTCCGTTTACTTTGTCGTGGTTCCTCGTGTTCTTGAGGTGAACTCTCCACGGCATCGTACGTTCGCTTATTATAGCTTATTTCTTTCTTTTTCTTATTTAGAAAAATATTCTCGAAGAATACTACATTCCTCGATTCAAATATCATCCCTATGTTCATTTCAGGGTTTTCTGATTTCTGCACTAGAAATCTATATGCACTACTATTATTAGTGCATATCCGATGAAAATGCAAAGTCTTGGGTCCTATCTTAACCTGTTTAGGTTTAGGTACTTCGAATTATTTTAATTCTTGAGTTTATTTGATTTTCAACTTCACTCTTATATCTTTTGAAGGCATCAAGAGCCTCGTCCTTGCCACTTAACAGATATATGTAGCAAAATCTCGTGCAATCATCGATAAAAGTAATAAAGTACATTTTTCCACCTCTAGTCTGCACGAACTTCAGATCACATATATCAGTATGGATCAATTCTAGAGGCGCACTACTTCTCTCAACAGAGAAGAATGGTGCGTTGGCCATTTTTGCCTCGACACAGACTTCACATTTTTGTTGTGAGTCGACTTCCTTTTGTGGAGCAGGTTTAAACTTATTAACTTTTTTATTTTATTTAAACCCGCGTGCCCTAATCTATGATGTCATAAGTTGGAACACTCAACCAAGTAAGATGAAATTTCTTTATTATTATTAGCGAGTTCAATCTCGCATATTACAGGCATTACATTCATCTTAAAGAGCCCTTCTCGAGGTAGCTCTTTCCTACGAAATGACCGTTTTTTGTCAGTATATATTTATCACTCTCAAACATCTGTCTAAATCCAGCTTTGCTCAACAGGGAGCCGAACACCAAGTTCTTGCGAATGTCTGGCACATGCAGCATGTCCACAAGAGTGAGTTCCTTGCCCGAGGTCATCTTCAGCACTACCCTCCCTAATTTGACGATGTCAGAGGTGGCTGTGTTGCCCATAAACAGCTTACTGCCTGAGATAGGGATGTAGGTTGAAAACATCTCCTTATCAGAGCGGCTAGGCCCATCTCTGTCAGATCTGTTCCCAGCTTCGCCTTGGTCAAGTGAGCTTGGTCCTTTTTGCTCTTTTTCGTCAGTCGACAGTCCTTGGCCATATGGCTAGGTTTGTCGCAATTGTAGCAGTTGTCCCTAATTTTGTTCGGCTTCTGCTGTGTCGTATTAGGCCTCTTGCGCTTTTTGCCGATGTTAGACTCGGTCAGGTTCGCACGTACCTCCAAGCTGCCCCTTTTGTTCTTGGCCTCGATCTTCTGATTATCTTCTTCGATCTGAAGCCTCACAATCAGGTCCTCAAGCCCCATTTCCTTACGTTTGTGCTTGAGGTAGTTTTTGAAGTCCTTCCACAGTGGCGGCAGCTTCTCTATTATAGCAGCTACCTGGAAGGATTCGCTGATCTGCATATTCTCCGCGTGTATATCCTGGATTATTAGTTGCAGATCACGGACCTGGTCTAACACTGGTTTGGATTCGATCATCTTATAGTCCAAAAACCTGCCGACAATGAATTCTTCAGTCTGGCGTCATCGGTTACTTTCTGTCCAACGAGTCCCACAACTCTTTAGCAGTTTTAGCGACCGCGTAGACGTTGTATAGGGAGTCGTCTAAGGTGTTCAAAATATTACGACACATGAAATCATTATGATTCCACGTGTCCAACGCCGCCTGTTGTTGTTCGTCCACTTCAAGTGCATCGTCGTCTGCGGCGCCGTCGGCGTTCACCTGGGGCAGGAGCTCTTTCAGAAAGCGCACCAGGTTCAGAGTCGCTACGTAAAATAGCATCTTTTGCTGCCATCGTTTGAAATCAGCTCCGTTGAATTTTGCTGGCCTTTCGGCGTGGTTGCTTCCCGTCAGCGGTACGACGGTGGGGATATTCGCTATTGTCGCCATCGATCAGACAGAATAACATCTTACGATTGTTGGATCCGGTGTTGGGCTTCTGGTCGGTGGCGCTCGTAAAACTCGGACAGAGTTTCGGCTTACTACGTCGAAGTCGAGGCACGTACGTCGTACGCTTTCCGTAAGACGTTATTGTCCCGTATTTCAGTGCTTCGAGTTGTTGCAATACGTCCCGAAGATACAACGACTTCAGGAATTTCGAAACGTGCACACCGTAACGAAATTATCGAGTGAATCTACTAAAGACTCGAGCCTTTCTTGCTTTTCTATTACTTTATTATGCCTAAGGAGATGCTGTCAACTTTTTAGGAAATGCTGGGAGTGAATTGAATGAATTTCTATTATACCAGGGGACCTATATATAGTTTCTGAAAAACTGCAGGGGTCAATTCACGAAAAGTTATAACTTTCCAGTTTGACCTCCTTTGACTGGGCTGAAATGCAAATAGACACAACCTTTGGTCATGGGTCAATCTGGGAATAGTCACAATTCTTGGACTGATACCCAATACCCCTTCATCCAGCCACATCACATGCCCTGTCAGTGCCAAATCAGCGCCATGTCAGTCCACGTCGGTCCGTGTGTCAATGACACGTCATCAGCAGCCACGTCATCATTTTTATTTTTATTTTTAATTATTTTTTTTACTTTTTTATTTTATTTGGGCCGGCTTTACCAATTAATTTCTCATTCACCCGATATCGGTTTTGAGCAAATTAATATTCGTTAGATTCGTCTCGAAACGTAGATTCGTAATCTTTCAACGATTTCTCGTTTCGACGACCGACGTCTTCTCAATTTAATAAATCGTTTCAGCTCTTCTCTTAGTGGGCCAATTACCCACACTTGGGCCCAAGGCTCGTTGGGCTTAAAACCCAACATGCACATGTGCATATTTCTTATATTCGTTCATGTACAATAAACACCGATTTTGTTTGATTATCTACAATTAAAATAAATAAATAGTTTAATAATCTTTGAAAGGTAAGCCGCAAAATAAATGTTACTACAGTGTACATAGAAATAGAAAGATGTTAATGCATGCATATCATCCACGATCCAAACATTGGAATACAAAGCGCACAACATTGATGACTCAACTCAAACTGAGATCATCGTAACATTCCACTAAAGAATAGATATGCGACACGCCCCAATAAGCAGATGAAGTAGTTTTTCCAAGTCACAACGATTTTTTTTGCATATGTTATAGCTTGTCCTAAGGATCAAGCAGTCTCCACATATGGGATGTTTTCACTAATCCTAAGGTGACCACCATGTCATCCCTCTATATGTAGATGTATATTATATATATATATATATATAATTTGAATCACTAAGTAGAAGAGTAGTTACCAATTACCATCAAAGTCATACTCTCACATATATGGATTATCAAGCTTGGCTAGAGACTACTACTACTTACTTGACAGCAGGTGGATGGGGAGTGTACCACACTGGCGAAAATATATACCCTCCTTTAAGCATGTAATACAGAGGCGAGAAAGTGGCATCTTCGTAGTTGTATATCTTTACTCGCTGCATTCCCAAGGGCGGGCTCGGTTTGACATCGTTGGGTTGGGTGAAGTAAATCGAGTTGGGCTTCACCTGCTCACTAGCACGCAAGGCAAACGAATGATTCTTGCCGATGAAGAACGCTAATCCATCCAACGAACGATCCATATGGACCAACTTTCCCCTTTCAAAGTCAAACTTGTGTACATGGAAATGAAAATCCGTGTTGCTATGCCCACCCCACCACTCTCCACGACCTTGCAGGCACACGTAGTACAGTTGGAATTTGTTTTTGTGATCATCATCCGCCGCAGCCACAAGTAAGTTTGCCTCACGATACCCATCATCAATAACAGGCGCGGGGAATGTCTTGCCAATGTCCTTGAAGAGACGGTCTTCGAGAGAAATTAACCTCGGTCGGGAAAGGTCTTTGAGATCCCAACCCTCAAACTCGGGGTAAGGCGCGCCAGCAGAATAACAGAGATCGTTGACACCGAAGAAGAGCATATTATCGCTGTCTCCGCAAACGACGTCTTCGTACGTATAGTCCGTCTCGATCCACCTCTTCCTCGTGCTGTTGGGACACGGACAGCAGAACGCGAGGTTATTGTATTCGCCGCAGAGCATAAGAGCACGACAGTCTAGGTCTCCCTCGGGATCAGAGCTAGAAATGATCACCTTACTCACGCAACCATGAAATCCCAATTTCGGATACTCTTCTCTAATCGACTCTAATTTGCGGACGTCCGGAAGCTTCAGGCCGCGATTGGAGAGCGGATTGTACAGAAACAGGTCTGCGCTGTAGGTATCGAAGAGGACGAGCCACCCATGAGAAGAACCCACGCACTCCAACGAAATCGAACCTCCTAGATCATCTTGCAAGCCCTTCCTTTCGATGCCTATAACTTTGTCGTCCGTGAGCGAGTAGAACTTGAAAACGGTGTCGTCGTACATGTTAAACTCTGGAGTTAGCATCAGCCACGGAGGATGAACGTCGGCGTTAATTACTTTCTTTACCGACGCCGTCGGCGAAGAAGATGAAGAAGCTTTAATAGATAATAACCTCTTTGATGATGCTGGAAACACTATCCTCGTCGTCGATATATTCTTATTTTCGTTGAGGAGATGTGAAGAAGAAGAAGAGGAAAAGGACGACGAAGGTTTCTGAAGATATGCCGAAGACGACATCAAAGAAGAAGAACAAGCAGCCATTGATTGATTGTTCTATTATTTTGTTGACCTAGCTTTTATACCTAGGACTGGGAGAGCTATTTATAAGATAGTTTCGTTTAGCAGTAGGTGGCTTGCTTGTTTTCATTGTTTGTTTGGTACCATTCTATCAAGCGAAATCGATTATAATAAAAAGTAAATAAATGTACAAAATTATATAGAATCTCAACCGATTATTAGAAAATCATAATTAATGCAATAAATATCTTCGCGGGATTGGGATTGGGGGAATACGTGATTAATGATGATACGCGCGAATATTCTGTTCTGATTTCAGAACCCCTTTCTTTTCTATTTACACCCAATAAATTATCCTATAATTGTTGCTGACTTTACACATATAATGCTATTATCATCTTTTAACTTACAAAATAAACACCTTAATATAAGAAGTAAAATTTAAATCTCAAGTTTGACAAAACGATAGTGTCTCATTTATTCTTTATATGACATTGTGAAAATAACGTCAATAAAAACACCCATAAATACTTGATATGGTTTTTCGATTCTGAAAACTAACCTGATATTTGTGAACGTATCATTATAGTATAATCTTATAGCATAAGAATTGTTGCATTATCTATACGTAACTTTTATTTCACTAAATTACTTCATAGTTTTTTTTTTACTAAATTAATAAACTAAATTTTCCACACAAAAAATGTATAAAAATAATGGAAGTAAATATATCTTTATACTAATATGAATATTTAATATAAAATAATTTAATTGAACATTGATATTCATAAAATTTCATTTTATGTTTTAAAATATAGATAATATAAACAATATATTTTATTTCTATTGATGTTACCGTGTTGGAAAATAAACAATGAGTTAATGAAAATAGATTACTAAATGAACAAAATAATTAAAACAAAGTATACAAGTTCCAAGGTTTTTCTCACCCCATTGGGTGCCAAGAGTAACACGCGACATTTTGAAGAGCAGCGAATAACGTTGCCATGCCAGCTTCACGTAAACACGCAAATCCACAAAAAGATAAAATCTATATCTTATAAATTAATTACCTATTTTATTTTAGAAACAAATCACAACTCTTCTTGTATTGATACTCCACATTACGAATAATTGTGGGACGATGCACGATTGGGATTCCCATACAACGAATCTCCGACGGTTTAGTAAAAATCAAATCTTTAAAATTATAACAAAACCATGGATTTTAAAATAATAAACTATAGAAATTAAATAATATACTAATGATTAAATATTAATATTTTTTGTTTAATAATTATAATATGAAGTTATAGTTATTAACTTAACTAGCTTAAGCCCGTGCGTTGCACGGGTTATTTTTAAAAGATAGTTATTAGATCTATTGTTATCGAAAAGATCCGCGATCGGGCCATCTATTTTATAGTGGACCCGAGACACGCCTGTTTATTTTATAGTGGACCCAAGACCCGCCTCAAAACAAAACTGCCCCGCATTTATAAATTTTTTCTATATAATTTTTTCTATAGTACCTCATCATGTAGCCAACTTCCCTTCGTCATAAGGTTTTTGAAGAATTCTTTGTTGCGTTCTTCTGATAATAGCGTACCAATAGAAACTTCATTCATTGTTTCTATTGTCGCCGATACACGCGGGAAGAATTTTGACATCTTGTTGACATGCATCGCAAGAGTTTTTTTTACCGGGACATTTTTTGAAATCAAACGGTGTCCGTCGAACGTGGCTGCATTGTTCTTAGATCATTTTTGTAATGGATCGTCTCTTGGCTAACTGGAAATATTAATGTGCTTTCTTTTTACCTGCAGTTTCGTCTCCTTTGTTGAAGGGATGTTAGTTGTGAATGTTACCTTCCGTTCTCCGTCAGGTGTAGGGCTTCTCTTTCCTGTAAATAAGTTGGACATGGATTTATAAGTAGTAACAATGTGTTCAATTTTGCTAAATAATGTTTGACATACCAAGTGTTTGTTCTATACGCGATAGCCTCAAATCGATTTCTGAGTAATTTCCGTTGATCTTCACTGTCAGATCGTCGAACCTTTCAGTAACATATTGGACATAGCCATCTATTTTATGTTCTATACGATCAACAAATTCTCTAGCTTTCTGATGAAGACCGGCGACAATGACATCTAAATAATCTCTTATTTGATTCATCATTTTATGAAACCTTTTTTTTGTTTTTTTGTGTGTAATGGTGGTAAAATTATGAAAATGATTTGATTTATATAGAGTCTAAGTCGATGTTAAGGAACTGAAAAGACACTACTCTCCACTCGTAACTTCTCAGTAGAATGTATCGGCTTGTTTTGTTTAGCCGAGTTCTATGATTAAATGTATTTACTGTGTATTCATCATTGTCTTAATTGTTTGGATAATATTTCGATGTGTTTTTCATTTCAACGGTCATCATAATTACGCAGTGAGTGGTTATATTGTTTAAGTAATAGATCGATGCGTCTTTTGAGTGCAATGGTTATCATGATTACAGAGTAATTATTGAACGGTTATATTAATCCACTCTGTTGTGTTAAATTTCGTAGTGTCTAGATGATAAAAATGTAGTTATGTCTAGATTAAGTGTAACAGTAATATAGTGAGTCTTGTAATGTGATTATGTCTAGATGAAGTGTAACAGTAATATAGGTACATTAATGAATTATCTGAAATCATGCGAGTGGACAGATTTTTCCACTACTGTACTGCAGTTGTCGATAGCATACTTTTCGTTTACACTACTGTATATCAGCCGTGCAGCATAGGTCATCGCTTGTAATTACATGATTGTTTGATTCGCAGTCGTGCAAAATATAGCACAGCATCTTATTACACTGCACCCAATCGTAACTTGACGCGTCAACAATATTTACAACTTTTTTCCTATTCGAATAAAACATTTGAGGTCAGTAGTGTGAAAGTCGGTCGTGCATTATGCAAAAGTTAAAAGTTATCCAGTTTAGTTTGATGTGCAACAGTTTCTGACATGCTTATCAATTTACATGCTTATGAAGATTGCCGCAACATTTATTCAGTTGACAATATTTTCGATATTTCTCCAACTTCCAACATTAACATTTGAAAAATAAGATGGTCAGTAGTGTGGAAGTCGGTAGTGCAGTTTTGAGATGTTAAGCTTATGCACTTGAGGAGGACGTGTAACTGTTCTTGAGTAATTAGAAATGAGTTGCTGTAATATGTTGTACTCTTTTCGTAATATATGTAGTAATACATGTACATTAACGATAAAAGGGACAACCACAATAAAATGATCATTAGTGTGCAATTCGGTAGTGCATTAAGCAAAAGTTAAACTTTTTCAGTTATGTTCGTTTAGTAGTGTAAACTATAGGCCGATTCCCTTTTTGGAACAATAACATTTGAAAATTAAAAAATGGTAATCTATCTGATCGCTCTCATAGTAGTGTGTAATTTGATAGTGCATCATGGAGAAGTATGAAAGGAGATGTAATATATGTACATGTTTTCAATTGCAACAATAATTCTCCCATGCTTTACAACGTTTTTCCTATTTCGACAATATCTTTTGAAATGAAAAACGGTAACTTGTCTGATCGCTTATGTTAATGCATTTTCCAATGTTACGTAAACAGTGTATTTCTGGTCCTTTATAGAGAAAATAGATGAAGTCCAAACTATTCAAGTGTATAATTCGGTAGTGTGTAATTCAGTAGTGCATTACGGCTACATTTATTCAATTAACAATATTTACAACGTTTTCCCAATTTCAAACATTTATTCAAGTGTAAAACGGTAATTTGTCCGATCACGAGAATGACTAATATCTGTTTTAATTCTTAGGAAAATGGATAGTAGTGTGCAATTCGGTAGTGCATTATGGAGAAGTAAATCGTAAGGCTTGAAATTGCAAGAGCGAGACCACACGCGTCCAATTCGCAGAAAGGCAGGCATGCAACATCATTAAAATAACGTTTTATCTTGCAGGATTCTAAATGATAACATTTAACGAACTACAATGGCATCCAATCTAAAAACTACTTGAACTTCTCAATCTTTTCCTCCTTTATCTTCTTACTTCTGACATGTGGAGGCGTCAACAAGCTTAGGTTTTTTTAACGTTGACAAAACCATATCGAAATCATCAAGGGCGTTTTCTGTTAAAATGAGATCTTTTGGACCAACAACAGACTCCACAACGCTTTTACAAACAGCATCCTTAGGGGGCGGGTCTCGGTGCGCATTTCTGGCTGGGGTTGGCAAAATCCGCACCCGCCCCAAACCAAGCCGGGTTTTGACGGGTTCGAGTCTAGACCCGTCCCAGTCTCATTGACATCCCTAATTGTTATGTCATTTTATTAGTATTTAATGTAATAGTTTATAAACTTCGATCTTTTGTTATAATTAAACAGATAAAAAACTTAAGAATTATTATATGTCATTTTTACTTTTACGTATGGTTATGATGTTCCAAATTTAGCTTTCAAAATGTAATCAAAAAATACTTGTTGAAAAAAGAATCACGTACAGATGGAATAACATGAAACGATCTTTGGATTGATATTCGTCACAATAACCACAATAAAACTCAAGCGCTTTATCATCCCAAGCTATAATAGTTGCATGGTGCCCAAACCGTTTAAAATTTTGATCCAAGAATTCAGAGAGTTCCCCACCGTAGCAGTGTTTCTCAAGATTTGGTCTTAGCAATTTCTTTTTCAATATTTGGTCTTAGCTACTTTGATGTTAAATAAGTTATTACTGCTGCATTGAATAGTAATTCTGTTTTTTAATCACATATCTTTTCACATAACATCCACAACTAACATCCCTTCAACTAAGAGACGAAACAGCTGGCAAAAAGAAAGCACTCTAATATTTCCATAGAAAAACAGGCACATTGGAGGGACACCGTTTGATTTCAAAAAACGTCGGTGGAGAAAACGATGCATGTCAACAACTTTTCGTAAACAGTTTAAACTATTTACCATAATCTGACAATTTAAACCATTTAAAATCGAAGAATCCCTTAATTCGTTTCTGTGAGTAGTCATACATTGAAAAGTTCCACCTCTGTAGTGCAAACATCGGCATTGCAAAATCTAAGGTGACAAATATCCGCTGGGATAGCAACATCTTCATCGGCATCAAATCTATTTCTGAGTAGTGAAGTCCACGGTTGAGTCAGTAATGCGTAAATCTCGAAGAATATATGGGATCATAAGTCGTGTTTTTTGAAATACATCTTCAAAGAATCCCATACCCCTATCAACCGAGGGTTCAGAGTCATGTACTATTATTGACTGTTTTTTATAGTCAATAATGCACAGTATCCAGTGACATTGATTTATGTTGACTGGGATAACTATAAGATTTGATTCCTCCCAAGGAAGAGAGAATTTTTTCATTTCGTTTATTATTACCATTTATGTTTTGGTATTTGTTCTGACGATTTTGACTGGGGTAAATCGCATAAGCATATCATATCTCGCAGTTGCGACTGATACCTAGACAGTAGTATTATCAAACGATGAGACTTAATTTGTACTACTGATAACAGTAGTGTAAGTAATGACTTAAATTGCACTACTGGTAACAGTAATGTGAGTAATGATTTAAATTGCACTACTGATAACAGTAGTGCAAGTAATGACTTAAATGGCACTACTGATAATAGTAGTGTAAGTAACTTGTAATGCATAATACACTACCGAGGTGCACTATTATTGATTGTTTTCTATAATCAATAATGCATAGTATCGATCGACGTTCAGTAATATTCGTTGGAATAACTATAAGATCCGATTCTTGACATGGAACAGATGGCCAATACTCCACAATACCCTGTGTATATGGGCGACCCATATGTAATCGACTAATAATTGTCGGAATGTTATGACCATTAGATTTGTAAGATTGTTCGTGAATGATTTTTGTGATTTATTATTATATGACTACCATCAACTTTGTAAGACTGCTTAATTGAATTCATGTTGTATGATTGTTGTTAATAAAATTATTGCAAGACTGCATCGCTAATTGCTTGTCATAATATATAGTAAGACTATTGGTAGTGCCCTTATATTTTTCTATTGGTGGCACGGTTGTACAACATTGAGATTGAAAATAATGTTGCAATATTAACTCATCATTTTGCCGGCACATATTTAAGTTTTCTAATTTCTAAAGAAGAACTTTTATGATGTTAATAATACTATCATGTTCAATGTTAACGTTGGGAGATTTATTATATTAAAATATACAAATGTGTTTATATGCTTTTATTATATTTTGTAAGACTGTTATGAATAAAAATATTATAAAACTACCCGAGGGGCTCACCGTTTATTATCTATTTGTAGCACTGAAAGTAAGATAATGTTGTATAACTGCTTAGAATATATATTATATGCCTGCAAATGGTAACAGTGGGGTGTATATTGCCCTAAACCATAAACCTTTAATCTTAAACTCATCTATACTACTCCAACGAACGATTATTGTTGTATTATACACCGGAACCACTTTAAGACTGCCCCGCAACATATATAAATATACAATTCCAGAAAGAATATTTTGGTCACCAACAAAAATTGTACCGCGAGGAATGAAAGCTTTCTCACGTCTAGATCGGTCATTCATGCTAACATCATACCATACCACTTGTTATACATAACTGTACGCATATGATTAAGGCAACAATAAAAAAAAAGAGAGAAAAGTTTGAGAAAGAAATAAAAGGCATAGTATTCAGTCGAATCACAAACTTTAAACAAATCAAGCTCTAGGGCTAAATGGCTTGCTCACATCCCTATGTCTCGATGTACATGCTTGAGCCTGCCGACCTTCTTGTTTCTTCATGTTCCCTCGCAAAGAAAATTTGTATAAAGTTATCCTCCACTTCCCTATTCACATCATGCACAAAAAAAAAATTAGATAAAATCTCACCTGATCAAATGTCAATGAGCTTAACCTAGAAAGATTAATAAACTTGATTCGAAACGAAAATGGAGCAGACGTGTGTGAGGAGACTACTTATGTAAAACAATCGATGACCAAAAATCCAACAAAGAGAGGATTTCAATCACATACATAAAACACAATAAATTTCAACTCTCATCGTGTTCTCTGCTGTTTATGTCTTGCAACTGTGAAACTCTTACATGTACTTCATCTGCTTCCTTGAGCCTTGCAAGGCTTCCTCTGGTCCACGTGGATGCTGCCTTTTAGAAAACCAATGAAGAAAAATGAGTCAATATTTTCAATGACGATTATGATAATTAGCCATTTACCTATCTTCCAATAAATATTAAAAGTAAGAAAAATACAAAAAGAAGAGGGTGCCTCCTTTATTTTCTTGCTACCCACGGATTCAAGCTCTGCAAGCTGTTTCACTTAACACTCTGACCTGCAAAAAGTGAGAATCCCTTAAAGACTTAAGCCCTGCAAGATGCTGCGAGATATGACATATTAGTCACATGTACTGATTTTTTCTCAAGGCTCCTTAAATGGCTGCTAAACAAAATTTTCAATGCTTAGTTAACTAAAAGTAAGCCAATTGAATACTCTCATTAGATTCTCACCTTGGCTCTCTTGTAGCCTGAGATGTGAAGCCACAAATTTGGTATTTTCGGCGCATAGTTCCTCAATGAGTAATCTCCACCTTCACTCGTCTCAAATGTTTTTTTAATCTGCCATAGTTATTACAACATGAGGTCTCACAAATATATATAAACACACAATGCAACGAACAAACAGAAAAATGTAGGTGAAGGCATCCTCTCATTAAAAAGAGAGAACCCAAAAGTCATAAATATATGCAAGTGATAATTGTTTTATCTATCCGATGTAAGATTGAGTTTGATACCCCATTGCTTTCATTGATTGGCTAAAGACCAATTGGAACTGACAAAGAAGGAAACAATCTTCACCCATTAGACTGCTAGCAATTATTCTCATTACGAAAAAAGATAGAAATTTGAATAGATTACCTTGCATATTGGCCCATGAGGTTAGACAGAGATATACAAATACATAATGCAATGAACTGTTGGGTTTAAGTTTATTAAAGTTTGGACTTTAATTAAGTGGGCTTGTGAATGTGAGTTTTTGGAGTTAAATTAATGAGGGCTTTGTAGTAATTGGGCCTACCGACAAAATCCTTCTAGAATGATTCCATATGGTGGATGGAAAAGAATAAAGCAGTTCAACTGCTCTCTTTTCCATCGTCACTCATTTTGTAATTATTTTAATTAAATATAAGGATGAACAGTTGCTTCAATAGTAACTTGTCGGGAGTCATGTGGGTAGAATTTCTTATTCAATAAGAGTTCTTCCCAGCAACAATAGAGAGAGAAGAGAGAAAAGAGATGAGGGAAAAAAAATTAATACAACTTATTTCATAGTTCACATAACCCATGCACAGTTGTTCATCATCACTTCTAATATTCATTGTTCGCCGTGTGATTAAGGTTTCAGTGCAACCTATAATCACGTTTTCGTTGTATCCTGAGAAATAGACGCTCACGAAAATCTCTTGCACTTACGTAGAGAGTGCGAATCTGTTTTAAGGAAATTGTGTTGAACACCAGCCTCGAAAAATTAATACAGATATTCGGTAGGTCGGTAGTGCAATTCTGGTCGGTCGTGCAGTTTTCTTCAATAGTGCAATTCTAGTGGGTCGTGTAGTTTTCTTCGGTAGTGCAATTCTGATCGGTAGTGCAGTTCACTTCGGTAGTGCAATTCTCCTCAGTGGTGCAGTTCACTTTGGTAGTGCAATCCTGTGATCAAACCAACAGTAGTGCAATCCTGTGGTCAAACTAACAGTAGTGCAATCATGTGGTCAAACCAGCAGTAGTGTAACTTTGGTTAACACGAACAAACAGAAAAATGTAGGTGAAGGCTTCCTCTCATTCATTATAAAGAGAGAACCTGAAAATCATAAATATATCCAAGTGATAATTGTTTTAACTATCCGACGTAGGATTGAGTTTGATACCCCATTACTTTCATTGATAGACTAAAGACTAATTGGAACTGATAAAGAGGAAACAGTCTTCACCCTTCAGACTGCTAGATTCTCATTACGAAAAAAAATAAAGAAATTTGAATAGATTACCTTGCATATTGGCCTTTCGGATCTCCCAAGTTGAGCAACAAACTTAAAGTCGAAATGAATGATATTTTCGGGTGCAAGTATTCCATGCCAAAAGCAGCATCTAGTGCTATTATAACCTTCCTTCGTCTATCGAGAATTCTAATAGATAATTAGAACACAATTTCTCCCACACCCTTGTCAATTAAAAATATATTAAATCGCGGACCTATCCTTTCTTAGAACAACGTACCGTTTGCTATGTACCCGATTACAGTTGCTAATGAGTCGTCGAGACCATCAGGAGAAACCCCATAAAAGGCAACTACATTTCGAAGCTTTGAAAGAATCTTTGTCTCTCTCCAAAAGTATCTCGCCCGTGTGAAACAAAAAGTGAAAGATGAACAAAAGGTAGCATTAGAAACAGGTATCAAATGGCTATTGATATCCATGAGTTGGTTAACAAATATCTAGCTGAAAAAACATCTCTTTTTATAAGCTGGATACCAAAATTAATCACAACACATGTAGTGGTTAAATGAAAGCCGTCGATCACAACTCTACTCCGAATCATTGGACAGAAACTCCCCAACTTTCGAAGACAATCAAGAACAAAAACTGAAATACTATCGAACGATCAAAGTCGGCGCTCAAAAGTGCAATTACCATTTTGGGTCTGAATGTTGTGGGATTTACGTGGATGGTTAGAGTAAATGTGAAACGTTATTAAAACTTTAATTGATTATATTACTGGAACTCAAAGGTTTGCCTTTAATGTATGGCACCAAACCGTTTCATATAACGATATTTTTTAGTCTTATACGTGCATATTGCAGCGAACTAAAACGTTTGAATAAATGAATCTTCTTTTATTAAATATTCACTGAATCTTATCCTATTATAGTCAGAGCATTTGGGTTATAATAATTCGATGGCACAATGTAAATCCCACAACCCTCTGACCCAAAAAGGTAATTATACTTTTGAGCGCTGACGTGCCACACAGCAATTGGTTATAGGCGGTCAATGAGAAGTCAAAGATTTTACTTTTAATAAGTATATCATGGGTTGCAATTTGATCGGACAACAAACGACAAAAAAGAGGTATGGGATCGAAATCCATAACCTAGAATCTCAGCCCCCTTCGTACCTCAATCCGCCACCGACACTGACGACGCCGTCGAAGATCCCGACGGCCTTGAACGTCACCTCGACCCCCGATTCGACGTTACCAAACAGAACCTCGCCGTCGTCAACCCATGCCAAGCCCACCAACTCAGTCACTTCTAGGCATTTCATCGAGCGAGCTTGGACCATTTCTCCTTCGATGTTCTTTTCGAACTCGCTTATATCATCCATGCCATCGAAGAACTTGATTGGAGAAAAGCTGAGTTTCAGTCAGTTTTTTCCCCTAATCTCAAGAATGTTTAATGGTATATACACATGCACGAATTCCATTGAAGAAGGCGTGGCGAAGAACGCTCCTTCGTCGAGGACTGGAGATGGTAATCCTCCATCTTCTCAGTCGTCTTTTGCTTGAACAGAATTTGTTTTATGTACAGAGACCAATTCAGCACAAACCATCGTTTTTCGATTATATGCCCTTAGCATCTCATCAACAAAAACAACAGAAAGAGAGGGAAAGACTCGGATCATTTTGTCACTCATCAATTAATGCTTAAATCCCCCAACACTTCATAGGCCAAAGCTACCAAACACATCATCTAGTACAGAATAAGGAATCCCCAGCTAGAAACACAAAGCTAATGCGATAATAAGACAAAATGGACCCCAAGAAAAAAGGACAAAGACCAAATTAACAAAAACAAATACCACCGATTCACGCTAAACTATGCATATAAATACAATAGATTGGAAAGTAAAAGAGCAATCTTTACCATGAATAACAGCCGTAGGATATGCATCAATTCGAGACAAATCACCATCAGCAATGGTAGTCAGATGGCCTTGGATCAATCCCAGTCGTCTCTGAGCCATCGAGAAATTTTCGAGAACGTATACCGGTAATAGCTTGCGTAGAACTACCCCATTTTTCGACCATGGTTTCCAATCTCCGTACAACATCAATTCGTAAGAATTTGATCATGGGTTATCGGACAACAAACAACAAAAGAGTTAAGGGATCGAAATCCATAACCAAGGATCCCACCCCCTTCGTACCTCAATCCGCAGCCGACGCCGATGCTGCCGTCGAAGATCCCCACGGACCTGAACGCCACCTCGACCCCCGACTCGACGTTACCGAACAAAACCTCGCCGTCGTCGACCCATTCCAAGCCCACCAACTCAGTCACTTCACATCTAGGCATCGCAGTCTGAATCGCAAGCTTTAGATCGGCCACAGTCGCATAGATCGGAACGACGACGTATTCCCTGGTCTTATTAGCGTACTTCCACGGAAGCTCGCCGTCTGAATCGGCCCAATCGAGCTCGTCGCCATCGTAGTTCCTCCAAACTATAAGATATAAGATGGACTGAATGAACACTCAAAATACACCTGATTTTAATCATATATAAGAGAGAAAGAGCATGTTATAAGATATACGATGGACTGAATGAACACTTAAAATACACCTGATTTTGAGGCGTGGCGATGGGAGGTTTAGACCTTCGAGCCAGCTTGTACAATCCCTTAGGATCTCCTGTTTCACATATTTCCAACGGTACATTCACATACACCTGTAAGATTTCTTCAGCTTTTTTGATTTCGATATTAAACACGGGAAAGAAAAATCATTACCATAAATATTCATTACCTCGAAAGTTCTTGCATAAGTTTGCTTTGCTCATATAATAAGCAGAGTCATGAACATGATTGCTACTTTGCTGTGATCTGTTGGTAAGGCCCAGACAAAAGAGACTTTTTAATTAGGTAATCACATTGTAATCCAGCCCTTTCGAGGCCTTCGTAGGCGGTCTCAATGGCAAAATCGAGGTTCTTGGGTTTGAGGGCCAATAGCTTCTCTTCTACGGCGGTGTACTCTGGTAGGAAGCCAAACTGTTTCGGGCCCTCCAATGCCTTTTCGTTGATGTCTCCAATAAGATACACACTTTTAATTTCCTCGCCGAAACGGACAGTTCTTTGGCCTTTCCATTGTCCATAGACGACGGTGGCAAGCTCATCATCTTCCACGTTGGCACCGGCGTCGTTGATCCACCTCTTCTCTTGCCGAATAATCGTGTTTTACCATCTCCGGCGAGGGTTATTTTAACAGAAGGTAGCGTTTCCTTTTTTATTAAACAAAAGGGAACGGACCGAAAGTTACTGAAATACCCCAACTTAAGTAGCATTTATTCGAGTAACTAAAAAATTCGAATTAATTCGAATAATTTTTTTAAATTCGAATTTATTCGAATTAATCAATTCGAGTAAAGAAAAACTCGAATTGAAAAATATTAACTCGAATTTTTAATTCGAATTTTTTTTTACTCGAATAAGTGTTATTTTTCTATTCGAGTTTACTCGAATAGTTCGAATAAAATATTCGAATAAATCGTTTTTTACTCGAAAACGTCGATTTCAAGCTCAAAAACACGAAAATTCACCCAGATTTGGGGTTAATACATTAAGAATCATGAACCCATCGATTAAAATCTCATTTCGACATGAAATTTCAGTCGAGCGGATCAAAATGATAATCAAACACTTCGATTTTTTTTTTAAAACACCCAATCCCTTTTTTTTAATTAGAAAACCTAGAATCCCTTTTTTTAATTTCACACAAAAGTAATCCTATTTAACAAAAAAATCCCTCCGGCGAGGTGAGAAACAAAAAAGGAGAGGTTGTGGGAGCGCTTCGTACCGAGAACCAAAAGGCCAAAATCCTTAATTGAATAATTTTTTGGACTGTTCAGTTGCCTATTATTGGATGAATACAATATATTTGATATTTTGTGTTGTTCCGACCAAAAAAACAATGATAATTAAGTAAACTCCACTACCCACGGACCCAAAATCGTAATTGTACTTTTTAGCGCTGATGTGGCACACAGCGATTGGCTATAGGGAGTCAATGAGAGGTCAACTATTTTACTTTTAATAAGTATATGATTCTGATGTAATGAATAAATATGTTAATTTAAGTGTAAAAATGAGAGTTAATGGATACGGGTAAAATTAGTGTGAAAATAGAGTTAATGGGTTAGAGCATCTCCAATGCAACGCATAAAAATACAGGTAATATTACACAATAATACAGTTGTTACAGTGCTTTTACTCCAACCCACAAACTCTATTTTCTACACTAGTTTTCTCTCCAACCCATGAACTCTATTTTTACACTAAAAATCAAATTCCTATATTTTACTATCATAATTGACTTATTAAAATTTATTATATAAAATTAAAAATTCAATGTATTTTAATTATTAATATTTAAAAATTACATGAATGATAAAATTAGCATATTATTTAAATTTAATTTTATTATATAAATAAAATTATATTATTTTTAATTTTATTTGTATTATAATATCAAATATTTAAATATAATAAAATATGTATTACTAAATAAATATAAATAGAAATTGAAACTCTATTTTTGTGTTAAAAATTGTGCGTACTCTAGATGTAGAGTTTCTCTGCTGATCAACACAATATTTGTGTTAAATATAAAGTCCCGTTGGAGTAGAATCGTACTCTATTTTTGTGTTTTACACAAAAGTAAAGTACCCGTTGGAGATGCTCTTAGAGAAAAAACATTATAGTAACTGTATTTTTACATGAAATTAACCGCAATTATGTGTTGTGGTTTGGCCATATGTCGTGATTAGAAAAGATTATACTTCTTGCATAATGAAAGGTGTAAAATGCAATATCGTTACAAATAAGATTTGAAACGCACTTAAAGTCGGCGTGAGAATTTGTCGCATGCATCGCCAGCGACGTCGCGGGCCACCGCGTTTAATAACTACTAGAGTAACCGCACACCCTACGTGTGTGTAAAAGAGTAGAACGTGGGTTGACGGTTTTTGGATATTGTTTATTTAATTTATCAAATAATATTATTTGTAGAAAATGTGATGGAAAGTGAAGGTATTTGAGAACAGCGGTTATTTTTATTGAACGTGGCACGTGGGTTCTTGATAGCTTAAAGTTTTTTTTAATCAATTTATATTAATTGTGGAAAAAGATGATTGGTCGAATCTGAAAATCTACAGACCAAATTAGGCTTTGAATTGACGGTTTGTATCGATGGATGACCCTTTATATAATAGTAAAGATGAAACCTCCTATTTTTAATTATGTAAAAAAGAATTCTATTTGTTAGAAAAGCTTTAATTATCCTATTACATAAATCCGAATTTATAATCTCAAAACATTATGCGTATTTGTACCCGTACTTCAAATTGTAGCTTTAGACGTCGACGAGTCCGTGAATATTCTCGAAACAGAATACTTCTTTTGGTTAATTCTCCATACCTCTACTCTACTCACTGGTGGGACTCGTAGTAAACAGTATTCGTATGTAGCTCTAATATTTGTTAGGCATTTTATTTCATTGTCTGCATCATATGTAAATGTAATGTAATAAGGGCAATAACACACTCAGAAACGGAAACCAATACCCCAACTGTTGAGTAACTTAGAGCCACATAAGTGTACGTATTATTTCAAGCCAAACTCATTTATTGGAAAAGACATAATGTTGGGAAACCGAAGTGAAACGAGCGACCATTGTATAATATAATAATAATGTCGAGACACGAAAACAAAGTCATATAGCGAAAGGTGGCTCTATTGAGGCCACAACAAAAGGAATAAAAGCTTCTTAATCCTTCATTATATGAAGTTCCTTTTTTATGGTTAAGTATTGTAAACATTAGCCATCACAAAGCTAATAAATAACAATAGCCCAAAACAAAATCCAACCCACCACTTTCACTCCTTCAATACGTTCGATGCCCTCCACAATTTCTATCTTCTTCTATTCGTCTTTTACTGTTATTTTTTCAACTCAATCTCAAGGTCTAGCTAGTAAAAATGGCTGTCAAGAATTCGAACAATAGATTAGGACAAGCAGCATCTTTGAAGGAGATCTTGAAGAGGTGTTCGAGCTTGGTCAAGAAAAATGGTTACTACATCAGTAACAACAACAATGATGTGCCTAAGGGACACTTTGCAGTGTACGTTGGTGAGAACAGAAGAAGATACGTTGTGCCCATTTCTTTCTTGAGCCATCCATGGTTTCAATCTTTGCTTAGACAAGCTGAGGAAGAATTTGGATTCTATCATGAGATGGGACTCACTATTCCCTGCGAAGAAGATGTGTTCACTTCACTAACTGCTTCCGTGCTTGGATAAAAATCAAGTCGAACGTTGTTCGTTTCTTACTGAATCTTGTCCTTGACTTAGGTTTTCATTGTTCCTTTCCTTTTTCTAAACTCAGAGATTGTCAAGATGGAAAGTTGGATTTGTCTTCTCCGTCTTTTTTTTTTAGCATTTTTGGGGTTGTTTGTAGTAATTTATTTTCGAACTGTTAGGCCTCAAAAATGTAACTTTTTTTCTGGGTTTAATTGTAATATATATGGCTGTAGTATTTTTCCTTGTAGTGGTGTTTCGTTACATTATTTACACCCCGAGAGTAAGTAATGTGAATCTTTATTTTCGGAACTTAGAAAACAAAATATGCATGAGTTACTACTACATGGATGGCTCATTGGAACTTTAAAACTCATTGGAAAAAAAAAATTAATAAGTTATGCATGGCTTTGTTATATTAACTAAGAAAAAAAAAAGGGTCAATTCGAAATTAGGCCCATTAAGGGTTTGATTTCGAATTCTGGCCCCATAAAAAATCATGGATAATGAAATGATACATTACAACTCAAATGTAAAATAAACCCAACGATAAAAATTTAATATATATATATATATATAATAAAAGGACCCCTTCACTGTGTGAAGCGAGTGTGTGAAGGATTGCATACCAAGTGCCAACTTCAATTGTCGTAAAATTAGGGGACCATATAATAAATTCAGCATTGATCTATACTCTTTTATTAATTGGGGGGGGGGCTTAGAAACTGCCTAATTTGATCTAATTTGGTGTATCAATTACACCATAATTTTAGGCCAATTGGTTAGTTATTATTTCTTTAATTAAGACGTCTCATCATATCATGAAAACCACCGTATACACTTTAACCCACGTTCTAAGCTGTCTCATGAAAACAAAGTTGCCGAATAATTGAAATGAAAAATAAAATAATACCATATAACTGTCGCACCCACATCGGGGGTGCCCACTATATTCGATCTAATAAAATTGTTTTGACGAATCCAGACTAATACTAATTCAATCCATTTCATGAATAAAATGTGACCAATTAACCAACTAATAAAACTACTTGTTACTAGTTTCAATGAAGGTGGAGGGAGAGCTGGTCCTTCCTTTATTGCAAGCCACATATAGTTTGAGAGTTGTTTATTTCATAAAAAAATTTGCAGTGGCGGCAATATTTTCTGGTTCGGACGCGGCTGCTCGTGACACAAAATATCTACCCAATATCTACATATCATTATGTAGTAATATGCTTTGTCTCCATGAGAGCAAATTGCCTTTCGTTTTGTCCGTTATGATATATAAATTTCTACTTATGTAATAAGGGAAAAGAAATATATGGTTATATATAAATATATAAGTTCTCCAAGTATATATGTAGGTCGGATTTTATGGATGTCTAGTTCTTTGCCGTGCATGAAGTTTTTACGAAGAAAGACGTTATAACGTAGGAAGAAAAATTAAACGGGCTTCTGAAAAGCCCAATTTACTATTTAATTGGGCTATGGCCCATTTACTTCCCAAAGCAACAGTAATACTTGAAAGGACAGATATAACCTCGGTAAGAGCGTAGTACTTGAAAGAGGGAAAAAAGAAAAACACAGAAAGAACTAACAAGGAAAGAGTAATGGAGATGGATCTCTATGCAACTTCCCAGAAGATAATACGAGCTTCTTCATCTTCTCTTCACACCATGCCACCTCTTCTTCCCTAATCTTCGACATGCGAAGAACCCTAATCAACACCTTCGCATCGATGAGCCCCAGAAAGATTTCTGATTCGTCCGAAGATCTTGGCCAGAAGCACTTCTTCTTGTAGCTCTTCGTCTTCTTCCACAACTCCTTCAGCTTTGCGTATTTCTGCACATTCCGTGAAGCTAAAAGGAAGTGTTTTCAGAGTAATTTGAACTCGAAACTGTTAATTCACTTTCACCTTTTCGAGGGAAGTTTCGATCTGCTTATGTCGAAATAAGCCGTTGTTTGCAGAGGTCGATTTCTTCTTCTCCAGTTTGACGAACTGACTAAAACATAGGATGGAGCTTTCGATTATTCTGACGAGATCTTGGCCTAAGACCACTTGATTGGATGCTTCTTGAGCATTATTGTGTTCTTCAGAAGCTATAATCACAATTCACAGACATGTTAGCACATATGATCAATGCTTATCAGATATCAGCATTTCTACAGAAACCTATCAAGAAGACAAGAATGCTTGGAGAATATGTGGCAAGATTTGAATTAAAGACTGTCATTTTTTAAGGCATCTTACGTTCTTACGGAAGTTTCTACCCAACCCATACCTTGGATCTTGGGAACATGGAGCAATTTAGGCATCGATTTTCTCGCACGAGCATAAGTTTCTGCCCTCAACCCAACGTCAAAGGGTTCGTTTTCGATGAACCTCTGCAGCAAAACGTGGAATTGCTGAAACTGCTGAGCGCTGTCGTCGTATGAGCTCCTCGTGCTTTCGGGCTGAGAAGATATTTTCCTACACAGCAGTGTGTACTGGCAATGAAGGGCCTCCCAAGTAAGGCAAAGCTGAGCAACATAAGCAGTTTCAAGATCACTGTAAGGATCGCCAATTGCCTGCTGTAAGAACTCAGTTTCTCCTTCCGGCGACTCCACATTTCTCAAAGAAAGGCAGCGAAACGGCGAAGATAGCTTTTTAGGCGCACTTCTTGGCGTTTGAAAACCTTACAGAAATGTTAATCATACAAAATTAGCAATCGCTGAACGATTTGGTTGGTGGTAAATAACCGTATATTTTGTTGTTCGTTTGCTTCTCAGTTAAGAATCTAACGCCTAAAGGTCAATCAAGGGCACTTAAACTACCAAGAAAAAGCCAGTAATATGAAGAGCACCTTCGAAGTTATTGCAGCAGTTTCCAATTTCTGAAAGCTGCTGAGAAATCGAACGGTCGAAGGCCAGCATTCGCTCGCAGTAGGCGTCGTAAAGAGCGTCGAATCCACGCCAAAACTGACGGCCTTCGACTTCTACGTCTCTCCATTCGCTAGGACTACTCATCCCTCCTTCTTCGTCTTCTTCTTCTTCTTCTTGGACAGGCGATGTTTCCTCGGGTATTAACACCATGAAGTTCTTCCTTTTGAGCTCCTTAAGCCTCCTCTTCACCTCGTTCGTAAAGAAGTCATCGTCTTCTTCGTCTCCATCTTCTGACTCGCTGTAGCAGGGATTGGAAATGACCGATTTGCCCAGAGAATCGAGGCTCGTGTTCTTGGGCTCTTCTGGCTCGGGGACGGGCTTATCTTGAGTCGCATCGTCAGCATTGGGTCTGCGGGCATTTCGAAACTTTCTCAGCTTGAAAACATCCATCGTTCCGACGATTGTTGGTCCCTTTTTTTCACCTGATCTTCGAAACTAGTTTTAACTTTTACCATAGAAGCAGACGGAGTAAATACATATGAGTTAAGCACTTTTTTCTCTTACAAGGGAGAAGCAATGGAAATGAAGTAAGGGTCAGCGGATCAATTGCTAACAGAAGAATGAATTAATAGCAGATAATAAAGCTGTAATCTTTCAGGCATATCTATACAAGGTAGGATCATCGAACTGAAGAACCCTTCTCTTTTTTTTTGTCCTTTTGATAGATGAAAAGCATATAACCAAAAACTGGGCATCAGCTCACAAGGAATCGCAATCAACAAAGGACACGCAAAAAATCTGTGAAAAAACGGGAAAAAAATAGCAACTCCAACGTAAGTAGCAGTAAAGAAAGGTGGAATTTTGTTTTCCGATAGCTCGATCCATCGATTCTTCCACAACAAACCAGCTTTCCCAGGAATTTCAGAGCTAGCAAGAAGGAATAAAATGAAAACAGAAAATATCTGAATATACGATTATGCTAAAGGAACCCCACTTACGGTAATGTAATGCTTTGAGTACGCGGAAAGAACAGAGCAGTTGTCACTCAACAGCCCAAAACCCTATACAGAGAGAGAGGGAGAGAGAGTGAGAGAGAGATGGAATATGACGAGCAAGGTTTTTGGAGAAGGAAGCAACACAAGAGATGGGATTGAACAAATTCAAGATTGTCAGCATTTAATGATGAATATAAATCTTCAGATTTTGATACCCATATCACCCACAAATGAACATATGCACTTTGTAACAACGTGTTACAGTAATCTTACATTTAATTATTGGTAATGCGAATATGCTTTATGTAGTAGTACGAGATTATAAAATTAATGCTTCCAGTTGAAAATGCCAAACCAAAGCAAATAAATGAATCACGACAGTTTATCTCTTTCTTCAAGTAAAAACAGAGCATCACATTGGCGAGAAGATCACACTATTTGTCGGAAAGAAAAAAGGAAACATTTTGAATATTGTAATTTGTCTCCTATGGTATGGCGACCTTGGATTTGCAACAAATATATAATTAACTTCGATTCGTTTTAAAATTGTTCCTTTTTTCCTTTGCAAGTTCTATAATGAGCACTCTGCACTTAGCAACTGTTCTTTGAAAATTGAAACGCCCAATTAACCTTTTTCGATAACAGAGAGGAGACTTGGACTCTGCTTTTTCTTTCTCTTTAGTACTTTTCTGTGTTGACCATCATCCCTCACATGTACGGTTTTCTTGTAATAAGATCAAAACAAATATACTCCGTCCGTCGTAAGTTTATGAACATTTGGCTATCGGCAGAAATTGAATATTTTAATAACATAGTGTATCGAAAAGGTAAAAAAGTGTATATTTTTGTACGTCTTTTAAGAATATTTAATATTATTATATTGATTGTTTGTGATAGCTTTTTTTGCTAAATATGGAAATGTACAAAAGAAGTGGGACGCTCAATTTAGTAAAATATATAAAAACTTTTGGGACGGAGGGAGTATATAGTTATGGGACAAAAAAGTTAATGGGCTGATGAAAAACAAATAATGGGCCAATAATCCAATTTGTGGATTTATAAGCAGGTCGGTCCGGCCCGTCGCACAAATTCACAAATCGGTGGGCCTAATTAGAAATCAGATTTCATGGTGATGTTATGGTAATCGAAGCCTCATGCTCTCTTCATCTCATTCACGTGTTCTCTTCTCTCTCACCCCTTTCTTTTTCGTTTTTTCTTTTTTTTTTTTTTACATTTTTCGGAGCAAACGAGGTAATACTTCTAGTCTATCTTCGAGCATTCACGAATTTCGCGAGCTATCTCATGTACTTGCAATAACTACCGAAATTCGAAACCATCTCTTCACTTCATTAACTAATAGTCAAACAGTTCCTACGATGAGGTTCTGCATGTCAAAGACATTCGAAATTCATGTCCGAGAATTGAAATTATCAGAAGAGCCTCACTTGGCTTAATCATAGTTGCATTGAAGAGGATGGAACACTTCTAATAAATAACTATTTATTTAAAAAAAAAAAAAAAACAGAACCGTCGATTCTTCAATTGCCTTACCACCTTATAATGTGCAATCAACATTAGTAAACCAAGAGTTTCACAAACTGCTAGATAATGT
Source organism: Craterostigma plantagineum (assembly GCA_027422505.1). NCBI lineage: Eukaryota > Viridiplantae > Streptophyta > Magnoliopsida > Lamiales > Linderniaceae > Craterostigma > Craterostigma plantagineum. Next base: position 496,495 of record JAPQWV010000204.1, read on the forward strand.
CCACCCATTAAATAAATGGTACTTCTTTTATTAATTACTACACTTTTCCTTCCCTTGTTTAATTAATTTCTTATAGAATTGATCATCATCTCAAACTGCAGTTTTGTAATAACCATCAATGGGGGCCTTTTGTAGGAAAGGAAGGGTTATTACCATCCTTGCCAAATATTCAGGCAAAAGTGCAAAAGGTTAGAACTTTGATGTAACGAAATGATGAAAATGCGTCAAAAAATACCTGAAATTACGGTTAAAGGAGAGTTAAGGGTGAGCAAGGCCGTGCTTGTGTGCATGGTGTGAAGTGAGGGTGAGTTTTGTCGCCTATTCCTCACCCCTCTCTCTCAATACTCTCTCTCTCTCGTTGTACTTACATTATATATGAATGACATGAAGTGGTCTTTCTTGCTAGGAGTATTCTTACCAAGCAACTTACAATAACAAAAATAATAAAAGTCGCATTTTTCTTCATTTTCTGGAGCAGGTTCGTGAGTTTGGATCTTACATTTCCTGGGTATATTCATATATCTTTTTCAGCTTTCATTCTTTCGTCGCTAAAAGGCGTTGATACACACACACACACACACACACACACACGTCACAGTATAATATCATCATCATTTTGTGTTTGTTTCTCTGTAGAAGAACCATTACTTCGTAGGTTTTGCTGCCAAATGACCATTTAGCTCCTCCTGCAAATTTTCGACTTTGGATCATCGTAATGCATCCCTTTTATATGGAATCTTGGAAGTCCCATATATTGTATTTTGGGCTGAGCTTATAGAATTTTCAAGCTGCATCCTTTTCGCCTTCGCATTTAATGCTTTTTCTTCGTGGGCTTATTTTCTAAATACTCCCCTTTATCTGCATGTACGTGCAATTGTGGGTGGTTTGAGACGTGGAGCGGTTCCTTATTTTCGGCCATCCTTGCTTAGCTCTTTGCGTCTTCGTCCTCCAATTTACTAAAAAAAGAAAAGAAAGTGAAATCAAACCTTCGGTGGCTCTTACACACACAAAAAAAAAACTGTTGTTTTTAGCGTGACTCCATGACTGTGCAGCTGACGGGTGATTTTTGTTGCTTGTAGTTATTGATTCAATGCTGATTTTGTAACCTTCTTCATTTCTCTGGATTTATGACACCATTTTTCCTATTTCTTTTCCGTTCTTACCAGCGCTTATAGCTCTCTCTATCTTCACTTTGCCTCCTCATGCTCAGTATCAGTCTTTCTTGAGTTACATCTCTCTCTCTCTCTCTCTCTCTCTCTCTCTCTGGCACAACACACAGAGACACACACACACAAGTGATTAGCTGCTTTGCTTCTTGCTACCATATCTCATCAGCTTCATACAAAGGTATTCTGCTAACGTTGATGCCATGATATGATCAATACACTCTGTAAGAACTCAGAATGTATTAATCACAGGGCTATTGAAGAAAGGAACATTAGATCCAAATCCCTTAAATAGGAAACACGTGGATCGCCCGAATCTCCGGGATATATTTTCTTTTCGACTACGTCACTCTTAAAAAAAAAGGCGATAGGATTCGATTCGTTTACCGTTTATTCGGTTATTAACGAACTTTCCCCGTGCCAAATACGTTATCTTTCTTTTGTATCTCTTTCTCCGGACATCCTTAATTATCGGGTAATAGAATCCGACATGTCTGCATGTTTGCACGAGCGGTAGCTTTCGGCCTTCGCCGACTGATCACTTGAATCAAATGCAGGCTTATAATACTCAACGGTCTGCAAAATGGCTTATCAACTGAGCAACGGGCTCTTCGTATCGGGCCGCCGGCCCGAGCCGCCCAAGGAGAAGATAATAAGGACCGTGAGCTCGACTTCAGTGCCCTACACGGGCGGGGACGTGCACCAGTCGGGCGAGCTAGGAAGGATGTTCAACATACCCATCCGCGGCTCGACGAACCCTAACCCGTCGAGCCACTCATCCAAGAAGCCGAGCTCGGGCCCACCACTTAGCAAGCACGGCGAGCCCGTAAGAAGGCCCGCCGACCATCCACTTATGGGGGCCAGGCCGTACCTTCCAGCGACCGGGCTTATCACATCGGGCCCCATCTCGTCCTTGCCGAGATACACTTCGACCACAGCAAGACGGGGCCCGCGTAGTGTTCGGGGCGTGACGAACGTCGGGCGGGTGGAAAAGTACTCATTCGTTAGGAACATTCCGAGATGTATCGCGTTTGGAATTTACTTACTCTTTGGCTTGGGATTTATCGCCGGAGGGTTTATCTTCGTAGTCGTGAAGAACGCTATTCTCCTAATTGTTATCTGCGTTCTTCTATTCGCGCTCGTCGCTTTGTTCCTTTGGAACGTTTGCTGGGCTAGAAATGCGGCCGTGGCGTACGTTGCCCGACGCCCTGACTCCGAGCTGAGGACCGTCGAAAATGGGCAGTACGTCAAGGTTACCGGGGTATGTAATAATATTACTACGCTAAAGTCCGTATTTTTGTATGTATCGACGTATTCTTTGTAATAATTTTGTTTGTTCTCTTTGGGAAGTTGGTGACTTGCGAGAGAGTGCCGCTCGAGTCTTCCTTCCAGAAGGTTCCGAGATGCGTCTATACTTGCACGAGCTTGTACGAGTACAGAGGATGGGATTCGAGGGCTATCGCGAATTCGAATCACCGCCGATGGACATGGGGAGTCAGGCATTCCGAAGTAATGCTTGTACTTTGCTTTCTTTCTTGCATGGCATTTCATTATGTCGATTGTTTCGGGTTTCACACGCGTGTTGGTAGGCCTTACATTTTAGAGCTGCTTATAAGTTTGTGAGTCACTCCCTCTACTCTCAACTGATTTTAGAGCAGAACATCACATGGGCATATAATAGATTTGGACTAAATTAAGATTTTATTCATAACAAAATGTTTTTACTCTTCTGCAGAAACGTGCGGTAGACTTTTACATAACAGACTTCGTGTCGGGGCTGAGGGCTTTGGTCAAATCGGGCCACGGGTCGAAGGTCACACCCTACGTGGACGAGAACGTGGCGATAGAGTTCGACTACTCGGACAAAGAGCGTCCTTCGCCGCCGGAGCTCACACAGTGGCTGGCCGAGAGGAACCTGTCGACCGACGATCGGAAAATGCGCGTGAAAGAAGGGTATTATCCGTTTGGTCTTTTAGCTTCTTTCCACTTTCTTGAATTTAAAAAAAAAAAGGCGACAATAACTTTTTTTTCTTGATTCTCGGGTCTTATGTTCGGGCAGGTACGTAAGGGAAGGAAGCACTGTGAGCGTAATGGGGGTTGTCCAAAAGGTCGAAAACGTCATTACAATCACTCCTCCTTCAGAGCCCTTTGCGGCGAAGTGCGACGTGATGAAGTGTCTTTTCCCGCCTAGCTTCGACGGGTTAGTTCTGTTGCCCGAGGACGTGTCCAATATGCATGTTATAACAGTGTGAGGGCATGGTTGGCCTTCCCTTCTTTCTTTCTTGCTGCTGTGCCTATATATTTGCGTTCAATAAATGGCAGATTGTCTTATGTTTATGCATAGATATGCTTTCTCTTTTCTGCCCTCTGTTGTTGTAGTTTCCGGTTGTTGTGTAATATAACGTAATATGATCATCATGTGATTATAGTGTGTTTATTACTATTAGTATTTGCCTGAAACTACATACATACCTCAGCAAGCAAGCAAGTATATCTTCATGTCTGAGGATCTCAAAACACATACATACATGCTCAGACAGGTCACAGAGTGCTGCTAGAAGCATACAAATAAGTGGTGAATCGCCTAAAAGATAATTTACAGTTTTATTCAAATATCATTCTTACCATTCCTACCGAGTTTTCACGTCTGCGCCTGAAGCCCGAGCTCGATGACGAAGCTTTCCCCGCTAAACCTCAATCCCGAGGAATCGGCAGGCTGCATTATCCCGTCCACCATTCCACCGTAAACGTACAGCCTACAACCCGACTCATCCACGCAAGCCCCGTGAAACGACCTGCAATCGGGCCTGTCCCCCTTCGACTCTATCCTACTCCAAAGCTTCCTATTATACCTTCCCCCCCCCGTCACCGCCGATTTCCCCGGGCCGGACCGGTCGGGTCGGCCCGACATCCAAGACCCAAAAATCGTCCTTCCTCCGACGATTCGAATCCTCCCCGCCGTAGACGAGCAGCCGCCGGCCCGCTATCAGGCTCGCCGAGTGGCCCACCCTCGCCAGCGAAGATAGCCCGTCCGTCTCGAATTGCAGCCGGGCCCACCCGACCCGACCAGCCCGCGGCTCGTCTAGGTCGACGTCGAGGACCCACGCGTCGTCCATCACCTCGTATCCCGCCCCCCGCCCGCCGAATAGCACGGCCTGGAACGGGCCCACGCCTGTCAGGGTGTGGCCCGACCGGGACGGCGGGCTCGACCGACGGGCCGTCGGGACGGCCCGCCACGTGCCCGAGCCGAGGTCCTCGGAGAGGTCGAGGACCCACGAGTCGCCGAGCCTAAGCCCGTCGGGCCCTATGCCTCCGTGGACGAGCATCCTCTGTCGGCCCAGGCTGCAGCCGGCGTGGGCTCCGCGGGGCGATGGGCGGGTCGGGTCGGGGACGTGGAGGAGGCGCCACGTCAGGGTCGGGGCTGCGCTTCCTATGTTTTCGACCCGCCCCACCCACGCGTCGTTCTGGCGGGCCCCGTGGTCGTTGATGCCTCCGAAGAGGATTAGGGCGTCGCCTATTACCACGCAAGAGTGCCCGAATCTCCCGCTGGGCGTGCCCGAGCCTGTTTTTCGCCAGCTCAGCGTTCGACGGGGATGGCCGCCATCGCCTGTGTGGGCTATCCACGTGTCATCGAGGTGCCTTCCTAGATGAGATAGAAGGAAGCTCTGTAACGAAAAATTTTAGGGTTCTTCTATTCATCCCTAAATCTACTATCGACAAAGACAAAGGTTGTTTGTTCGAACACAAAATTACAGAAATCACCGACCTCCTTCGAATCCGCCGCCGAAGAGGACTAAGAACCCAGAGACTAAATTGAGGGAATGGGAGGCGCGTGGGCTAGGAACCACCGACCCATCGCCATATCTCGAGCTGTAGCTCAGCAATCTATGGCAGAAAACAGAGTCCAATTTACAGACCTGCTTGTAAAGCTTGTTCCAAGAGATTAATCGTCGGTCGTTGGAGGCTTTGATGGCGTCGACGGAGGAGTTTCCCCAGTCTCTCTTACAGATTGATTCCCAAAGGGCGTCGGAAGAAGCCCAAGACTTGAACTTCTTGCAAGTCGTAGACAAACATAGGATCGATTCAACTGGTAATAGGAGCAAGATTGAGAAAAGCTGGTCTTGGGGCATTCTTGCGATTGGTGATGATCCATTATTGCTGCTGCTGCTATTCTCGGCCATGTGAGGGCGAGCCTCTGTCTTTATTTGGAGCTTTTCTGAGGAGGAGTGTGTTAGTGAAAGAAGGTTTCGTTTCTTTTTACCCTCTTTTTCACTGCCCATGTTTAGATGTTTCTTCTTCTGATGATCTTTTTACGGATTTTTTAAGTAAATAGCCCTTGAGCTGGTCATCTTTTAAAAATAGCACCCAAAATCGGACTTTACCTTTGTACCCTTACTAACTCTGCTCTAAAGACTATTTTACCCTTATTTAATGTCAATCAACAACCTCAACAACACTTAACGATAAAATTAATTAAAGGGTTTACATGTTACACTGTAGCGAATATGAAACATCAGACCCGTTATAGAAGAGTGGGGTAAAAGTAAAAAAAAGCAACCACCCACCACTTTCACTTCCAGTAAAAAAAGCAACCACCCACCACTTTCACTTCCAGTAAAAAAAGCAAGCGTGTCTCCCGCCCCTGCACTGCAAATCGTCTCCACTTTCACTTCCAGTAAAAGAACAAGCGTGTGCTCTCCCGCCCCTGCACTGCAAATCGTCGTCTTCTCTGCAAATCGACTCATTCGACAATGGCATTCAACGCGAACGTGGAGGTATGTGTTCTACTCTTCGTCTTCTTCAATTTAACGCGAGAGGGGATCTGAGAACGACCCATCGAACCCTAATTTGGTGCGGACCCGTGCTTGCAAGCGTAGGACAGAGCTTTGGTAGCATAGGACCTGTGCTTGCAAGCATAGGACCCGTGCTTGCAAGCATAGGACCCGTGCTTGCAAGCATAGGACATGGGTCACGCGCGCGCAAGTTCGGGGGACCCGCGCGTTATAAGCAGGGGACCCGCGCGCTATGCTCAGGGGACCCGCGCTTATACGCAGGGGACCCGCTCTTATACGCACGGTTCCCCTGCTTAAACGCTCGGGTCCTCTTACCTTAACGGGCGGGTCCTGTGCCACTGCGCGTGCGCAAGCGGGGGACCCGCGCGTTATAAGAAGGGGACCCGCGCGCTATGCCCAGGAGACCCGCGCTTATACGCAGGGGACCCGCGCTTATACGCACGGTTCCCCTGCTTAAACGCACGGGTCCTCTTATCTTAACGGGCGGGTCCTGTGCCACTGCGCGTGCGCAAGTTCGGGGGACCCGCGCGTTTTATGCAGGGGACCCGCGCGCTATGACCAGGGGACCCGCGCTTATACGCGGGGGACCCTTGCTGGGACCGCGCCGATGCGCAGGGGTCTCATGCGCGTCCGTGCTTGAATCTCAGCATATGCGATGCGGTCCCCTGCGCATCTATGCATAAGGGTTTTCTGTTTTAATTATTTCATACCACGTAATTTAGCTAAAATGTGTTTTACGCATAAATTAGGTTGTGATGCAGAAGCAGTTCGACACAGTGGACGAAGTTCCCCGTTTGAGTGTAAAAATGAGCTCGTTATACGCGGATGCCAGCGAGCTGATAAGACAGTGTCTGAACCACCACGAGTGGGAGATTTTTAGGAACGAGAGTCCGTTCGGCCGCCTTGTTATGGCTGAGCCTGATTTTAACCTCTCGGGACAGTTGGTGTGGTACCTCATGCAGAACCAGACGATGCTGCACAACCGGGAAGAGCTGTGGATGATTTTTGGCGGAAAACCACTCCGATTTTCAAAGTCGGATTATTGCCTAATCACCGGGCTGAAGTTCGCAGCCGAGCTACCGCCGGTAAACGACGGCTCACAATTCACCGCAAGACATTTTGGCAACAGCTCAAAAGTCCGCATGTCGCACGTCAAGCGTGTGTTGGAGCGGTTGTCTGGCGACGAGGACAATGTGGACTTCGAGAAGCTGAAGTTGGCGGACGTGTACTTCGCCACCGCCGAGTTCCCCAACTCCCTGAGGCTGTCGGCCCACGATCGCATTTCCGTCCAATGTTCCTCGTACGCATCCCACCTTCTCTCGTTCATCGACCACCGTCGACCCTCTTCTTCTTGAAACTGATGCAATTGCGTGCCAAGTTGGTCGAATCGCCCAAACAAGTTGGTGAAGTTTTGGTCCATACGACTTTGCCATTCATCGAAGCGTGGACCCGAGGCGAAACCCTGACCACTTGATCGTGGGGTCTCCGGTGTTGCATGAAAGGCGTGCTCGTGCGGAGGTTCGGGGTTGCCGTGCGGATGTTCGGGGATTTGGCCGTGATGCTGAATTATATCGGTGTCGCGTCGCTGACTGCCCTCGATCTGGGCGATGGTCTCAGGCACCAAATTCTGCCGGCTAGAACCCTCACCGCGACGGCGGTGGCCGCGGGAGCACCTAACCTCCACTCCATGCAGGAGTAGAAAGGTCACACGATCGTATAGGTCGTGTGCCGGCCTAACGTCGAAGACGCTGTCCCTATAGTACGCCGCCTCCAGCTCGTCCGCTGACGGCACTATTAACCCTGCTAGTACATGGAACTTGCTAGCGGCCTCTGCGATGCTCTTCTGTTTCGGGCAATTCTTGCGACCCCAATCCTTCGTCTGCCACCTGCACATGCGTGGCGTGAAATCTTCTTCTTTGCGCAACGCATAGGCCTCTCCAATGCCCGAGATGCACTCATAAGCTAGTATCTGAATACAAATAACACAATAAATATTAGCAATTACTTATATGTAAAAACAAGGTATGCAAAGAAGCTTAATAATAAATCACCTGAAGTGGCTGAACGAACCCACTTATCAGCCACTCCCGTGGGTTCTCCCGTAGATTTTTCCTCACAGCGCGCATGACCTCCTTGAAAGCCTCGCTGCCCCAAGGATACTCTGAGAAAGCAATCCGGTCTTCAGCGAGGTGAAGGACCCAGGAAGACACGACGGTGTCCTTCTTGGACCTTCGAGGCAGCAACACCGCGGTGGCGAAGTAGACATCCGCCAACTTGAGCTTCTCTTCGTCCACACGTTCCTCGTCGCCAGACATGGCCTCCAACGCCTGCTTGACGTTCGACAGGCGAATTGTTGAACTAGCGCCAAAATGCCTCCTCGTGAATGCTTCCACGCGGTCCACCGCCGGTATCGCGGCTGCGAACTTGAGGCCGGTGATTAGGCAATACTCCGATTTTGAAAATCGAAGTGGTTTTTTGCCAACAACCATCCACAGCTCTTCGCGGGTGTGCAGCGCCGTCTGCCTTTGGATAAGGTACCACAGCAACTGAATCGAGAGGTTAAAGTCCGGCTCGGCCATGACAAGGCGGCCGAACGGACTGTGGGCATAATATACGGCCAACTCCTCATCGTTAAGGCACTGTCTTATCAGCTCGCTGGCCTCGCCGTATAGCGAGGTCACTGTAGGACGACAATCAGGAACTTCTGTGCCCAACTGCGTCTTCATCACAACCTAATTTATACGTAAAACACAGTTTAGCCAATTACTTGGTATATGAATATTGAAAATCGAAAACCCTTATGCACATATGGCCAGGGGACCGCATCGTATATGCTGACAGTCAAGCACGGATGCGACTGAGACCCCTGCGCATGAGCAGGGGACCTGTGCGTATCTTCACGGGATATGTGTCTACTTTCACGGGACCTTTGCGTATATTCACGGGACCCGCCCATAAGATGATGGACTAGGCAAGGGTCCCCTGGATATAAGCGCGGGTCCCTTGATTATACGTGCGGGTCCCCTGACCGTAGCGCGCGGGTCCCGTGTTGTTCTTCACAGGCGCAAGGTCACGAGACCCACGCGCTGCGACCAGGGAATCCGCTTGTTATAACCAGGGTACCACGCTTATACGCAGTGGACCCGTGCTCCGCCCATCATTTTATGGGCGGGTCCCGTGAATTCTAAGCACGGTCCTATGCTTATCAGCACGGGTCCGCACCGAATTAGGGTTTGCTGCGTTAAATTGAAGAAGACGCAGAGTAGAGAAAATACCTTCTCGGTGTTCGGGTTGACTGCCATTGTCGATTTACGCTCTAGGACTGGGTTTTACTTGCAGAGAATAGTTGGACTTGCAGAGAAACGATTTGCAGGGCGTTTTGTGTGCAGGAGAAAACGATTGAAGTGAATTGAAAGTTAAAGTGGTGGTTCTGAAATGCTTTTTAACTTTTACTGTTCCATCACGGGTCAGTTACTTGCAGTTAAACCTGAAAACCACCCTTTAATGTAATACCCCTTTATGTTGAACTAACCTAATTAAATTAAATTAAATACCATAGCACTATCTATATTTTTTAACGGAACTAAATATTACATTATAAAACATAGTTAATTTAAAATACAGTACTAATTATATTGTCAAGGTCACGTACATCAATAATAATAGGAATAGCATATCTTGATTGATAAAATTATTAAATAATTTATTCTACCCTTCTCGCCCTTGTCCACCAACCGGAGCTTGGTCGACATCCTTCTGCACAGCGTTGTTTCGGACAACCTCGATCCAACCTGGGCCTTGGATCACTTCGCTCTCAGCCTCGTCATCGTCGTTTCGGACAGCCTCGGGTGCTTGTCCTTCGATAACTTCGCTCATAACATCGTCGTCGTCGACCTCGAGAGCATCGTCGTCGCCGTTTAGGAATCTGTCGATCTCGGCCACGATCCACGCCCTCCTTTGGGAGAGGTCGACACCGAGGTCGGCCTCCAGACGGCGGCGGACGGCGGCGGCCGTGGTAGTCCAGGGGTCCGAGTGACGGACGATTTCGTGGAGGCGGGCGACGATTTGGGCGTCCGTCACCATTCTTCCTGTTTTGTTGCTGGGATTATTTTTTAAAAATGTTATATGCTGTGTGTTTGATAAAACGCCGAGGTCCTGCTTGCAAAACGCCGTAAGAGCTTCCCAAAACCATAACATATAACGCGGGACCAAGCTCTAGTACACGGGACCCAAGCTCTAGTGCGCGGGACCCAAGCTCTTGTGCACGGGACCCAAGCTCTACCGCATGAAGCATGCGCGGGTCCCCTGTGTTTACGCGCAGGTACCCTGCATTTATGCGCGGGTCCCATGATCTAATGGGCCTGCCCTAATGTGCGGGGACAATGCACTGATGCGCGGGGCCCGTGAATTTATGGGCGGGTCCCGTGAATTTATGTGCAGGTCCCGTGATTTACTCGCCGCACTAATGTGCGGGACTCCTGCTTTAATGTGGGGTCCCACGTTGTAACGCGCGGAACGCGCGGGTGGCCTGCTCTGCTTTCAAGCAGGGTCCCCGGATCAACTGGAAGTAAAAACAATGAACATGTTCGGCCTTCCAAACCGGAATTTCCGAAGCTTTGAGAACCCATTGGAAGGGTTTAGGACTGAGAGTTACAGATTTAGATGGTTATATTCAAAATACGACCCGGAAAAATACTTACACTGAAGCGTGAGGTTCGAATCTTTCGTTCGCCGAGGACTTTCCAGTTTCCTTCCACTGTGAAGAAGCGCGATATGAGGTCGGGGAATTTCTCTTAAGGACGAGGACGAAGAAGAAGAATAATTCGGTGAGGTGGAGTGGAATGAATGCTTTCTGCTGCAAAATGGACGTGCAGCTTTTAATTCATTTCAGGCGTTGTATTTTATTTTTGTTTTTCTTTTTTTTTTAATTAATAATAAGGGATTACGAAAAGATGATTAAGTGTTAATTAAAAAGAGTGCTATTGACCAAAAAAAAAGTCAAGAGTGCTATTTTTTTAAACTTGACCGCGTCAAAGGCCATTTTTTAAAAAGACCCTTTTACCTAGTTGTTCTTTGTCTGTATCTTGACACTGCTGTCAAGAACGATAATCATGATTAACATGAAGATTGTTATGCCATCTTCAAGCCCTCTAAACCTGGGAAGTTCTTGATTAGGTGGGATTTGAGTGGGATTATTATGTAGCAGCAGTTAAAGTTAACCAAGAACGTTATTACACGATGAGGTTATTAATGTGGTCACAGTAGAGGGAAAAAGAAAAGTGACCAATGAGATTATTCCAACTTTCAAGTTCATACGGAGCAGACTTGTCTGTATTCTATCGTGATGTGCTTAAGCCTCGTGACTCTTCTTTCCTTCTACAATAATGCAATGAAACTGTTGGAAAAATGTATTTAAAAAAAAAAAAAGAAAAGAAAACTCATTATTAGACTTTAGAGCTTATTTATCACACCATTATGCTTCCGTTTAACTGAAGTCTTTCCATTGTTATAATAATCCAATGTAGATCAAAGAGTCAGACTTTTCAAACTATGAGATAAACATGAACGTAAAGATCGCGTATTGTCTCGACTCTCGAATGTGATATGAAGGCCGCCATCACTTTCAAGAAATGTGAAAAAAATTTCAAACATGAAAATACAGACATGAAATAAAGTAGCAGCTTCTGTTTGGACAGTCGAAGCTACACAGATATGAAGAATGTTATACGGTTCATTCAAGAAAATCTTTCATGGTATTACATTGTAACAAAACAAGTTTTTTTTTTGCAGCCTATCCAAAAAAACCACCTCCACACACTTGCTAAATCGAAGGCGACAATAATGAGAAATTTCCAGACAATCGCATACGAAATGTCGGAATCTAACAGAAGCAAGAATAGGCGAAGTGGTTCTTCTTCGCGACGTAAGGCGATATGAACTCTTCAGAAGCAGCTTTCGAAGAAGCGGCTATATTCGCAGGCACGAGTATCTGAGTAAGGCCCGAGGCTATTCTCTTACCAGCAACGTTAGCGTAGAATAGGCCCGATATAGCTGGGACGAACACTTCGCTCTCCGAGCAAATATAGTAGTCGATCACCTTCTCATACTCGGTCGTGTCTGAGTTCAGAAACTTGTCCTTCTTCTCCATTGGCATTATAGAATCCTGCCATCGTTTCGTGTAAGAGATGTGTATGTCTGAAAAAAAAAATCCCAGTACCTGCAAGAGCAAAGAAGTGCTAAAATCGTTGAAAGAATCCTCACCTTGGTGTAAGTTTTGGGAAAGTATTCCTTCAAACTGTCCAAACTGCTGTCCCATTTCGTCTGAGTGACGTAAACCGTAGTATCCTTATCGAAACCAATCTTACTCAGAAACTGAGCAATCTCAAGCGGGCCATAGCAGCTCTTCGAGCCCGACTTACGACAGCCCTTCTTCTCAAGCATATCGAGCCTCAGATCGACAGCCACGAACCGCCCCTCTGACTTTCTGCTCACCGTTTTCAGGCGATCGACCATCGAGTCGACGACCTCTCTAACTTCTGACCGTGGCTCTAAAGTCCCGAACATGGAAAGGCAGGCGATGGAGTCTTCGTTCGACTTCTCTTCGTTCTTTTTCATGTTCGTCGATGGGAAGTACGTCACTATCCTTACGTTGCCCTTCGTCCTGAAGATGGGCTCGACGTTTTCTGCTATGTATTCTTTGTCGACGCGATTGGGGACCTTCACTACTGCGAGGTTGTGCGATGATAGCTCTGAGGGATGCGACTTGACTACTTTGACCACGCCGTCGAGGTTTGCTATGAACTTCCCAGAATCGTAGACATCGTCGAAGGCCCTGAACATAGACACAGCAGCCAAACAAGCTTTCCATCGATGTAATGAAACAAACGCTAGGGAGCGAAGAATGGCTAGAAAAAAAAAAAAAACCAAGACACTAGCACATATGCAATGAGGATGATGACTGAATATAGAGTTGACCTCTTATCGCCAGGTTGGCTTCCTCGAATGTCTGGGATTACGAGGGTTGCCCTGAGATATCTTGCAACAACTACGGCATCGGAGATCTGAGTAAGAAGCCCACAAGAGAATTAAGGGAAAAAAAAACAGTTGGTTTCACAAATGCTAAATTCTTATTACATCATAAGAACAGATAGAATGGATGGATAGATAGAAACCTGAGAGACGTGATATTCGGGGCCATTAGTTAAGGAGAAGGTGACATATCCTTGCACTTCATCAGCATCCTCTGTTAGCAGGAAAGAAAAGAGGGAAAAGAAAAACGCAAAGAAACTTTAGTTAGTGACACTGAATAAATCTGAATAAATGTGTACTTAAAAACTCACCAGAAACTGACTTCTGCCAACATGGTTTCAAAGTCATGCCATCGCCTTTCCAAGGGCCATCTTCTACTTTACCAGTGACACTGACAAGGCCTTGATCTGAGGAAACCTTGCTCGTTTCGTGAACCTCAAGAAAAAAAGAGAAAAAAAAACCATCGGCAAACAAGAATGGCAACAATCCATGGAGTATTTGCATAGCCAAGTACAGATTTGGTTACTCAGAGAAAAGCTCAGCTGGGATTAGTGGAATCTACAACAGGATAATGCTCGTATGACGTGAATAACCCAAAATCACCACGATCCCATCAAGTCAAGACAAAATCTTTATCGAAAAAACAAAAAGGACAAGAAATGCCAAGACATAAATCTAGATCAGACACGGCATATTTCAGCACTAAAACGTAGCAGATTCTTACGGGCGGAGAATCGAAGTGGTCTCGCTTGATCATGTCGCCGAGCATTACGAACATGGTCAGCGTAAGAATCCCAGCTAGTATATGCCTTGGATCCACAGCCATTGGTTTCAGATCTCTCTCTAGCTCTCCCTGTGAGTCTCTGTAAACGTAGATTTAGAAAGACAAAATGGTAGGGAAAGAAGTACTTAAAGGGCTGGCTAACGTGAGTGGTGGAGTCACACACACTCACACACACACAGTCACTTTGTTGGCGCTTATCGTTTGTTTAACCATCCTTTTCCATAGGTGCGAAGACGGTAAAATAAATTAATGGCAGGTTGTTCAACGCACAAACACACTCATCTTATCATTTAATAATGATAATCTATCTGCCCCACTTTGTTTAAGTAATCCAAGATTCATCGCAAGTAGAGACATAATGATGTCTGTATGTATAACTAAACATACGAAGTAGCGTAATATACACACGGTGTGAAGTGTGTTTGTGTGTGTTGGGAGTGCACCGACACATTTCCCAGAAAATGATTGATCTCCTATATTTCAGCACGCTGTAATGTTAATGTAGCCACATTTTTCTTACCTTTTTTTGTTTTCTTTCAAAAATATATATTACAAATTATGCAGGCATACCCTTTTAAACCAGGCAGTTACTGTTAAACCCCGTGTTATGTCAAGGATTGAGAAATTAAGGCAAATCACATGAATATGAATATGGGAATTAAAGTGTCAAATTTTTCTCTTTATCTTTTCTATGGAGGTCAATTGTGCGATTCCATTTAGATTTCTTTACTCTAGTAATTTGGGTGGACCTAAGACAATACACAAATTAGGGGATTAATTTTGCTGATAATCGATAGCGGCTCATCGATTTAGGATTAGTGTGACATAGAAGTAGAACTTAAATTACTCTTTGTGTTGTTAAAAAAAAAAAAGTCAAACTCGAGTCATGTCGAGATTATCTGAAATAGATCCGCGGAGATTGCATATTAATATAATATGCCATTTATCAAGAAAAACAAGTGTGAGTTTAGGCGTAATACGAGGCGTAAATAAAGGGACATAAATAATAGGTTGGGTCAGTCATAATCAAGAAAATGGGTTTGGGCCCAATGGGTCCAAATGGGCTGGGCCATGGCGTAGGTCAGACAAAAAATAAAGAAACTGGGTTGGACCCAATGGGTCCAATATGGGCTGGGTAGTGGTCCATGATTGTTCAAACCATGGTTAGTTAGTTACCATGGTTAGCCAGTCGACAAAATACCAAGGGGTGTTTCAAACTCGACTCACGGTTTTGAATCAGTCGCTTTTGTGCCACGAATCGACCATGCATGAGCCACTCGAGCCACGTAGTTGCATTGCATGCAAAGAATCGCCCACGTGCCATGGCACTGAATATGCCTATAAATATCAGTCCAAACTGGTCCATTGTTCTCATCACTCAAAAGTATATCATCTTAGCCAAATTACTCCATATGATTTTTTTCCTTCCCCAACTCCCTCCTATCGGTTCCAAAAAAAACTCATCGGAGGAAAAATTAATTTTGTCGATAAAAAAAAAAAAAAGACATCGTGGAAATCCTTATGCTAGACAGAGGCTTCGGAAAAAACTCAGGCTTGGACATCAGAGCATGCAATAAAGTCCGTCGAGTATATATGTTTGATGATCGATCCCTTCGGCAATGAGAAACTACGTTAGGGACTCAAATATATATATGCTTTTATTAACAACATTTTCGTTTTTTTGGCATTATTAGTTATTCACACTTTGTGTAATAGGATGATGGATATCAACATATTAATCATGTGAAATAGTTCTCCATTTTCTCCATATATTTTGACAACGTAATTACTCTCCGTCGACAACCTTCTTGATTCGCAAATCCATTTCAATAAGATAAACCGTACGTGACCGGGGCATGGGAAAATGTAATGATTAATTCGGGACAAAACCATTTTTGGTCCCCGATGTTTACCCTATGGGCGTTTTTGGTCCCCGATGTTTCGACTTGCCACATTTAGTCCCCGATGTTTCTTGATTTGAACCAATTTGGTCCCTCCGTCAATTTAGACGGAATTGCAAAATTAGCGACGGAATTTGCGACGGAATTTCCGTCGCTAAAGGAAAAATTAAAATAAAATGATAATTAAACATAAAAATGAGAAAAAATTCAAAAAATAGGTAAAAAAATTGAAAAAAAAAGAATATTATCAATAAATTAATTAAATATAATTAATAATAAAAATAATAATAATAAAAATAAAATAATAAACTAAAAAATGATAATTAAACATAAAAATGAGAAAAAATTCCAAAAAAAAGAAAAAATTCAAAAAATAGGTAAAAAATTCAAAAAAAAGAGAATATTACTAATAAATTAAATAAAATATAAATAATAATAAAAAATAAATAATAATAAAAATAAAATAATAAACTAAAAAATGATAAATATAAATTTAAGATTTAAAAAGTAAAAGTAAAAATATATTTATTTATTAAAAATTAAATAAAAAGGAACAAAAATTAAGGAACTAAAAATTATTATTTTATTATTATTATTTATATTTTTATTTAATTTATTAGTAATATTCTCTTTTTTTCAATTTTTTACCTATTTTTTTTGATTTTTTTTTTTTTTTTTGGAATTTTTCTCATTTTTATGTTTAATTATCATTTTTTTTTAGTTTTTTCCTTTAGCGACGGAAATTCCGTCGCAAATTCCGTCGCTAATTTTGCAATTCCGTCTAAATTGACGGAGGGACCAAATTGGTTCAAATCAAGAAACATCGGAGACTAAATGTGGCAAGTCGAAACATCGGGGACCAAAAGCGCCCATAGGCTAAACATCGGGGACCAAAAATGGTTTTTGCCCGATTAATTCCTTTAATAAATAAAAGGATACTTTTTATGATTCAAGGAACGTAACATTACATTAGCGAAAAGTGAAATGGGATTGAATCTATGTGTTGGATCATAATTGTGTGACGACGTCGTAAAGGTTGAGTTTTTCTTTTTTTTTGCTTTTAACGTTGACGAGAGAAAAAGGGCAGCGATTGATTATCGTACGTACGCTGTATGTGAAGTGAACTTCTTACAGAATGTCCACGACAAAAATCTTGGCTGGGACTACGAAAAGAAATGAAGCATTACAGAATCTAAAGAATCGATTTTCAAGCTATAAGGCTGTCCTGAACTTAGCAACATCCCTTGAGTTCAAGCTATATCTCTGGCAAATCTTGGACAGTGCATCGTCATCTAAACCATCACCCTCATCGTTTCCCCGCAGCAGTAGTTCCTTCAGTTCTTCCGATGGTTGCAAAACCTGTTTGTTTATTTTCCAATCAGTATGAGCATTGTAGGTGAATATTCACTAAGCCTCTGTTTGGCTATCGAAATTCGAAAGAGGAAAAGAATACCAGGGAATCGACAGCAGATTCGTGATGGCTATCGCTCACTAGCTGAAGAAGCTTCTCGCTACCCTGCAAAATGCCGCATTCAACTAGTTTAAAAAGATTGAATAAAACTGGGAAGAAGACTGTCTTTACAAATAGCTCAAACCTGCGAGGCTCTCCAGTGAGAGTAAGCACGGAATAAAACCCAAAATAGCACGACATTTGGACCAGGAAGTACCTAGACATCAGACGACAAGTTAAGGTTTTCTTTAATCTTTTCGCTGAAACACGGAAGGAGGTTTATATCTACACATTGCATACCGTCAAAAGACTACTCAGAGGAACCAAAACGGCAGAACCGTAAAGGTATTTCTTGTGAATAACAGAGCCTCTGCAGTGCAATCAACAATGAGGACGGGGAAACACTATCGAAGATCTTCAAGAAACACCATGGAGATAAGATTACCTGAGTGCCACGTGTCGTAGCATACGGCGGACAAGACGAGGATTTAATCTGCGATGGGAAATTCATTAAGTAATGGTCTACTCCCACGAAGTCCTAGCAATTCAAGAAACATTCAAAGGCGAATAATGTAAAACTACCCAGATGGATATATCATATCCAGGCTGTCAATCTCCTTCGAAATCGATTTTAGGAAGATTTCCGATGGCTTAACGCGTGACAGCAGCAGCAGTCCCAATCTATTGACGACAAACATAAACCAAGCGTTAAGAGACATATGGACTTTTTCCAAGAAGAAGATGGTAAGCAGTAAAAAGATCAATACCCATGGATCTTATTCAACACAGTCCCTCGTGACGCTTTCTCAAGAGTAGTCCAACCTTCATTCATCTAAGATTCACGCAATGACCACACATTAAAGCAGCTGTGAATTAAATCAGAAAACTGAACGCAGATCTGAAGTTAAGAGCCTTTCATCATCCACATTATCGAGAACCCAAAAACATACACAGAAGACGATCCACATTGACCGTAATCGAGCCACGCAAGGACGACTAGTCAACCAAAGCAAAACCACAGTGACGAAAAATTAAATTGCGAAGACCTTATCCGACGCAAAATCAACCACTAGCTCGACTTTCGATGCCTCCCGCGGCGAAGAAAGCATTCTGTCGTAGAGCTGCTTGAATGTGGAAGGCACGTTGGAGGACCGACCCCCCGCCGACGACGACGGCTCGATCGAACGGCCGAAACACCAGTTTCTTCCCCTGATTGGGAAAACGACGACTTTAGCCCTCATCAACCTTCACTTCCGAGCAAACGAGGCGAAAAAAATTAAAGTAGAGAGAGTTTCAAACAAGGAAAAGGGCGGTAATTCTAATATATATACTCTTTCTTCACTCGTTGACGGTTCGAGCGCTACAACCGTTCGCATACGCCTTTTGTCGAGATGAAAATGAATGAAACGTACTCAAAATTGCAAAATGCACCCTGGAGTCTTATTAATTCGCTGATCGACCCAATAAGAACACAAGTGCGGCAAAGCCCAGCCCGACCCGGCCCACAAACCGTCAACTCGTTATGAAATTACGAAATTACCCTTCTGCGACACGTTGCAGTTTCTAGTTTCTACCATGTTCTTCGACCTCCTACGTTTATTCTTGCAATTTTAACACGTAAGCTCACTGAAGTCGCAGTTTTCTGAGAGTAGGGAAAATGCAGAGAATGAAATTGAACTCTGTGTCGAAGGCGGTCTCTGGCCATCAGCTCCGGCGAATGGTCGGCAAAGCCTCAAACCGCGCCGCCGTGCATGGTTCGAAGCTTCCTATCCCCGACACAGTCCCTGTAAGTATATATGTGTAATGATCTGAAAATCTCTGAACATATGTTTTAATATTTGCTATATATACGATGCAGAAGGAAGTGGTAGAGGCGGATATTAACGGGGCCGTACATGAGAAGGAGACGAAGAGGAGGGAGATTGAGCAGCGCGTGGATTCGAACCTCAAGAACTGGCGCGTGGTGCACCTCGAAGATGTTGTCTCCTCCAAGTAGGCAATAGCGAAGGTTGAGTTCTAGAAATTGCAGTCTTTCACCTGTAATTTTACAACAGCTTGAATCGATGGAATAATCTTGGATGGATGGACATGAAAGTTAGCTGCTTTGTCCCTACGTTCGTCAACTGATCCAAAATCGTCAAATTCGAATTTATTATCTTCGTCGACGGCGGCCCTCTTCAAAAATTGCATCTTCTATAGTTTATGGTCGCTTTTTATCTTGCTCAGATCGAAAGCCTCATTCTTTTAGGAGCTGAACATTCTTCGAAATCTAGCTATTAGCATCTCAAAGGAGCTGATTCAAGCTTCAAAGTTCATCTCTTTTGTTGCTTCTGGGAAATCAATCGCCCAGTGTCCGTTGTGAGCACTACTGCGCTGGGCATTTGCTTTGAATCTCCAAATTGTGCTTCGCTTCATTCATAGGTGTCAGCATTTGTCAAAGTTTGTTAGTGAGTAGTGACTAGTCTAGTGATATGATAGAATTTGTAAACGTTAAGATGAATGATCATTAGAATCAATGCATTGAACAAAACACTACTAATCCAATCAGTTAAGACAGCAATGACAAAAAACCATCCTCTGTTATCTGTGTTCTTGGCTATGTAACTAAGTAGACAGGACCATAAGAATGGAGCTTCTTCTGAGAACTACTAAACTGCTTCAGACAAATATAACCCATCTTGTCTTCCTCGACGAGCTTCCCCGAAACTGCCTTTCGAGCATTAAAGAAGCCTTCTTCTTCACTTCTCCTCTGTACTGAGACAGATTTCTTGCTTAACCATGAAACCACCATGCTCCTCCATGTCTTCTTATATCTTGCCTCTTCCAAGAACTGGTCATAATGAGGCTTGATTCAGTCGAAGGACTTCAATTCAAGAACATGTGGGACGGTAAGAAATCGTTGGAAAGAACTTTCTATACATACCCGTGATTCAGAGACTGAGCCATCTTCGTATATGGAGTACGTTGGACACTTTCTCATCATCATTGTGTGGAGCTTCCGAAATCAGATCAGATATATGTTCTCAGCTCAACATGTATTGAGATGATAACAGATGAGATAGGCTGTGCTATTACATAAACAAGGTAAAAGTGCTAATGTGAAGAATCCCATCATGTCACATGATGATGATGCCTGCACTTACAACGAGTCCAATGAATATTCGAGAATATATTATATGTGCATAAAGACACTTTTCGCTTGACTTCTTACTTCATTATGAACATGGGATGCTTTTCAATTACCCTTACTATAACTATGATCTCTTACTACCTTTATGAACCGAACTTTTGTTACCTTAATTGTAGAAACACTCCAACTACGTTAGATTTGGAGACTTACCTAACAATCAATTTTACATGTTCATTGGAAAAAGAATGTTTCTGCATAAAAATACACCACCAATTGAGTATGTTCGTTCTTTAAGGATGATTCTATCCATCATAATAGAAAGGCCATAAATGTACAGAAACCATCGAGAAAGCCTATGAGGCATAATAAACTTAGTCTCATCGTCCTTATAATGTGAAATCAAGTCTGTACTCTATAGTCGATTGAGAGAAGATATTGCACAATAGCGAAAAAAAAACATTATAATAATTGTTCTCGAGATAAATAATGGATTCAATCGTCTCATTCTTATGGCATGTCTAGTATATTACATGAAGACTCATGGAATTCGTTTGTACTTCTTTTCATTACATCGTAACGGTCGATGGGAGTGAAGACAGCACAACAAAGACGAAACATATGGAACTCTTTCTGGCTTTTATTTCGTTTTTTTTTTTTTTTTTTTTTTTTCTAATTACAGTTGTACATGATCGGTTATGTTATGAGTTGACCCAGTCCGTTTTTTTATTTATTATTTTATTTTCCCAGCATAATTTCGTTATATGATTCCGTCAAGCGAAGACTCCAAAGACGACGATAATTTTCTTACAGTAATTACGAAGGAGACCCCTCATTGCGCATCTTGACACTAGAATAAAAAAAAAAGAACAAAATATTCAGAATTGTGATCGCACTCATTTCTCTATTATTTCGACATTTAATGTCATGACAAATTTTACAGTTGAAGTCTTCTCGACCAGCTGCAAATTGCAATCTTCTTGCCGAATAAGTAGTTTTATTATCATGTTAATTGTTATTAGTAAGGATAATTTGTGACAGTTATTATTATATAGCTGAGTTGATGATGTCGCAACTCCGATCATATCTTAAGATAAAAACCATGATATACTATGACTCAAACCTACGCAATAACATATTTTAATATTTAACATATGTACTCCCTTTTACTATTATTGACGATTTGGTTCGTATTCTGAACATAGTAGTTAATCGCAATGTAACTAATTAAGGTGGCATAACTAATTAAGTGAGTCACGATGAAAGAGTCAAGAGTGAAATTATAATTTTTTGGAAAATATCACACTCACTCAACCATACGAAACTTGCAATAAATATCCCAATTGGAATATTTTGTAACTTGAATTATTAACACACGATGAATAACTGTCAAAGGGCAACAATCATTTGCCCTTATATAAATACACCCCACTCCTCAAATCCCATTCACATTCCCAAGAAAATAAGAAACAATACCTTTTACACAATAAACATACAAAAAAATGGACACAGTAAAATCATTCAAAGGCTACGGTAAAGTCGACGAGCTCGAACAAGCCGCCTTCAAACGCAAAACACGCAAACGCTTCATCGTCATCTTCATCTCCGCAACCCTCTTACTAGCTCTCTTCGTCGGAATCCTCGCCGGAACCTTAGCCCACAGGTCAGATTCCTCCGGCGAGGCCCAATCATCTCCGCCGGCGACGGCAGCGGCCGCCGTCAAATCCTTATGCAGCAAGACGCTATACCGAGAAACCTGCTACTCGAGCTTGGCCTCGTCGAACACCACCGACCCACATAAGATCTTCATATTCTCAGTGACGGCGGCGATGAACTCCTTAAAGGAGGTCGTCACTCTCCCCGACGATTTCATGGGCAGAACAACGGAAAACCCAATGGTGAGAGAAGCCCTCGGCGTATGCCGTACGACGCTGAGCGACGCCGTCGAAACGCTGAACGACGCCGTCGCCACCGACGACGTCGACGAGCTTAAGACTTGGCTCAGCACTGCGATTACGGACCAAGAAACGTGCTCGGACGCTTTGGTGGAGACGAACGCGACTTTCGCCGGCGAATTTAGGGTCTTGCTGAGGAACTCCAGCGAGCTTGCCAGCAACAGCTTGGCCATCGTCACTTTCTTCGACCACTTCAAGAACGGCCGGCGCCGGCGGCTGTTAGCAGCGGAGGAGGAATCCCGTTATTTTCCGAGGTGGGTCAAAGAAGCCGACCGCCGCCTGCTTCTGCAGAGCCGACCAAGTCCGGACCTGACGGTGGCGGCCGACGGCAGCGGCGACGTGGAGACGATAGGCGAGGCGGTGGCGAGGATTCCCAACAACAGCGAGGCGAGGTTCGTGGTGTATGTGAAGAGAGGCGTATACGTTGAAAACGTAGAGTTGGATAGGTCGAAGACGAACGTTATGATCTACGGCGACGGCAGAGACGCCACAGTTATTTCCGGCAGCAAGAACTTTGTTGACAACAATTACACCTTTTACACTGCAACGTTTGGTAAGTTTCTTTAAAGTTGTAATCATTTTAGTGATTGCATGGTTGAGGGTTTACTAATTTTAAACGTGGATTTGAAAAAATGTTAGTGCGTTTGGTTCGTTGGTTTATTTAAATCCTTGGTTTATATAAAATCACTCTAAATCCATGTAGACGGGTTTAAATAAACAGACATCCTCACATGTGTTTATTTAAATCCACTAACCAAACACGCATTTTGTTTATACCCATTAATTTATTTTATATAAACTCTTACTTAAATAAACCCTCATAAATATAAACATATCAACCAAACAAGCACGTATTTTGTGCTATCTAAAAGCCTAGAACTAGATTCACAGGTGGGCAGTTTTGGGGGCCGGGCCTAGCCCAATGTGCCACATGATGTGATTTGGGGGTCGGAGTTTGCCACAGTGTTGAACGATCGTTTTAACTAAAAACTATATTTCAGTAGTGGTTAGGCGTAGGAGTGGGCGCTCGGTTCGGGTATTCGGGTTATATTCGAATTCGATCGGGTTCGGGTAGTTGGGGTCGGGTAGTTCGTGTTATTCGTCGGGTATCCGGATGACCCGAATACCCGATAATTATCAATCGAGTCGGGTATTGGGTAGTAATTTTCTACCCAATCGGGTTATTCGGGTACCCGACAAATTATTTTTTAAAAATATATTAGTTTTTATACATAAAAATTAAAAAATATATAATTGCATATTTAGATATCATTACTAACGTGAGTGGTTTTAATGTTTTAAATATTGATTAACTTCTTATTTTAATAGCATAATTAACAAGTGATATTTTACTTATCAATGCATAAGTCTTATAAAATTTTATAGCATATTCTCAAAATTTTATAAATAAACATATAAAATATGTATATATTATTTCTATTGAAAATAACACATCCAAATATTATAAGTGATATTTTAATATTATATCTATTGAAAATAACACATCCAAAAATTAAAAATATGTACATGGAAATTTTGATATGTATATTGCATTATGATATTTTTAGTCATATGTTTTCAATTCAAAATCGGTACCCGACATCGGGTACCCGAACCCAACATATAATAAGTGGGACCCCCCGTAGATCGGGTTAGGCGTGAGACACTTCAAGTTGGGGGTCAAAGGTTCGACTTCACTCGGAACCTTGACGATTTATGTTGCGTGGAGAGTTAGATATTATAACTCGGCATCTGAGATTAGTCCCATCATTGGAGCGTGTGTGCAAGCCAATGTCTGATTGAATAGAGGGGGATAACTCTCGACATATATCAAATTGAATAAAATCTTAATATTGCAATATATATTTTTTATTTTATTGAATAGGGGTTCGCGGAAAAGGATTCATAGCAAGGGACATCGGGTTCCGAAACACCGCGGGGCCTGCCAAGCACCAGGCGGTCGCCTTTCGCTCGAGCTCCGATCGATCCGTGTGTTACAACTGCTCGTTCAACGCGTTTCAGGACACGCTCTACGTCCACTCGAACCGTCAGTTCTATCGCGACTGCCTAATCACCGGCACCGTCGACTTCATCTTTGGAAACGCGGCGGCCGTTTTTCAGAACTGCAGCATCAAGCCCCGACAACCCATGCCCAAGCAGTACAACACTGTCACAGCCCAGGGAAAGACTGATCCGAACCAAAACACAGGCATTTCAATCCAACGATGCACGATCGGCCCGTTCGATAACTTAACAGCCGAAACGTATTTGGGCCGACCGTGGAAGGACTATTCGACGACTGTCGTCATGCAGAGTTATATCGGCGGGTTTTTGAATCCATTGGGTTGGGCTCCATGGAATGCTACCATGGATCCGCCGCCGAGGACAATTTATTACGGTGAGTACCGAAATAGTGGGCCCGGGTCGAGTACTAGCGGTAGAGTTAAATGGGCCGGGCTTGAGCCCGAAATGACGGTAAAACGGGCTTCTAAATTCTCCGTGGAGTCATTCATTCAAGGCCCGACCTGGTTGACTGCCACGAATGTTGTCTTTGATTCGACGTGATGTGAAGAACACTTTATGACCATTGGTGACTATGTTTAAAAGTCGGGTTAATTCTTATCAGTCCCTTTTAAGCTTTTAGCTTCTTTATAAATACCCCTCGAATTATTTTCCCTTTTAAGTACCTATTTGAAAATTTTTTTCCTGTTTAATACCTACAATGGTCTTTTCAGTGTTAAACGGACGAAAATACTCCTGTCTCATATATCAAAAAGGCTTAATAATTATTTCCAAATGAATTATACCAAAAAAATTCTTTATTATACCAACAAAATTGGACATTATACCAGAAATTAGTGAAATTATACAATCTGTTTTCGTTATTTTACCAGTAAATAACGTTAGTATAATTAACAGCGAATTGGACGTAATTATACCACAAATTATAGAAATTATACCATCTGTTGTCGTAATTATACCAATAGAATTGTACACTATACCAGTTGGTATAATAATTATAACAGTTGGTATAATTAGAATAACATTTGGTATAATAATCAAACAGTTGGCATGATTGTCCAATTTAAATAACCTTATTATAATTTACAGCGAAATTGGACGTTATACCAACTGATTTTGATATTATTGTAGAATTATACCATTTGTTTTCGTTATTATACCAGTAAATAACATTATAGCGAAATTTAACGTAATTATACCATAAATTGTAGAAATTATACCATCTGTTGTCGTAACTATACCAACAGAATTGTAAACTATATCATTTGGTATAATAATGATAACAGTTGGTATAATTAAAATAACAGTTGGTATAATAATAAAAATAATTGGTATGATGTCCAACTTAATTTCAGAAAATGGTATTTTCGTCCGTTCAGTGTTTGGGGCATTAAACACACACCGTTTTCGCAGGTGGGTACTAGAAATGAAGAATTTTTGCTAGGAGTACTGATAAGGAAGTTCAAACTTTGAAAGGTCCTGATGAGTAATTTACCCTTAAAATTATATCTTTCATGTATAAAATCCTTGGAAAATTACACAACAACCACCTAAGTTTTGTGAAATTACATTTGAATCATATGCATGCATTGCATGGGTATTTTAGATAAATGACCTTTGACTGAATAAGTTTTTACAAAATGACCTCGTTGACTATAAGTTTTTGGTCAAATGACCTCCACTTAAATAACTTAATTAGTTGAAATCTAATCATCGATTAATATATATAAAAAGAGAAAAAGAAAACCTAACCCACGACTAGGGGTAAAAAAATTGAAAAAAAAAAAACCCAACGACATTTACGACGTTACAACCACCACCAGCACTAATCAGTACTAATGATGCAAGAACGATCATTTATGGCTTCAACAACCATCGATTGGAGAATTCAGAAAAGCTTCCGGTTTGCTGAGGTCGAGTGGTTTAACCAAGAAATTTGTCATATTATTCTCGAAAGTAAGTCAATTTTTTTCGGGTTTTCGTCCATCAACTATAATTTGAGTGGGTTCGCTATTAGTTGAGTTAATTTAAACAAAGTCATTGCCGTCTTGATGAATTTCATAATCAAATTCCGATTAGTTTTGGGTTCTTTGCTGTTACTTTCACTGAGAACCAGAGTGTTGGGTTCTCTTTCGCGGGTTTTTAGAGTAGAGAAACCTTTTTTGACCGTCTGATATGAAGCGGTGAACCAAAATCGTAGTGAGATCTCGTGGTAGGGATACAATAGCGTCTTCTTCAATAACGGATACCAAGCTATGAAATGATTCCTGAGTACCCGTCATATATCTAAGAACCTATAGGTTCTCTCTCAGCTATGAAATGATAACCGAGTACCCATCATATATCTGAGAACCTATAGGTTCTCAGCTATGATATGATTCCTAAAGTACCCGTCATATATCTGAGAACCTATAGGTTCTCAACTATGAAATGATTCCTGAGTTTTGTGGTTTAATGTATTTTTGGTTTCCAGGGTTTTAAGGTTTTTGTGTAATTTACGTTTTGTAATGTTCTAGGGTTTTTATATAGGGTTTGTGGTTTAATGTTTTTTTTGGTTTGTAATTTATAGGGTTTTAGGGTTTGCACAGTTTCTAGGATCTGGGTATCTAGGAATTTTATATGATCGTCTTTTCACATAATTTTCAGGTGATCTCCATGATATTAACAAACATTGTGTTTCAATTCGGTGGGCAATGGTCAATCAGAGATGATAATACTTCCAAATGGTGTCCCGCGCCGGATTATCTATTGAATAACATCCGAGTGGATGAGGATACGTGCGGACTGGAACAAGTGAAAAGTCAAATACGAAAGTAAATTTAACCTACATGCCGGATGTCATGTACCCATTTCCACGGCCTACTTATATCGAAAACGATATTGGGTTACATTTATATCTCGGACTTGGTTGTACAAGATCAAGACCAGTGCTTCGTGTAGAAATTGAGTATCGTGAAATTTAACCGCTCGCATGAATAATATTCCACCACTAATGATAAGTCAATTGCGTCGTTAATAAAAAACGAGGAACATCGATAATATACGAAAATTGTAGAACATTATTCAAACAATCATACCTCATTATCACTCAACACAACGTGCTAAATCAAAATTTAAATAAGCTGAGGTTTCCCCAACATATATTACTTCCCCGATGTAAACTACTAAACCACCAAAGATTGAACACAAAACCGTCTTTAGACACGCCAAACCGTAAGAAAATCAAACATTTGCCTGGGGTCCTCAGGTAATCAACAGGATCCGTAGTATTTGTACATATCAGAGAACCCGTAAAGACTCTGAGTACCCGCCAGGGACCTTTAACTCACTCGTGAATGATTCCTGGCAGTGATATGACATGTCTGACTATTTTTGAAAGCGAACTTTAATTCTCTGACAGAGAAAGCGTTAGTTCTGACATCTTTAAAATATATATGTTAAAAGGGTTATTATTGGGTACTCAGGAAAAGAAAAGCTGCTCAGCTTTGAAATTATGTCGTGAGAACCTGTGCAACCTGTGAGGACCTTTTCAGTCAAACGAACTTTGACTACGATTTTGAACACCGAAACAGTTTAATTGAAGGAACCACTCGTCATTAATAATACTCCACCCACTAATGATAAGTCAATTGCATCGTTAATATAAAAAACGAGGAACATGGATAATTATATGAAAGTTGTAGAAGTTATTCAAACAATCATACCTTATTATCACTCAACACAACGTGCTAACTCAAAATGTTAAATAAGCTGAGGTTTCCCCAACATATGTTATCTCCCCGATGCAAACTACTAAACCACCAAAGATTGAACAAAAAACCGTTTTTAGACACGCCAAATCGTAAGAAAATCAAACGTAGTTTGCCTAGGGTCCTCAGGTAATCAACATGGTCCTTAGTATTTGTTTCATATCAGAGAACCCGCAAAGAATCTGAGTACCCTCCAGGGACCTTTAACTCACTCGTGAATGATTCCTGACAGTGATAGACATGTCTGACTATTTTTGACAGAGAAAGCGTTAGTTCTGACATCATTAAAATATATATGATAAAGGTTTGGGTACTCAGGAAAATAAAAGGTACTGCTTTGAAATTATGTTGTGAAAACCTGTGCAACCCGTGAGGAACCATTTAGTCAAACGAACTTTGACTACGATTTGCCTTGGGTCCTCAGGTAATCAACAGGGTCCTTTGTATTTGTTTCTTATCAGAGAACCCGTAAAGAATCTGAGTACCCGCCGAAGAGGTAACCCACTCATGAATGATTCCTGAGAGTGACAGTGACAGCGACAGTTATGACATGTCTGACTGTTCTGAAAGTGACCTTTAACTCACTCGTGAATGATTGTGTAATAATTATGTCTTTAAAATATATAGGTTACTCTAACAGGGTTATTATTGGGTACTCACGTAAAGAATGGTTACTCAGAGATGAATCATTTTGTGAGAACCCGTATAGCGTCGAGGACCCGTACGTAATCACACGATTAAATTTTACATGTCGTTAAAATTGGCAGTAAGAATCGTTCAACCAAAAACATAAGCTAAGACAAACAGTCAAACAGTCATATACAACCACCTAATCATCTAGCAAGCAGAAAACCATACCATTGCCGACGAAATATGCAACATGTCAAAAATTTTCTAAAAGTTGCAATATCTTCAGGAGCAATATTGAATAAGTTATCGCCGGTGAACATAGGCCCATCTACGCAACGGGCAAACAGAGGCACGATCTCAGGTATGCATCTAAGCGAGAATCTGACCAAGATTAGCAATACAATTCTTTAGGGTTTGTTGAAAATTTACAAGGATACTAGCTAGGGTTTGCTAAAATTAATTCCATATTACCTGAAGTGGATGTACGAATCCGCTCACGCAGAAACTAGAGTAGTCGCTGCCACCTCCACTCAATCTCGCATTAAACTCACTCTTCTTCCGTACAAGATCTCTTTTCAACGACTCCAGGACCTCACTGAAAGCAACGGTCCCCATGGATATTGGTTCCATGAAGGCAAGTCTTCTACCAGAACCCCGTCCTCTCGTTCACGTTCGGAATATTGGAGAAGCAGTTGAGGCATGTGATCAAGCAGTACTTCTTAATAGAAAAGCAAAATGGGGTTTGATTGATGATCATCCATAATTCATTTCGATTGTTGATCGAAATCTGCCTCTTCATAAAAAACCAAATTAATTGGGGGTTATTGAAAGCGTGGCGCATCACAGATTACGTGGCCACATTGCGTTGACATTACTTCACGAAGCTCGGCTCGGTTCAGGAAATGGATTATACGGTCTCTGCACGTAATCCGCGGTGATGACGAATTTGAGGTCGGAGTCATCATCCTGAGAAAGTTGTGGTTTCAATAAAACCTATATAAATTCAGAAGAAAATCATATTTAGTGGAGTAAACGATTTGGACTGTTGCTTACATATGGTGTGTGTTGGGTTATCAGACTTTATACATGTCCTCAGAATTGAGCACCAATCCGAGGACCCATAAGAAATGTGTGAACCCATCAGATTGCGAGGGTAGGTTCTCAAACCATCGGGTTCTCAGGTCTTAGGGTCCTCAGACATGGACTCAAATCGGAGAACCGGTCAAATGTCTAGAACCTTTTCTTAGATAGGTTCAGACCATGAACAGGTTCTCAGAACTTACACGGGTCCTCAGATATGGACTCAAATCAGAGAACCAGTCTAAGATCTGAGAATCATTTCTCTTATAATCGAACTAATTCTGAAAACCCTCTTTTCACGATTTAAACTCAGACAACCCAACAACCATCAAACACCCACGAAATCAACAACCATATAATGGTCGGCTGTGTGAACCTGTCCACTGTGTGAATACCCACGAAACTAACACTCGTCAAACACCCAAATAACAGAGAAAACTACCGGGCCATGTCTCGAAACAACTGAAGAAGTAAAATAACTTGTAGTTTCAGACGCCATTGCGTGAGTTTCGCTGAAATGCTGAAAATCTTCAAGGTTCTCACGATCTCGTTGTTTATTTGTTTTTGGAAAACTCGATGTGTTCTTCTTTTTTCGTCTGGGTCTCACGCGTCTGTCTGAGTTCCTTTTTTTCTTTCTTTTTTCTTTTCGTTTTAATTGTTCTTATCCTTTAATTGTATTTAGTGCACACAACTACCCTTTAAGTAAGGGTATTATAGTAATTTGGCCTTAGTTAGTAAGGGTACAATTGTATATTAAAAAAATGGAGGTCATTCACCTAAAATGAATTTGAGACGAGGTCATTTAGCAAAAATACCGAACATTGCATGGACTGAACTCGTTGGATTCTGTAAACTCGATTTATTTTTGTTAATAAATCAAGTCTTATTGGGCTACGTCTTGAATCAGAGGCCCGCTAGAATAAAAAATTAGGAAACTTAAAACAAAGTGCATGTAAACTTTATCACTTGGCAAATGGATGAATTAAATAATAACACGACACGCATCATAAATACCAAGCAACAAGTGGTTCAGTTGGATAAAGATGGAAATATTGCAATTTTATATTAGTCTTGTTATAAAATATATATTATGATTTTTATTATATTAAGATTATTTTGTATATATTATGATTATTTTAATAATAATATAAGGAGAGAATATAAAAGGGGGAGAGTATATTTTCTATATATTGATCGTTTTTACAATGCAACTTAAAACACCTATTTATACTAAAATCATACACTAAAATACAATTTAATCATCTATACAACTCATACAAAAATACAACATAATTTTATACACCTCATCTTATCATAATTCATGAGTCATTAATATTCCAAAAACATCCACATTTAATCATATAATTTTGATGATTCATTGTGATGAATCATGATTTAATTTTGATGATTCATTATTGATGAATCATAATTTGTTCATAATACTCCCCCTTGGATGTTTTTTCAAAGAATATGTTTTAGCTTGTTGCCTCATTAAAAACCTTACTGGGAAAACCACATGGGAAAAACCACAGTTAAGGGAAAAAGAGTGCAACACATATTTACTCCCCCTGATGATGACATCATTTTAAATCTCTAAGTATTCGAATGCCTATTTCATATACTAACCTTCTGAAAATTACTGGGGGAAGTGCTTTTGTGAATAAATCTGCAAGATTTTTATTTGATCGCACTTGTTGTACTTCAATATCACCACTTTTCTCTAGTTCATGTGTAAAGAAAAATTTTGGTGATATATGTTTTGTTCTATCACCTTTGATGTATCCATCCTTTAATTGGGCAATGCATGCCGCATTATCTTCATATAATATCGTCGGAAGTAATTTTTCCGATAATAATCCACAAGTTTGTTGCATATGCTGAGTAATCGATCGCAACCAGACACATTCTCTGCTAGCTTCATGAATTGCTAGTATTTCAGCGTGATTAGAAGAAGTAGCAATTAAACTCTGTTTAACTGATCGCCATGAAATAGCAGTTCCGCCATACATAAGTAAGTAACCCGTTTGCGATCGTGCATTATGTGGGTCGGATAAGAATCAAGCATATGCATACCCAATTAAATCTGTTTTCAATTCATTAGAGAAGAACATCCCATATCAGTTGTTCCTTGAAGGTATCGAAATATTCGTTTAACTCCGTTCCAATGTCTACGAGTCGGCGAAGAACTGTATCTTGCCAATAAATTTACTGCAAACGCTATATCAGGTCGTGTATGACTTGTAAGATACATTAGTGCTCCGATAGAACTAAGATATGGTACTTCAGGACCAAGTATTTCTTCATCATTTTCACGTGGTCTGAACAGATCTTTATTCACGTCTAATGAACGGACGATCATAGGAGTATCAAGTGGATGAGCTGTCCATGTAAAACCTTTTCAACACCTTTTTCGTATAAGTTTCTTGATGTACAAATATTCCATTCTTCAAATATTCAATTTGCAGTCCAAGACAATATTTTGTTTTACCAAGATCTTTCATTTCGAACTCCTTTTTCAAACAATTAACCGCTTTCGACAACTCTTTAGGAGTTCCAACTATATTGATGTCGTCGACATACACAGCTATAATGACGAATTCGTTTTCACATCTCCTCATAAATATACAAGGGCAAATTTGATCATTTGTATAACCCTCTTTCAATAAATATTCACTTAGGCGATTATACCACATACGTCCGGATTGCTTTAATCCATAAAGCGATTTATTTAGCTTAACCGAGTACTCATTTCGCGGCCCTGAATTTTCAGGCAGCTGAAATCCTTCCGGAAGCTTCATATAAATGTCACTGTCAAGTGAGCCATACAGATAAGCAGTGACGACATCCATTAGACGCATATCGAGTCCTTCACGTACTGCCAGACTAATTATATAACGAAAAGTTGTTGCGTCCACCACAGGAGAATATGTCTCCTCATAATCAATACCAGGTCTCTGCGAGAAACCTTGTGCAACAAGCCGTGCTTTATATCTTATAATTTCCCCATTTTCATTTCTTTTCCTAATAAAAACCCATTTAAGTCCAACCGGCTTTACATTTTCTGGTATGCGGACTACAGGTCCGAAAACTTTTCGTTTCTCAAGTGATTTTAATTCTGTCTCGATTGCATCTTTCCATTTTAGCCAATCTTTTCATAGTCTGCATCCGTTTACAGACCTTGGTTCATGATCCTCATTTTCATTCATCTCATTCATTTCAAGTAGCGCTACGTTAAATGAGAATTTATCGTCAACGTTGACTTTATCTCGGTTCCATCTAATTCCATTCTGGGCGTAATTGATTGAGATCTCTTCATTATCATTATTTTCAATTTCTTCAGGTACCTGAGTTTCATTCTGATCATCATTTAAGCCCATCGACTCTTCTCTAGTGGATAAACCCTCGATTGGACCATTCTTATTATTTGCTCCTTTTCTTTTCCGAGGATTTTTATCTTTGGAACCAAATGGCTTACCACGCTTCATTTGTGGTTTAGGCTCAATATCTCGTGTTTGTTCCGTAGAAACATCAATTCTTGCAGGAGCATTAACAGCCGGAATATGTCACTTAGTCACTCTCTTTGGGTCAGTAAAGCTGTCTGGCAGTTGATTCGCTAAGCTTTGCAAATGAATTATCTTCTGAACTTCCGGTTCACATTCTTTCGTTCGAGGATCATAATGATTTAGCGATAATTCATTCCAACTAATATTTCTTTCCATCTGTTTCTTTTCTCCCCCTAATGTCGGAAAATTTGTTTCATCGAAGTGACAGTCGGCAAATCTAGCCGTGAATAAATCTCCAGTTAGTGGTTCCAAATATCTTATAATAGATGGAGATTCAAATCCGACATATATTCCCAACCTCCTTTGAGGTCCCATCTTTGTGTGTTGTGGTGGCGCAATTGGAACATATACCGCACATCCAAAAATTCTTAGATGGGAAATATCTGGTTCCTGACCATAAACCATTTGTAACGGGGAGATATCATGGTAACTTGTTGGCCTGATGCGAATTAGTGCCGCTGCATGTAATATAGCATGTCCTCAACAAGAAGAGGGAAGCTTCGACTTCATCAATAATGGTCTTGCAATTAATTGCAGACGTTTAATCAACGATTCTGCAAGACCGTTTTGCGTATGAATATGTGGCGCAGGATGCTCAACATCAATACCGATAGACATACAATAATCATTAAATGCCTTGGAAGTAAATTCACCAGCATTGTCAAGGCGTATTTTCTTTATCGGATAATCCGGAAAATGTGCTCTTAATCGAACCAACTGGGCAAGCAACCTCGCAAATGCCACATTCCTTGTAGATAATAAACATACGTGGGACCATCTACTCGATGCATCAATTAATACCATAAAATATTTAAATGGTCCACATGATGGGTGTATCGGCCCACAAATATCACCATGTATACGTTCCAAAAATACAATAGATTCATTCTCTACTTTCATTGGTGATGGCCGAATAATTAACTTCCCTTTAGAGCAAGCAGCACAAGATAATTCATTAGATTGAAGAATCCTTTGGTTCTTTATCGAATGTCCACGTGAAGTTTCAATTATTTTTCGCATCATAATTGAACCGGGATGGCCCAACCGGTCATGCCAAACATTAAATGTACTGTCTTCAGTAAACTTCTGGTTTACGATAGCATATGACTCAATTGTTCTCAGATATGTATAGTATAACCCAGATTCAAAAGAAGGTAAAATTTCCACGATTCTTTTATCTTTTGAAATCACTTTTGTCATGTGCAGATATTCGACGTTTCCCTTTTCTGCCGTCTCAACATGATATCCATTATTTCGAATAGCTTTAAAGCTTAGTAAATTTCTTTGAGACTTAGGAGAATATAAGACATTTTCAATTATTAGCCTTGTTCCTTTTGGCAGTAAAATGCTAGCTCTGCCAGAGCCTTCAATTATATTTGTACTACCCGAGATAGTAATGGCACTCTCTCCTTTCATTTCAAGATGATCAAAATATTTCTTATTTCTCAGAATCGTATGAGTCGTTGCGCAGTCTGCGAGACATAATTCTCCATTGCACATGATCGTATCCATTTTATGAAAATCCTTAATAATAAGCACATAATAACCATTATTATTATTGACAACAAAACATGCAAACATACAAATAACTTAACAATATATAAAGCATGCGTATAAACACAGACACACATAATTAAACATATGATAATAACACATAAGGGAATCACATGAAATTTATTGAAAATCTACGGCCTCGAAATGAGTAGTTTCATC
Organism: Craterostigma plantagineum; assembly: GCA_027422505.1. Lineage (NCBI taxonomy): Eukaryota > Viridiplantae > Streptophyta > Magnoliopsida > Lamiales > Linderniaceae > Craterostigma > Craterostigma plantagineum. The sequence goes on from JAPQWV010000204.1 coordinate 531,457, forward strand.
TTTGACACCAGAAGTAGAGGCGAGTTCTTCCTGAACAAGATTTATTTCAATTTTCTTTCCTTTGTCCTTTTGATATAATTCAACGAGGTGCTTGGGTGTGCGACAAGTTTTCGACCAATGGCCCAAACCACCGCAACGAAAGCATCGCTCATCATTATCCTTTTGTTCGGTGTGCCTCTTCTCATCATTATTATCATAGCTTTTCTTCTTCTGGGGAAGACTTTGATATCCACCACGATTGTTACGATAACCACCACGGAAGTACTGTCACCACCATAATATCCTTGGCCACGACCTCGGCTTTGACCACGGCCTCGTCCGCGGACGCGATATCCGCCACGTCCACGTCCACGACCATTACCTCGATTATTATCATTATTATTTCGCCTGACCGCATTCGCTTCAGGGAGCGCAGCCGCACCAGTTGGTCGGGATTCGTGATTTTTAGCAACAATTCGTTGTTTTGCTCAGCCAACAATAAAACAGATATTAGTTCTGCATACCTTTTGAATTGCCTTTCACGATATTGTTGCTGCAATACTACATTCGACGGATGGAAAGTGGTGAATGTTTTTCGAGCTTATCATCATCGGTGATTGCTTCTCCACATAATTTCAATGTCGAAGTAATTCTATGAACTGCAGAGTTATATTCATTTACCGATTTAAAATCCTGCAGTCGTAAATTTATCCACTCGTACCTTGCTCTCGGCAGGATAACAGTTGTCAGGTGGTCGTATCGTTCTTTCAAACTTTTCCACAACTCAGCCGGATCCTTCTCATTTAAGTATTCAGTTTTCAAACTTTCGTGAATGTGGTGGCGAAGGAATATCAAGGCTTTTGCCTTATCCTGAGGAGTGGTGGATATGGTTGTGCCACTGGCGTCAGTTGCGCCTGCATCCTGATTTGCTGTGGTTTTCGCAGCGATAATGGTGTCACCTAAACCTTTGGCTTTCAGGTGAATTTCGGCATCTAGTGCCCAAGATAAATAGTTCTTGCCGTTGATATCCAGTGCAACAAATTCGAGGCTTGCCAAATTCGTCATATTACTATAAAATTAAATAAAAAAACAACAACGAAATATTAAAAAAAATAAAATTCAACTCGCCACCACTGGGTCGAAATCTGGACCTCACATCACTTGTAGTGACGATATTCCGCGAAACCAGTCGAGCTAAGGCGTTTTTGGTGTATACATGTGAACTTTATATAATTTTAAATGATTTGCCTCGTATACGAGTATTATAAATAAATTTATCGTATAAAATAAAATTACCATACCTTGATTACAAAACTTGGACGGAGGTTGATCTCTGCAGGAGAGCTTCGATGGAGATTGATCGTTGCCGGGGAGCGGTCGTGCTGATAACGTCTTATAAAATATATATTATGATTTTTATTATATTAAGATTATTTTGTATATATTATGATTATTTTAATAATAATATAAGGAGAGAATATAAAAGGGGGAGAGTATATTTTCTATATATTGATCGTTTTTACAATGCAACTTAAAACACCTATTTATACTAAAATCATACACTAAAATACAATTTAATCATCTATACAACTCATACAAAAATACAACATAATTTTATACACCTCATCTTATCATAATTCATGAGTCATTAATATTCCAAAAACATCCACATTTAATCATATAATTTTGATGATTCATTGTGATGAATCATGATTTAATTTTGATGATTCATTATTGATGAATCATAATTTGTTCATAATAAGTCTTTCGTTCTATATGATGAGCAAGGTGCCTAATAATTAAACTTACTGGGGCCCATAAAAGAGTAAGCCAACGAAATGATTCATGCATCTTATCACCTTTGTCTCAATATCTCTGCATAGATAGTGTTCAAGTACTTCGGCTTTTCTAACCTTACAAAATTTTTAATTAACTCTCCTTGTTTTGCGTTGGAGGACTTCCTTTTCTGTTCAAAGACGAAGATGAAGGATATAATGGTCACACCGAAACATAACTAGTTCGCCATTAGACCTGTCAAAACGGGCCGGCAGGGCCGGCCGGCCCGTAGCCCGCCAAAGCCCGCCCACTGGCTTATATTATTGTAAAATAAATATTATATTATTGTACTAACAATTATTGAATTTAAAATACACTGCTTAATTTTTAGCGTAGTTTTTGTCTAATTTGTAAAGTTATAAAATACATGGATAATATTGAAACTTGTAAAATTTGCTGTGGAAAAGAATATTTTAAGAATATTCTTTTGAGTTTGAAAATGAGTTTAATGGTTGGAGAAAGAATTAATGTTTGACATGCCATTTACTGTATTTTGGGTTTGAGAATAGGTTTTTCGGTTGGAGATGGTATAACACGTCTTTCACCCACCAATAATTTACTACTGCTTAACCTCTCGACAAGAAATTGCAAGTTTGATTCGAATTTAGTTCGGTGAAAACTGAAATGTGTGGGGGTGCGATAATATATGATCTGATGACGCCGGCGAGCCGGTCGTCGCGGCGGCTCACGGCGGAGCTGCTTTGGGGAGGCGATCTTAAGAATAATAAGAACAAGTGGTCTAAATGTCCAATTTCGCCGTATAAAATTTTAATTACGTTATTTATTGGTACGATAACCGAAACAAATGGTATAATTTTTATAATTTCTGGTATAATTTCAAAATCAGTTGGTATAAATGTCCAATTTGAAGTGTGAGACAGTGGTATTTTCGACTTTTTAACCCTGAAAAGATCCTTTTAGATACTGAACAGGAAGAAATTTTCAAATGGATAGTTATAAAGAAGAAATAATTCGAGGAATATTTAATGGGAATTTGAAAACTCAAAAGCTAAAGGAATTAACCCTTTTCCAAAAGCTACGGTTCTATATCTGGTGAGTCTTTTCAATTTCCTGATGAGTAAATTTCAGATCTGTCTAGTTTGACGATCGATCTACTTATGTGGTTGATTATCTGTACTCTGTAGTAGCTTGTTCATTTCTCCAGTTTAAGATGCGATTTGCTGTTGATTTACGTTTTATTAGGGTTGATGATTTTAATCGAATCTGCACTATTTTGCTGTATGTCTGAGGTTCATGTCGTCCAAGGGAACAAAATCTGAAAGTAGAACCGTGTATTTCCTTGTAACTATCAGTAGCAATTAATCTCTGATTTTGCTTCTTCAACATTCTTTCTATACAGGCACGATGAAATCAGACTGCTATGAATCCGATGAGGAAGCTGAAGACAAGTCCTCAAAGAGAAAGAGAAAGAATCAGTACAGAGGAATCCGTCAAAGACCATTCGGCAAATGGGCCGCCGAAATCCGTGATCCTTCAATATGTGTTCGAGTTTGGCTTGGCACTTTTAACACTGCTGAAGAAGATGCAAGAGCATACGAGGCCGAGGCTCGAAGAGTCAGGGGAAACAAAGCTTAAGCTGAACTACAGATTCCCTCATCTTTCCGAGAAATTACAGCCGTGTCGATGATTCTCTGTTTTTCATGGAAGAGAAGCCAAGGATTGATCTTCAGACAAATTCTTGCCTGTTCAACTCTGACCAAGCCACGGAGTTTTCTTGGGAAGACGAGGAGATTTCATCTGTTCTCTCAGCCGTGTTAGAGGAAGAAGAAGCTTGCCCGGCCAAGAAAGCCAAGCCGAGCTCATCGGAGGAATGCGAGGGCAGCATCACAGCCAAGATTGCTAGCGATTTGGCCGAATTCGAGTCACGAATGAACCTCTTCGAAATGCCGTATCTCGGTAATAACTGGGATGATGCTTCTCTCGAAGGTTTTCTGAACGAGCAAGTTACTACTGCCGTGCAAGATTGTGGTTGACGATGGTCTTTGGCTGTTGCCCAGAATATGATGGGCGGTGTTTATTAGGGATGTTACTCTTTGATTGTGTGAATGGATAAAAAGGCTTCATTTTGTTTTAATTAAGGTTTTTCCAGCTACGATGTTCATATATTGGAAACTAACCTACCTTATGTTTCTGCTCGAGATTTGAGTTAAAAAAAAAAAATCTAAAATCGTCCACTTTGGCAATAAACCCACTAGGAATTTGCCCCGACTCACCTCCAAATTTCGAATTCACGGGTTTTTATGGGTCGGGCCTAAAGCCCGACAAATGTCAGGCCCAACTCAGTAACATTTGGGCCATTTTAATAGATTCATTGTCTGTGCATGTAACTCCTTTTCTATTTACTTCTTTTTGGAACTAATTGCGGATTTATTGATTCTTTTTTGCCCTTCTATTTAGTGTCATTTTCTGTTAATTTTGTAACTCCAAATTGTCATCTTACGCTAAAATCGTAATGTGACCTAGTCTATAGTCAGCAGCCAATCAAGTCGCCATAAAACCATGTGGGTGTTATTTTATAGAGCGGTGGAGCCCACGAATAATTAAAACTGTCGTTGAACTAATCTTATTCTTCCATCCTATTGGTTAGGCTTGCCGTGTTCAATTCTTACACACAACAATAATGCGTTGGGCACTTATATACGTTGATTAAACTTATCATTAGGACAATCGCTGTTAAATGAAATTATAATATAAATCTGACAATTTGGTGAAATATGTCAATTTTCTCAAATATTGAATTGAGTATTACAAAACCTTAAGAAAAAGGTATAGATCTTTGATTCTTTGAACGTAACGCCACTGCAAACGTGAACTTCATGAAAATTTCTTTTACAAAACAAACGTGAATGGCTCCTACTCGTGGATAAGGATGTTGCTAGAAAGTTACTTTAACGAAAGTCTGAAAAAGACAAAAGAATATGAGGAATATAAATGTGAAAGTTTCAATCATATAATTTCCTATAAATTTAATTAAATAATGGGACGAAACGAATGCTTTTATTATCGGCCCAATGATTGAGCGTGAAAGCACGTATTTATCGCTACTGCACAAACACGTGGCTTATGTGTCCTAATCGACCGAAATTGAAACATCAAGCTTTGTCCTAATTTAAATTTATTTATTTTTACGAAAAAAATAAATTTTTTCTTATGTTTCCGTATCTTAGACATATACATAATAGCAGCTACTTTCTTTCTCCCGAAACCTAAAGATGTGATCATCTATAAAAATATCGAAGAACTGATTGATTAGTTTTTTTTATTTGAGTTCATAATTAGCCTGCCGATAAAATTTGATTTACTAACCGACATTGTTGCGGAATTTTAAGAATTATTTGCAGCAATAATTCCATAAATTAGATTTTTCATGGTTCGAGCTATAAAATGTGAGACAATATGCAATGAATATAGTTTTATACGGAGTCAACTAGCTCTGTTTTGTAATGACTTGAAAAATCGGATATCCAATCCCATTTCATTTTCTTTTTAATTTTCCATTATCAATATAATTTGCATTAATGAGATTTATTTTATATAATTGAAAAACTTGTTGACTACTATATTACATCCCATAATGACAGTAAGTACCAAGATTTGTCCTACATCCTCGCTGTAAATAACACCCAATTTTATGCCCCTATAAATACATAATATATTCATTGAGAATATAACAAAAAAAAAAAAAAGAGCCAATTACAGCGATTCTTAATATATTCTCTTCACACAGGGAGTTTCTGTGGACGAAGTCGCCGGAGCTACATTTCTCCATCTTCTCAAACCGATCTCAACTCCAAGTTGTTTTCTCAGCTGCTTCAATCATTTTCCTCTTCTTTTCCTTGTGTTTTTGTTGTAATTTTATCGGTGAGATAAACGACGATTCTTCTTGTTGTGAGTTCAAGTAGCTGCAAGAGTTGACGTTGTATCTCATGTTTGTATGTATTTGATTCGTACCAAGTAAAAGAGGAAACACAAGAGTTTGTTCAGAAAGGCGTCGACTTGAGGGTTTTCTTTTAGCCGTTCGCTGGATTTGTTTTGTTTTGTATATAGGTTTGGGAAAAATCCCTGGCAAAGCTCGTTGAATGGGAAGCAGTTGTTTGAATTGGGAGCCTCAGGCTAGGATCGAAGTGGGTGATGTTGGAAGCAGCGAAAGCTATTTGCAGAAATTCAGACTTTATGAGACTCGCGCGGTACGGAGATTTTGCTTGTTTTTTTGCTGGGTTTAATTCGATCTTGTCGAGGATTTACTTGTCTGGACGTGGATGAATTTCTGTATGTTTCTAGTGCGTGTAGTTGTTGACTGATTGTGTCTTCAGTAATAGATACACATTTTCGAGTTTTGTTTTTCGATATGTATCGGTAGTTCATAAGGTTTAGGAGAATTCTGCAAGCTGCAGAAGTTTTGTTTTGTACTTCGATTGTTGCCTAAAATGCAGATACTTGAAAAGAATATTGGAGGTCCTTTCATCGGTATATTTTAGTTCCTTAACTTTCTTTCTTGCATTTTTTGGGATCTAAATGATCGATGCACTATATTTGCTGATGTAGAACTTCTATATGATCGGGCGGGACAAGCACAGAACTCGCTGGAAAGTTTTGAAGATCGACAGATTGGAGCAGTCTGAGCTAAACATAACTGAAGACTCAACTACGTATTCAGAATTCGAATGCTATGACCTTCTGAAACGTATTCACGAAGGAAACAAATCTACTGGTGGATTGAAGTTTGTCACCACTTGCTATGGCATAGTTGGTATGAATTCTTTTTTTTTTCTCGCTTTTGATTGATTCCTTGTAGGTAGGTAAATGGCACCATTCATTCATTTTTAATTAAATTTCTGTTGGCTATTGATTATGTAGGTTTTATCAAGTTTTTGGGACCTTACTACATGCTCCTCATTACGAAAAGAAAGAAGATTGGCACAATATGTGGCCATGAAGTGTATTCCGTAGCCAAGAGAGAGATGATCCCAATACTCAGTCCTACTGTGCACGTGAATATCGCTTATTCTAAGAATGAAAACAGGTCTTTTTTGTCATTCCTAACGTGTAAATTGTTTGTTGGAAGTGAATAAAATTAGCAGAGAGGATTGACATTTCATTTGATATGCTTGTCATGTTATGCATTTCGAATAGTTATAGTTTATGTGTTAGTATTTTGGGCTTCTTCACTTTGTCTTTAGTTGTAGATTTTCTTTGGATGTTGTTCCCCGAGTTTAAGGAGAAAACGATATTAGATTTTTATTTCGAGATAGAGTATATCTTTTTCTCTTTCTTGTTTTGCCTTTTTCTTCGAGAATCCCGGGTAGTAAAATTCCCTGTAGTGCCCATTGGAAAAATCTTCCCAGCAGATTTTCAGGGGCAAAGCCACATTGGTGTTGTGATGTTAGTTTTAGCATGTTCAAAGAGACGAGGTATCTTCAAAGTTTCATGGGGTCATCAATTGCTTCTATTTTGTTATTCGAATCTTCCTTCCTTTCTGAACTTAATCTTCATTTCCATTTTTCTGTAATAAGCATATTGTGTATCTATTTACCTTCCTTTGTCTCCATCTTTTCTTCATGCATTGATCGCTAGATATAAAAAGCTCCTATGCGCCGTGGACCTCATCAGGGACTTCTTCTTCAGCTACTCCTACAACGTAATGCTTAGTCTTCAAAAGAACCTCAGCAACCGTGAAACAGGGCTCAAAATCTACGACAATATGTTCGTATGGAATGACTTCTTAACGCAAGGAATTCGCAACCATCTGAGGAATTCAGCTTGGACTGTCGCCTTGGTTCATGGGTTTTTTAAGCAGGTAAATGTGTATCTATATACGAATGTTTGTAATGATTCTCCCCCTTTTCTCTTGCCTGAACTTGCATGAATAGTTACTGCCATATCCCAGATTATGTTTTCTTATATGTACGACTGATTCGAGCAATTTCTTAAACAGGTTAAACTCTCAGTTTCTGGCCGTGATTTCCATCTGATTCTTATTGCAAGAAGATCACGTCATTACGCTGGTACGAGATATCTGAAACGAGGAGTTAATGAGAAGGGTAGAGTGGCAAATGATGTCGAAACAGAGCAAATTGTGATCGAGGAAGCATTAGAAGGGCGGCCCATGCAAATATCTTCTGTTGTGCAGAATCGAGGCTCTATACCCCTCTTTTGGTCGCAGGAGACTTCTCGGTTGAACGTTAAGCCTGATATCATACGTAATAATGCTATTTCTGTAGAGACATTATATTATATCTCCTTTTTTGTTGCGAAAAGGTTATTCCTTTTGCTGACTCCTTTTTTTTTTTCAGTTTCAATGAAGGACCATAACTACGAAGCCACCCGACTTCACTTTGAAAATCTTGTCCAGAGATATGGAAATCCAATCATAATACTAAACTTGATTAAGGTATGGTATGTTGTCTATAGTTTATACCATCAATTTATTCATCTGTTCATCGTTTTTACTTTTTGTCTTCCTTCAGACTCGTGAAAAGAAGCCCCGAGAGTCCTTTCTCCGGGCGGAGTTTGCAAAGGCCATCGAGTTGGTTAATAAAGATCTTACCCATGAAAATCGACTCAAGTTCCTTCACTGGGATTTGAGTAGATATTCTAAAAAGTAAGGGTGGCTCTTTTTTTTTCTATAGAACACTGCTCCGTTTCCAGCATTTTTATTGGATTATTTTTTCTTTCTTTCTTTTTCAGCAGTGCTGCTAGCGTGCTAGCTTATTTGGTCAAAGTGGCGTCCAATGCATTGGACTTAACTGGATATTTTTACTTACAATCATTTCCCACTTTACGGTAAGGAAGTTGGCTGCTATTAGACGTGGCCCGTGTAATATTTTCAGTTGCTTTCTTGTTGAAAATCTTTGCTTGTATTCTCTTTAAAGACTGTAAAACTGACTTGATACCTTGTACGATGTAAACCCTTTCTGAACGTTATCTTACGGTCAAACTCCTCTGCAGCGACGATGCCGAGAGTCATGAAATCTTTCCATCTAAAGATGCCGAGAATCAGTTCGATGATGATGGAATTTATTCTGTTGTCAAGCCTTCTAAGATGCAGAAAGGGGTATTGAGGACTAATTGCATCGATTGTTTGGACCGTACGAACGTAGCTCAGTACGTCTATGGACTCGTCGCTCTTGGACATCAGTTGAATGCTTTAGGATTCCTTAACGTCCCCAGCATCAGTTTAGATTCACCTTTAGCCGACGAACTGATGAAGGTGTACGAATCCATGGGAGATATCTTGGCTTTACAGTATGGTGGATCTGCTGCGCATAACAAGGTATATCCTCAAATCAAATCTAGCCTACGCGATTTTTTTGTATCGCAGAAAGTACAGTTTTATTTATTTTTGTTTTATGGCGCCTTTTTTAACAGATCTTTTCGGAGAGAAGAGGTCAGTGGAAGGCTGCGACGCATTCCCAGGAATTTCTCAGAACCCTTCAGCGTTACTACAGTAACGCGTATATGGATGCTGAGAAACAAGATGCCATTAATGTGTAAGCCTATTATTGCTCCATACGAATAAACTGCCCTTCAAAGTATCATACTTGTTCATTTCTAGCGAAGATTATGATTTTTGAATCGTTGAGAATTTCGATTTTGCTCGAGCAGATTCTTGGGGCATTTCCAGCCACAAAAGGGCAAGCCAGCTCTATGGGAACTCGACTCAGATCAGCATTACAATACTTACAGAAGTTGTCCCGCTTCTGCCGAGAATAGTACTAGGTAAACGTGTCGACTATTTATCATTACAACCTCAGTAGCCTATTCTGCAATTACCCTTTGTCAATGTACTGAATCTCTCTCTCTCTCTATCTCTCCCTCTTTCTCGCTCTCTCCATTGCAGGTCGATAATCAAAAGGTCATTTTCTGATGGAAACATACTGTGTGATAGTGACTCAACTATCGACGAGGCAGCAAATGCTATACGTACTGAAAGTTCTCGAATGCCCTTGCCCTTGAATGCCGAAGGGTGCGACAAAATGGGCCTTTCAGATTCAATTTCGACTTGCGAAAGCGATCTATCATTTTCCAGGCAATTTTACATAACTTGGCATATAAACTACCGTCTTATTACGCTGTTGCTTTCTTCCTCCCTCATGAAAAAAAAGGTGGTACAACATACCTTTTCTACCTACTTAGAAAGCGTAACCTGTTTCTGCATTTTTGTCTTTCCAGGTATACCTTGATCTCCCGCGGCGATTCGTTCAACTGCTCGAACTTTCTTGACGTCGATTGGCTCTCCTCGTCTGGAAATTCATGCGAAGAAGATTCACATGAGAGGTGATTTAACAAAAAATACCCGGGAAAGTAATTATGTTTTAAAGTTTTTTTTTTTTTTTATTCTGACAAATCGAAACATCTGTTGATCGAAGATTGCTGTTGTTTGGATCTCCGTCTACTACCAGCGTTTCGTCGAACGAAACCAAAGCAGAATCGAGCTCAAAGGTCAGTTCTTTCACCAATCTACATTGGATTTGATCTTTTTTTACTGAGATTACGTTCTTACAGGGAAAAGAAGTTGCTTCAGAAGGTCTGAAGAACTTTGGTTATTCGGACAAGTTTGTGAATTGGGTCATCAATGGAGATATGCTTTTTCCCTGAGGATAAGTTACTACGACACTGATATAAAAGCACATCAATCGAATCGTTGGTGCCTGCAATTAATGCCTGACTTAGAGGAGACGAAGAAGAAGAAGCCATTGCTGGTAAAGGATTTTGATACAAAGAAGGCAATTTTTTTTTTCGAAAATGTACATTAGAAGAGGTAGTAGTTTACTACCTACCATAGGATATGAACACATTCAATCTCTTACACACAGAAAGAAAAAGAGAAAAAGGACTGCACTTGATTGGAAGTTTAATTTTTGTAATATAATTAGGTTCAGAGAAATTGAAGAAATGAAGAGATGCCATCATTCTCACACACATGAGCGCATTTTTGAAACTGTAACTGGCGGTTAAATGAGAGAGAGGAAAAAAAAAAAGCAATTTACCCTATTTTCTTTTTATTGTTCTAATAAAACGTGTAACTTAAATTTATGGCAAGAAGAAAGAAATACAGAGGAAAACAGTAACATTCAGATTTTCAGCTGAAAATCCACTCCGAAGGAGCGCCAAGTGAATCGGCCGATCCTATTCGAGATTGGGGGTTTTTTTCTTCCGTAGGTGCTCACATAGGGATGTTTGTTGGCATCTATCTGTGTCGTTTGTGATCCCTTTTGTCCTCGTTTTCCCTTCTTAATTCTGAATATACTGTCGCTTGTTTCTGTGTAAATTTTGTCTCTGTCTTGAGGAAATAATAGGATCCATCGCTGCTATATGTGAATGCATACTGGTGGGATTTGATTTACCCAAGTGTTTTGTCTGGTAGTTTATTGTTCTCGAGATTTTTTTGTCAGTTGATTTGCCCATTTTCAATTGTTGATGATTTATGCTTCGATCATCACTGTTAAAACCTCTAGCATCGTCTGCTTTTTTTTTTTTAACTTGCTCCGATTTCTGGTCCAAAAATGTGCTCGACATGAAAGGTTATTCCACTGCCCATTGCATTGAGTTGAGGCTTTGATGTTTCTTGTGAATCATCCCTAGTTACAGACCTCAGTGGCGTGTTTGTATTTGTCAATTATTTTTATTCGTGTTCTACCTATGATGTAGTCGTTTATGGAGCTCTATACAAGATAAGGAAGCTAACACATATTACAGCCACAGGTGTGAGCTTTTTGAAAAAAAAAAAAAAAAAACAGGGATGGTGAAGTTGACTATGATCGCTCGTGTTATTGACGGCCTTCCTCTCGCGGAGGGACTGGACGATGTTAGAGATGTGTCTGATGCCGACTTTTACAAACAGCAAGTTAAATCTTTGTTCAAAAACCTCTCGAGGGGACAGAATGAGCCATCTAGAATGTCAATTGAGACAGGGCCATATATATTCCAGTATCTTTTTTATTTTTTCGCTTGTGTTCTGTGAGCTTTTTTACTCTGCTATTTTAGATTTTACGTCTTTTTGAAGGCTACTACGGTGCCCTTGAAACTGCTTCGTAGGTTTTTTTTTTGGAATACTCATGGAATGAAGTTTTAATTTACCACGACCTCTGCTCATTATTCAGCATTATATTTGTAGTAGACGTATTCCTTTTGGCTATTTATCATGGTTCGAACTTTTTTATTGATTTTTTGTCTTAAGTCTCAAACATTAGCCCTTAACTTGGGTTGTAGTTACATTATCGAAGGGCGTGTCTGCTATCTGACAATGTGCGATCGTGCTTATCCTAAGAAACTTGCATTCCCGTTTCTAGAAGACCTCAAGAATGAATTTGAGCGTGCATATGGGGATCAGATTGAAACTGCTGCTAGACCGTATGCCTTCATCAAATTTGGTAATATTTTTAATCTACTGCTATGCTTGGTTTTGGCCCTACTTATTTTAACAAGATTTAGAAATTCATGTTCCCCATTACTGATAATTTATCTCTCGTTTTGGTAGATACATTTATACAGAAGACGAAGAAATTGTACCAGGATACGAGAACCCAACGCAATATTTCAAAGTTGAACGATGAGCTTTACGAAGTTCACCAAATAATGACTCGCAATGTCCAGGAAGTTCTTGGTGTTGGCGAAAAGTTGGACCGTAAGTCATCCCATCGAGTTCCCTTTACTGCTGGATATCTACATGAAAGAATGTCAGGATAACCACAGCTTCGTCGAAATCTTTTCTTCGTGATGAAACTTTTTCTCTTCATATCCTCTTACGACGTTGCTTGAAAATCCTCTTCACTGGGGTTTTGTATTTTCTTTTTCTTTTTGCAGAGGTCAGCGAAATGTCTAATCGCTTAACCTCAGAATCCCGCATATATGCAGATAAGGCTAAGGATTTGAATCGCCAGGTTAGTTCGTCATTGGCCTTCAATCCTTAGAACACCTATGAGGAAAAAAAAAAGGGATTCAAAATTGGCTTTTAATCCCATTTTGGGCTTATGCCGAGAGATCGATTTCTTTACATCGGCTGACCATTAAATGTGATGCTTGACTTTCTATTCTAGGCTTTGATTCGGAAATTGGCACCTGTAGCAGTTGTTCTAGGAGTTGTCTTCCTCCTCTTTTGGCTCAAAAATAAACTTTGGTGATGGAATCTCTGAATCAATAGCAGCTTTCAACTTTTGTTCATTGAGAAAATCTATGAGTCAGTCTACTAATTCAAACCACGATGTTGCTATACAGAAATTCTTGGCTAGAAAGATTTCTACATTTCAACTTGATGATCTTCTCAAGTTCTTCCGCATTATGAGGAGGATAACTAATTATTTGAGATTATATTGATGTCGAACATCATTCTGTTTGCTGAAATAGGAATTTGGTGAATGAAATCGAAAGGTAAAGACCTGAGATAAACTTGCATCGTCATGGAAATGCTTCGACTATTTGCATGAAAGTTCATGGAAAAGATGACAGATAAAGAGAGAGAGAGAGAGCGATGAAGTTTCTGAACTTTTGACTGGTCGTAAAACGCGATGGTTCCAATTTTATTAACGTATTTAAAAACTAAAAAGAGAGACAAAAAAAAAATATTCTCATATTAAAGAAATAGGAGTCACTAACTAATCAAAGTCAATCATTCTTTCTCTTTAATTTTCACCAAAAGGGATGACGCCGTTGTCCTCCTCTGATCGCTGGGAGGAAATCGAGAGCAATTTCTCCACCGTCGACGCCGAGCTTCAGATGACTCTCTCAAGCTCAACCTTATCCGCCAGTGGTTCGTCGTCGCCGCCGCCGCTAGGAACGACACTCCTTGAGGACGATTTCGGCAGTATGTTCGCTGATCCTCGCAAATCCATTATCGACTTAAGTTATTTCCTCTTCGACGCACCCGAAAAGAAGAGAGACGAAGAGAGTAGAAAAAAAGTTCAGGAGTTGGACGGGGAAAGACAGATTGAACACCTCAATAGTTCAAGTAGTGCTTCTAGCAGCGTCAGAGACGGCTTGTATAGATCTATATGGAGCCTACGGGAGGTAGATCTGATCAACGCCGACGCTGTGCGCGACCTCAGATCGATCGCGCGCAGGATGATCGCTGAAAACTGCATGCATGAGTACGTCCAGGTGAGATGCGAAACACTGAATCGATATCTCAACTGAAGTAGAACCATTAATTGCTCGAGTTTTCTCACCAATTTCGAGGAGATGTAGTTTAAAATTCGTCAAGAACATATTTTAAGTTTGCAATCGATTTGAGCTCCATCCAACCCTAAATTGGAACAAAGAAAATCTGCGATGAGCTTAGTTCGATCTAGTTGAAGCAAGCTGCTTAGATGTGATTTAATTGACAAAGACCTTGTTTGGGTGTCAGAGTTGTTTGATTTCCTGCTGATTCATCCTCTGCAGATCTATTCAAGTGCTCGAAAATCAGCCATTGAAGCTACCTTACATTGGTTCAACCTCAGGAAGCTCAGCATAGGAGACGTCCAACAACTCCCTTGGGATGCACTCGAGAAACAGATCAGCTGTTGGATTCGTGCTGCGAAAGAATGCGCTCGAGTGGTCTTTCCCGCCGAACTCAGACTTTGCAGGCAGTTATTCCAAGGCCCCAACGACGACAGTGATGATGGTGGTGGCAGCGCTTCTGTGGATTATTTTTCTGATCTCAGTGTCGTCGGCGATGTGTGCTTCGCAGAGACAGTGAAAGTCCCCGCGACCCAACTATTCAGTTTTGCAGAGGCGATCAGCATAAGCATGCGATCACCCGAGAAATTGTTCAAGATACTCGATTTGCACGAAGCATTCTCCGATCTTTTGCCTGATATCGAGAAGGTTTTCAGACCAAAGTCCTGCGACTCAATTAGGCTACAGGCCACGGAAATAAAGGCCAGGCTGGCCGAAGCTGCAAGGGGGATTATATCCCAATTTGAGAACGCAGTGCTACACGAGCCATCTAAGGTCCCCGTCCCGGGCGGGACAATCCATCCCTTGACCAGATATGTAATGAATTACATCAGTTTCATAACAGAATACAAGCAGACTTTGTCAAAGCTGATCCTCTCTAAACCGTCGAGAGGCTCTGCTCATTCCATTCGTTCAGAAATGGAACTCGCCGAGGTCGAAGGGCAGGCTTCGTTCTTGGCCCTCCATTTAACATGGACCATCTCAGCTCTGACGAATAATTTGGAGGGCAAGTCGAAGCACTACAACGACCCTTCGCTGGCCCATCTGTTCATGCTGAACAACGTACACTACGTCGTCGGCAAAATCAAGCGTTTGCCTGACTTGAGACAGATGATCGGAGACAACTTTTTGAGAAAGATGACTGTCGATTACAGGGCGTCGGCGACTGGATACCAAAGGGCGACGTGGGCCGGGGTGTTGCGTTGTCTGAGAGACGAGGGTTTGCCTAACTCTAAGACGGCTGTGAAGGAGAGGTTTAGGGCTTTCAACTCCATGGTGGATGAGGTGCGTAGGACTCAGGCGACTTGGCTGGTGCCCGACTCTCAGCTCCGTGAGGAGCTTAGGATTCTTGTCTCGGACAGCCTTATATCTGCCTATCGAAGCTTCTTGGGAAGGTTTGGACATTTCGTTCGGGGCGGAAAGAACGGAGCGAAGTGCTACTCGGTCGAAGATCTCAGCGACGCATTGTTGGATCTTTTCGAGGGTTGCCCATTGTCTCTAAAGTTGTAGGTAAGATCTTTAACACCCTTTTTTGTTTAGGTCGTGATAACTGATAAGTCATTCATCTGCTCTTGCCGTTGGTGTTTTATGTGTGTTTTATAATTTTTGTTTCGATTTGTTTATATGGTGAATTGGTGGTGATCGTCATTTACTTTATGTAGATTCTTTTGTTTTCCGTCTTAGGTCGTTCCTTTTTCCTATGATGTATGTAACAACGGTGGGTTTGCAATTATAATTATTTTGAGGAGCACTTGTACGAATATATATTCTTAACTTTGTTACTGTACAGACTACAATAATAGAAGAAATCACCTAAACTGAAAATTCGAACACCTCCCTCGCAAGTCAACTAGTCTTCTCAATGATTTTAGCGCGACAGTCAGAGCCGTGTTTAACTCGCGTTCGTTAAATCATAAACTAAAAAATGCATTTTCTTAAAAAAAAATAAAAGGAGTGCAAGCGTTTTCTTGTTCTTTTCCAAGTTTTGAGTTTCAGTAGCTCAATCGTTGACGATTTCTAAAGTCTACTACGATGTTGATTCATGATCAAAGCTGAAAAGCTGCAATCAGCAGCAAAGAGATCTCAAGGAGAAACAAAAAAGTTGTTACCTTCGAATCCAAAATGCTCAGGTCATTGGTGTCAAAATTCCGATCACCGTCGTCGTCGTCATCACTCTCCGAGCAACAAGCAATCGACATACTCCACCAATGGCAGGCGGCAGCGAAGAAAGACGCCCTCGTCTTCGACTCCCACCGCCGCGGCGAGGCAGCCCTCTACATCCAAGCCGTCGACGCCGTCCAGCAATCGCCCAGCACCACGCCGGAGCTCACCCACCTCAGATCGGTCGCCATGGCGCGGCTAACGAACGAATTCCACGCCGTCTTGAGCCGACAATCGGCGCCCGCGCCCAATCTTCGAAGACCTCCCCCGACAAAGACGGCGGCCGCCACCGAGTCGTGGAGCTCCTTCACCGACAGTACGGGCTACGCAGTCAGGTACGAAGAGTTCAACGCCGGCGAGAAGCCCGGCGAGGACGCGCTCGTTTATCTAAGAGCCGTCGCCGAGAGATTGAGCTTCGGCGGTAAGATTGGTGAGTGTGTTAGGGTTTATAAGAGCGTAAGGGAGAGTTTTCTCAGGTCTCAGCTTGCTCAGCTTCGATTCGATGAGGTGGGAATAACAGTCGACAATAAACTGGGCAGATTTTCCTCCGACGAACTGATCGTGAAGATTAAGGTTTGGACACAGCTGTCCAAGATCTGCATCAAGACGCTGTTCGTAAGGGAGAAGCAGATTTGCTCGCAGATCTTCAGTGGTTTCGCCGAAGAAGACGGCGAAAAATGCTTCGTTCTTACGGTCCAAGAAATTGCGTCTTCCCTATTCGCCTTTGCAGATTCGATCACTTCGAGCAATCTTTTCTACGACAGAATCTCAGACATCTTAGGCCTATACGAAGCATTCGCATCAGTCTTAGCAGACGTTAGGAACCTCTTCGCCTGCGATTCGGGAAAGAAAATTGCAGACAAATGCGCATCAATCCTACGTAAGATCGAAGAACACGCTGCAAAAATGCTGTACGAATTCGAAAAGGACCTTCTATTCGAAATCCCATTCCCGCCCGACGAAAGAGGAGCCATCAACGAAAGAACGAGGTACGTAATGAAGAAGGTGGGCGAAATCGCCAGATACAAAGAACTCCTCTCAAGCTTGATAAGTTCAGCCCCTTCGTTACAGTTCGAAGGTTCCATTGTCAGCCCTCAAGAAACTTTCCAGGAATATTCTTACCTCAGCTTCTTAGAGCAGCATTTGGTCTTAATCCTCGAGATTCTTCAGACGAACCTCGACAAAAAGTCCAAGTCCTATGCCCACGATTCTCTAGCGCAGATCTTCAAGGCGAACAACGTACGCTACATAATTCAGAAGATCGAAACGACGGATGAGCTGAGGGAAATGCTGGGCGATTCTTACACGAGGGTTTTGGACGGGCGGGCGAGGGCTGCGATGGAGAGCTACCAAGAATCGACTTGTAAGAAGTTCTTGGCTTGTTTTGAGGAAAAGGGTCCTCGGTTTTTAGGGCAATGGGCGTCGAAAAGTGCTGCGAAAAAGGGGCTTAAGGCGTTTAACACTGCGTTCGAAGAAGTTCGATCGGTTCACAGTTTGTGGGTCGTTTTCGACCCGCGGGTTAGGAACGAGGCTCGGGTTTTCATGGCGGGGAGGTTAGTCCCGGCTTATAAGGACTTTCTGGGGAGGTTTAGGGCGGGCGGCGATGGGAAGATGAAGATGAAGATTGAACACTCAGCTGAGGAATTTGAGGCATTCTTATTGCAGAAGTTGTTTTCTGAATCTGATGATGCTGATGCATCTTAGGATTCATTCTTTACACGGATTTTTTAGGGAATGATTATCTCATTGTATTTTACTTGCAGGTTGTGAGGTTGAAACTGTGATATGTTTGCTTTTTAATATAAAAGAAAATTGAATTTACCATACTAGTTAATCTTGTTTTCAATTTTATTTAGCTGTAAACAAATAATAAGTGAGCCGATTGGCAGAAGATGACATCTCGATCACATGCCTTGCCCACACTTTTCTCTATTGCATTTATTTTGCTCTATATTTAAGTAATCGATCACAGTCATTACAATATACATATACTAGATTAAAGAAGTCCAATAATTCATATAATTTCCTGTCCGCACGAGTTTTGTCTTTGTTGGGTAAAGATAATTTTATTTATCCTCTCTCAATCTATAATCCCTGGAAAACATCTACATTCATCACCCAATTAGATAAAAAAAAAACTAAAAGTCAGCTCACTGACCAATTAAATAGCAACGCGTGGCCCTATCACAGCCGAGCTTAACTATCTTTCATCTTTACAAGTATCTCTCCAATCAGTTGGGAATATTCATTCACTCACTGATCGGAGAAATGATGAATACCAAGAAGCCAAACACGGCCTTATCTATTTTCCCTATCACCTTCCTTCTCCTCGTCTACCTCGCATCGTCGTCGTCGTCGTCGACGGAGAATAATCATCGGACGTTCATCGTCCACGTGTCGCAATCTCACAAGCCCGACCACTTCGCCACCCACCACCACTGGTACGCCGGCATCGTCCGATCGCTGCCGTCGGCGAAGCTGCTCTACACCTACCACCGCGCAGTGAGGGGCTTCTCCGTCAGGCTTTCTACATCCGATGCGGCGGCGCTCCGGCGAGTTCCCGGCGTACTCTCCCTCGTGCCCGACGCCGTGAGGCACCTTCACACCACCCACACGCCTCAGTTCTTAGGGTTGACCGATTCGTTCGGACTCTGGCCGAACTCCGAGTACGCCGATGACGTCATAATCGGAGTTTTAGACACCGGAATCTGGCCGGAGAGGGGGAGCTTCTCCGACGAGGGACTGTCGCCGGTTCCTTCTCACTGGAGAGGAAAGTGCGTCGGCGCGTCTAATTTCCCTTCTTCTTTGTGCAATCGCAAAATTATTGGAGCGAAGGCTTTCTACTCGGGCTACGAAGCTTCTAGATCTGAGGAGGAAAAGTCAAAATCGAACGCTGTGTGGTCGCCGAGGGACACCGAGGGCCACGGGACCCACACGTCGTCGACGGCGGCCGGAGCGAGGGTGGCAAACGCGAGTCTCTTCAGCTACGCGCCGGGTGAAGCGCGTGGGATGGCAGTCAAAGCTAGGATCGCTGTTTACAAGATCTGCTGGGTTAACGGCTGTTACGACTCAGACATCCTCGCCGCCATGGACGAGGCCATAGACGACGGAGTCGACGTCATCTCCCTCTCCGTCGGCGCCAACGGCTACCCGCCGCCGTACTACCGCGACTCAATCGCCATCGGAGCTTTCGGCGCGGCGGAGCACGGCGTGCTTGTCTCCTGCTCGGCCGGAAATTCCGGTCCTGACCCCTACACGGCCGTCAACATAGCCCCCTGGATTCTGACCGTCGGAGCTTCGACTCTCGACCGTGAGTTTCCGGCGGACGTAGTTTTGGGAGATGGCAGCGTCTACGGAGGGGTTTCTCTTTACGCCGGCGAACCTCTAGGTGAGAAACTGCTCCCTTTAGTCTACGCCAAGGACTGTGGAAGTAGGTACTGTTACAAGGGCAGCCTCGACCCTTCCAAGGTCGCCGGAAAAATCGTCATCTGCGACCGCGGCGGCAACGCCCGCGTGGAGAAAGGCAACGCCGTCCACCTCGCGGGCGGAGCCGCCATGATCTTGGCCAACCTGGCCGACTCCGGCGAGGAGCTTCTGGCCGACGCCCACTACATCCCGGCCACCATGGTCGGAGAAACGGCCGGCGACAAGATCCGAGCCTACGCAGAGTCAGATCCAAACCCAACAGCCACGATTAAGTTTCGAGGAACAGTGATTGGTCAGTCCCCTTCAGCGCCGCGCGTGGCTTCGTTCTCCAGCCGTGGACCAAACTATCGAACCGCCGAGATACTCAAGCCCGACGTCATCGCGCCGGGGGTCAATATTCTGGCCGGATGGACGGGCTACATCGGCCCCACCGATATAGAGTCCGACAAGAGAAGGGTCGACTTCAACATTATCTCAGGCACGTCGATGTCTTGTCCTCACGTGAGCGGGCTCGCCGCCTTGCTCAGAAAGGCTCACCCCACGTGGTCCACCGCCGCCATCAAGTCGGCCCTAATGACCACCGCTTACAACGTCGACAACGCCGGCGGGAACATAAAGGACCTAGCAACCGGGTCGGAATCGAACCCGTTTGTTCACGGGTCGGGTCACGTGGATCCCAATCGGGCTTCGGATCCTGGTCTGGTGTACGACCTCGGGGTTAGCGATTTCGTTGCTTTCTTGTGTACCATCGGCTACGATGAGAGGAGGATTTCTGTTTTCACCAAAGATGCATCTTCGGTGGATTGCGAGAAGTTGGGGCTGCTGACGCCGGGTAACTTGAACTACCCTTCTTTCTCGGTGGTGTTTGAGGGCGGCGACGGCGTGGTGAAGTACAAGAGGACGGCGAAGAACGTCGGGGGAGATGCGAACGCTGTGTACAAGGTGAAGGTGGACGCGCCGACGGGCGTGGAAGTGAGCGTCGAGCCCGGCGAGCTGGCGTTTACTGAGGAAGGAGGTGAGCTGTCTTATGAGGTGACGTTTAAGAGCGGCGGCGGCGGCGGTGGTGCTCTTGGGCTGGAAGTTGTTGGGTTGGGTAAGTCGGCTTTTGGGTCTCTTGAGTGGAGCGATGGGGCCGGCGGTCATACTGTGAGGAGCCCTATTGCTGTGCGGTGGAGCTATGGATCTGCGGCGGCGATGTGAGGTTAAGCGGCGGTGGAAGAATGAGGTTGGGCTGTTTCTTTTGTTTATTTATTGTTGTTGGCCTTTTTTTTTTTCTTTTCCTGGGTTGAGTCGAAGATTGGGAACTGATGATGTATAAATCTTCATGGATGTCGTTGGTTCTTACACACTTGTGGACTTGGGCTTCACTACTGATGTTATGTAATGTACTAAATCAATAGATTGTAATAAATGTGAAAAGCTCATGTTTTTTTATCTTTATGAGGCGATAGCTAGTGTATAAGCCAAAAGAACATGTAATGATTAATATCCGAGTCATTCATATAGTAATAGAGAACTCGGCGTAGGAAAACTCGTAGGAAACAAATAAAAACAATATGACACAATCAATTCACCGATTGGAGAAAAGCATGGATATTGTTAATTATATTGAAATAGGTTCAGAAAACAAAAACCCAAGAAACAAACACACGCATGACCCGTAAATGGATAAAGCAAATACATTAGAAACTCTATAAATCAATACAGCTGGGACCGGTCAAATTTATTAATTAAAAGAGTTATTAATTAATCAATAAACTAATAATTATTAATTTATCGATTATTAATTTATAGTGTATATTACCTTTCAAACTTCCCAAACATTCAAATAACCTTCAATCTCTTATGTCCTTAATGAACGTCAAATTAAGGATCAAACATTCAATCTCTCAAGTCTATCATAAAGCGTATGGTGTTAATGTACACTTAAGTAATAGTAATGAAGCTGATAAAGAAGATGAAGATGATGCTGAAATTTCTACCATGGAGCTCCCTTCGCGAACGACGCTATAAAAGCGGCCACCACATTGAATAATTTCTTTTTGACTACGAGAAAACAACGCCCACGGTTCTTATAATGACAAGGACAATTAGAGATTATATGCAAGGGGAAATTGATTTCAACAAAAAACTTGAGTCATTTTCAATGTAATATGAGAATGTTTTTATGGAGCATTAATTTATAATTTATATGGGACCTATAGAAATTATCAAAAGTCTATTATCTTATAATTTTAGAGAATTATTAATTTAGTACGTTATTTCCGAGTCGGGACCGGTCGAAAATATTATATTAAAGAGTTTATTATATTATCGAGTATTAATTTTTAGAGTTTCTACTGTACAAACACACTTTTAGTCTTGGATGAATCTATAAAAAAATACCCAATTGTTTAAAATTTTTAAACATAGATACCCATATCAGAAAATTTTACAGATAGGTATCTGATTTAATTTTTACCAGATTCTTAGTCATGTAATACCTTCCTATGTGTATATTGCGTATCAAAACACGTTGATATATGGTACCTAAATATAGCATATGTCGAACCTACGGTATACATGTGTGTTACATAGGGCGTACCTAAATATAGCATACGTCGTACCATTTTCTGTTTTATAGGATATCTAAATGTGTTGATATAAGGTACCCAACTGTGTTGTATGGTGTACTTTCGGGGATCGGGTACCTATGTGCAAACAATTTATTCTGTTAGGTACATACATATAAAAAAATCCTAACAGGGTACTAAATTACAAGTTTTAATCCAAATATGTACTTATGTGTAAAGTCCCCTTAGTCTTGTTATATTGTTAATTATTTCAAATTTATTTACACTTTTAGTCTTGTTATATTTCGGCCTTTTTGGTCTTTTGTTTTCGGATGTGTTAGTTGTTTCAATCTCTCTTAATGAGAGCGTATTCTCTCTCTGGGCGATCGATGTTACCAGAGGAATCTCTTAGAACTATTTAGCCTCTTGTAAATTCATTTTGTAATGAAAGCTATCGTTTAGAAAAAAAAAAAAAAAAAAAAAAAAAAAAACGCATTACCCATAAATGGACAAAGCTATACAATCCCAGAATCTTATTGAAAACAATTGCCTAAGAATCAATATAGAAGTAGAGAGTTCATCACCATAAAATGTTTAATCTATGCAGCAATAAGCATAACTCAATATCTAAACTCTCTCATCTGCATAGATATCTGACATCTCTCTTCGGTTAGCCATTAGCCACGAGCATTAAAATTCGACCCGCTCCATTCGTTCCCTGGATTATTGTTACCATTCTGCAAACACACACACACACACACACATATAGCTCATGGATAAAATAAACCCTCAAAGGACTATATATGTTCACTCATAGAATATATATATATATATATATATATATATATATAATATGCACACACCTGGTTAGGGTAAAATGAATTATCATGGGAATAGTTAGCAGGTCCCACGTCAGCATCGAATCCTTCATCATCATCTTGCATCAGCTTTTCAGACAATTTCTGAATGATGGCCTGATTAGCGAGTTTTTTGACAGAAATATTCTCATGATCGATGGGGTTATTCGAGTTCTGGTAATAATTAGCCGTATTCATCCGATTAGAGACCGACGGTATCGGTGCGTAGCTAGGGATACCATTCATGAGCCCATTCCCAACAACCGAGCTCTGCAGCCCAAACCCGCCCGGGTTCGACGGGTCGAACCACCCGTGAGCTGCCTGGCTCGCAACGTTCACCTCATTAGTAGGGGCCATCATTGGTCCATTATAGTTGTGCTGATGAGCAAACCCTCCACCATTAGACGGGCCCACATTCACGGGCCCACCTCCGACCGATTTGTGGAGCCCGGGCCCGTTATTAATGTTCGACGAGTTATAGTAGAGCCACGGTCGAGTCTCGCGGTTCGTAACGTTTAGCACATGCTGAGGAACCACCACAGGCCCAACACCTCCATTACTAGGGTTGTTCGATGAGTTATAGAGCCATGGCTGAGCCACCGCTGTCCCGCCGTGGCTCGGGTTCAGTGGGTGCTGCTGCTGAGCCGTCGCACCCGCGGGCCCGCTTCCTTCAACCACGGGCTCGCGCCCGGGCTCGTTCTGGGGCTCGTTGCTTTCGCCCGTGGCTTGATGCATGCTTGCAAAATTGGGCATGGTTCCAAACTTGGTCTCCGTGGGTCCCGTCGGTCGAGGTGGGGACCCGCTGGCCGAGTCGGTGGGGCCCGACGATTGTTTCGTTCGCCCACCTGGCAATTTCCCGTTCTGGCGACACTTCTGTAATAAAAAAACAAAAACAAGAGAAAATTAGGGTTTGTTTTCTTGGAAGAAAATTAGTGTATTCTTTTCTTACTTGGAGATGGCTGGCCACTTGCAGCCTTGTTAGCTCAGGCTCATTCATAAGCCTCAGTATGGCCTTGGGAAAGCATCCTGTAATAAAAAATTAGTACATATCATATCAGAAATTGAGGGTTTCCGCCTAAGCGATATAAATTAAAACCACAACTAAAAAAGATCATTATATATCACATTAGAAGTTGAGGGTTTCAGCCTAAAATCTATTAGCCGTATAAATTAAAACCACGACTCAGAAAGCGATCAGTATATATCACATCAGAAGTTGAGGGTTTCAGCCTAAAATCTATTAGCAATATAAATTAAGACCACAACTCAAAAAGAGATCAGTATATATCACATTAGAAGTTGAGGGTTTCAGCCTAAAATCTATTAGGAATAAAGTAAAGTAATTGCATGTTTAATATGTAGCAGAGGATAAAATAGAAATCTCAACATATGAGATCATTCGACGTAAAAAGAAAAAAGAAAAAAAAAACTCACTCCCTTCGCCGAGTTCGTTCACGGCCTTGACGAACTTGGCATGCTTCTCTTCAGTCCACGTCGTAGCTTTTCTTTTCCCCCTATAATTCCCGGCGTTCGATCGGTTATTAGTCAGAGAATAGCCGTCCTCTTCGTCTTCGTCGTTGCTCGCTCGAGTATTATTATTTTCAGTTACTTCGACGAGCGATTCTCTTGCAGGAATTCTTCTTGCCTTCTCCCAAACGGCGTGCTGCCAGAGTTGTCCGAGCACTTCTGTCGACACTGGTTTTTTTACGTAGAGAAATGCGCCGCTTTCTAAGGCTCTATACGACGTGAATAGGCTGTCGTCGTGCGTCGTCACTGCGTAAGAAAAAATGTCGTCCTAAGTTAATAATTAATATATATACATACTATATCTAGAATTTCGAGGAATAATTGAAGTGTGTAATAAAAGTTACGGGCGATTGGAATGTTCTTATTGACGCATAGTTCGAGGAGTTTGTAGCTGAGGAGATCGGCGGAGTTGACGTTGGCAACGACGACGTCGAAGATTATTGTCTCGCCCGTCGATAGCATTGAAATGGCTTGTGAAGCTAACTCCACGTGGGTCACTGTGATAAATAAATAAATAAATATTTGGGTTAATTATGTATTGAATTTATAGAGAAGTTTGGTTTAATTTAAGAGGGCACACTTGGAATTTGATGTTACATGATTGAATGTTGTATGCATGGCTTAATTGTAAACATAATGATAGATTTTAAATAAAATAGTAATAGTAATTAATGCAATCCTTCGGATAATAAGTGACGGAAGGAACTAATAGTTATTAATTAATATATCCAACAAACATCTTTTAATCATTTTGAGAAAGATTCTTACTTTTTACCTTTCTCTCTCTCTGTCTTCCCTAATTCTCAATTTCTCACCAAAGGAAAACAGTTGCTAATTCACTAAGACAAGTGTGTGTACTCTCCTATTCATACATATTTCTCAAGGGTTAACTCTATCATCAAATCTAAAAACACTTGGTGTACAGATTAAAGGAAACCTAACGAACTTTTTTTTTTTTTTTATTATGAGGAAAGAAAATTGAGTAAAATGAGTTGAAAATGAAAGACAGAGCTAAAATTTGAGAAAGCATCCCGAAAAAGTTTATCGCATTAATACATATCCGACAAAAAGGATCAAAATCGATTCGGAGTTTGTCGTTTAGAGTTCGTATCTACAACGATAAACTAACAAAGGTTAGACAAAATCAAGGGTCATTCAAAGGTGAACGTTCGACGACAAACCTAAAAACCCTAAGAATGAAATCGACGAAAACGCATGTATAGCAACAAAAGATAAAGATTGTGTTTGTGTTATGGACTTTTTACCTATGTATCCACACGCTTCGAGCATTTGCCTGATGACAAATCTGTCGAGTTCTTGATCGACTAACAACACATGAATTCCGCGAATTTGTGTAAGGAACTTCCCATTTATTGAATTACTTCCGTGAACTAAGCTCCCCTCATTGGTGAATCCAAACATGATGTTGAACCTTTAGAAACAAATCAATAAGGTATACATTAGTAGTTAGGTTTATAAGATATCAGATTTTTTTTTTTGTTGAAAAATGAGAACTTGGAATATAAATTACCAGCAAGAAATTGTATGGAGTTCTAGAAAGACCTTTTTTTGTGAATGTATATGAAAGAAGTAGATTTATGAGTGCTTTATATAGGAATTTGGTATAATGACTGTGAAACCTCAATTTGGTGAATGGATGAAGGAGAAATAATTGTGGTTTAATGACGCTAATTTTCGAATTCACCAACTTTGTCATATTATATTAATGCTCAAAGCCTTTTAAAACCCATTGTTTATTCAGTTGATAGTATCACAATAGATAATTGTTTGTGTGTTCAAAATGTGGGGCATTTTACCTATAGTTGGACAATTTCGTCTTTAATGTTACATGATGACAAAAGTGTGAGTTAAATTTTATTGTATCATGTTTTAAAGGGTGAAGAGTCCAAATTTCAAATGTGTTAATTCATTGGTACATTACACACTATAAATCCTCATAGGCACTTGCTTTTTCTCAAGTGTGGGCCTTTACACCAATGTTGCTATTAGCGTTAACATATTGCAGCTCTTCAAGAATTTCTGAATTTTTATATATGTTCACTAACTAGCTTACCACTATTCTATTTCTAGTACATATCATGCTAGAGTGATCTCTTATTATATTATATATAAGTAATAAGATAGACATACATATTATGCACAACATATCATTACATATTTCATTATTCTTCTATTGAAGGATAATTCAGTCTTTAATGAAGTTAATAAATATGTGCCCATATTTATTGGGGAAAAGATCTATTTCCAATAATAATGTCATGTCTTCATTAATTTTTCCCTTATATATATTGGCATTCTTTATTAATAATTCTATCTCATTATAACTGACCTTGTAATTATGATTTTCCACAACCAAATACATAATAAATATTTCCCAATCATTTTTTTTTCCTTAAAAGTTTCCTGAACTATCCACCAAAGCTTTCCTTCTCCACCATCTTAAAATTTCTATCAACAACATTCTTCTTCATTCTCCAAATTTACTAAGGTATCAATTTTGCTATTTAGTCACACATAAATCAAAACGAAACAACATAAATAAAATAGACAAAAAATAAGGCATCCGAATATTACAAGATTAATATTTTAGAATGTACAAGCTATAAGATAAAAAACTAAGTAAAAAGAAAACGATTATCTCCTGAATAAATAGAACAGAACGAAGAAAAGAACGAATCATTAAGTAAAACATCCTAGTCATTTACTACTTTCGGTCTCGAGTATGCAATACTTTCGCAATCTTACTGTAAGACCTTTGTCGATGTATTATCATCCTTACCTATAAATTTAGAGATTTTATATTTAGTCATCAGTGATCGAATTTCTCATATAAGATTCTCGAGATCCCTAATATAGATTTTCATATAAATCATTTTTATTCATGAATAGAAGACCACTTCAATATGATGTTGGGTCCAGACTTTAGTTAAGAAAAAATCATTAATGAGTTGCTCATGGCGTGCAAGACAACAAGGCATGTTTGAATATTATGTATGAAATTACGTTTGCACTGACGTTTTTTATTTTTGGCTTGTAGCTTGGAATTTGCCTATATAGAGGCATTGATGGATCAGTTGTAAATCACTCCAAATTAACGAGAGAGAGAGAGAGAGAGAGAGAGAGAGAGAGAGAGAGAGAGAGAGAGAGAGAGAGAGAGAGAGAGAGAGAGAGAGAGAGAGAGAGAGAGAGAGAGAGAGAATCTTGTCCGAGTGGATAGGGTGAGAGCGGGTGTAGTTTTACTGGGGTAGTTGAGAATAGGTACAAAAACATTACTCGGGTAGGTAAAGGGTCTCGGGTTTGGGTTTAAACACGAGCGTTATTTTGTACGGTGTAAATATTCTCAATATAGTAAAACTGATGACTCTCCGTGGAGGTAGGCGGTATTGGCCGAACCACGTAAAAATCTCGGTATTTTCTCGGTGCTTTCATTAAGATCCCAATAAATTGTCACGGGATTCAACATAAACATTCCGCTGAGCCCGAAATATTACTGCTCAACCCCAACAATTGGTACAGAGCCAAGCCTAATTGATATTTTGAGTATGCTCTGTGGTTGCAGCTTTGTCTGATCTTCTATATCAAAAGAGATATCAAGAAGGTTTATCGTTACGAGGGAGCCAGTGTCGGGCCAAGCTGTTGAACCTCTGCAAGGGTAATGGCGACGGAAAGCAGTTTCATAGTGCGGCAGTTTGATGGTACGGGGAGTTTCTCTCTGTGGCAGAGACGAGTGAAGGATATACTTGTTCATCAAGGTCTGGCTAAAGCTTTTAAAGGGGACATGGCAAAGGCGGAGAAAATGACGAAAGCAGACTGGGAGGATTTGGGGTCAAGATGTGTCAGCACAATTCGTTTGTACATTGCGGATAACATTATTAATAATGTTGTTAATGAGGATTCTGCACCAGACTTGTGGACGAAGTTGTAGGAGCTACACCTCGGGAAAAACTTAACCACAAAGTTAGATCTCAAGCAGGAGTTGTACCGGCTGAAGATGGAGGAAGGTGGGAATCTCATGGATCACATGAGCGTGTTCAACGGACTGGTGGATCAACTTATAAAAGTTGATGTAAAGTTGCAGGAAGAAGATAAGGCCCTTTCATTTTTTACCTTGCTTACTGATTCTTATGATAATTTGGTCACAACCATCTTGTACGGAAAGGCGATAGTGAAGATGGTGGATGTACAATCAACTTTTTTGGCGCATGAAAAGAGGAGACGATCAAATTATGGAGATAGCCAAAATTCGGCGTTGGCTATACACGGAGAGAATCGTAGAGGAAGGCTCCACGTCAGGGAATTTGGAGGTACCAACAGGTCCAAATCAAAAAATGACGGGAAGGGCATCATGTGCTACAAGTGTGGTGAGCAGGGACACATCAAGAGGAATTGTCTGACTTGGAGGACAGACAAGAACGGCAAAAAAAATTCCACAACCATGATAGCACAGGATACAGATGATGTTGTAGACGTTCTCACAGTCTATAATGATGGCGCTTTTTCTTAGAATGAATGGATATTTGATTCGGGGTCGAAGTATCATATTTGCTCCGAAAGAAAATATTTTGATACGTTCCAGAAGATACGAAGAGGTACGGTTTCCATGGCTGATGGATATCATCACGCAGTTCGTGGTGTTGGAACTGTGAAGATCAAAATGACTGACGGAGCGGTGCAAGCTTTGGGTGTGTGATCTTTGTCCCAAAGTTACGGAAGAATTTAATATACTTGAGCCAGTTAGATTCTAAGGGCTATGGGAGTATAGCAGGGGGAGTCAGTAAAATCACACGTGGCAGAAAAGCCCTACTGAAAGGAGAAGAACATGTATGTTTGTATCGTCTGGACGGGAGTGTGGTACAAAGCACTCTGACTTCGATGGGTTCATGAAAATCGCACGCGCGTGGTGAAAAGACAGACGATATTGAGAAGGGAAGTCCTGCTGGAGAAGGGATTACGTCAAAGTCCCTCTTCAGAATTGACGGGTAGAGTCGGTAAGCAGCTACACATAGTATGGCCGCGGGTGAATCAAGTTGGTAGGACCTAAATTCTTGATTCAGACATATGTAGCTGGTACAAGGAAGGCCAATGAATATTCGTGGTAATTACGAACGGGTTACTCTCAATTTCAGACTCGATCGAATGAGCGGTTGATGAGGAAGACGTTGAATGCGGCTGGAGGGGGAGAATTGTTGGGTCCAACCTTTAGTTAAGAAAAAATCAATAATGAGTTGCTCATGGCATCCAAATGGACGACACGACATCTTTGAATATTATGTATGAAATTACGTTTGCACTGACGTTTTTTATTTTGGCTTGTAGCTTGGAATTTGCCTATATAAAGGCATTGATTGATCAGTTGTAAATCACTCTAATTAATGAGAGAGAGAGAGAGAGAGAGAGAGAGAGAGAAAAGAAAATCTTATTCGGGTGGATAGAGTGAGAGCGGGTGTAGTTTTACTGGGGTAGTTGGGAATATGTACAAAAATATTACCCGATTGGGTAAAGGGTCTCGGGTTTGGTTTAAACACGAGCGTTATTTTGCACGGTGTAAAATTGTGTAATATTCTCAATATAGTAAAACCGGTGACTCTCCGTGGAGGTAGGCGGTATTGACCGAACCACTTAAAAATCTTGTTGTTTTCTCGGTGTCATTTCGGCTTTAATTAATATCCCAATAAATTGTCGCGGGGTCCAAAATAAACATTCCACTAAGCCCGAAATATTACCGCTCAACCTCAACATATGACTCAATTGGCTAACCTTGCAAGAACATTCTATCTAAGTAATCTTGTTGATTTCGTGCTAATCTTTTCATAGATACTGCCCAGCTAGATGTCATTAGGTTAGTCAAAGCTTATAAAAAATTGATGTCATCTTTTAATTTCTAACATAGTGGTAATATAATACAGTAGAGGATAATGAGATATGGAGCATGATATCTGAGGGTTTATTATCACCACTGTCTCTCCATTAGGGTAAATTTCTTGGAAAAGTGCATTTGCATGACTTAATTACAACAATGTCCCTGTTACTCTTTAGACAGCATAATTACAATAATACCACAAAAGTGACTTGACAAACCTTTTTGAAACTGACTATTATCGGGTGGCTTTATCCTTTTATATATGTAAATATATGTAAAGAATTGTTACGATTAATAGTTTGTGTACCGTATAGATATCATGGCCTTGGTTTAGAAACTTGATCGCTCTTAGGACCAACGTTTTCTAGTCTACTCTCAGAATTTCTATTTATTGAACTAAAGGAAATACGAAAAAACTCGGATCGATCTTTTTTCCTCGTCTGTCCAAGTATCGTTGCACTGTAGTAAACTTCATCTGGTAAGAATCGTAATTGCTATACATACATATATATATATATATTAAATGTAGTTTTGTTGTGGTGTTGACACATGTCTTACAATAATAATTACAATAAAAATAAATATAATATTAAAATAACTCATTTATCTTAGCTTAATTGTTAGTAAACAAATAACTATAAATAGTTAATATTTATATATAATTAACTCCGTGCATTGCACGGGTAATTACTGATATATTATATATATAAAGATTAGTGACGGGAAAATTAATCATTTTCTAATGTTTTGTTAATATAGAAGTATGCAAGGTATATTAGCCTTTTATGTAATTAAAATTGGAAGTTTTTCTAAAAACTGAGTAGGGGCCAAACGTTGGACAATACGGACAGCCCATCAATTGGCCCAAACTTATATGGGCTTCTAAGATGTTTAGGTTGAACTGTTGGGACCCAAACATTAACTTCTTTTGCGTATTACTAGTTACTAGTTACTACCACTAATTCACTTTCGTGTATTTTTGCAATATAATTAATGAAAATAGATATCTCGGAGAATAAAATTAAATTATTAAGTAATTGTGATTTTGCCTGCAATTAGACAGAAGCTGTTTCTCAAATATTATGAAAAGATATTTTCTGGTTTTTGCACCCTTTATTAAGAGGAGAGGAGTAATTAAGTTCGATGATAATAACAACAAAAAAAAATTGATAAATATATATTTTGGTAGTGATGAAATGAATATCCATGGTTGGTATGGGATATGCATCAATCGAATTACAAGCCATGGACGGACCTTAATAGGAGTGACTGCTTATTTAGGACGGACTATTGACAATATTCAATTAATTTAAACGTGATATATAAATACATAGTTGTATCCAATACAATTGGACATTTATAAGTAAGGTAAGGGTTATTTTGATTTGTGGTGTTGCAATGTTTGTAGTAAATGGAGATGCCATAATATCAAATCATATCTTTAGACCACTCCAGCCGAAAAACTCAAACGCAAAATCAAACTCATTCTCAAACTCAAAATGCAGTAGTTTACCTCCAATCGATAAACTCATTCTCAAACTCAAAAGAGAATATCTGAAATATTATTCTCATACCAACTTTTACAAATTTTCAATACTACCCACAAATTTTACAACTTCAAAATTAGATCACATATATTATTTTTTACATTCTATTGAGAAAATATATAAGAAAACTAATAATAAAATTATTATTTGTACTTGTAAAAAAACATCGAAATTTTTTTGGGTTGTTCACTTTCTGCTTGGAGATATTCTTTATAACCATATTGCCTTTTTCTTCATGAGCATAACTCAGGTACATTCAAGTCGATGATGAGAGCTATAACTACTAACTGGCCAAATCATAAGCAAGTATATGTAATCCAGATTAAATTAAGGTCATATCTGCTTCAGACGATGATCAATACCCCAACAACTTCTTAATCTGATGGAGAAGAAAGCACCCAACTTTATAATTGATTAGTACAATAGACACAAGTGTGCTGTGCCCAGCGAACTGCAGGGAAGAAAAACAGCAGCCCAATATACGCCCTCATGTATGTCGTTTTATCATTAAAATTTGAGCATGGACAGTGGATCGCGTTCTCTGAAAGGTTAAAGGACTTTTATGCAATTGTAAAACCTGAAACGCATATTTTTAGTGCAGACGCATAGATGCGTTCTAATGAGGAGAGAGAAACTATAAATTGCATTTGGTTTTTGGGTTCGGTTGGAGAAATTTTACTCCATTTTTTAGGTTTTGGAGTACCTTTGGAGATGCTCTTAGTGGTGTGAATGCGATTGGGACTTGCGCATGCATAATCGTTTTTTATAGGGTATATTACAAATCAGGCCTAAAAAATATTTTACAAATAAAGTTCAGACCCTGTCAAAAAAAACTTTAGTTTAAAGGACACAATTTTTAAAGATAAGGACATAAATTACACATGTGATATATAGTGTATATGAACTGTTATGGGATGATCGTTTTGTGTTATTTCAGAACAATGAAGTGTTATTCCAAAACAATGAAGTGTTTGTTACCGTAGAATAATAAAGTATTGCCGGACAAATCAGATCTTAAAAATAATTTTTCCTGACTAGGCGTGAACGAAAATTGCCATTTTTTTTGTATGTATAATGATTTGAAAAGGCTAAAAAGATACTATAAGTACTCCTAAATGCCGAATATTAGATATTTAATCCTCTAAGGTTTATTGCACGCCAAAGTTCCAGCACACCCTACTACTAGCCTAGGTTGAAGTATATTAATCAATAGCCCTACCTAGGAAATATTAATATGAATCAATTAATTAACAA
The DNA here is from genome assembly GCA_027422505.1 of Craterostigma plantagineum. Classification (NCBI taxonomy): domain Eukaryota; kingdom Viridiplantae; phylum Streptophyta; class Magnoliopsida; order Lamiales; family Linderniaceae; genus Craterostigma; species Craterostigma plantagineum. The sequence goes on from JAPQWV010000204.1 coordinate 564,653, forward strand.
TTATGGTACTTTGAGTTTGTAATAATATAACGTAGTGTAAGACCACTTTTCAACCGACTTTGTTGCTTGAATCTAAGACCATCTTAACTAAGCCTATGACACCTTCTTTAGAGTTTAGCAAAGGTAGAGTAGAGTATAGGCTTTTCTTTAACAACTAAGACACCATTCTTTTTGCTTAAGGCTATATGACTATATTGAGTACTCATCATAACGTATTAAGAAAATTAATATCACATTGGGTTCAAAAGCTAAATATAAAATCCAATTAAAAATTAATCATAACTTTCCTTTCTACTTTTTTAATTGTAATTAATTGATGTTTGTGTTTCGTCACAAAAATCAAGGACTTCTTATGGATTCGAACTCAACATATACTTGGAAATATCATGAAACGACCTATTTATTTCTCATTTCACCTTCAATAAACGTCCACCCAACAAAATATCTAGCCATAGATTTCATGTCCGAAGCTTTTGGACCAACGTTCATAAATTGATTTTTAGTTTTTTTACATATTTATCTTCACGAACTAACGTTTCAAGATTTCATTCTTTTGCCTTTAATTTGCTTTTACATCATGAATGCTATTGAGAGAGACACCTTTCATCTTCAGCTTCCTAAACTCACTCCAAATTCCAAAATTCTCTCGCAACTAAACGTTTTTTTAACACCATATGCCAACATGATTAAGATATTATTAACATAACACAAATTTAGAATATATCTCGAGACATAAAATTAATTAAGACACAAACAAAAACTACGATTTCATCTCACTTTATTGAAGATTAGTAGTTTCATAAACAGGCAATTCATCTCTGTAACTTCCCTCCATTAATACATTGAGAGAAAGATTATCCAACTCAAACAAATCCGAGCTCGAATAGCTCGCCGAGCCATCGTCGTCTTCGTCGGAATCTCGGCCAAAGAAACGATCTTTTTCCTCGATTTCGCGAACCGTGATAGGCTTTCGCAGATCGATTACACTTCTGATGCCATCTTTCGATGCTTTATTAAGGTTGCTGTTATGGGCCTTTTTTTGATCGAAGTCGTCTTCTACGATCACACTCACGGAAGAGAAACTCACCGATCTCTTCCCGCCATTGACGCCGCCGTTCGAAGCTTTTCTGCAAGACGGCGTCGTCTTACTGAGGCACGGCGTCGTCTTAGCATTAGACGGAGAGTCGTCGCGGGTGGACACGATTTTAGCCGTCGCCGTCTTCTTCTTCTCCTGCTTCGTATTTCCTCCATTGCTGAAAAGAGAGTTGAGGAAAACGGCGAGCTTCCCGCCGGGGGAAATCGGCTGCTTCACCTTCTTCAGATCGCCGTAGATCTTCAAAGCCCAGCTAGAATTCGTCGTCAGTAGAAACGACGACGACCCGCCGCCGCGTTCTTGCTTCGTGAAATCCGAGCCTAGTTCGTCGCCGAAGCTAGCTCGCCTTTCCCGGTTCTTGACGGCCTTCTCGAACCGGGAACAGCCGGTTCGAACCGGTTTTGGCCTGGGGAAGAAGCATTCCGACGACGGTGGTTTGATCGCCTTCAGATCGGAAAAGGGTTTCCTCAGTTTTTCATCATCACGATTATTATCCATTGACGTCTTCTTCTTCTTCTTCTCCATCCACTTGTCGATCATATAAGCTCGTTCATTGATGTCTTCTTCTTCTTCCTTTCTTACAGCGCCGCCATGCTTATTAATCTGCTTCATACGGATATTTATGGGATCCTTGTAGTAATTATCACTAGAAGTGTTTTCAGCTTCGATGGATCTGTAAATTGCGTCGAGGAGGGTGGAAGAGAATGAAGGGCTGTGGTTTGTTGAAGGGTAACTGCTGCTATACCTATGATCAACCATGGTTTTCGTTCGACATATATATAGCGAGTGAACAAAGAATGATAGGAAGAAAGCTTTATTGCCTTCTGAGAGATTAGCAAAAGCTGCAAAAAAGGGGTTAGACAACTACTGACTTGTGAGAACTAAGTACTTGTTATGTATATATGCATGTATCAAAGAGTTGGAGGCACAACAATGAAAGAATAATACGATGAGTGGGGAGTTTTGGAGTGCTGTAACAGTTGAGAAGACAAGATAGCGTGTGTGTAATGAGAGCTTTGAAGGCACGCTTCAGAGAGAGAGAGAGAGTTGCTTGTGTTTGTCCAAGTGATAGTGTGTTTTATGTTGCTTTATATTGCAAGCCAGCGATAGTTACATAAAACGCACGAGTAGTCGACAGCGTTTTATGTTTTACATTAATAAACTAAACTTGTCTGATGATATGCGTGTAGTAAGTAACATCGGGTGTGGTAAACTTTTGTAACGAATATATTGTGAGGTCTCTTAAAGTAAGTCGAATCAATTATTAAGATAATAGAAAGAAGATCGTTTGCTCGAGTGTGTATTCATGCGTGCTTTGATAGCAAATTAAACATGTAAGTTACTATGCGTACCACTACCATCTGATTGAACTCGTGGGTTCTGTGAACCTATTTTTTTTTTTGCTTTTTCAATGGGGTATCATACCTTTCTCTCATTATGATTTAAAGCGATTAAATGATAAAATAACTCAATCTTGAGCCTAAAATAAAAATAAAAACACAAACCTCCGCCCATATAAGTCATCATGGCACTCCAAGAAATTCGAAAGTGATAGATTGCCTAAGTATGACAGAGACTGTTTTTACATCTCACTAATAGCATATGATAATATTGCAAGATATAACAAAAGTCAAGGTACCAGAGCCACATAAACCTTTTTTTCTAGCATAATAATGGCAAAGATTAAATTGGCAGTCCTTGGTAAACTCATCACTCATCCGTTCTGCTCATGAATCATCATCACTATGATTTGATATCTCACTCAGAATGTAATAAATTGTAATTAGTTAGGGTTAATTTAGGGTCAGGCCCTATTTATTGTTTTAAATTGGGTTCAGGCCCTATTTACGTTTGGGTTGCTGATAAGGACCAACTGTTTGAAATAGTTAGAGAAAAAACCATTTTGACGAGAAATGACATATTCACCCTCCTAATTTTAGCACAATAACGCTGAAAATGCCATCGTCTTCAATAACCGACCGAAAAGCAGATCTCACTAAAACTTGGGTAAATTTCGGTGCTGCAGATCGAATAAGGAGGAATAGATGTTAATTTGATGTTGCAGAACTCGTTAACCATGATGGGTCTTATAAACCGAGGCATATATGGATGCTAATTACAGAAAAAACTGAAACATAAATCAAAAAAATCGTTGAGATGGTAGCCGATAACATCAAAGTTCATGACCTAATATGTTGAAATTATTGTTAATTTGATCATGGGCATGATTCGTATTGCTAATTTGCAGCTTTAATCGTCAGAAATAACGAATATAGCAAAAAATAACAAATGTCATGTGGATAATACCAAATGTTGACACAGAAATAACACATCACGGAAAGTTAATAACGCATTGTTTGTCATTAATAACACATTTTGTATACAAGTAATGGATCGGGAGAAAAAGAACGAAATCAGAAAACGATACTAAAAACAGATGAAAACTGCATAAATCACGTCGTTATTGACTCAATAAGATAAAATAGACCTCAATTTCTCATCGGTACCTCGAATTTATACCGATTAGTTGCAAGAAACGGATATTAAATTTTTTCTAAATCGTGTAAAAAAGAAACTTATAACATGAAAAAAAATAACAAATATCTAATGGTTAATAACTGATATTGACTTAGAAGTAACACGTCACGGAAACGTAATAACACACTATCTGTCGTAAATAACACATTCTGTATACAACCAATGGATCGGGAGAAAAAGAACGAAAATCACAAACGACACTAAAAAACAGATGAAAACTGCATAAATCACGTCGTTATTGACTCAATAAGATAAAATAGACCTCAATTTCTCATGGGTACCTCGAATTTATACCGATTAGTTGCAAGAAACGAATATTATATTTTCTCTAAATCGCGTAAATATAAATACTTATAACATAGCAAAAAATAACAAATGTCGTACGGTTAATAACAAATTTTGACTTATAAGTAACACGTCACTGAAAGGTAATAACAAATTGTTTGTCGTAAATAACACAGTCTGTATACAAGTAATGGATCGAGGAATAAAACGAAAATCACAAACGACACTAAAAAACAAGATGAAAAGTGCATTAATCATGTCGTCATTGACTCAATAAGGTAAAATAGACCTCAATTGCTCATGGGTACCTCGAATTTATACCGATTAGTTGCAAGAAACGTATATTATAATTTCCCTAAATCGTGTAAAAAATAAATACTTATAACATAGCAAAAAATAACAAATGTCTTGTGGTTAATAACAAATTTTGACTTAGAAGTAACACGTCGCTTAAAGGTAATAACGCATTGTTTGTCGTAAATAACACAGTCTGTATACAGGTAATGGATCGAATAAAACGAAAATCACAAACGACACTAAAAACAGATCGAAAACTGCATAAATCTCATTGTTTGTGACTAAATAAAGTTTTCCCATCCTCAATTTCAGATGGGTCTTACTATTAAAAACGAATTTTAGCTTTCTCTAAGACTAAAACGTTTTTTAAGTGAGTAACAGTTTACACAACAAATATAACACATATACATGTAAAAAAAACACTTCATTGAGAACATTCTAGAAGGTTCTACCGTCAGAGAATTTAACGAAATTGTCAAGCATATTTACAGGACTTTCTCAAAATTGTACCACATTAATTGGAAACAATAACACACGTTAGGTTAAAAAAAACAACTCGAACTCAATTAATAACACACTGATCAATACTGATACCTTATAAATGTTATTTAATACCACGTCAATAATTCGATTAATTTGTACGAAAATAAACTTTTATTTTGGATGTTTAATATGGATGTTCATGTAAATATATAATTTGATGAAGTTTAATCACCACATTCCTTTAAAATACACATTACGCGAAATTTGATGTCAATAGAAGAATGTTGATCTCAATAGATATAAACATGTAGTCCTCAATTGCAAAACATAGACTATCACCTCTTTAATGGAACATAACATTACAAATTGCACCACAAACATGTTCAAACGTCAACATTAAGTACTAATAACATTTATAGACCACAAACACAAAATATTAAGCTCAAAACCCTAAATCCGAGGCCCGAAACCCTAAACCCTAAACCCTAAACCCCGAACCCCAAAATTTTTTTAAGGTTGTAGAAATACCTGCACAAGTCGTGGATCATTCTCCCAAAATTTCATGTCGTAAACCCTTAATCTTAACCTCGAACCCGTAAGTCCTAAACCCCAAAAACTATCGTCAATTTCATATGAATGTTGATAAGTTTCACAAAAATAACAAATGTCTTAAGGGTAATAACAAATGTTGACTAAAAAATAATTCATCGCTAAAAGTTAATAACGCATTGTCTGTTGTAAATAACACATTTTGTATACAACCAATGGATCGGGAAAAAGAACGAAAATCACAAACGACACTAAAAAACAGATGAAAATTGCATAAATCACGTCGTTATTGACTCAATAAGATAAAATAGACCTCAATTTCTCATGGGTACCTCGAATTTATACCGATTAGTTGCAAGAAACGTATATTATATTTTCCCTAAATCGTGTAAAAAAGAAATACTTATAACATAGCAAAAAATAACAATTGTCTTACGGTTAATAACAAATTTTGACTCAGAAGTAACACGTCGCTGAAAGGTAATAACAAATTGTCCGTCGTAAATAACACAGTCTGTATACAAGTAACGGATTGAAAGGAATAAAACGTAATCACAAACGACACTAAAAAACAAGATGAAAAGTGCATAAATCACGTCGTTATTGACTCAATAAGGTCAAATAGACCTTAATTTCTCATGGGTACCTCGAATTTATAGCGATTAATTGCAAGAAACGTATATTATATTTTCCCTAAATCGTGTAAAAAAGAAATACTTATAACATAGCAAAAAATAACGAATTTATCATGTTTAATAACTGGTGCTGACTAATAGGTAACATTTAGCTAAAATTTAATAACTCTCTATCTGTCTTAAATAACACAATCTGCATTGAAGCAATGCAACGCGAGGAATAGCGAAAATCACATCCGACGCTGAAAAACAGATGAAAACTGCATAAATATCTGTGTTATTGACTCAATTAGGTAAAATAAACCTAGATTTCTCATGGGTACCTCGAATTTATACCGATTACTTGCAATTTATGTCGAAATCTAAATGCGATTTGCCATTAGGTTCTCGAATTTGCACCCTAATTAGACAAGCATATTCGACCTCGTGCGTCGTCAATATCATAATGACACGTCGAATCGGTTGCATGGGGCAGTCGAATTTGTTTGGCTCGATTCAGTGTAAGAAAAATGACTTCGATCGTTAAATGCAAAAAATTCTGTCGAGAACATTTTGCAGTAGAGAAGTAACATAAGATTATGGAATAATAACGTATTTGTCTTCCAAATTAACAAAATGCGGTAGCTGTGTGACATATAATGAAGTAAAAATAACAATTCATATAAGAGCAAAAGAACATGTCGCGAGATCCGCTGGAAAATAAAGCCAAGGGTATTTTCGTCAAACTCTACTTTTGGGTCCTTTACTCGATTTTTACAAAAAAGTAGGTCTCTTAAACTTAATCAACTTCTGACAGGGTCTGACGGGTAATTGCAAACTTAAGGGGGGCCTGAAATGAAATCTTCCCAATTAGTTAACTAAGGCCCTAAAAGACAGCAACTCAATAGCTGCTAAAACCATTTAGAAAGTTTCAGTATAACCAATCAAGATGCAACTCATCAACACTGTTAAAAGATATAGCAACAAAAGAAAACCGCTGCTATCATTCACAATGCAGACAACGATAATTTCAGGAGAAGAGTATAAAACTTTAGTTTGAAATAAAGGAAATGGTGGGGATGAAAAGGGTTAACATCACAGAAAAGAGGTGCCTTGGCAATCCCTAGGTGAAAGAAACATCACATCATATAATGAATGATAAAGCATACAAATGAAAGAATGATCCATAAAATCAAGGAGATGGGCAAAGAATCTTTAGGTATAGCTTTCCTTCTCTGAGAAAAGCGAAAAACCAGACAACATGACAACAGGTAACTATTCTATTGTTCACACGCATACAATGCTTTTTCCCCTTCAGAAACGAGGTACAGAGAGAATATAAATAAAGTTGCTCATAGAAGAGTCCAATTTTCAAGACGATTTTAACCATTAAACCATGTGGAAGTGATTCGAGGTCCAACATGTTTGAAGGTGTCTTTAGGTAAAAAAGGAAAGACAGAAACTTAAATCTACCACATTCACAAATTTTAAACCCATTCCCAACCTTTTCTTTGCCATGTTTTTAAAACTGGAGGCCATAAAGAAAGAGACTTGCAGATGGCGAAATTCCTATCACAGCATAATTCATTGATATAATAGTTGAAGCATCTTTGACATCTAATCTTAAGGCAAAAATTCAAGTACCTACAGCTAACGCCCACCCCTTGAAGCCACAGAAGGCTGCATTGGACTCTGTCTAGAAGTTTGGGGTCCAACTCATATGACCCCCCATTTGTGGTTGCTGATAGGCAACGATTTGGGCGGCGGCAGCAGAAGAAGCCACACCAACACCGACGTTAGCGCCCATGGTGGGGCCCAAAGGATGGGGGCTTGCAACAGGATTTGGCTGAGGTGGAGGATGGTACATCCCTTGGAATTGCACGTGAGGCGATTGGGCAGCAGCTGCTGGGTTAAATGATACATGGCCACTGTGTGATGTTAAATAAGCCGGCGGAGGTGTTTGTCCAGAAATGTTGTAATAAGATGCTGATTGAAGGCCTGGGATGTCCCTTGGATTCATCCAAATTTCAGATGTCTCAGCCTGCAATAGACAACACAACAAATGGGAGAACATAAACCAGTGATTCGCCTTCTTGCATACTTCTTACTCAAAAACAGAACGGAAGATCAAACCAAACTAGTTATTCACAGCTCAAGCACATTCGCTAAAAGACAATTGAATGACCTCGTTTTGATAATACGTCATACAAATCAATATTTCTCTATTCATCTATTGTTCACAAACTTTTACACACTCATCCCACAAACAAGAAGAGTCAGCAACAGATTTCGTTCTTTGAAAACTAAAAGGACAACTGGCTTGCTCTTTTTTCACAAACTATAGCCAGAAAAGGAGAAAATAATGGCCACTAGTACTTGATTTGCCAAATAATGGCAGATCATTTATAATGATCTAAGCAAACAACCCATACTTCTATGAACAGCTATTCTGGTGACATCATGGTAGAATAAGTACTAGATCATTTAGGAGGACACATTTAAAGGTGGTTACCTGCTGGGGGTTCTGAACATAGAGACTGTCGTTATACTTGATCCTAGAGGCATCTTCAGTGCTTCCAACTAGCCCAGGAGTACTAATAGCATAACCAGCTGGACTGGTAAGATTTCCAAATCCAGTAGGACTAGTACCGGAAAGTACAGGCTTAAATTGCTGCATCCCATACTTGACACCGGTCTGAGGTAGATGGGAGTTATTCCCTGGCATCAGCAAGTAGCTGCTTCCATTTGAAGGGTGTGGATAGGCAGGATTGTTTGAATAAGCAGGCACAGGCATTGGAGGAACATAAACAGGAGGTAAAAACTGACGATATTGCATGAGATTAGCAAACTGTGAAGCATGCATAGGGGGATACATCTGGGCAATATGCTGCTGCTGCTGATGTTGTAACATTGAAATGGAGGATGCGGGAATGGAGTTTGTCACATTAGTATTCAAGACCTGTGAAGAAACCAATACTTAATTCAAACATGCAAACCTTACCAATGGATCCAATTTAAAAACCCAAACTGTCAAATTTGAAGTTCATCCAAAACTAGTTCATGCAACCTGGAGTAACATCATTCCAAGCTAACCTCTTGAGGTGATGGCAGACCAGGTCCAGTAATGGTTTCATCAACAACCGGGTGGAAGTATGACATATCCATCTGTGGCTGTGGCTCATAGCCCTGCTATCGAGCAAGACAATAAAATAAAATAACTCAGCATCCTAGCAAAAAATGTAATTTATTCCTACAGATCCTGTCACATAAGTTATTGATGATGGAATTACCGTGAAGCTCGGCAATTCTGAAGTTTCCTGGTGCTTCAGTGGTTCTGAATTGTAAGATGGACTGCTATTTTGTACTAATCCAACACTAGCATAGTTTTCATGATGCTGTGGACTTAAAGACTCTTTATTCTCATGTAGTTGCTGGTCGGATTCAACACCCAATGCAGGAGATATGGATCCTGAGCTTTGCACAGGAGAATCTGTCATCTTCAACTGTCCAGTACTGGTAGGATCACTTTCTAAAGATTCCGGGGTAGCGGTAGACATTGGAATGCTACAATTACAAAGAACTTGATCAGTTCCACAATGACCAATTAAATAAGTCAATTTCCATTCAGAAACACAAGGAGCAAATTTTTTTTTTTGCAAGAAACATATTTGGAAAATACATATAACGTGACATTAGATTTGATCTAACACCACAAAGATTGGCCACACTTTTTTCTATGCAAACTACTAGTTAGACTTAAGCCATCCAAAAGCAAAGAATAGATGATAAACGAAATATTCAATAAGGGTCTCCTGGAGAATAAAGGACACCTAACAGTACTCAATTCTTGGTAGAAGTAGCACTCAAACAAATTGGGCAGGGAATTTGTCAACTGTTGAAAGACATTTCAATAAAATTGTGACAAGAGGAACCATCTCAAAAGAGCAGTAAATTAATCAAACCCACCTATCCGAAGGTTCAGTAGATAGTTCTTCTGAACCCTTGGAATCAGTGAAATTTAAAGATCCTAATTGAGTTCCCAGGCTTCCAAAGGTCAGCCGGCTTCTGTCTGACTCTGAGACATGGATATGAGCAGCTATAATCACATTAGGATTCTCAGAAAGGTTTAATGCAGACATGTTGTCTTGCATCTGAATGGTTTCCTCCTTCAAGTCCCCTGCATTGTCTGCTGGAGGAGAGACAGCTTGTTCAGGGGATTTGATCGACCCAGGACCATTGGCACTTGGCTTGACCGTTGATTTTGGTTTCCACTCCTTATTAGGCCGGGAAGCTACATAAGGGAAAACGACTATGATCTATAGAACTCCTAAGAAGCGAAGAAATCAGGAGATAATCGATAATGATGCAGGAACTCAGAGAAAAACATAAGAATTCAAAAAGAGCTTTATGACATATACCTTTACAATGGTTCAAGTTATGATGAGATCTACCACTATGTTGATTAGTTGAAACAGGTCCGCCAGCAGCACGAATAGGAAAAGATTCAGTTATCTTAGTTTTACTGGATTCGTCACTTTTTGATACAACAGGCAATAATCTTACTGACTTTTTCAAGTCTTCATCTTGTGCTGATTGTGAATAAGCGGGTGGTACATGAATATGATCGGAAGAGGATGAATGAAGCTGGGAATTATTTGCCTTCATTTGACGGTGCAACGAATTAAAAACAGGAAGGCGCTTCCCATCGATTTCCTTCCCCTCATACTCATCTGATTTGGGATTCTTAATTTTTCCAGGGTGTGGTTCAGTAGGAACATTATAAACCTGAGAAGAAATCTGACCCATTCGACGCTTCTGGTGCCCAGAACTGCTGCTAAAATAGTTTTCATGAAATAAGAGCAAATAAAAAAACAAGTCAAAACAAGATTCAAACATTTTCAAAGTTAACTGTCAAAAACGTTTTAGTGGGGAACTAGAGAAAAAAGCTTCTGGAAAAGGAAACTTCATTGCTTCTAGCTTATTTATCATAAATGCTGATTAAATCCTTGAGATGAAACCGGTAACCTTACCTCTTGGAAGACTTGTCAAAGACGATCTCCTCGGCATTAGAACTTTGAGCAGGCTTTGAATCTCTACTGACGTTTTGACCAATTCTATTGTCTCGAACAACACGGAACTCTACATTGGCCCCTGCATCAAATTAACTGTATCTATCAATAAAGTAAGACAGGAAAACCGGATTGCTCCTAGGCACAAGGCTTAAGTAAAACTGCGTGCAGCTCCTTAAAAGAAAAAAAAGAGTTAGCACCCCCGCACCGGGTTCCCGACCAAGTATACGTTTTCGGCCAGTCAACTTTAATTCCAGCTATAATATCACATGGACATAGAGATATAGTATTACCAGATGAAACGTTTCGACCAGCTCCGACTCTTCGAGACTCATGGTCGTGGTCGACATATGAAATATTTTTAACTGGTATGCGAACAGTCTCAGTATCAATATTTTTTCTGACTTCTTCAGCAGCAGAAGTTTTGTTCCCTTTATTCTAAGAAACAGAAAAAATGGATTACATGCAACTTCAAATCATTAGGCTGAAAGGTGAAACAACTGAAATAAAGCCAATCCCCACTTCTATGGTTCAACATCCACCATAACCACAAAAGAGATGGGCATTAAGTTTTACAAAACAAAATGAATCAACTAAACTATGATGATTAAACGAAGAAATTTGCTCATGTTTGTGCTTGGGTACTTGGCATTTTCACATGCTCAACACAAACGCTAAGTCTGACACATGGTAAAGTAGCGAATACTTAAGTTTATGCACTGTACGAAATATTAGGAATTCTTTCAAAATTCTAATATAAACACAGTCCACTAACACAGCCAATGAAGCAGCATAAATACACACCTCCTGTCTTCTGTCTCTTCTTCTCTTCACCAAATGAAATGGATCTACAAGCAAGAAAAGCCACATAAAGTAAAATCCCACTCACAATAGAAAATCAGACTACAAAAACATTGTTCATAGTAATACTTCAAAAACAAACCAATTCCAGCCCAACATAACACCGCGCCATCCCTAAAAGTCCATACAACATGAACCACGGAACAAAAAACCTGAGTACATCCTACAAGGAGCTATAATCGCAGAAAATATCCCAATCAAAAGAAGTGACCGACCTTGATTTAAAAGCCTCTGAATAGTTTCATAAGGATCCATGTTATTCTCCTTAAGCGCGACGTAGACATCGGCATCGGAATGATTTCTGACAACCTCTCTGATCGATTGTACCGTCCTACGCACATCAGCTGATAAAACCTGCGCACCACCCTCCGTTCTCGAACTCGATACCATCTTCACAAGCGAAATTTATCGATTCTATCAGCTCCACGACATCAATTGACAGCACAAACAAAAGCCCTAGAACAAATTTAGGGTTTCAAGGTTCATCACATTGAGACAAAGAAAGACGATAACGGCGGGAGAAATGAACATCGCTGATTCGAGGGTTTATGGAATCAGAAGAAACGGATAGAAAAAAATTAAATTTCGTAGTTTTAATTCTTAAAAGATTTGAAAAATTGAAATTAACTCCTGAATGTAAATTGTAGATTTCCGATAAAAAAATCAAAATATTTGGTGGGGCCAGCGGACTCGTCAACAATGTGTTCTTTCTACACTGCTGCTTTCTGTTCTTTCTTTTGAGCTTGAAACCCCCGAAAAAGAAAAACAATCATTTATTAATTATTTTTTTCACTCTTCTGCAAAGCAAAGCTGTGAGGTCAAAAGGCGAAAGAAGAGAGCTGAGCTGAAAGATGGACGCGCCTTACCAACCTCGTACCGTCGAACAGGTCTTCAAGGATTATAAGGGTCGTAGGGCTGGAATCGTTAAAGCCCTTACTACAGGTTTTCTGCTTTTGCGTAGTGTGTGTGTGTGTGTGTGTGTGTGTGTGCGGTGTGAAGAATTGCGTCTTTTCTATTGTTGATTTTTCTGGTGGGTTTCTGCAGATGTTGAAGAGTTTTTCCAGCAGTGCGATCCTGGTAAGGATTACTTTTGGAGGATTGATTCTCGATTGTTTCTGATCGCCCCCTTTCGCTTTTGTGTTTTTGATCGTGGGATTTTTGTTTGAGGTTATTGCTGGTAAAATTGAAGCTCCAATTCTATTAGTTTACTTTGGGAAATCGTCGTACCTGATTGGATTATTTCTTGTCTTTCCATATGGTTCTCCATTTGTTTACTTGTGTTGTGAGCATCAGTTAACAATTTCCTCAAATGGTTAGTCTAGTTTCTCGAACGTGATTCAAGCGGATTTACTAGTTCCAATGAGCTCGGGCATTTCCTTGGTTGGCCTCTTCACCAAGCCCGCGTGTATCTGTTCTGCCCCCCATTGTTTTATGCTATTGCTATTTGCTCATCATCGTTCCTTTGTATCTGTAACTTTGCAGAGAAGGAGAACTTATGCTTGTATGCTCAACCAAACGAGCAGTGGGAGGTCAATTTGCCCACTGAAGAAGTGCCTCCCGAACTTCCCGAGCCTGCTATTGGTATCAACTTTGCGAGGGATGGAATGCAAGAAAAAGATTGGATAACGATGGTTGCTGTCCACAGCGATGCTTGGCTTCTTGGAGTTGCCTTCTATTTCGCAGCGAGATTTGCACTTGATAAATCTGACAGGTGGATAATCAAATTGTTACGAACTTTGAGTTTTTTCTCTTTTCATGAATGAGCAGTTTTTATGAATTCGGTATTTTGGCCCTGCGTATGTTTGTGCCCTTGTGATTCTTGCTCAGAAACCGCCTTTTCAACATGATCAACAACCTCCCGACTGTCTATGAAGTCGTGAGTGGCGCCGCCAAGAAACAACAGAAGGACAAGTCATCGCTCTCGAATCGTAGCAACAGCAAATCGAAGTCAAACTCCAAACCTGTAAGAGATTGAGGACTTTTCTATTCTTCACATTAACTTCTTGATAAAATTACGCTTTTATGTTCTGTTTGGCGATTCTGGGAACTTCAAACGCAGGCAAAGTCTTCGAAATCGCAGCCAAACGATGATGAAGAGGATGGCTTGGAGGAGGAAGACGGTGAGGAGCATGGAGAAACTCTGTGCGGCGCCTGTGGCGAGAACTACGCCTCTGATGAGTTTTGGATTTGCTGTGACATTTGCGAGACTTGGTTTCATGGGAAGTGTGTTAAGATCACTCCTGCCAAAGCCGAGCACATCAAACAGTACAAGTGCCCATCGTGCAGCAGCAAGAAAGCTCGCACTTAGTCTGTAAGTTCTAGCTCTGGAATTTCTGTAAGAAGACTCGGGTTTATATCCCTTGGTTCGAATAGTTGCGTTTTTTGTGTCTATCCCATAACATTAGCTGCAATGTCGTTCGTTGTACAATGTTACTGATACTTTCAGAATTAGGCCTCTGGCATCGTGGTAACTATTGGTGGTACATCAAACATTTCTGGCAAATTGGGTTTTTACAGTTGAATCTTCGAACATAAACAACTATGATTCAACAAATGGAAAACACAAGAATAGAAAAACTAATCAGCCACAGATTATTGCACTACTACACTGATGGGAACAGAGGAAAGAAAAATCAAGAGAAAGCTATATAACTTATACATCTGCTTCTCTAATTTCTGTAGATCAGTTAGTTCATGATGCCATGAATTCAACATCTTTGGCCGAGAGGCGTTTCAAGAACTCATACGTAGTGATCATCGTGGTGGCCGACAAGGACATAGACGCACACCTCGGGCCCAAACCTCTATAACAAGCAGACCAACCGCCTTCTTTCACAAGTCTCCTAACGGTTTGTCCTAAACTCAACCTCCTCTTACCATTTTCGTCCCCGTCCAAAACCTGAAGCCTAGTCTTGATAGTGTCTAAAGGCATCGTTACAAAGGCCGACAGCCCACCAGCCACAGCTGCGCTGATCCCTTGAATCGCCACTACTTTTTTAGAATCTGATCTAAGCCCACTATTCCCAGTGCCTTCTTTGCTGTCAATTTCATCAAAGCCCACAACTTCATCGCGCGAAAAAGACTCGATCTTTCCCCAAATCACCCTTTGAATCACAGAATAAGAAGCCCACCACACTGCGTTCGAAGGGGCGTAGGTCAATATCGATATCCCAAATCCTCTGTACAGCCCTCTTATCCCATCTAACTTCACAATCTTTCGAAACGCATCGATCCCACTTGAGTATTGCTGGGCCATA
Source organism: Craterostigma plantagineum (assembly GCA_027422505.1). Classification (NCBI taxonomy): domain Eukaryota; kingdom Viridiplantae; phylum Streptophyta; class Magnoliopsida; order Lamiales; family Linderniaceae; genus Craterostigma; species Craterostigma plantagineum. Next base: position 579,699 of record JAPQWV010000204.1, read on the forward strand.
AGCCTCTGGCTTATTACATCGGTTGGTGTCCAAACCAACTGAGCTGCCATGGCAGCGCTCAAGCCTCCTATGGCGTTAGCTGCAGCCGAAGCAGTAGGCTCGGGAAATCCGAGCCTAACGGCTGAGGTGGCGACGCTGCTCTTGGTAACTTCGAGGGAAGCCATGTAAAGAGCTCTAGCAGGTATGGTGCCTATCAAGGAAGTTCCCAGCCCTCGATACAATCCTCGAAAACCCTCGTGATTCTTGATCAAAGAAGCTGTCTTTATGCAGGAAATCTGGGATTGAGACACTTGTTGCCTTGTTTTCAACACGACGATTGGGTATAAGAGAGTCGAAACGCCAGAAAACAGAGCTGCCCCTACGACGAAGAATCTCGATTTGTCTAGCATATGCCAGTCTATGTCCGAAGGAATGTGAAGCCTTTGAGCCGTGGGTTCACCGTGGGCAGCAGCTGCTAAACTCATCCTCTCAATCTATCCCCTATCAATTTCAGTACAGTTCTAATTGAACAGCACGCAAGTGTGAAATCCCACTTGCGAAAATTGCTCTAATCTCCGATATATAGACGCTATTCCAAGAATCAACTGTATCATAAAGCTCCGATCTTTGACAGCGCCGAAGAAGATTGTATTCCTTCAGGAAAGAGATGGGAATCGTATTCTCATCGAGGGCCTTTGCGATCGAATCGAAGAGGGTTGAGTTTTTTTTTCCCGAATAAATTTAGGGGAAAAGCGATCAATTTAGTAAGCAAGATTGTTGATTATAACCAGTTAATATAACGTGTGTGCACGCTAATTTGCGATTTCGAAACCCATCGTTTGGTAAGAACGCATCGATCACTTTCGTCGTTGGCTCAACTCAAAGTGTGACCATTTAGAAAAGTATGCATAGAAAAGAGGTTAAAGAAAGGGTATATTAGGTGTCAGAACCCATTTATAGTTTTACTTTGGGTCCAGGCCCTATCTAGGTTTCGTTCACTGATAAGGACCAACTGTTTGGAAATTTTAGAGAAAAACATCATTTAGACACGAAATGACATATTCACCCTCCTAATTTGCCACAATTACACTGAAATACCATCGTCTTCAACATCCGATCGAAATGCAGATCTCACCAAAACTTGGGTTCAAACTTGGGTTCAATCTTGTGTTGCATATCAAACTATCGATATTATTACATGTGATAAACCCAAATCAAAGAAATATCGTCAATTTGCTAAGATTGCAGTTGCTGTGACCAAATATGTTGAAATTATCGTCAGTTTGATATGAATGTTGATAAGTTTCGCAAAAATAACAAATGTCTTAAGGATAATAAGAAATGTTGACACAGAAATAACACATCACTGAAAGGTAATAACGCCTTGTTTGCCATAAATAACACATCATGTATACAACCAATGGATCGGGAGAAAATGAACGAAAATCACAAACGACAGTAAAAACAGATGAAAACATCATAAATCACGTCGTTATTGACTTAATTATGTAAAATAGACATCAATTTCTCATGGGTACCTCGAATTTATACCGATTAGTTGCAAGAAACGGATATTGTATTTTCCCCAAATCGTGTAAAAAAGAAATACTTGTAACATAGCAAAAATAACAAATGTCTTATGGTTAATAAAAAATGTTAACTTAGAAGTAACACGTCGCTGAAAGGTAATAACACTTTGTTTGTCGTAAATAACATATTATGTATACAACCAATGGATCGAGAGAAAAAGAACGAAAATCATAAACGACACTAAAAACAAATGAAAACTGCATAATCACGTCGTTATTGAGTCAATAATGTAACATAAACCTCAATTTCTCATGGGTACCTCAAATATGTACATATTACTTGCACGAAACGGATATTATATTTTCCCTAAATCGTGTAAAAAGAAATAGTTATGGCATAGCAACAAAAACAAATGTCTTATGGTTAATAACAAGTGTTGACTTAGACGTAACACGTTGCTGAAAGGTAATAACGCATTTTTTGTCGTAAATAACACATTTTGCATACAACCAATGGATCGGGGCAAAAAGAGCGAAAATCACAGACGACTCTAAAAAATAGATGAAAATTGCATAAATCTCGTCGTTATTGACTCATTAAGGCAATATAGACCTCAATTTCTCATGGGTACCTCGAATTTATACCGATTAGTTGCAAGAAACGGATATTATATTTTTCGTAAATCGTGTAAAAAAAAATACTTATAACATAGCAACAAATAACAAATGTCATATGGTTAATAACAAATGTTGACTTAGAAGTAACACGTCTCTGAAAGGTAATAACGCCTTGTTTGTCGTAAATAACACATTCTGTACAACTAATGGATCGGGGCAACAAGAGCGAAAATCACAGACGACTTTAAAAAATAGATGAAAACTACATAAATCTCATCGTTATTGACTCAATAAAGTAAAATTGACCTCAATTTCTTATGGGTACGTCGAATTTATACCGATTACTTGCAATTTATGTCAAAATCTAGATTCGATTTACCATTATATTCTCAATACGCTAAAACCGCATAAATGTCGGTGTTATTGGCCCAATCGACTAAAAATCACGATGTTAATGATGAACAGTGGTGTAAATAAAGTCAATTAATTTAATGCCGGTGTTAAAGTTTGTGTTTTTAGTGAAACTATGATTAAGCAAACAAAAACTTACGTTTTAACACAAAGATGATAACTGATAGCATATGGACATGTTGTCATGACGGATTGATCTATGCTGATAACACATAGTTCGGAATTTTCTAGAAGCTTTGCGATGCATCTGGATGGTTCTGTGTGGTCAGTGAATACCACCATGATTGACCCGTTATATATTAACACATTTTCAGAATAAAATACCTCTTTCTTATGTTAGCGAAATCAAGAAAAACTTACGTTATAACACAAAATAGTGGACTTATAACGGATTATATGTTGTCAATAACACTTTACTAATTCGAAAAATTTCGATCGTTGATGCACTTATTCCAGAAAGGTGTAAGATTTTCATAAAGGAAAATATATAATTTGATGAATTTAAACCAAAGAACTCACTCACAAATCAAATTTTATTGACGTTGAGGTTAATGATCCAATGTTGTGGTTGTTTGTCATGTAACCAAGGTCCCATTCGTTGCAAACATAGAGTATACTTCATAATGTGAAATGTAACATTAAAAATTATATCATGAAAGAGCTCTAAGTTCGACATTACATCACAAGCAACATTTATAAAATATAACCCTAAACCCTAACCCCAAAACCCTAACCCCCAAACTCCAAACCTCGAACCCCCAAACCCCGAACCCTAATTTAAAAATTATAAACACTAATCATAGAAACCCTATTCTGAAAACTCAAATTGGTAACGCTTTACTTCGTAACTGTAACACATTATTTTATGGACCCTTTAAGCAAAAATTGATAATCCCGCCAATAGTCCCCTGAAATTCCCTCCCAATAGTACGCCGAAAAATTAAGATTCCCGCCTAAACTATAAACACAAGTGTTCCTTCTAATAACAGATACAAACTTACGGGTATCACTTTATGCTTTTTCCGAAAATATATACTTACTTCCAAAACATCCTTCAACCCTCTTTAATGGCACGAAATTGAAGGACCCCACAATCAAAGTTTATTACCTAATTATTGAAATTATTATTAATTTGATCGTGGGTATGATTTGTATATTTAATTTTCAGCTTTAATCGTCAGAAATAACGAAATATAGAAAAGAATAGCAAATGCCTCATAGATAATAACAAATGTTGACTTAGAAGTAACACATCGCTGAAAGGTAATAACGATTGTCTGTCGTAGATAACACATCCTGTATACAAGCAATGGATCGGGAGGAATATAACGAAAATCACAAACGACACTAAAAACGGATGAGAAGTGCATAAATCTCGGCGTTATTAACTCAATAAGGTAAAATAGACCTCAATTTCTCATGGGTACCTCGAATTATACCGATTAGTTGCAAGAAACGGATATTATATTTGCCCTAAATCGTGTAAAAAAGAAACACTTATAACACAACAAAAAATAACTACTTATGGTTAATAACAAATGTTGACTTAGAAGTAACACGTCGCCAAAAGGTAATAACGCCTTGTTTGTCATAAACAACACATTCTGTATACAATCAATAGATCGGACGAAAAAACGAAAATCACAAACGACACTAAAAAACAGATGAAACTGCATAAATTACGTCGTTATTGACTCAATAAGGTAAAATAGGCCTCGATTTCTCATGGGTACCTCGAATTATACCGATTAGTTGCAAGAAACGGATATTATATTTGCCCTAAATCGTGTAAAAAAGAAACACTTATAACACAACAAAAAATAACTAATGTCTTATGGTCAATAACAAATGTTGACTTAGAAGTAACACGTCGCCAAAAGGTAATAACGCCTTGTTTGTCATAAATAACACATTCTGTATACAATCAATAGATCGGACGAAAAAACGAAAATCACAAACGACACTAAAAAACAGATGAAACTGCATAAATCACGTCGTTATTGACTCAATAAGGTAAAATAGGCCTCGATTTCTCATGGGTACCTCGAATTATACCGATTAGTTGCAAGAAACGGATATTATATTTGCCCTAAATTGTGTAAAAAAGAAATACTTATAACATAGAACGAAATAACAAATGTCTTATGGTTAATAACTAATGTTGACTTAGAAGTAACACGCCACTGAAATGTAATAACGCTATGTTTGTGGTCAATAACACATTCTGGATACAAGCAATGGATCGGGGGAATATAACGAAAATCACAAACGACACTAAAAACGGATGAAAACTGCATAAATCTCGACGTTATTGACTCAATAAGGTAAAATAGACCTCAATTTCTCATGGGTACCTCGAATTTATACCGATTACTTGCAATTTATGTCGAAATCTAGATTCAATTTACCATTATGTTTTCGAATTTGCACCCTAATTAAACAAGTAAATTCTACCTCGTGCATCGTCAATATCATAATGAATCCAACATGACATGTCGAATCGGTTGGATGGGTCAATTGGATTTTTTTGTGCTCGATTCAGTGTAAGAAAAATGAATTCGAAAAAATTCTGTTGATTACGTTTTGCAGTAGCAAAGTAACACAATATTGTTGAAAAATAACGTATCTGTTTTCCAAAATAACAATATGCTGTAACTGTATAACATATACTGAAGTAAAAGTAACGCTTCATACAAGACCAAAAAAGCATGGCGTGACTTTCGCTGGAAAAAATGAACAAAGGGTATTTTCGTCAAATTCTATTTTTGGGTCCTTTACTCGATTTTTACAAAAAGTAGGTCTCTTAAACTAGTTCCATTTCTGACAGGGCCTGAATAGAAAATGCATACTTTATCAGGGCCTGACATGAAATTCCCCCTTAAAGAAATGGAAAAAAGTGACACTGACTTTCAGTTTATTAGTTCTAGCAAATGCGTGACAGTGTGGTTATCCAGTTTGCGGTCACGTGCCATGTCAGACGTTATCCACAACTGCCACGTAGGATTACTCTCATATGGCCTAAGGCCTTCCTCAATGCTAAACCCAAAAAGGTAGGTTTTTTGTGTGCCACGTCAGCGCCATCTCAAAAGTAAAAAACCTCCACCTCCAACTCCCCAACCACAAAACCCAAAGAGTAGGTTTTTTGGGGCCCTCTTTAATTTCATTTAATTTTACCAATTTTAATTTATCTAATTTTCGAAATAATTTATAAATAATTATATTTCATATTATTTTTTTTTATATTTAATAATAAAATTCGTTACATAAAAAATATTGTTTATTTATTTGAAATATAAAAGAAATAAACATTTTTAAACATTAAAATTTTATTAGTAAAAAATATAAAAAAAAATTAATAAATACTAATAAACAAATATTAATTAGGATAAAGTATTAAAAAACCATCACATAATTATTTATATATTAATTTTATTTTCGATATCTATTTTCTCATATTCTTTTATAAATATATATTAAAAGCTGACACACACACCCAAAAAACCCAGGTTTATTCTACTAAACCTCTCAAAAAACCTACAACACCTCACAATGTAAAAAACCTCTATTTTACAGGTTTTTTCTCTCTCCTACTCATCAAAAAACCTAGCATTGAGGAAGGCCTAATTATGAGAAAATGCAGGGTCATGTCTCAAGTGCTTCTCAAGAGGAGGAAAGTGTCGGGCTTTTAACTCAGGCCCGATAATTATTTGTCGGGCTTTTCATTGGGTTCGAGCCCACCGAGGAAGAGCTTAATAAGGGGTTTTTTTTTTGGATTAGCTTGCAAATGGGATCATATCACAAAAAGACTAATAATAATACTCTGTTTTTGTGGTCTTGTGGACACGTGAAAGCCCATTTGAAGAAAAAAAAAAAAAAAACGAATGAATTTGATTTTCAGGAGATGAAATTCACGGTGGATGATGGATCTTCACTTCACTTGACGGGTTTGAATATAATTGTTTATGATCGAGTTGGGGCTATAAAATGAGCTAAGCTCGACTCTGTTTATACCGCTAATTAGAACTATAGACCGTGAATAATATCCAGGTTATATACCCGAGAGAGACACATGATCTAAATTCATTTGATTTGGAAGAATGCATACTTCTCCAACCATTTTTCTCTAGTCTTTGACCTTCATGAAAATATGCGCGTTTTGTCAAGGCGCGAGAGCATTATTTATCTGCTTCGTTGACTGGAGACCACTCTAGCCCAATACGTCTACTCCAATAAGCTGATCGTTCAACGCTTCGTTCTTCGAGCGTGGGTTACCATATCCCACGATTACAGCGCCCGAGAAATCATCCCAAGCGTTCTTTCCCAAGTCAGTCGAAAGAGCGTCGAAGCACTGACTGCTCTGAGCGACCAAAAGCTCGAGTTGGAACTGCACCAAACGCTCTGTGGACGGAGGTATCTGATCGTAGTGGACGATATGTGGGACGCTGAAGCATGGGAAAGGATGAAGTCCTACTTTCCCGACACTGGAAATCAGAGCAGAGTAATGATCACCACGAGGCTGTCGAAAGTCGCACTAATCGGCTCTCACGGCCATCGGTTTAAGATGGCATCGCTCGGCGAGCGTGAGAGTTGGAAGGTTCTCTGCAAGAAAGCGTTTGGGCAAGAATCTTGCCCTATTCCCGAGCTAGAGCTCACGGGGAAGGAAATTGCGAGAAACTGCAAAGGTCTTCCTCTGTCCATAGTTGTGATAGGAGGGCTCATAGCTAGGTCGGAGACGACTTTACAGTACTGGGAATACATTGCTGACAACTTGAGCTACACTGTGAACTCGACCGAAGATGAGCATTGTCTGAAAGTGCTCTCCACGAGCTACCTTAACTTGCCCGTATGCTTAAGACCGTGCTTCCTATACGTTGGATGTTTTCATACAGACAAGAGGCCAATTCGTGCCTCGAAGCTCGTCAGGTTATGGGTCGCCGAAGGATTCGTAAAACCCGCCGGCGAAAAGACCTCCGAGGAGTTAGGGTTAGAGTGCCTTAAAGATCTAGTCGACAGAAACCTCTTATTAGTCGACGAGATTGGGTCGACGGGGAATGTGAAGTTCTGCAGCATTCATGATCTGTTGAGAGACCTTTGCTTGAGAGAAGCCCATAAAGAGAACTTCTATGCCATCGCCGGGAAACATATTCTTGACTCTTCGAAATTCCCGTCAGTGGCCAAGTATTTACGACTAGGGTTCGAAGCAGATCTGTCGCTTCTTAAGAGCAAGGGAGGTTCTTTCGAAGAGATTGAGGGCTACTATCGTCGTCAAGGGTCAGCATTCTTTAGCCTTGTGCACTCGAGCTACATTTTTCTGAGAGTTCGTACCAATTCGAACTTCGAACTGCCTTCTTCCATGTATATGCTTTGGAATCTGCAGACTATTATCATTACAGGGCTGGGATTTCAGACCATAGCACCGTCGGCAGTGTGGGCCATGACTCAGCTAAGGCATATAGAGTGCAGCAGGCTTCACCTCCCCGACCCTCCTAGCAGTGGTCAAGATTGTGTTCTGAGTAATTTGGAGACACTGTCAACTGTATAAGATTTCCATGTCAGCGAAGAGGTTGTTAAGAGAGTCGTCAACGTTAAAAAGCTGAAACTATACTATCAGAATTCACAGCGTAATCACCTTCATTTCGCCATTGGCCGTCTTCAGAAACTGGAGACACTTCACTTGTACTTTCACTTACTCAACGAACCTAGCCGAAGAGATCTGACTCAGAACCTCGCCTTCCCTAATTCGCTCAGAAAGCTGACCTTTTACGGAGGCGGGCTGCATTGGGAAGACATAAAGGCGTTCATAGGATTCTTACCAATCCTCCAAGTACTAAAACTGAAGCGTTGGTCCTTTAACGGCTCCAAGTGGGACCCGATAGGGCAGTTACCTGCCTTGAAACTCCTTGTCATCGACTCGTGCCATGAGCTCGAGGTTTGGACGGCGAAGAGCTTTCATTTCCCGCAACTTGAGCTTCTCATCCTTCGAGGATCGGATAGACTGAAAGAAGTACCTCAGGGCATAGGAGACATACCTACTATTAGGCTGATCTACTTGGATTATTGCAGCGACTCCTCCGTCGTTTCTGCGAAGGGGATCGTAGGGCAGAATGAAGACGACGGCGAGTGCGATGTCCAAGTTCGAGTTCGTCTGTTGGAGAGGTGCGAGGAAGTAGCGAGTCCTAATTTTCAAGTCGAAGTCACGCCTTGGTAAGAAGAATGTTGCGTATTTCCGTTCTCTTATCCTTTCGAGTTTGGCACTTTTGCAACATCTCGCAGGATACCCCATGTCTGATGACACCATCACTCAACTACTCGCCATCAGCCCTGTCACCTCAGTCTTTTTTCCTTTTTTTTTTTTCCATATTTCTTTTATACAGACATTTTTTCAATTCCACGGACTCTTTTGAAATAAGATCGGGAATGAAAACCACAAGATAATCGATCTTATGTTCAGGAAACCAAATCAAGAGTCGGGAAAGAATGTTTATGACATTTATTGCCTCAAAAATCAGAAGGCCTCTCTCTATTATTACCAAAAAAAACTATTGCAAGACTAAGGTGAGCCGCCATTGCAAAAGAAACAGCATGTGTAGTACAATAACATACGCCAAATCGAACCTTTTGGGAATGAGAATTTAAGAAACGAGAAAGACGACGAACTGATTCAAAGCAGCATTGACACTGGGTTCTCAATGTAGACTTTGAAGGCCTTGAGCCATTCTGCACCAATGGCACCTGAGCATAGCCATAGAATAGTGTGGTTAGTAACGAACCATTAGACTCTATATGGCACTAATGGCCAGCTTTGAAAAGGTTAAATAATTTCATGTCGTGTTGAAAACATGGCCACTTACCATCTATAACCCGATGGTCGCAGCTTAGAGTCACGGACATAAAAGAAGCAAACTTGTATTGGTTAGGACCAGAGCCAGGTATGACCCTCTTTTCAGCTGTGGATCATACAAGATGAGTACCATAATTTTATATGATGCAAAACAAATATATATGAAGTCCACTAATAAGTTGATTTGAAGACTGATATTGCAATAGCAGGTCTTGAGTTACCAGAGCCCACGGCTAAAATGCCAGATTGTGGTGGATTGATTATTGCACAGAATTGTTTGATTCCAAAAGGTCCTCCCAAGTTGGATACTGTGAATGTGCCCCCCTGAAAATATATGATAGATATTAGCATTTTTTACATATTCTGGTGAAAGACGCGAATATCTAAAGAGCTCGTCGATTTAGGTTCTAGTAAGAGCTGTTCACCTCATAATCTGCGGGTTTTAAGCTGTTCTCTTTTGCCTTCTGAGCTAAAAGCTTTACTTCATCGGCTATTTCAGATAAACCTTTCTTGTCAGCATCCTGCAAACTCAATATTATATGAAGTTTAGAGGAATGGGCATACTTGAGGATAAATAAGCACAAGATGGTCGGGACTTTAACAGGGATGATAAATTTACCCTAATAACAGGCACAAATAATCCGTGTTCTGTTTGCACAGCCACATTGACATTCACATTATGAAACCTGTTTCATTAGAAGATATTGAGTCCCAAACCCAATGTGAAATTAAATAGAAGTTAGCTTTGATGAGGAAAGGATACATACTGGCGGATATAGTTATCAGCCCATGAACTATTACACTGAGGAACTTTTCTTAGAGCCAACGCAGAAGCCTGCAATTTAACGACACTGAGGTACTCAACTTAAATTATAAGGAAACAAAACGAGAAAATTAAAAAATGGAACCCTCATAAATGGTCACTCACGATCTAAAGGAACTCGAATGAGAAAGTATTTCACAAAGTATATCCCCTACATGACCCCTCACCACAAGCCCTACCGCTCTATGAAACAAAACCTCAGACCCCTTAAACTCCTAATAAGAGATGAAAAAACTTTGACAGAAAAGGAACGGGAAGGTATGGTCGTACCTTAATCACTAGATCATTGACTGATATTCTTTTACCACCAGAGGCTTCTTGCGACGAGTTCAGCTGGCTTCGCAATCTGCAGATAAGAAGTAAGAATTAAGATGGATAAGACAAAGTTCTTGGTTGGTGACATTCATTTTGAACAAAACTTGGCACTCACTCCATAAGCTTATCGACGCAAGTATCCACAGTCAGGTAATAGTGGGGGATGGTTTGCTTTGATTGCAGCAAGCGAGCTGCAGTGATCTGCCATGGACACAGAACAACCGTTAGAGAAACCAAAGGCATTTTAGTGTAACACAAACTACTTTGAGGGATATTGTCAATGATTGTCATAAACATTTCCATGATATAACTACAAACGCCATCTACTTGCGTCAGTGAAGTAGACAATTTAAAATTCGAAGCACAGAAAAATGTGCCAACGATTTGAAGTTTAGGAAGCTGATCGAACTTGTGGTACTAAGTGAACTGTAATGTTGACCTTGACCCAAAAGTATCTACCTTTCTAATTTGTGAATGTGAGATGTCTGTGTAATCAAGAGCAGCAGAGGCTTCCAGGCCCGCTTTGGGGCCATGCAAGGCTTCCTTTCCATGCGAAGCTACAAGAGAAAGAAGGTAAACAAGAGTCCAACAGTGGATTATTGAGGAATGTAAACCGAAGTTGTTGAATCGCCATCCTTTTTTAGAGCTTATGTCGTCAAAGAGGTATACCAATTTTAAATATAGAAAGTTACGTAATTTCATTTTTATTTCCAACGATTGCAATGTCGCAGATCTGGTTTGACCTGAGGCAAGTGTGATATCCATACATCCAAAATCTACATAGAGAACAAGATGTCAGATAAATACCAAGATAATCTTCAATGTCAGCCTTCACTATCCGTCCATCAGGACCAGTTCCTTTAATGTTGGAAAGAGGTATCTGCAACAATGAATTTGCAAGAATATAGTTTGGTAATGCAAACATTATGATACAATCCATCAAATGAAAATTAATAAAATATTAAAGTCTACATACATTACTATCTTCCGCAAGTTTCCGTGCAAGAGGACTAGCAAAAATCCGATCTCCAGTTGAAGGGGAACCAGGTTTGGGCGCTTTTGGTTCCTGTCCGCTGCTAATCGGTGGCGTTTGGGGAACTTCTTGTTTGGGTGGTGGTGGTGAAGATGGTGCTTCAGATTTTGGTGCCGGTGCAGCATCTGATGCTGAAGGAGTATAGTCTTTGAACTTTGCAATGTCCTCCTCTTCTTCAACGGTAACGGCAATTATCTGGAGCCAGTCAATCATTATGTGAGTAGTAGTCAAACCATCACATTGCGACAGCCGACACGCAACAAATCCAATGAGTCTTATACCTTTCAAGAAAATTTAATAAGGGTTTATAATTTACTGTTCTCAGAAACAATACCTCTCCAACTTTAATGCCACTAGATCCATCCCCATGCAAAATTTTTGCTAGATATCCTTCCTCCATGCATTCCATCTCTACAGTCGCCTTGTCCTAAGAATATCATGAGGACGTAATAATTACAATTGAGATTTTAGATGAGGAGTTTGAGGACTACAAGTAACATGAATAATATATATATAATATATATATATATATATATATATATATATATATATCAGAGACAATTGAGAGAACACACAGTTTCCACTTCACAAAGTACTTCTCCAGGAGAAACTTTGTCCCCCTCTTTCTTCAACCATCTAGCAATATTACCCTACAAAATCAAACGAGCAAAAAAAGTAGGTGTAAAATAAGTGATGAAAATGAAGATACCGAGAAAATATTCAAGGAAATGCATGCCTCAGTCATTGTTGGTGACAAAGAAGGCATTCCAATCTCTTGGTGTGGTGGAAGACCTATAAAACTCAAACTGTTGACTCTTAGATTTGATAGAAATAATGAAGGGGGAAAGAAGCTTCAGAAAAATCTGGTACTAATTAGTAAGCACGTTTGATAATAACTTTTATCATTGGCAGAGTAATTCAAAAATTACATTATGGAAGACTGCAACGAATACGATACACGAGTGATTTTGTCCCTCATAACACCGCATTGTTACACCTAAGAAATTTCAGTGGCAGAATCGTCTGGAACAATTTAAAGCCAGACTAACCTGAATCCGTCGCAAAGCTTCTGACCGAACTTTGTTGACGACTGAACGAAGATAATGTCAAGCCAGTTAGAACTTAGAAATCGTAGAAATTCATCTAATATCATATACAAGTCTGTGATTGCAAGGAACCTGTTGTAGGAAATGCCATGTGATTGTGCATGAACGTTACTTCCTGATGATAGAAAATTTAACCTCGCTCCCACAGTTGATACCTGTGTTATAATTTGTATAAATAATTTCTTCTCCTTATCGAAGCATTACAAGCAAAACATTCAACAGAAAATCACATATAAAGCAAGAGATACCAAAATAAACAAAATTTCAACAGACACAATAACCATCTCATCACTTACTGATTTGTAAGGGTTGAGAAGGTGTCTGTTGGACATTTTGGAAACGCCATGCCTGTCTTTAGGTCTCGCACCTATTGAGCTACATCTTGAAATATCTATATCCAAAGATAAGACATTCAATTGAATGAATCAAGGAAACATAACCTCAATTCTAACAAGTCGTAGAGTGGTTTGCAGCTTACCGCCTATCTTATCCGCCAGCGGCCTGGAATCATTTGAAAACCACCGTAAAGAAATGGCACCATCTCGCAATACATTGCTGGTGCATCTAAGCTATAAGCCAGAAACCCACATAATGCCATTAATTTCAACTCAGACAAAAGAATACTGTTCAACCACCAGCATAATACATGTAATCCGAATAGACATTCAAGTGAACAAATCAATCCACTTATCAACAAATCCCTATCGCCGATCGCAAATTCATAAAACTACAGCAAGCATCAATTTACACAAACGACTCACCGCTTTAGATCGACTGAACAACCGCACAGCGTAGGTCATCGCGAAACGCCGTGATATCGCTTACCTCAGCTCAGATCGAATCGAAGCTTTGGCTCTGATATCTATAACGGAAGTATATACTCAGGGATGGCTTTTGAACAGTCGCAGAAGGGGTATGCAGACATATTCCCTTTAGCTGAATGTTGCTGTAGCCTGTATGTACGTCGTGCAATAAAATTATTTATTTTAGTAGTTGGGCCAAAAATAGAAAGTTAGCACTCAGCTACATACTTTTCTCATGTTATATTATTCCGATTATATTTTAGGTCAACGTTTAGTTATTGAATTCTATTATAACGTGACACTGTGAAGATATTTGATGTTGTGACATCTATTGTTCAATAAGTTACCGGCAAATTTGAAATAAGGTGCAATAGTTCTTGGCTTTAAATGGCTTAACTAAAACTGTCTAAATATAAGTTCAAAGTGCAATACAGATAATTATTATCGGCAACAGACTACTAACGATAAGTAGATCAAGAAACAGACGTCTAAATCTGAGGGTTGATGAGCTCTTCAACAGAGTTTCTGTATTTTGAAATAAGATCCCTGAAATCAAACACGCCGAAGTATGTTATAGTTCCGACATTTGAGGGGAGGGTTTCTAACATAGGAATCAATCGAAAATACGAGCCAAGTCAAATCGATATTTTCCAGTAAGATAGTATGTTATCTTTTACATACCTTCGCTGAGCCAATAAGCTATCAGCTTTCTCCAGTTTCTGTTTCTGTTCCTCTACTGTCTGTGAACAAGCAGTTTTCACCGAAATGAGAGAGCGATCAGTCGTACTACGACAGCATTCTCACTAACTAGTAGAAAGAAATACATTTGATGCAGATGTAATGACATTGATGAGGAATCGTATATTGTGCCATGAAAATTCCTAAGACATGATTATGATGGAATTAGAATGGGCTTCGTAAACTTGGGTCAAACACACAAGTGGAACCTTGATAGGATAACATGAATCATGATATATAAAACAGTGGCAAAGGAGCTGAAAAAAAAGAAACTCAAAATCTATCACACTTTCATTTGATATGAAGATATGGCGAAAACGTCAGCAACAACGTGAACCATCATAATCGGAAGGTAAGCAACCAACATGAGCATTTGTCCTCAACAATAATCAAGAACTTCAAAACGTAAGATAAGAAAAATCCATCTTTACACAGCTGGTAATTACCGAGGATTTCGCTTTTACGGTGTTACTGATGGAGTTCAATAGCTGCTGGCACTTCTCAAATTGAGCGTTCAACTCACCAACCTTTCAGAGAAGAGACAAGCCCCAAAACAGACCTAAAAATCGAACCACATTGCATAGCAAACAAAAAGAAAAAAAAAAAAAGAAAAAAAGTACAATGCTAACCAAAGCATCGGTCTGCTGATCCCTGTTTCCATTTTCAGTCACTTCGGCTAATTTCTCCACCAACTGTCGAACAAAGGGCATCGCAATAGCACCGCAAATCCAAAACCCTAATTGAAATAATAAAAAAACACCCACAGAAAAAAGAAGATATATCTGCAAAAGAGTTACGTGGAGTAGGTGAAAGTGAGAAGCAAGGGATTGACTCTGCTGCTGCTGCTGAGGTTGAGGAGGAGGCTGTTGAAAGTGGTGCTGTAGCTGATTGAATTGATTCTGAAACTGTTGCTGTTGTTGATTGAATTGCTGCTGCTGCTGCTGGTGTTGTTGTTGTTGGAGGAATAAACCGTCTTGATTGGAGGGCGTAGTTGGGTTACTGTGAGGTTGAACGCTGGGTATCATTCCCCAATTTCCTCCTCCAAAATGCTCCATGATCGTCACTGTCCACTCTCCTTTTCTTCCTCAATGAGCTATTTTCTTTTACTTCCAATTCCATGGCCATTTGGGCTTACCTTGAAGTTGGGCCAACATCATTTTCTGCCCATTTAGGACTGAAAATTTAGGAGGACATAGAGATATACTTGCAGTGTAACTATATATTTATATTTTTGACTTATAATTATTCTTTTAGTGTTGCATATTAGCCTAGGTGGAGTAGGATCGACACTAAGTTTAAAAATTAAGCAACTTGAAGATAATTAATGTCGTTAATCTAATTTGATGAATAACTACAACGCTGATTTCGAGGTAATTAGGTGTTCCAAGTTAATTTTTCTCAAAGGTACTTAAACTAGTATTTCTTACGGCAACATGCGTGTGCTATGAAATATAAATGTATTATGTTAAATTTAAAGTAATTACTAAATAAAAATAGTAATTAAAGATAGTGGTGTGATTTGGTGCAAATTTATTAATTAATTTTTTATAATAGAAGACAGACCAATTTGACATTAACTAAGTCGTTAAACTTAATAAAATAGTATGGATATTAAACTTAATATTCTGAAATTGCAACCTCACATAGGGATGGAAACGGGCGGGTCTGAACCGGGTCCGCCCGGACCCGGGACCCGCCCGTTTATTTTTCAAAGGACCCGGGACCCGACCCGATCCACTAAAAACCCACACCACCCCGAACCCCGAATAAGCCGGTCTGGCGGGTCTAACCGCGAGACCCGGTTGCTTATTATTTTTTTTAAGTTTTATTTTGGTATATATATACATAATTTATATATTTATATTATTTATAAACATATTTCTATTTATAAATATAAAAATATGTTTATAATGATATTTTTACATAAATTTATATCATTATATATAAATACTATATATATTTACATAAAATATCAACCAGGTCGGATCTCGGGTCGGGTCTAATTGGACCCGAGACCCGCCCCGGACCCGGCCGGGTTGAATCCTTTATGACCCGAGACCCGGCCCGTTACCCGAATATTGGAAAAAACCCGACCTATTAGGGCCGGGTTTTGGCGGGTTGGACCCGCCCCATTGCCATGCCTGTCCTCACATGTCCTAAAAAATTTTAACATATAATATATATTTATATTTATTTATACACTTTTTTCCTTCCATGGAGGGATAAGATTTCATTGCATTCACCAAACCATTGAAATTACAACACGGAGGATATTCACATCTTGCTGTATTCAAGATTTACAAAGAAATAAAAGAGCAACCTTTGCCATCCAATCTTCAGTTTTTGCTGAGCTTCAAACTCTTCGGACCACAACTGAAGTCTGGAAAATCAACTGAGCTCACAGAGAGGTCAGCATTAGGCGACTCTAATTCCAATACAAACTGCGATTATCATTTCATAAAATCCAATTACTCAGAACAAAATCCCATCTCATGCGCTTATAATGTAATAAAACTTTCACCTTAAGTAATACACATAAAAAAAGGATAAATTACCAGCGTATTTTCGCCCCGTTTGAGCATCGGCGCAGGGACGTAAAGGCTGCACTGCGGCCCAACCGTCTGAAAAAAAAATAAAAATGATTTTCAAATTTTTTTTGAAAACAATGGCGCCGAAAGAAAGAAATCGAAGAAGACGAAAAACTACTTCATGTAAGAGGCTATTGTTATATTACCGGCCAATAACGCCCAAGATTTACTCCATTCAAAGAAGCGACTCCTTTGCTCCATCCCCTAAACGATAGGTACGTATCGGCGATTTTTTCGATATTGAATCGCCCGTAATAGATGGCTGGGCCCGCGTTAACGTACGAAGAGAGAGAATCCGACGAAATTTTCTTCGCCGAAAAAAGACGCTTTTTATCACTAGTTTTGAGGACGATGGATTTTCTTGCCACGGCCTCGCCGAGGTTGTCTATGGGAACTGGGAACATTTTCCACTTCTTCAGAGGCTCTCCGTCGACGTAAACCGAAGATAATATGCCCTGAAAAAACGCACTCGCTGATCTTAGGACAATGTAAGGCCAAGACAAAAATTTGAATTTTTGCAGAGCGGTTTTAACGGTTTTTTCTCCTTACCTTACTGTCGAATAGGTATGGCCCGTAATTCAGACGACCCATGTTTTCGACCTAAATATTCAAGATAAGCATACGTTCGACAAATTCATAATCCGCCCCATTTTTTTCATAGTTCATACCAAGATAAATAGCTGAATCTTGTTGGACAAGCATTTTAGAGGGAGGTTTAGGGGCGAATTGGACCATCTAGAAATGACGCCGACGTAAGTGATTCTTTCGAGGTCTTCGAAACATGACACGAAAACTTGAGCTCTATCGTGCACCTGAAAAAGGTTAGAGAAATGTGATAATTTACGAACTTTTCTTGCATATCTCTTAAGTTTCGATTGAAAAATAAAGCGCTGACCTTTGGTATGGCTAATTTGCTTCCATTATCGCCTTTCGAAGCGTATTCAGAGGAATATACTACAAAGCCGAACATCTGCCCAATGATTGAATTGGAACAAGTTTGAGAAGTCGATGTCTTTTATCTGACTAGTCGAAAAAATGAGAATTAAGACAAGAATTTTCTTTACCTGTCCGACAGCTTCCATTGAGAGGGGATTCTCAGATTCAATCGCATTTACATAATATTTAGGAGAAAGCGCTTCGAACAAAAACGAATCTTTTTTGAGGTTTATACGCCCGTAAGCCATCTTTGCATTATTCGGAGGAACCGATATGAGAGGTTTCCCACTGTACTTAGATATTACTCTTCTGAGTTCTGCAAAACAAAAAACAAAAGAAAAAAAAAGATCAAAGACGTGTAAGAAATGCTATAAACGCCGACAAAAAAAAAAGCATAGATTTTGAGTGGTTATTCGCATTGTTTACCTCTGTACTTCTCGTTATCTACATCGCCAGATTCTCTAATCGGTGCGTCCTAAACAAAGTTTTGATATTCGACAAGGAATATAAAATCATGAGATGCAAAAGAGGGCAATGAAACGATCTCGCTTACATAGCCATATGATGTAAGATCAGGCTTATAGTCAGACTCGTTCGACCCCGTATTTGCACCGCTATAGAATCCAAAATTCGTCCCGCCGTGAACCATCTTGAAGAAATACGAAAAAAAAAATGAAACCATACAACTAACGCAACAACTTATTCGAAAAAAGAAAAAGGATGGTGAATTCATACATAAAGAACAGCAGATCCATTCTTAGATAATATCTTGTCCAAGTTATTCGCCGTAAAAGACGCATCGGTACTCGCAATGTTCTCTCCCCAGTGTGTGAGCCAGCCAGTGTAAAACTCGCTGAAAAAATTTATATGATAAAAACGTTGAACAAACCAACATTCTATGGAAATGAGAACATATATATACATATAACCATAGATACATACGCTGTGAGAGGAGGCGATTTTCCTGGAGCGTTGAATTCTTTCTGCAACTTAAAAATGGGCCACGGGTCGTCTCCAGTCGTGAAGTCAACGGCTGGAAATAACATATAATAATTCATGTAGGCTTAAATTTTAAAACTTTTTGTGACTATCAACATTTAATAGTTCATGCCAGAGAAAACAGCGTCCCCTCGAATTG
Source organism: Craterostigma plantagineum (assembly GCA_027422505.1). Lineage (NCBI taxonomy): Eukaryota > Viridiplantae > Streptophyta > Magnoliopsida > Lamiales > Linderniaceae > Craterostigma > Craterostigma plantagineum. The sequence continues at coordinate 598,557 of JAPQWV010000204.1, forward strand.
TTCCTTTCTCAAGAGTTTCTCTAGTCCCTCCGTCGGTAGTATACCTGCAAAAAGAGAAAAAGCAAGATAACCCTTACTGCACTTAAAGAAATTTCCGAACAATATGCGTTGATTGGAATCGAAAATATGCAACTTACAGCGTAATATCTTCTCCAAGGTGATGCCGTGCTAGCTTGATCAAATAATGTAGGTAAGCTTTGTCGTTGCCATACGAACCGTATTCATTCTCAATCTGTCACCATTCTTTCTTCGCTTAAAAATGACAGTGGTCGAAAGATTTGATCTTTAAGCTTTTAGCGAGATCAATTTTTATACTACGTTAACATAATATTCTTAATGGCTCACCTGGACCATTATAATCGGGCCACCATTGCTATAGAGCAAAGGAGCCATTTTTGGGAGTAAAACGTCCCACCATTTTTCGACCTGTAATACAGATTGCCAAGCATTCAGATTATTAATTAAAGACAGAAGAGAAGAAATTTATCAGTCTACGTTATTACAAGGTCAAGAAACGCAGGTTGTGATGATCGTAGTTTTATGGGCGGGTCTTTAGCTAACAGCCACGCAGGGAAACCTCCCAAATCCCACTCTGCAATGATTTAATACTAACGATCTTAACAATCACAGACAAAACACTTAAGAAAACACTTTAGCAGAAAGAAACTCAAAACTTGTTACATTCCTAACCTCCGCAAATATAGGGACCAGCTCTGAGCATAACTAACAAATCGAGCTTCTTGCATAGCTCGATAAACGAAACTATATCAGCGAATCCATCGAACACGAATTGGCCTTGTTTCGGTTCGTGCAAGTTCCAAGGAACGTACGTCTGAATTGTGTTCAAGCCCAATGCCTTCGCCCTTAGCAGCCTATCTTCCCAGTACTAAAGCTCCCATCATATAAATACATCCAAAAATGCAAGACTTTTGTAAGAACTGATACATTACATTGCCAAATTGAAGTTTTTTTTTGTAAATGATGAAATGAGTTATACCTCGGGATGAACCCGAAAGTAGTGCAAATCGCCTCCGAGTATCATAAATGGCGATCCATCTTTCAAGAACATGTCGTTGGATATCTTGAACTTCCGCTCATTACCCTTATAAAAGAACATTGAAATCGCTGTGTTCATAAATCCCTCAAATCTCATATGCCCTCAGTAGAATCAGCTCGATATTGAAGAACAATAAGAAACGATATTGCGTGCCTTTTTTACAGACAAGCAAAGCTAAGACAACCCAAATCCAGCTAACGAAGTTGAAGAAAACAAATGAGGACTTACTCTGTTCAGTAGAATTCGTGGGGATTCGTGAGAAACCGAAGGCAGGGGAGTGAAGGCGACCAAGATCAAGAAGAACATCAAGAAAACGAACACCATGGCTGCGTTTAATCTGTGGCTTCGATTTCTTGATATTTTCTTGAACATCAGCGATTTACTTAC